>JBAIAA010000179.1:0-1200000 GCA_037893245.1 Crossaster papposus
TTATTTGTGTTGTTATATGGTTATATAATGGCCAATAGCTTGTGCACTATTTTCATTTGGCCTCCAATTTTCCTGCCGATGAGTAGGAAGTTAAGATGTATTGGTCATTATTTTGCATGAAGTTGAAACGAAATTGCATAAAGGCTACTTTTAATGTGCGTTATTATAATAACCATGGATAGAGATAAATTTTGATCGTTGGCGAGTTATGGCAGCATCGTGTGTGTGATCAGCGCAGCGTTCGGGGGGAATAAGGGTGTGATTTGCAACCCCCCCCCCCCCCCCCCCCCATAACACCCTCCCTCATTGCCTTTAAATGTCAACCTCTTGCATGTTTTCACGACGGCCCCCTCCGTCAAAAGGTTAATTGCTTAAGCGCGATACTGGGCGGCTAACGGGGGTCACGGTTGTTGACACAACAAACATGGCCGAGCCAAGCAAAAGAGGGTTGAAGGGGGATTTGTAATTATGTGGAAAATATCAAACCAGAGCACCATCCCTTGCCGGCAAAAGTTCAGAGGTTATTGAAACACTTTGGGTGTCTGGAAATCACATTACGCGTCATGTGTTCTGAGCGGGGCTGCAAGTTGGCTCAGTCAACTCGAAAATTCGATTCAGCGTAGGAAGGGCCTAACTTAATGAACAACCGAGTCTCGAATTCTCTCGTAGTTTATTGAATATGTGCACAACTCGATTCTGCCCTGTTTAAATGTCAACGTCTTGATTCGTATAATGGTAATAAACCAATATACAATTCGACCAATGAGAATAGCAACCTTCATTTTACTGCTCTGTTCAAATCTGTCCTATTCTCTTTGTTCGCCATTTTGTCGTCATCGCGCCCTCACGCGGCCAGATGCAACCACTTGGTTGGGAATGCACTGTTCGACGACAACCAAAACGACACTGTCGTACGAGTTTAGTCAATGTGATGTGATAGGGTTAGGGTATAGATCATTTTGGTTGCTCTCTTTAAGTGCTAACCCACTTGATGACATTGGCATTTCCACCCTTTCGGCTGTGGAGTATGAAGTGTTGAACACATAGCGCATAATGATAGCGACAGCGTCGAGGGTCTCTGCTGTATGTACGTTCTAATTAAAATAGACGGAATCTCGTGACCTTTGGATGCCGGAGGGCTCAGGGTGTGCGCCAAATGTCAGATCTGGCGTGTGATTATTTCTTTTTTCTCATGTCCCGGTGTCGACTTACTAGCATTTTAAATTGTCGGCAATATGTCACGATTATATGGATTTGACGACGTGGCAGACAAAAAGGCTAGTAGGCCATATCAAAATACTTTGTCAGTTGATGACGTCAAATTAGTAGTCTTTTGTACGACCATTTGTTTTACAACAAAAAGAGCTCGGGAAAGGTCAGGGAGTGGGCGTGGTTTTCGGTACACACGCGTCACCATGGTAAAGGAACGTTAAAGCCCCAGTCGGAAATTATACTCGGGAAATTTAATGGGGTAAATGATTAAAGCTTATATTTATCGACGTCCGTAATTATTCACCTCCATTCCTTTGTGGGCGGGGCGTCATATCTTATTGGTACAACAACACCATTGTGTCGTGCCCCACGGCGTCACGCACGTAATGCCAATGAGCTTTATTGTCTTCTATCACCACGCTATAGGCACCAAGCCTCGGTCCAAATAATTGGCAAGATATGCACACCTAGAGTTGAAGAATAATGTGTGATAGATGTGTGTGGTTACTTTTTCCATTTCTTTCTTTCAAAATGGCCGCCAATATGCTTGTTGCCGAATTAGTATGCGGTAACAAGTATTTTTGTATGATGGCCTATCAAAAAACTGGGGACGTTAATTCTTCTCAATTCCACTTCAGCTGCATTTTCACCCTTATCATAAGAACCTCTGTATTCTGATGCATTTATATTGGAAGGTGAACTAAATTCCCACTGAAACCGAGCTCCCCAAATATGTGTTGTTTTTTGTGTTCGGTTGAGATTATTTAAACAAAAGAACAGACCTTCAATTCATACAAAATGTATTTTGACTAGCCTCGCTTTCCAGGCTAGAGTTGGGATTCGTACGCACAATCGGAATTTGGCAAATTTCAGTTCTTAAAACTTTTGGCAAAGCCATTGCTTAGTGATCTTTCCCCAAGTCCTTGGCATCACGCATTTCATAATGAGAGAGCTATAACAACGCGGCCATTACTAGGGTAGATAGGACCAATTATTTGGGGATATATTATTGCGTCTTTGGTGATACAAACATGAGATTTAGCACACAGTCAGCGTCGGTATGTCATGAGAAAGATAATTTGGCAATAGCAATTTTCAAAATGGCCGCCATTGCTTGTTATTCTACCTATATTTCTTCAAAGAAAAAATCTGCGATGGCCCTAAAATAATATCTTATAACATACTCTGACAGTGTGCCAAATTATATGCTTATTTTATCATCAAAGGCACAATATCTCATCACCTTTGTGTCGTACTACAGGGTAATACGTTCATGCGTTTTTACGAGGCGATCCATTCCAGTCGTTTGACATTTTGTTCATTAATTTTTTTTTAAAGCTGTGCAAACGTTGTCATACCCGCATAGTTTTTTTCAGCTTTGTGTAAGCACTGAATATGGCGCCACCGTGACAATGAAATAAATAACCTCGGATTTCCCCCACTATTTTGTGATTGAATACAATGTCGTCACTGCTGCCATTTGATAAAATAATCTTTTGTTATCTATTTCGCTTACTTTTAATCCTCAATTGTGTAATTGAATTCTCAAATGTGGTATTTAGTTCTTCAAACGCTGCCGGTAACGCGCCACCAGGTGCTGCGGCATTCTAGACCTTGACATTTTCAAGGAAAAAAAAAAAGCGAGTCGCGACCTTTTAATATTTGCATATTGTTAGGCACGTACGTGTACGTACGTCGGCACGGTGCTATTATCTCTGTCTATACATTCCAATGGTTATACCGAGTCTTATTGGTGACATTTTGTCTGCAACGAAGCCCCAGCATTTATACGACAATTAAGTTCATGAGCTAGAAACTCATTCAGTTATTAGTTCAGTTAAACCATGGGTGTTGACGGATCGATAGCACGGCAACACGCTGCCGCTCGTGACTGCAAGAAATGTCGACTGCTATAGATATCATTTATTTCAAACCTTCCACGCCCAGACTTTAAAGTCAGGGAATCCGTCATTACAATTCTTCTATATTAGAGAGTTCAGAGAGACATGGAATTGGGGAATTAAGGAATTGTGGCACCGACCCTCTGGTCTAGACTTAGGGCTTCCAATTCTGAGCGTTTTAGCAGCAATTGGGTCCGAAAGTGGCGCTATTTATAGCCATGTTGTAAAGGGAATCCACAATCTCACTTCTTCTTTTTTTGCCGAACGATCTCCTTTTTTAAAACAAGTTGTGGTCGCACTTGTCATGCTATATGAGCTCGCACAGAAATTATCATTCCAATTAGTGTACGGTCACATGATAGTGCACCCTACACTGGCGATAAGCGCATCGAGGCCATTTCGGGTGTTCGATGAACTTTTCTTTGACACTGACGTGGCACGGGGTAGTCTATTGAATATCCGCTTGCAGCAACGTGCGATACACAGACTAACGTGGGGGCGGAGACAGGACGGATTTGCGAGGGCGGGTTTTATCCAGGGCTGCAAGGCTGCAATGGGTGGTAAAATAAATAAAGTAAAACCAAAAAGCCCTCGACTTATAGGCTTGATTCCAGGGGACTAATATTTCACACAGGGGAAACTTTGAGGTTCAATTTACAGGATTGAACGGCGCGAACAATTGCTGTTTGATTATTAAAAACGATATTTCTTTTTAAATGTTTAGACAATTTTGCCTAAGTCATAAAGGAAAAGGTCGTTCCACTTTCTGGTAGCACGAATTAACGAGTTTAATAAATACATTCATGTATCAAGGCCCATCATTCATACACATTGAGTTGCAAGGCAGGTTCTGGGGCTTTATTTTTCCTTTAAAAAAAAATCCTCTAAAAGTAGAAAAAGAAAATATCAAAAATTTAAAATAAATTTATTCAAAGCGATTCTTTGAAATGAAAATAAATAAAATAATCCGCAGCTTGTTGTATTAATTTCTACAAATAATTATTACTGGGCAGTACAACAAACATTTTATGTTGATTAAGTATTTCTTTAAAAAAATCGTTTGGCCGGGTGATTGTTATAGCAAACATTAAACAGTCGTCAAATTGCATTTTTGTATTATAATTATTATGCAGGCTTTGTTTTTGGTTTAATAAAAAAAGAAAGGAACAGAATCATATCATTGCAGGTTAAAGCCTGACGGCGGCTATTTCTGAAATCTCTCTGCAGAGACGTACGTGTGTGTGCACTGAGTCCACATGGCTTTAATCCCGTGGAGCGAAGCTAGCCACGGGCCGCCGGGGAAACTCCAGTTGGCATTAAATGCACCGAGCTGAGACTGCCGCTGGGTAGTTGCGTGGAGAGACAAGATTCACGCCTGTTTGGCAGACTGTCGGTTTGGATCCCCCCCTCTTCCTCCACCCACACACCTTCTGCCTCGTGAGGGGGCTACCAATTTACAGCCGGGTCGATCTGTTGGTCCGGTTCCAGGTCTCAACTATTTCGCTCGCCCCCGCTAGCTCTTCACTCACTCACTCCAACAAGTTGCCTTCAATTCTGCACGCGATTTTACAAGTTTAGGTAAGTGCAAGTCTGACTTTTGATTTGACTCTACTAAGTACTAATACATCGCCTGACCTTAGAACGACTTTTGAGATTGCATTGGTCTTTTAAATACCTCCAAATAGGCACTTAGGGAGACAATCCCATAGAGATGTACACAAACTTAAAACAGTCCTAACTTGTTTACCCTAACCCTTTTCTCTATAGATCTTCGAGATTTATGCTATTTAGACCAAAATCTGTCGTTCTAGGACAAAAATAACTCCCAAATATTGTTTTTTAGGGTAGCTAGACACTTAGGGAGACATTGAAATGTCTCCCTAAGTGCCACTGTCTCCTTATTACCTAAAAATTTACGCTAATTTGTCTCCCCAAGTGCCTATTTGGAAGAATTTCACCCACTAACATAATGATCTTAATGAAGTTGTTTAACAATCTGTTCACCATTTCGTCATGTTCGTCCATGCTTTACGAGTACACGCTTACATGTATAATGATAAACCGGTAAGCACAAAAAACATGCAGTGGTTGGTGGTATAGTCGGCTGGTATACGTTAAGTACTTAAAATCCTTTGCTTAGCACAGCTTCAAGATAATGCCCCGGCCAACCCAGGGGATATTTTGCGATGGTGGGAATTCAGTGGACGAGCTGTACAATCCATAAAGGCCACAACCACAATGCGATACAAGGTATATACTTTCACTTCCACGTAATCTTCCCGCAATGTACAATTATAGTAGTACTATTAATGCGGTTTATAATGCCCGCGAGTATTATGCCCACGTTGTAATCTTGGAAACCGCTAAACTCTGCATGAATATCCGATAACTTATACGCAACCCATGGTCACGAGTGGGCTCAACCCCCACCCCCCCCCCCCCAAACAAGATTCATTACTGGACTTCCAGCGGCCGTCTTCGGCCTTGACCTTCAAAGCCCTACGGTGGGCAGTGCTTGCAAGTTGTCCTGGCAACTGCGGACTTCATGTATTTTATAATTATCTGGCGAACCTTTGTGATTAAGTTGCTCACCGGCTCGGGGTGGCCGCTTGGGGATTCACCGGGGGATTTAGTTCCCGGTGCCACGGGCTCCCATTTTGTTTCTCCTAAACCACATCTGAATGAAGTATACCCTTTGAGATTTCGGACTTTACTTTCCTCTGGAGCCACGAATTATAGAGAAAAAAAGAGGGGGGGGGGAAGAAAAAAAATTCAAACCGCATACAATTTCGGACTTTATTCCAGGCTATGATATGGTCGACTGTGCATACAATGTGCGCACTTCCACTCACAAGATTTTGCAAATCAGACAAATTTGTCTTAAAGGTGGGCAGTTATTTTAACTGAAATGCTTGCGATCAAACAAGACTAGCCTCTCTTTCTTCGAACCCTCTAGCTACGCCCTTACACCGACATCCAGTGTTGTTTAATAAGCACTCTGTTAGTTGTGCAGTGTACGAATATCTAATCGCAAGCCTAGTCGCTATCTCCAGTCGCTTGTGATTTATGAGTGTGTGCACATTACTAAAATGCAGATCTTTAAATCACCCAATACATTGTGTACCACTAGGGCCTATACCGACACCTGGTGATTTATGAACACTGTCGAAGCACACCACCATATTATAATAGGTACACTTTATAGCGCCGTGCCCCGATCACCAAACCCTACAACACGGCGAGTAAAATTCGTGCCAAATAATGATTTTGTCCCCTTCTTTAAAAACCCGATCGTTTGAAATGTCTTTCGCTGCATCCATTTGTATAAACACAAAAAAAGGAAAGATAGAAAGTTGTGCTATGCTTTAGCTATGGGGCGACCTTTGCAGAATCCACCATCGCGGTGCTCTGGCTACAGCCGGCCGCACGATACGAACGCGACGCGCGCTGCACTTAAAAACCCTCCACGGGGAGCGAGCGGTTCGTATCGACTGATGTTCGCCTTGTTGCCATGGAGCCTTTGACGTCATTCTTGCATCCGGAAGCTGCCATGGAAACAAATTGACAGCTGCTTGTGTAGACCTGCCAGCCCGGGTATGTTTGGAGTGTGGACTCGGCGTTCCCGCGTTTTTTTCTTGTATAGAAGTGGAGGGTTATCAAACGCAATAAAACTAGGATTTTTTTTTTGGCCTTTTTTTCCTTTCTAGTTTTTCTCTCGTCTCCTTAGCCCATCTCACTGTCTCTGTCTCTCATGAATTCTCCTGGGCTCTTCAAGATCCGGTCACCCGAGGGCTGGGCTCATATTGCCCAATTTATTATGTTAGGGTACAGCGTGAAGTCCTTCCTATGAATCGCGGGAGCCCACTAGCTAAGGACAGCGCGAGACGGAGGAAACAGAGCTTGCAAGACGCCCGGAGAAAATGAAGACTCCTGAGTCCTGACCAGCATTGGTCGCGAAAAAAAAAGGCTGATTAGCGGAGAAATGTAATCGCCAGGGGAACGCTTGATAAGAGACCTATCTTGGTAAAGGTCACAGTTATTAATCACGTCGGTGTATGGATGGCGCATACGGAGGGCTGCGCTGATAATAGTTACTGACTTAGGCACATGGAAAACAAAACAAAAACCACAAGCCGCTTAGCCGCATCACATGAGAATCTCGCATACGATATTGCCATGGTTGGAGGAATAAGAAGGCCAGCATTATGAGTAAAACAATATTCTCCTATTAATACAACTGCTTCAGAAATGTATACAGTTTGGGAAATTCTGTTAGGTGACGGTATACCAGAATAAAACTGTCGCGTCCTCTCACCACAAATTACTGCCGTATAAAGAGAAAAATAGTGGCCAAATTTATCCCCTGCGCGTGTCAATGAATAACATAGTAGAATTGTAATAGCCGTAAAAGGACGCTGCCGTATCCTAAACTGGAGTAGATTTAATAAACAGTATAATGGAGGCGTGACAGAAACGTTAATTATACCTGTATGTGTCGTGCGGTGGCTGTATAGGTTGTATTCCCTAAACCCTGGTTTTGTCCCAGATTCGTCGTCATTTCTGGTTTTAGAATCATTACTCGATGCCTTTAACGTTGGTCTGGTCGTATAACGGTACACCACCACTGAGGCTGAATTATGACATTGTTCAGCGGACTAAAATCTTCTTAGTCCACACTTGATTGAATGAATCTGAAGATTTCGAAATACGTATCTCGGAGTGCGCAATGACCGCGTTTCGACGCATGGCACTGAATTCACAAAAATAATAAAATTGATTGGCATACTGGAAACCGACCGTTGAAAATTAGTGTGGCGAAAAAAAGGGTTATTTTCCAGTTTTATCTTGCCAGTTTTGGTATTTACCTTTAAACTGAGTTTCTAGGTTTTTTTCTGAAAGGAGTTACCACTTTAACTCCGCGCCATACAGCGGAACAGCGCCCTCTCCTGGTTTCATCAATGTGCGTCATTGATTGAGATCAGTAATAATCCTACCCTTGCGCTTTTGGGATGCAAAACTAGGCTCCCATAAAAAAAGCGCACACGTATTAAACAAAATATGAAGTCAAACACACATTCTTATTCCTCAGACATTTTCGTACTCAAATCAAAACCTGATTGCTATTCCGAATGGCTATTACTTGCAAGAGCTTCAAGGTGAAGCTGGGAGGGAGGGGGGGGGGGGGGGGGCGTTTCTTTCATCAGAACTTTCAATTTTTTTTCCCGGAGATAGCGACTCTAAACTGTCGCAGGTGTTAGCTCACCTGCTTGACATTTAAACACTCGTTTGAGAATTTGTAAGAGGAAACGGAACAAAATGAAACCGGCGGAGTTTAGAATCTTATTTGTTGTAGTCATTAGGTTTAAATGTCTCGGTTGCATCCTTGTCTGGTTGAAAGCCCCCTAGGCTTGAACCTCACACGCGGATCGACATGATTTCGGATTTGTTTATTTTTCTTCGGCCGCCAATTTAGTAGGGGCCTACATGTCTTCCTTATAATCTGCGCTAAATCCGCATCACTAGCACTGTCGGTAACTACATGTTTAACTACAAAATTTTACTACAAAATACATGCAATTTCTTGTTCTTCAAATGTTTTATGTCTATACATATGTTATTAAATTGAAGGCAACTTTACAATCATTTTTTTTCTCTTTTAAGAATCTTTATGTGAGACAAATTAAATTTATCCCCGCGCAGTAGATATACTCTTCAGAAATCTTTCTTTGTCACTCTCGCACAGGCTGCGCGTTTTATGACGAGTTGCGAAAATTGAAGCTAAAAAAGTTGGAAGTGTCACAAGAAACAAACAACCACGTCCATGTTACTAGGTATAGAAGCAACACGTTGCCACGCACCTATAATCTGTTCTAGTTTATATAAAGCAGGCCCTGGGTAGTGGCGGTCTGTTCTTGACACGCGAAACTCATTCTATCCTACAAAACCCCGATAATGGATAAGGGGTGTGGGATCCTGTTCTAAGTGCAATGTTTTATTGGTTCGCGTTCCCGCCGTTCGAGCGCGAGAAACGTGTTTCACCGCCCGAACCCAGCTTGCTATAGTAAGCATATAGGTCGGGTCGCCGTCTGCCTAATATAGCTGCCTGGTTTAATACACATTTGTATTTTGAAATCAGATACCAGACTCTATGGATACAAATAATTCTGACTCACCAGCTAAACTGCGGTCGTTTGGTGCATGATTCACAGTATAAATCGCCCGCAGATTCCCTCCCTTAACTGCCCTCTAAAAAACTCCCCAGACCCCATGCGATCTGGGCCTTGCCGTGAACGGCTTTTCGTTAACATTTTAAAGCAGTTTAAAGTATTTGCCTTATTGTCCTTGGTATTAGTTAAGTGCAGGGATGCGACTTCCTATACGCATTACGTTTAAGTGGTGACTCCTTTGCCCCACAATCGCCGTTCCCGAGCTGTTAAAGGGAAAACATGATGATTTTTATTAGACCGCGAACTAGGATTATTGGCTCAAGACCTGTTTCGTCACAGGGTGTGGGGTCATGTTTTGTGTGGGAGTTAATATAGAGGGCGGGTCGTAATTGTACACAGACAAGTCTTGCAGATGCGAGTTGTATAGTTAATAAATATTATAACCAAGACTATAAGAAATTAAGATAGAAAAGATTGTTATTATTATTAAAGAGCGCGAAAAATTCGATTTAATTGATAAAACAATTGCAAAAAGAAATTCGTAGAATGAGCTGCTTTTTGGCAGCTAAGATTGTGTTGTCATTTAAAAGTAAATACATTTGCAAAAAAAACCTAAAAAAAACCCAACCGACTGGATTATTATGAAATACCTTACTTAAATGTAAGTTAATAATAGTCTCAAGCATTCTGTAAAATCGTGGCCCATGGTGTGCTGTCATTTTTAAGAAAAGTGCAATTTCCAACGATTGTCGGGCGACCACCGTTGGGAAAACCTGACTATTTTGTTACACATCCGTGAATGGGTGCAAGCCTGGTCCTTCAGCCTGATAATTCCCCGACGACTATACAACTTGCTCTGTTTCGTCTGAATTGGGGTCTGGGAACAAGACCGGAATCTTTGGACGAAAATCTTTAAACAGGACTGTGTTAACAATATTTGCTATGAAATACAAATCTGTCCATGTTTGAAAATTACAACAAAGGCAAAATGTCGTATACCGTAATGGGGTATAAACTTTGGTCCTGCGGGGTAGGCCACTACATACCAATATTCTTTTTGATATGTTTACTTGTATTGTTTTATTATTCTTCTTTTGGTAAAATTGATCTCAACGATCAAAAAATATCGAAATGGATTTTATGTCTTATTTTATCAATTTTACCTACAAACGATTTCACCAAAGTTGCCCCAAATTTGCCTAAGTTTCACAATGTTACGGTACTATACCTTTAAGTTTCGCAGCGGTTACTCGGTTGCTTGCACCCCAGGCATAATACAGAAAGTAGCGCCAACGGGCCATAGCGCGGGAAACACAGTATAATCCTTGCAAGTTAGCAAAGGCGTTACCATGGCGATTGCATCCTGGAGATAACCCAAGGAAAAAAATATGAACAAATAGAAAACTTTGAATTAATAATTTCCTTTTCCACTAGTCCCTGGGTCAGGGATTAGGAACAACCGGGGAAGTGCTAGAACGGATAAGGGGGAGGTCGCTAAGAGGTCGGGTATTTGAACGAATCGGCGTGCCTCGTTAGATAGATATAGAACAACCATTGTCGCGCTAATACTACTTACTAGTAATACACATAGTAACATGCGGGCATAATAGCGGAAGTTGGCATGGCAACTTATGATATAGACACCGTTGCCATGGTGACATACATTTTTTTCTTGAACCAACGGGCCTTAAGTTCCGCTGGGCGGAAGGTTAATAATTTGGAGACGACTTTTGGCGACTGTAGGCCACTGTGTTAAGATTATTATTCTTTCTGGTAATGAAACCAAGGATCCCTCAAAAGCGCTCCAGGCACTGTAGCTCACAAGCCTACAGAAACCTGTAGACAGAAGACAATGAGAAGAAGGTACAGTTTTAGAGGTGGGAGGAAAACACCAGAAGAATATCCTGGGGAAAACCCACGGATTCAGGTAGGGACTGAAAACCCAATCCATATATTGGCCCAGGAGGGGTTCGAACCCAGGTCATAGAGGTAAAAGGCGAGGAAAGAACCGCTACGCCAACTTTTTAACCAAGATTACCCCCTACCCCTACCCCCCAAAAAAACCTTCGCCATCATAATTATGCTCTCGTGCATCACGCATCAAGAACAGTATATCAATTTCATAATTCGTTGTCATGGAGACAGTGCAAGGATGTTCCTGCTCCTCTGTTGTCAAGGCAACGATTCTATGACGTAGGGCCGTATTATATACTCCTTCTTTAAACTCACATGTACTCATCCGGTTGGAATAGTGCATTGGGGGGGGGGGGGGGGGGGCAGGAGAACAAAACAAGGAAGGAAATGTGAAGGAACTATTAGAAATTCGGAGAAAAAAGAAAGAAATGGCGGTAAACTCACGCTACCGCATGAAGTCTAGCGATAACGTCGCGCAACGCGCCAGATTACATCGGCTTGTGGGAGGTGGTAATGAGTCACTTTCGGGGCTGAAGGAATTTGATTAGTTGAGTGATTAACCTGCTGATTAGACCTGTTGTAAAACGTCTCCATCGTTTGACTCTTCAGTCATTTTCACGTTGAAGGGTATATATGTGGGAAGGAATCGAGTTTAGAGACATTGAACTATGATCGATGGGGCTTTGTAACCCAGGGTACCGTAACACTCCAAAGGTGTTGGGTTAAATAGAATGTTCCCACACAAAAACCCGGTCTACTTAAGTGTGGTTCAAATTCATTTAAAATGATGAATGAGTGGTTCAATTAATCACGAATCATTTCGTATAGAACGCATTTTCGATGCATAGGCGTAAGTGAATCATAAAGAGTGTGTCACAATGTCAAAACGTTTCTGTGTTAAAGGTAGTATATAGTGTACACCATTTGCAAACATTAAACTCCAAAACTACTGAATTATTGTGAAATACCTTACTTGACTGTAAGCAAATAAATCACGGCACCTTATGTGATGAGGTTTTCAAGAACAGTGGAATTTGTATTAATTTCCAACGATTTCCAGCCGGCAACCGTTTGAAAAACCTGACTATTTTCATACACTATCAGTTGCAATACTGTTACACATTCGAGAATGGGTGGCAGCCAACTAACAAGACTGGTTTCCTGTAACCTGATAATCCCCGGACATCTATAAATTGCTCCTTCTGAAGAAAGGAACCAGGCTACAAAAACGGCATTTCTTGTTTTTTCTAAGCATCTATTAACACAAAACTTGTTTTAAAAATAGGTCAGCGTCGCAATAGTTACTATAAATTTGAACCCCCTAACACAGCAAAAGCTTAATGGTGTATACTACCTTTACAGTTTTCACTTAAAATGTCTCTGTAACCCCACATGTACAAGTACACGAATTGAGTAAATTCGCGTCAAAGCTTTTAAAGCGTTTTTGTTCGAATTGTTTTATCATTCTAGTACGAGCCAGGCTTCCAAAGCTATACCCCCACACACACCTGTCACATCAATTCATCATGAATGTTAGTCCGCACAGTGAATCATATTTCACTGCCGCCTCTCATTGTCATTTCACGGTCAAATCCAAGAGCTCTCTCTTTTCCCGCCAGAAAGTAATAGGCGCGTGGGTGTATGTGGGGAACTTTGGGTGCGTTCGTTAAGCTCACCCGAGTCCGTCGATACGGGTAAAATAGTCGGGTCAGGCACAAGAGCCGCGCTAAACGAACGCTCGAACGCGGCTTACGTGATAATCGTAGCCGCAGTCGTAGCCACTGACAGAACGCCATTTGACTGAGGTTTACCGTCACATTTACCGCGTCAGAGTTGAATAACAGCTTCTAAAGTCGCAATGGGCTCAGTAAATAATTATTGTTTATAGACTTCAGGTAAAGTTGATTTTTGAGCCCTGACTTGAAGTTATCCGCAACCCGGTCGTCAAATTTGTCCGTTGCTGAGAATGAACAACGCATGCGTGTGACGTATTCCACCAGTGACTGACCCGGGTAAGCCCCGAGTATGACGTCAGAGCTAAACGAACGACCCAGGGGTATAAACCCGCGTCATCTCGGTTGAGCTAAACGAACGCACCCTTTGTTAAGCTTCCACCTGGGGGCGTATCAAGGGTATTTGAGGAGAGGCAAATGAAATAGGGGGGGGGGGGGGGGCCTAGAAGATAGGGGAGGGGTGGGGATGAAATGAATTCTTGCTATTTAAAAATAAATATATATATTTGCTGGGCGAACTTTTTGTTGAACTACATAAATGTTTTTTTCTGTTTTATTAATCACTCCATCGTCTGCAATGTCGGCCTTTTTTTCTGAAGCAAAATTATAACAAAAACTGGACAACCTATCAAAAAATGGGAAAAGATTTCCCGCTGTTAAATAATTCAACGAAGCTTGATTAACAAGATTTTTCTAAGGGTCTGTAGAACTACGCAAGCGCGTGGACTCATTACATGTACTTTGCTATATTGAATACATTGAAGTCGCTCAGATTATTAATGAGTCCTTTTTGTTCTGACAGTCGATTGGGAAAAAAATCTAGAGATTTCGTCACTCGGTTAAATAAGTACAGTGGTAACTTTGACAACGGTTGCCACGACATCACGATATTCCGTAAGTTGTGTCTATTTCTGGGTTGTATTTATCCCTCGATTGCACGCAGCTTAATCAGCGACTTTCGTCAGCTGTTCTAGAGTGTTTCTTCTTATTAGAAACTCTGACATCGTGAACTCTTTATAACAAAAAAAGTACATCACGAAATCAAAATACATGGAATTCAATGTCAGTGCTAATGGCTGTATTCCATTCCGTCCACAGAGTTCGATGGCTTCGTAACCTTTTCCACGGAATCGAATTAATAATCAAAATAAATTAAACTGCACTGAATTAAGAATGCACTTAGCAAAGACACGATTTGACGTGGGTTAACCAGGTCCGTCTAGTTCAGTGAATTCCACAAGTTAGCTTTTCCCGGGACCGTCATGGCCAGCTATACTTCAGTAATTCTGGGAGAAAAAACAAACTATACGTGCGTCATTCCCTTATCAAAATAATGGAAAGGGGCCCACCCGCGCCTCCCGCCTGAACGGTTAATGAGGAGTTGGGCCTATATATCTATAATGTAAGCTTTATCTGGAAGGAACGTGTGGCACTTTATTGTCTTGGACTTTTTTGTGTTGGCTATATACATGTACATGTACATGTACTTCGAACATTGTTCACTGCGTTGTCTGCTGAATTCCATCCGTGCAGCCAGCATTCGCAACCTATTGTTAAGTGTGTATACGTACATGTATGTGCGCACACACTTCTTTCAAGTTGCCTTCCAGTAGCTCATTCATTCATTTTGATTGTCAAGTTGTGTTGTGTAATTTCCACGTCTTAGATCATTTGTATCTCTGTTCTCTTTGTTTTTGTTTTCTGCTCCTTGAGCATCTCATTAAGGTGGATAATGGCGCCTTATAAATTGTATGGTTAGTATTGTTATTATTATACATGTACATGGACATTATATTCATGTTGTACACTACATACGCACATTCATACATGATATTACGTATAGGCTTATACCGTACGCAAACTTGAAGCGGGCTTGAAGCCCGGAATTAAAAGTTGGGTGCCGCCGGGAAAAAAGGCCTGCTGACTAAAACTAGTAAGTAGGGCCGTTTTGCAAACCTAGATTCGTCTTCGTCTCAGGCTTTATTCATGCAGTTTAGCTATGAGCTGGAGCCATTCAAAAGCAAAACGTTAACTTGTTAACCCCTGGCATCTCGTTTGTGTATAACGTGAAAAAGGAGCTGAGTGTGTATGAAACCTCGGGTAAAACCAGCGATATTGTGCGTGGCTCTCTCCCATGCGACGTCGGAACAAAGCTTTGTTTTCGCACAAAGCTCAAATGCACGACTACCGCTTTTAAACTTACCACCCCGTTTCACTCAGTGTACAGTATGTCTTGGATATTTCGCCGCCCCCTTTTCGACAGTGGAACTGCCCTAACGTCGCTCAGATTTACTCTGTCCATTCTTGGCGAATTTCTTTAAGCCTCTCTCCATCTGGACTATAATTAGAGCGATATAAGGCAAACCATCCGGCCGGCTATATACGAAAAGCCGCCACGGTGTGTGTCAGAGAGACTCTTTGCATGCACCTTACGTCTCCGGAACAAAGAAACCAAGACGTCTTGCATTACTCCCATCAGCTTAAGAGGAGACCACAAAAGAAGAAGAAGAGATGCTTGGCCTAGAGCCTGACCTAATACATAAGCGGTCACTAGGATACATTGTAGTATTCATAAGAAAAATAATACATTTGGTCGATCTTGTGTCAGGCCAACTGAAAATAGATTTCATTTTTCCCCCACCGGGACAAAAGATGCAGGCGATTTGCGGGGAAGTAAATTGCGGTTTCTGCGGCCGACTTTTCCACCCACGTATGTTCAGTGCTCGGCGCACCTATTGTCGGTGGTCGATATTGCTAGAGTTGATTTAATGCAGGTTGTTTTCCATGCATTGTTCCATTTCAGTATTGACCTAAATTTTTCCTTTTCTTCAAGATGCGAGAAGATTAAAATTGTTCCTTCCTTTGGGTCAGCTGGGAAGAAATTGTATAACTCTTCATATTTTACACATGAAGCAAGATAATCGGGACAGGGGAACCTTCTTCCTCTTTTGTGTTGGTCATTGTGTTCCCGGAATCTCATGGATTTATTTCAGATATCTAGGGAATGCGTTGGGCAACAATGGTGAAGAGCGTATAGGGACAAGATTATGCAAACGTGTAAAGCTCTCATTTTCCGTACGTCCCAGTCAAGTGAGACGATCACGACACGACGCGAACATAATTCATTTTATAGATTTCGGCAAATTATGATCTACAAGAAGCAAATTATTGTCTGACTTTTAGGAAGGAATTAGCATTCAGATTCCATGCACCGTCACGAACGCTATGAAACGAATTAACCGTTCAAAACTAAACGACCGCAGCCGTCTTCGTTATTTTCTTGGTCAATTTTACGGTCAGTGATTCGGAATAAGCAGCGCCCACTCTTCGATTTAATTTCGAATCAATTTGCGGGTAAAATGGCCGAGAGATATTCCCACGCCACAGGTACAGCGCGGCATTGCCACGCAACGAACGGACATTGTTCGCAGAACCATCGCGGTGCGTCGGGAAACACTGCCCTCACACTTCCCCCAAGAATTGTCCAATCACAAATGAGCGCTTTCAACTTTGATTGACGAATCAGCGAGTGGTTTCTCTTTGGCTTGTTACGATTGTCACAATAATAATGTAATTTCGCGGTTACTTTGTGCATGCTTTGCGCTAGCGGTGCACAATAGACGCTGTTATGTCCTTGTACATGGCCTGTTCCGCCCACGCTAAATAGCTCGGATAAAATTGGCGATTAGCGATTATAGTCCCCAGCAGAAACTCAACTGAATTCTTTTGTTCACTACTTCAGAGGTACGGTAGGATAGACTCGGGAGCTTTTATGAGTAATACGTACGGGACAAAACAAAATATTCTACACAAATATAATTTTTTTCTCAGCAACTTAGGAGGAAGTGTAAGAAAAAAAGAAGAGAATATCAAAAAGAGTTTCTCGATACACAGGCATTATGCTTCGTTGCGTGCGTCCACTATAGATTAATTTTGGTTTGGGAGACGAGAGAGCTTTGAGAAAAAAAAGTTTTAAAAAGAGAAAATTGTTCTACCTTTTGTAATATCGATTTTGCTTCAACTAAAACTAGATTGGTTCGTGATACATGTAGTATTATACGGCGATGTACAGTATGATGGTAATATACAAATAAATCCTCTAGATCATCGTTCATTGTGTCCCACTAATTGTGCCTTTCTTTTAATATTTAACCAATTGTTATACTCATTCAAACTGTTACCAATAAAACAACATAATTGTCGATAACGAGCAAAAGTATCTAAATTATTCATTTTCGGATGTGGCAGATGGCTTTTCAAAGCTAGCTTTAAAGGTTTTATCGTACGGGATTTAGTTTTCATTCAGGGTAAACTTTTGGGTCATTGATTATTTGGATTAACAAAAACTTGCACTTGCATGTTTTTATATGTTACTGCTATTTGTGTACAAACGGGGCGAGTTCATAAAACAGTTGGAATCGTAAAAAAAAATTACTTCGGTACAAAATACATCCTGTAGTTCTTTGTAGTACTGAAGCGTTATTGATCCTACATACAAAAAAATACAAAACACAAAGGACACTACGCAAAGTTTATTTTTAAAAATGGCCTCTTGTGTATGGTCGTATTGACAAATAGCGGTTCGCTGCACTGCAATGTTGGGAGTTAGGTTAACGAACAAAGAGAATGTTGCTGTCCGCGTGGGGTTCACGTGCGGTCTACTGCCGTCTGCATCAGCGCTCTGTCAGGCCCGCGTCCGTACACACCCTCAACTTTCCCCTCGCCGGCGCGGACCGCACAGCTTGTCAGCTGTATGTCAGCCGTTCAGCGTGCACCGGGCGCAAGGCCGCGCCGCTGGTCCCCTGGTCGGTGATGATAGGAACCTTCAAACCATCCTGTGCGCTCCCCCCCCCCCCCTCCCCCCTACTCTTTTGCCCGGCAGCTAGCTAACGAGCCCGCGCTTGGCGTGGCACACACCATTCAAACTGTTTGACTTCACGCCCTGGCTTGCTCTCTCCGAGCGCATACAACCGGCGGGTCACAGAGACCGTCCGTTCGGAGGGGGCCCGGCGATTAGCGGAGATTGGACCGGGAAGCGAGGGGAGCTGGAAAACGGGGCTAAGTGGGGAGTCCGCAGCTGCTAGCCCTGCTGGGTGGACTGGACCAGCGCGGCCCATGATGGGTAAAAAAAAAAAAGCAGCTAGATGGAGCGGACGCAGCCTACCGCCGAGCCCATACCATCCCAAGCCCCTTCATCCGCCTCAAGCCCTCAGCCCAGGACACGCGCAATTAATTCCACTCCCGAGCCGGCTGCCCACTTTATAGGAAACCCCAACACCGCCTCTGCTTCGGCCTAGCTGCATGCACGCCCGCCTGCTGTAATTTGCGGTTTGGTGTGCAAATTGGCAAACGAGATGAGTTTTTTTGTTATCGTCGGCGACGCCTCACACAAATGCGTCCTGATTCTCGACACTTGAGGGCCTCGCCTTGGAAAATACCGATCCGTTCCGACGGTAGAAATTAATCCAGCGTCATACTGTAAAATGCCTTCTAATAATTACTATAGCAATAGTTATTTCCACGCAGGGTTAGCTCTGGTTTTCGATAATTACCTCGTCCAATCACAAACCGCAATTTTGTAGCATCGGCGCAAGTCCCCCCCCCCCCCCCCCCCCCCTGCCAACCTCTCATTTGCACCCAGCGCTTTCTCGGCCAAATTGTCGATTTCCATATGGCCGACACTTAATTAATAATGAGTGTTTGTATTCCTGACACCATCTCGCCGTCACACGTTGGATCCATTTGCGATGGGTCTCCACAGGACGTGTGACAGCTGGCCTCGGGATTGAGGGCAAGTTTTGAAACCTCGCATTCATGATAGACAACCCCTCACCGGAAAGTGGTTTTTTTTCATTTTTCTCCTAAATTAAGCAACTGGCACAAAGGACTTTGCTTTTCTCTATCCACGATGCGATGCCTTTTCTACATTCCAATATTAAAAAAAAAAAAAAAAAACAGAAGAAAATTTGTCTTTGAAACCGCAATGATTGAAATGCATATGGTTTTGCATTAGATTTGTTTCAAGGCGAGACCGTGGCAACACCCCCGCGTTATTTTAACTCCTGCGTGGATGCATAATGGTTTAGTCAACTTTGTGGCTAGGGTCCATTGTTCTTCTTTCTTTTCTCCACAACTGGTTCTTCTACATTTCCCTGGATTTCCCAGTAGGCACCGCTAGCTGTAGATTTACACCTCGCTTCCCAAGCGTCTGGTCAAATATCAACCCGACCGAAAGTCCCCTCGTCGCATTCTGAGCACGTACAGCTCAAGTGGAGGATCGGGTACGTAACACGTCACTATGACGTCAAAGGCACCTGGACGGCAGTCGGATCACGTTTTGGCGGGAGAAACCGAGCGCGCAAGCGAACATACCGGATTTCTCTTGTCTTTGATTGCAATCTCCGGGCACGTACCTCGATTCAGTCACATTGGACTCATTCAGTTGACTTTAAAGCAGCACTCCAATATGCAACATACCGGATTTCTCTTGTCTTTAATTGCGATCTCCGTGCACGTGTCTCGATTCGGACACATTCGGTGAACTTTAAAGCAGCACTCCAATATGCAACATATCGGATTTCTCTTGTCTTTAATTGCGATCTCCGTGCATGTGTCTCGATTCGGACACATTCGACCCATTCCGTTAACTTTAAAGCAGCACTTCCATGTGCAACATATCGGATTTATCTTGTCTTTTGGTTGCGATATCTGGTCACGTGTCACGATACGGACACATTCTAGTCGTTCGGTTTACTTTAAAGCAGCACTCACAAGAGCAACGCGCGGAGACCTTCAGAATCACTCGCAACCTTTGAGGTTTAATCATCCGTTTGCGTTTAAGTTGAATTTTATCGGTAAGAATTAATCAGGTCGACATATTTTTTTTATTGCAAAGCTAGAGGTTTGAACCTGGATAAATGTCTTTGTAAATATTATTATTCACTTATATTATAATGACCATACCAGCACAAATTAATAGCAAATGCCAGGATATATAATAGCTCATTTATCGATGAGATTAGTTTTCTTTTAACATTATCCTGTATGTTTTTAGAGAAACCTGAAGTATTTCTAAAACGGCCAGTCGTTTGAGAGACATGATAGTAATAATAATAATAATAATAATAATTTATTTTTAATATAGCGTCTTACATAAAAAATCTCAAAACGCTGTACAGTATTTTACAAATTATAAGCAATAAGCTAAAAAGAGTAAGCAAAATACAGCAAAAATGACAGTGTAGAATAAGAATGACAATCACCATTACGAGACAATCAATAATATAACACCACATAAAAGGCACTGAAAAACAAATGTACAAAGTCAGAGATAATGTCTTTTAAAAAGAAATGTTTTAAGATGGGTTTTAAAATTGTCAAAATCGGTGATAATCCTTAAATAAATGGGTAAATTATTCCAAAGGGTGGGAGCATACATAGAAAAAGCCCGATCCCCATAAGATTTACTAGGCTTTGGGCCAACTAAGGAAAAATTAAGTTTGACACCAACACAACTTCTGGTACGGATGTGAGAAACGTAAATTGAAATTAATTCTGACAGGTAACGAGGGGCCGATTTACCATGATGAATAAGTTTAAAAATAACACAGACGATTTTATACTCAACACGAACTTTGACTGGAAGCCAGTGTAGCTCAAAAAGAATTGGTGTCATATCTGAATGGCGATCAAACCGTTTCCTAATAACAAGACGGGCAGCAGCATTTTGAATATGTTGTAATTTCTGAAATTGATAATTATATAAACCAAAAAATAAACTATTGCAGTAATCTAACCGGGATGTAACAAAGGCATGTATAAGTTTTTCAGTACTAGATTGGTCTAAGAATTTTCTTAATCGACCAATCCGCCAGAGGGAGTGAGATGCAACCCTACACACATTAGATATATGAGCATTCAAGGTGCCACTCGAGTCAAGTACCACCCCTAGATCACGGACTGTATCAGAGGCCATAATACGGACATTACCGATTCGCACATCCGTCTTCACGTCCCGCAGACTATAATCTTTGAAGCGTGAAGAAAACCACAAGACTTCAGTCTTGCTGTTGTTCAAGGCAAGCATATTTGTTCTCATCCAGCAACGGATTTCGTCAATGCAGGACTCAATTTGAGTCACACAAGAAAAATCAGAACGAGAGCCACAAGAGATATAAAGCTGACAATCATCAGCATAAATTACACAATTAAGACCGTGGCGGGTAATAATGTCCTCGAGTGGATCCATGTAAAGCGAAAACAAAACCGGTCCCAGAACTGAACCTTGTGGCACACCAAATTGGAGAGTCTGCCGGTCTGACAGCAATGACCCTATTGACACCCTTTGTGTTCTACCACGCAGAAAAGAATTTAGCCAATCATAGACTTTGCTCCTAATTCCGAAGCGGTCATGTAATCTTTTTGCAAGAATGTCATGGTCAATGGTGTCAAAGGCGGCAGACAGATCCAACATTACTAAAATTACATCATGTTGCCTACCGAGAGCACACATAACATCGTTGTGCACTCGTAAGAGGGCAGTTTCGGTACTATGGCCCTCACGATAGGCAGATTGAAATTTACCATACAGTGCATTATCCTGAAAATATGTGTTAAGTTGAAGAAAACCAGCCTTTTCAAGAAATTTATCTAAAAATGAACAATTAGAAACAGTCCGCTATTATAAAATTGGCGTTTTAAAAGACAGTTTATGGTAACTTTCGTTGTCGATGTTGGCTCGTATGTTGCTTTACTTTTAATTTGGCAGTGAAGGTGATGGCGTGCAATCAAAAGTGAAGTACACGTAATAACGACCGATGCTTTTAGGGTAGTCGGATGGTAGACCCACTGCCCGTGGCATACGGGTATGCGCTCCTGTCGGTCGGTAAGTGGTAGGCCAACGCCGTAACGACGGCTTTCCTAGATGGTATTAGGTCTCTACGCGCTACTGACCCTCGTAACAAAATGTGCCTCATTAGTGTCGCCAGCTCCGAACCCGCACTTCAACTGAAAAAAAACCACCCTAACACAACACACACACATGGACCATCAGTCGGTCGTAAGTGGTGTGGAGCAGTGATCGTTCATTCATCCACCACCGTGAAAGTTTGCGCCCAAGAGGCGAGGCGGCGCGGCCGGCTGGGGAAGGAAGCGCGGGGCGCGTGGGGGGAGCTATCGCCCAGGCAGGCAGGATGGGCATGCATCATCCAAGATAGACCGGGACGCTTTCCAGGCGGTTGCCGACCGGATGGACGCGGCAGGCTGGCCACAGTCAACTCGCACAACACCCCCCCCTGTAATCACAAGCGCTGGGATGGCCGGCACTTGTGCTAATAATGCTGAATAAATACCAAAGAGTGAAGAACCGTTGGGCCACTCAATTAATAATGAATTCCTTTGTTACCCCCCCCCCCCCTCCTTTTTCTTCCTTTTCTATCTTTTACTCTCTATATACTTCTTTCGAGATGAGGAAACGAGAAAAAAGAAGCTTAGGAAAGAAAAGCGACGACGCAAGAGCCTGGAAGCGGAGTTGTAGCCATGCGGGGTCTTTGATGCTGGCCCGATGGCTGTATATAGCATCTGTAGATCCTAATGAGTTCACATGTCAATTTGGCCGAGGCTAAAGAAGACGAACAAGAAATCGTGGGCAACTGAAAAACCTTGGCAAGCTGGCGCGGTTATCTTACGGATTATTGTTGAAATTGTACCTCGGGGCCGTATCGTTACAGTCTATTCGGTTGGGACAAGAACGCCTCGTTGTAAAGCAGTCTTGCAGCATTGTCATCTTGCAGTTGTCCACGATTATAATAATATTATAAGAGGCAAGGAGCGGCAAAACCGAAAAGTGAAAAGTGAAAGACTGCGTGTCTTGTGGTCCACCATCCATAGAGGTAGAACGTTATTACAATAATGTTTGTATTCGGTTGGCAATAAGTGAGACACACATTTCTTTTCTCGAAATACCTAGATTGTTGGAACTTTAGGAAAGATGGTCCAAGACTTCGATCGTAGTCATCTGAGTCCTTTGGGGGTAATGTGAGGCTTATGCAAATCTAAGTCACAAAAGACAGTCGGTCAGAGAGTCAGGCCGCATTGGAATCACGTGTCTATATATTGCTATTGTCTTGGTGTTCGCTTATTACTATTACACAGCAGGTTGTCAATAGACGTAGCCGTAGTTCAGTAACCCCCGTTTCGGACACGGCCTCAGTCAGTCAGTCAGTGAGACAGGTGCATCGGGGGAATCAAGACGTCTAGCACCGTAGGAGATGTCAGGACTGAAGATTCTGGATATGCGAATCCTTTGAAGGAATCAAGCTATATCCATCGGAGATGAGGTCAAACGATTGTGGGAACAATCGAGATCACTGTTGAATTGCGAAAGCGGAAGCGCAGTCGTCGAAGGGGGAACTGATTTTCACAATGTGTAGCCATTTTAGGATTTGGACTCAATAATCTGACTTGACTATCCAGACTGGACCTCTCTTAAATTAAAGGTCACCGTTTGGTTTTTTCTTAGAGAGAAAGGTGTTACTATGGTCTAAATACCAAGAGCCCCCTCCGAGCCTTTGTATTTTTCACGTTCGTCCCGGTTTTCAGCAGCCTATTTCTCGTATGATTCTCAACATGTTACATTCGTCAACAATGCCGATTTATTTTGTGCCAGCTTCTCTTTCTCTCGTCTGTTTAGAGTCGCCATTATTCTAGCCATTCATGGACAGAGAGCATGCACCCTCCTATTACTTGGTGCACGAGAAGTGCATGCATGGGGCCGGGGAGTCATCTCGCATCCACAGTGGACACACTTTGTTGTGTAAATATGCCGATATGAAATGCAGGCACCCTGTTTGTTGGTTGGTTGGTTGCACCATATACCACCTCGAGACAACCGCCAATGCCCCCCCTCCCCCTATAGAAGCGAGGTTAAGTGGTACGCGGAGGGACTGGGCATGCTATAGCTACGAGATTACACCGCCAGCGGCCAACTTTCTGTCCGTGTCCACGCCTAGCACCAGAGCTCCCCGCACCGGCCAGTCGGCTACTATTCTCTATCGTTCCGACCTCACCAGACCCTTTTCACTCTATCGCCCCCGCACACAGCTCATTCATAAAATGTCCTGGCCCGTCTTGCCTTTTTTCTCTTCCTTTCTCCACCTGGGATAACAAAAAAAATACTCGCATAATTATGGAGGTTTAGGTTTCCGGGTGCCGGTAGCGATATACATGAACGAGCGTCCTTCGCCTTGTTACACGCGCGGGGGAGATGCTTAGAGATTGTCGGCGTGTGTCCCATGCGGGACTCGGCACGTGCTACCCGCAACAACGTCCATAACTCCAAACAAGGACTTCCAATCTACTGACTGAGAGGGGAAAACCTGTTTCCCGTCTACTGTGTCGTTTGTACCGCAATTGTTTTTTTTTCAAAGGTTATGTTGATTTATGATAAAAACTGAGGCACTTCAGTGTGTGGGCTTCAAAATAATTTCAATACAGGCTGTAGGCCTTCTGTTATGTTCTTTTCCTCGCAAAGTCTGTTTCCGGGAGCTCCTCGTCTCCGTAGCCCTATTCCAAATCTTAATTCGTACAAAAAGTTCAGAATTTCTGAAGAAAATGAAATTCGCCTCGAGATGCAATAGTTCCCCTCTCATCCGGTTGAGAAGAAAATCGGTTTGATACCAGCGCCATCTTGCATAATATTATATTCTGCCTTAAAGACTGGTTCCCGCCTCCATAACTAACAGCCACATGGAATCTTGTTGGCATCTGTAATCCTGATTGGTCAGTATCTTGGCATTTGGGACCTGATTGGTCAGTCTTGCCTCTGTAATTCCGCGCATTGACATAACAAACAGTGAATTTTTCGCCATTAATAAAAGAGAGTTGCGTCTAATGGCTCAACGTCGCATTTCTTCGAGGATTGACTCGGAAACCATAAGCCGATTGGTCCAGGTATTTGATATTCGCTGCAGACGATAATCACAGACTGTCTCCATCAGCTCTCCGTGCCCTTTGTCCTTTATAAAATGGCGTGAGCCAATCTTCTCTGTCGTTGATGGACAAAGTACAGAGATAAAGAATGGGATATTGGAGATCGAAAATGGTCACCAAGATTAGCAGTTCTCTGTGTAACCGATCGTGCACTCTACAGTAACTAGCAAAAGGCCGCGCTTTGCGCGGCATCCGCTATTTTGACGTCGTGTAGTTTAGATTGTCGACAGGTTTTAAATAGTATAAAGTTAAGTCAAAGTTTGATTTAGTTTCTTGCAAGGATGGAAAGTTGGAATCGTTGGGATTAATCTGTGATTTTTAAAAGATGATCACCTCTAAAAGTAGCCCGGAAGCCCGTCACCATTATGAGAAGAAAAAATGCGACTTTCGGCTCTCGTCTCATCTCAGGTTTGTCAACAATGCAAGATCACTGCAGGCCGGCAGCCAATTTGACCAATGAAAATCAAGTTGATCGAAATGACGTAACAATTTCTGAAGTCGACTCCGATTGGCTCTTAAGAATTTGACAGTTATAGAGTACTAAAGTGTGACGTCAGTTGTCGTTGTAATGGCTCTACACAATGGTCGACTTATTTAAAAGTCCACTGCCAAAGCACAGGGAAATGGTTGAGTATAACTTTTGTGAAGAGCCAATTGCCTTGGCAACAGACAAAAGATGACGTATTGACTTCGGTAGTCGGTACTCGGTAATCGAGATTTGACCCGCGTATAGAAAATGTTTAATCGCTTTAATCGGTGATTTATCGGTCATTTGCTGCATATAACATTACGAACCACAACCTTTGTCAATCGTTACGTTTGCTCTTGGCCCTCGTTCCTATTTCCCCCCTCGATAGTTTGGCAACTATTGCTGCAAGTTTGGCATTTGCCATGCGGCAGTGTTCTCGTTCGAGTGTTTCGGGAAGTTATCGGAGAGTTGAACCAGGGCGGTGTTTCGATGGTTTGGGGTCACTTTCCTGCTGCCTGGGACCCTGGGAACAAGGCACCGTGACTGACGTCCTTACTGCACACGCGTTGGCTTGTGAACTCTGGCATATCACTCAGCGAACTTGACTGGAAAAGAGACTAGGACTTAAGATATAATTGCATAATTATCATAATTTGACCTAATTTGCATACAAATGCAAGGCTAACCCCTTATCAATTAATTTCAGGGACATTTGAGTGATTTTTTGACAAACAGTTCAAAATCGCCTCATACGTACGTGTCCAGAACCCAATTTCATGGAGCTGATAAAAGAACAAAAAAATGCTTAGCATAGAAATTCTTTCAATACAGGGTTAGGTTACAAACCAAATTTTCAGGTGGTGTATTGTTTGTGACTGGTATTCACCTGGTTTTTGCTTAGCATGAAAAGCCCACTACCTATACCCCCTCAATCTTGACAGTTACCCGCACGCTCCCTCTCCCCTTCCCCTTGAACCCAAAACTGCACCTCCCCCTCCTGACTTCGGTTTGATGATTGTATTTGTAAACTAGGTAAACCAGGGAAATAAAAAGGTGATTCTGAGCTTTTCGCCATGAAATAAAATAGCAGAGATCAATGTGTTTTTCTATTTGTGAAGTGCCTTGGCCTCGTAATCTAGTTCCACAGACCGTTGACCCACAGCTCTTCTCTCTACCAACTATGCTAGTACTAGCGAGTTGGTTAAGGACGCCGTTCTTTATAATTTGTTATAGTTCTTTAATGTACATGTATAATGAGTTGCCATTGCTCTTCTTCATGAATATATATATAACGACCAATCCGGGGATAGGAAGACCGGTCCATAGAAACGTACGGTAAAATTTACTTTTTTATTTGTAACCTAACCCGTTTTTACCTGAAGCTTTTGCCACAAAATTAAAAATCTATAGGGTAATGTACCGAAATCTATCGACATACTCAATAACATTTTAAAAAATGAAATTTTATCGAGTACTTGGGTGGTAGGACGACCACCAAACGGTCATCCTAACGTCGGTGGTCATCCCAATGTCGTAAACATACTGCAAACGGTCATCCCATCCGCGAAAAGGTAAGCATATATTCACGCACCACCCAGCTCCTCAATAAACAAAAGTCGCCAACCGCTCCACCGGTTAGTGTTAAGTGTCTTCCAACTTTGAAGGCAGCCATGACCCGCCCACTGGATGACATTTACTATATACATAATGACGACCTCGGGAAATAACCCGATTTGAAATTTTCATCAAGCACAAACACGCGGTATAGTTGATATTTAAGGCAAGCGGCAAGCGGCAAGCGGCATTGGCAAGCGTCAAATTGTCTGTGGTAAAAGCCCGTTGATGCAGATTACGTTTAACGTAAACAAAAACATAAAGCATGACGATGCCATATTTACCAGAGAAATGTTAGTGTTTATTTGAACTCTGGACTATGACAACCGGTCCCCTATTTATAGGCAGCTTAAATATCAGCCGGTTCCGGGAGACATCTGACTTTTTAGTTGGCATGTTCGTAGCCTGTCCTCTTGCCAAAGTGAAGGTAGGAACGAATCAGTGTTTCTCTATAATGTTTTATTTTAATTTTGTATTATTCCGTATTTGCACTGCACGCGGGTAACAACGTCATTTCGTCGGGTGCGTTCGATTAGCATCCCCGATATTACATGGGTTTACATCAGTGTGTAAGCTAAGCAAAGCGTGGGAGTTCGCAGGCACCAGACTAAAGTGCGCATTATATACGCACATCAAACTTGATACACTGGATCTGCGCCTAACCACCTATTGAAACTAAGGGCTAAAATTGACAATAACAGTCCCCTTTTTAAATACAAACTCTTCATCCAGATACAAAGTGAAGACCTTTTGCCAATAATGTATCACATCGCCACCAGGCTCAGCGTTTCTGGGTTAATTTCCGAGGCGAAGCGAGCGCCGTCCATAACTTTTTTCCTCAGTTCAGTCGCCCACTTGCAATTAAATCTCGTCTCTCATCACTACAGGGCTCTGAAGATGTTCCAGATGCCTCGCTCCTTCTTCCCTTCCTCCCTCCCTACCTCCCTACCTCCCTCCATTCCTCACCCCTTAATTCCTTTAATTCATCGCCGATAACTCGTTCACGTTACGGATCGCCCGTTTTGCACACATCGAAGGAAAGGGAGCGCGCATTTTTATAGCGACACTGTCCGATCCACCCACGTCACCCACATCACCCATACACCGTTAATTCCCCGGTAGAATCTGACGCAGACCCTGCAGCCCTGAGTCAGTCCCATGGAGTGCTCTCTCGCGCCCAGGCCCAACGGATGGCTAGTTTCATTCACCGTGAATCATTTTCTTTTTTACCCCCTTCTGTATTGTAACATTCCTTTCCCCGGCACGTTTAAGTAGTGTGCTGTATCAGTAGTAGTATATCACTGACCTATGGTAACCATGGCAAAAATGACGCTGGCGGCCCGTCTTCCCTTATTTGGTATATATTATCTTCATTTTCCGAAGCAGCTGCGAATTTTGTTCAAAGAGCCTTTTTTTTTTTTTTTGAAGATCTTAGCCCAAGGGTTTTTCTGTCAATTCTTAAGTTCTCCATGGACATATCCGATACCAAGCTGAATAGATAAAGAATCTTCGAGGAACATAGTCAAAACAATCACTCAACCCTTTCCCTGTGTCCTGCCATTTACTAAAATGCATCTACTTTAATCAAATTTCAAATCCAAGCATGATTGTTTTTTGCTCAAACTCAAGTTTTACTTCCTTCGTTTCTCTTAAAAATTAGGCCTTTCTTTCTTAGTTTCCTATAATAAAAAAAATATATTTAAAAAAAACTGCCATAAATCACCAATTGACTTTTACTGACAAACCAGAACGAGCAGTCCGCTTTAATCCCCATCCCTCGATCGCACAAAATTAAACCGAGATCAATTCAGCTAGGGCTGATAAAGGGGAGGAGATGAAGAATTCCATGAACTGGTTGCCAGGCTCTTTCAGTTAGTATACGAGGCTAGCTGTGCGCTGACTCAGGGGCCAGCTAGAAACTCTTGCTGTTCAATGTGTTCACGGGATACTGGCCACGGTATATACTCGGAAATGTGATCTTCATTGTGGCAAAACGCACGCCTCGGTTGTTCCACTCATGGGCTACTGATTCGACGGTAAGATACTGAAGAGGGTTGTGCCGTATACTTCTCTCTCGGTGTGTAATTTAAAAGGTCAACATGGCATTAAGCTTTCTGGTGTATCTATATAGTGGTCTGTTCGTGATGTTTAAACGGGCGTTCATAATCCCAACTTCCCATCCCTGCAAATTTCAGCACCTTAAACCAGAATCAAAGTCTAACAGTTTGTGTACACAGTTTTCTATGTTATGGCAAACTGTGCACATAAACTGTTGGACTATAACACTGGAGGTATGCCTAATCCAGTGTAAAAGACAATCAGTTTAGAGGTTATCATACCTCCAAATAGGCACTTGGGGAGACAATCCCATAGAGATGTACACAAACTTGAAACAGTCCTAACTTGTTTACCCTAACCCTTTTCTCTAAGATCTTCGAGATTTATGCTATTTAGACCAAAATCTGTCGTTCTAGGACAAAAATAACCCCCAAATATCGTTTTTTAGGGTAGCTAGACACTTAGGGAGACACTGAAATGTCTCCCTAAGTGCCACTGTCTCCTTATTACCTAAAAACTTACGCTAATTTGTCTCCCCAAGTGCCTATTTGGAAGAATTACCTAACATATTCCAACAAAACGGTAGATTTCAATTTTACCATAGAGATTATTTTGTCGGGATCAACAACAGCTGGGCGATTATAATCGTAATGTGGCCTGCGTCATTGCGTTATAACAATCTACCATACCACAGCACATTTTGGCAAAACAAAACCCCACCAAATCCGTTCATAAACTCAAACCATCTGGGTTTTTTCAGATAATTAGCTGACAATCTCTCAGATTTTTGTTTGCGGGTGATGCCCCTTTAAAGCACGGGCCAAAGCCTATAGCCACTCTTAACCCAGTTTAACATAACACCAATTACACGCCCAACTTAAAAAAAATCTCTAATTTTAGAGCATCACTCCACGCCGCTTTTGTAATCAAATATAGTTTCAAGTCGTATCCGGCTTGCCGAAAAGAAAGAGACGAAGGCGAGGGATACGGAACTCATCCTTTTACAAACCAGATGCTCCATTCATAATTCTTGATTGTTACTGCTCCGTGAAACTGAGATGGCTCAAGAAGGAGAAGAAGAAAAAAAAGAAGGAAAAAAATACAAGGAGCGGACAAGCGGGAGACGAGAAAATGTGAATGCCAGCACTAGTCACAGCTGCCTCATGCAGCCGGTCCCTCCTCCCGGTTTCTATGAAGCGCGCCTTGTGAAAGCAGAGACGGTTCCCAAGGCCCTCTCGACCGTTTCCGGTTGCCATGACAGCGGAAGTCTTCCCTCATGACGTCATTGTCCGTTGCTAGGCAGTCTGTGGTCCATTAGCTCTAGGGTTATATGGTGAGTCATTCTTAAGTAATAAGAATACCGCTGGCTCTGCGCTGAATAGAGAAAGCACAACCGATCGTGCTTGCGTATAGGTTCCACCCAATCCTTGCAGTATTCCTAAAAAGGGAGAAAAAAAGGAGGGAAAAAAAACTTGATTTGCAATTTTTGAGTGACAATTTTTTTCCAATCTATTCAGGTCCGGTCCGAATGGAAATCTAGCTTTGATATTCTGAATAAAATGTTTAAAGAAATTGGGGCCTTTTATTAATTTTGGCGCAGTATACATGTTCAATGTAATGATGTGATTATAAGATTAATCCTGTATAGTGTAGCCGCTGACGGTCGGGGTCGAACGTGATCGCCAGTCGCTTATCCTTCAACTATCGAGACACTTCTGTGACAAATTATGCTTTCAAGTGTCTTAATCTGCAATCTATGATTAAGACAATGTTGATCGTTAGAATAAAATTCCAACGATAAATGTTCAAAGTTTGGTTTATTAACGTGGCGTCCAGTATGAGACTATAACAACTACATAAACACTAAATATGCAGTGTTTTTGTTTTTTTGTTTTAATATTAATTGAAGAATTCGCTAAAATACAATTTATTATTAAACTTCTCTTCACAAATCAATACCGATATACGACCAGCAATATCGGTATATACACGATTATACAATAATTTTAGAATTTTGGTTTCTTTATTTCGCATTTTAAATGAAGGGTCAAGGGTCAATGTGGTGAAAGGTCGAAGTGGAGCATGTGTCATTCCACAGTTTAACCGGCGCAGTGATGTCATACGGCCACGCGGGGTAATCGGTCACCGTTATCCAATCAGCATCGTCGACGCATAATGACGTGTATCATTGGTTAAACTATGACAACGGCCACATTTCCTTTCCAAAGTTTCGCTTTCAATTTTTAATGTTAACTGCTCTTCTCGAATGGAACATAAGCACAAACTTGGTGAGCATGTGGTTCCTTGTATGATGCACGATCGAGTGTCGCATTGCTGGCACATCGCAATGCCTTTCTTTGAAGAAAGAAAAAACCAGTACCTGCATAAATTAAAGTCAGTAATAGAATTATTTCAACGATGGAATTAATAATACGGTCCACGATGCAACTCGCGCACACCAGGGATTACAATAACCGAAATTGCCACATTGATTTTTAATCATCGAGGCTGTTTCATCTGTACAAAATTTCCCGGAATATACTTTGTATTGATCACTAAATTAAATTTCGTCTGATTGTGCTAGTCTAAGTGAGCCCAGTGCGTGGGGAAGAAACATTGTTGCAGCGCTGAGGAACACGTAACACAAATACTGGGATGAAATTGCACACTGTGCAGTTATGGATATCTCGCCCACGTGTCATAGTCTTGATTCCAGCCTGATGGTTGTCTCCAGTCAGTCTTTTCTTTTAAATTCAAAAGCGAGGTACACTTTTTTTTTCAGAGCGAGTCGGAGTTTTAAATGCGAGTATAAGTTTAGTTCTAAGCGTCGGGTTGTCATTTTCTCTTTTCTGCATTCGGTGATGTGTTCATGTTTGACATTCTAAATCGGGTAGCCTTGCAACACGACTGGTAGAGCAGTCTACACGTACGTACCTGTCATTTTGACCGCTTCGGTCAAGGCTACACTGTACGCTATTGTGTAATTTGTATTTAAAGGGATGCGCCACTTTAAAAATAAATAATTAAAAAAGGCCGCGCCTGTATACTTTTCATGATACAGCGAATTTCCAACCAGTTGACTGACCGTGCAGTCTCCCTTAATTATTGATAGGCACGTGACTTATGACGTTAATCTGATTCACTGCCTTTACGTTATTTGTAATGATTACCACATAACTCCATTCAACGATAAAATATTATTTTTAGTAGAGCAAGTTTTATCGAAGCTATTTTTACCAATTGAAATTTTTTTTTACGATACCAAGAAACCACAAATCCGATTGTTTCATAGAACTTAACATCAATAAAAACTCCAAATATCCATTTGACAACTTTCCTTTTGTTTCTACTCACGTAGGAAGTCCCGCTTTGTTTATTAGCACATTCATTTGTGATGCCATTCATTTGTACACATTTAAAGTTACATTGATTTCGCGGTATTAGATGACGCGATGTTGCCCCTTTTCATAAACAAAAACCCTCTAAACCGATAACAAAACGAGGAGACTTTTGGGTTATTTGAAAAGGTAAATATTTTGCCTGTGTCATGGCACAGGGATGACGAATACCTTTTTTTGAAAGGGAGAGTGGGTCTGATGTGCATTCAATTCATGCACAATCCGTACCGTACCGTACCAGTGTCAGTTCAGTCAATTCTGTGGCGCATTGATGCTGCACTCACGAGATACCGCCGTACATGTACACATACACCGCGTACGCGTACCGCACTATTTACATTCTTTCAACTGTGAGCAAAAGGGGGCGGTGCCTAGCTGTGACGTCATAGCAACTCGGTGGACAGACGCCGAACAATAACACTGGCTGTAAGACGAGTTCATTATTTTGTAGGGGAGTTGTTTTTTTCTACAGTTAACATCGATGAAACGATCAGAAAAACATGTTTTCAAATAAAATGTAATCCTATCATGTCCAATAACATTATTAGGAGTTCAAGATGTTAAATGTTCATTGTTGAGTCTCACTTCGAAAAAAGCTTCCGGTAGAGGGTTGAAGACTCCCCAAATGGGACTGAATCCTTTGTTTGTTCTTTTAAACATACAAATTAAATATTTGATGGAACAAATTATATTTAATGGAACAAATTGTATTTAAGGAAACAAATCCATTATTTGAAGAGCTCGGGTATCCTCTTTAAGGTCCTCAGCTCAGGTTTTTGTTTACGATAATTTGTGTGGCACTTTGGCATTTGTATATTACTTTAATTTAAAGCTAAATTTCCGGTATAGTTCCGGATTTCTACCTTTGGTATTTATATGCGCTATATTGAGCAGACTTGTCAATTTTTACGACTGTGAGATAAAATTTTGTTACGGAGTATTGTTTCGTGTTTGTTTTTGTGTGTGTATGAAAAACGAACTCATCGTTGTAATGCGCATGCATCAACGAAACGAATTGAAACGGGGGACAAGTCACGTATGTGTGGCAGTTAGAGTCAAGGTAAATAGGGACCTGTTTCCATGGAAGACAAATTGTGTATGACAACGGAAACTTAACAAAAAATCTAATAAAAAGCAGGGAAACATTTATAATAACTCTGAATTTAAGAAATAAAAGTGCAGATTTCTGTTCACTCTGCGCGAACTATTAAACCAATCGCTGGAGTAAATGAATCACGAGTAAACAAGTTTTGCATCTTAGATCTGGATATTATTTTGTGACTACTATCTGGATTTATCCTGTATACAGAATTCTCATTGAGTGTAGGCCCTATCACTTTCTATTAAACATGCGTGGAGACATTACATTAAACAAAAATACATTGTAGCTGAAGATTTCTTGTAGGTGCTTCATAATTCGAGAAAATAAGTTCTATTCTTAAAAAGAGCCATTTGTATTGGAGAGGGTTGTGGTGCAATTTCTCCGAGTGTTCAGAGTGCACCTGTCGTTCTTGAACGCATAATGTACCTGTACTGTACAAGTCGAATGTTGTACGAGACACCCCTATACAGCAACAGATGGAAGAGTCCGATGTCTCCCATTGGCGGCTGTTGACCTTTAGAGCGAATTATGTATGTGACCCTCCCACATGCATGACCCCGCTCCGAGTTTATTTCATCGCGCGTACTGTGTGGAATTCATTCATTGAGAACGTTCGCTCGTCATTAGTACGGACACGATTTCCCGTACCTGTTTAGCTACGCAGTGTGCCTTATTTAACACTGTGTGTACACTGACAGTTGTTCCTGTCCTCTGTCACATTTTGTTTCAGCTATTTAGCAGTGATCTTGAGCTCTCTTTTGCGAGGGTTCTCTAGCACTTCCAACAACACTGACGATGAACCAACTCTAGCAGGCTACATTCCCCCGTCGTCGCGGCCTGGCAGCCCAGCGTGTATTGACCGCACACGGGGCGGCGACGCGTAGCGGGTCAGTCCGTACTCAGCACCGGTACTTCGCACCCTGTGACCCACTCCACACTCCAGCGAGAGGTTCATTCATGCCACATACGATCTACCCCGACGATCCCTGCTCAGGCCCGGCTACCATGGCCGTCAACTACGGCATGGAATCACCCAGCTCCACCGGCCCAGCCCATGGATTATTGACCGTGCACATCCACCCTACCACCGGTGGCCGATTTACCATGGAAATACCCCGGCATGCATCGGTTGATACGCTCAAGACCAAAATCTCCAAGAAGCTTCGAGTTGCCAAGGAGAGACTAACTTTGCTGCACCGTGAAACGTGAGTTGATTTCAAGCCAATTTGAATTACAAGCCATTCTTCACTTTTACTTACCATTTGATTTGCAGATCCGCTGTGGTTGGCGAATATTATATTTAGTGCCAAGTAAAAACTAAAACTTAAGCCATATTCATATTGCGAAATCGCAGGTATTTAGTAGGTTTTTGTCAATATAACAACTCTGATATTAATTCAAACCACATTGAAGCTGAATAGCATAGGGCAATATTTCTCAACCTTTTGGTAGTTTGTACGCTGCGCATAGTTATCCCAAAGGTAGCCGCGTAATGCGTATTAAGCTGGCTGGCTGGTTTGCATACAATCTTGCTATGCATGTAGCATCCGCCGTGTGTACATGTACATGTACATAACATTACATTATGTACACAATAACTTACAAGACAAGAGTTTGTGCATTGTGGTCTGCACGTTTATAATTACTATTTCCTTACATGTGTACAATGTACGTGTGCTGTATGGTTTCCTGCATGCTGTATGTACACATTGTACATGTTCAGTGTACGATACGAGTACAGTACATGTAGGTACGTGTACATGTATGTACATTGTATATGTACAAATGTACATGTACATGCAGATATATACCTAGTATACCTATACACCTAAGAATTATAATAATTCTACTAATAATTATATGATCCATTTCTCCAAGGTAGATAAAGAATATTTGGAAAGAATGTTGAATCCTGACGCCAGTTTATTCATATAATATAATTATCTCAATGAAGAACAGTCATTGCAAAAATGTGGAAACAGACATGAATCTGCGACTGAGATTAAGAAACTTTTCAAATTTTGTTAGAAATGTTTTTGAAAATGCACTCCGCTCTCCATAGACTAGTATGTACAAAAACCAAAGAAGTGGCGCGCGCCTACCGGTAGGTGCGCTACATTCTTTACAAAGGCTCAAATGATTCATTCACAAAATCCTGCTGAGGTACGTACGTATACGCGCCGCCTCGCGGAAGTGCTGTATCACTATCACTATCATCAGTATCACTATCAATATCATGCAAATGAGAACCAGTATTAATACAATATTAACAGAAGTCGCAACGTTAGAACATGGACCCTATGAATTTTCATTCATAAAATCCCAGTTTTTCGGATTACGATTGCAAATTTCGTGGAATATATCTCTGTGTGCATTATGTGCGATGTACAATGTACATGTATATGTACTAGTATGCTGCAATTAACAGGGCTAGCTGTGTGTAATTTATGCCGTGTCGTTCATCGGGCGCGCACGACGCGTTCATGTTGTAATTATTAGTCATAATTTATCGCAACCTACGTTTTTATTTGGCCGAACTGTGTTACATAATCGAAGATGAAATGATTCTTCAAGGTTTAGAGTGTGGGAAAACCGCAATATTACGGTCGTTGTAATTTTGATAGATAACAGAGTTTGAAGTTTGTGGAAGTGGTCGAGTTATGAATTGTATGGGCTATCCTCAGTTGAAATTGTGAGAAGGTTTTGGTTTAATCATTCATAGAGGAAGGAAATGAAGTTACAATTCATAACTTTAGAGCCACTAGCTACACGCGCGATATCTAATGTAGTAGTAGTAGTAGTACTAGGTAGTAGATACCGTGGTCATAATATTCGCATATTATAAATGAGCAAGCACAGTCCATTGTGATAGTGTAGCCTCGATTCGAATTAAATCTTATTCGGTCGCGTATTTAATAAATCAAAATGAGTTGTGTACTTTGGGGACGCGGCTCAATGGTTTGTAACCAGCCCACGCTGTGGCTAGCTGTATTAATTGGCAATTTTTGCAGCGGTGAAGCCTGGAGCGAAGTCTATAGTGGTATATGGGATGAGATGGTGCGTGCATGTGTACCGAATACGCGTAGCTTGATGGGATCAGAGGCAAGACGCTTGGAAGAAACTTGCTTTATTTATCGTCTGTGCGCGTGCGCGGTGACCGTGGTCCCTAATACATTTAAAAGAGCGTGCGCGTTGACCTCGTCTGTTCTATTATTCAGAAAAGTATCGCGCAAGCGCTCGGCACGTCATAAGCTTCTCTGGGTGAATGACGCAATGGGTTTACAAATCATTGGATGGATCCATACAGCTTGTGATCATTATGCTAATTATTAATTCGGGAAAAGGAAATATTACTTAGTTTTTGCATTGTTGATGTTAGGTTGTCCATGACAAGTTTGAGGTAGCTTTTTTCCAGGTAGGCCTAATGAATTGAGAAACAGACGGCCTCGGATGTTCATAACAAAGCGTTTCCAATCTGTGGTGTTTTTTTTTGTTTTTTTAATTACTGGACCAAGGCGGCGATTGTTGCTAAATTGTAATACGGCAAATCACCGGTCGTTTTGCATGGCACAGACGGTATAGAAATACTATTGTAATGGTATAGAATTGCAATTATAAAAAGTATTTATAATGGTGCCATGACATTTAAAGAAGACGGGACAATAGATTTCGCTATTCTAGCTAACCAATCAACCGGCAGTTCACCGTTTGTGTACCGTATCGGTAGAGTTGGCATAAACCTCCATACCAGGATTTCGGATTAAAAAGGGTCTTTCCCCAAACACTCCCCTATTTTATACAGAACTCCGATTTTTCGAAATACTCGTCCACTCTCTTTAAAGTTAGAGCATTTAATAAAAAGATTTGTTGGTGGTATACAACAAAAAACTGGCGACCTTCACAAACTGCCCTGTCATTGGCAAACCGTTTTTGACCCCGGAACAGAAAGCTGGGTCGCACAACACAATAGCAAGTCGATTAAGCATTATTGGACAAAACCTCCCCCACATTTTACGACGCCTTCATTTTTTCTCTCCAAATCCCGGGCCTTTCTGCGGTCGCATGAAAACACACATCGTTCGTTTCTGTTCTTTGTTGTATGTAGTCTATGCGCGGACTCTCCTCGCATACCGCTTAATTTTGCTATTGCAATATTGAAGTACAAGGTGAATTTGACTACCACGTAACTGGTGACTACCACGTGACTTCACCAGCAATGTTCCATTCGTGACAAAAAAAGACATTCCGGAATCGGAATCACGTGAGACATTGGGAAATCGTACTATGGCTGTTTTCCAAACCTCAGCTTTGTCTCGTCTTGGGCCTCATTCATGCAGTTTAGCAAAGGGCTAGAGCCAGAGATGAAGCCAGGAGTTTGGAAAACGACCTATGACTATGGTATGAGCCCGTACACAGCTCTCGCTGTGTATTCGTTTACACGGGCCTTATCAGACTTGAAATATATCCTCATGGATTTCCTGGGAAGTTAAAAATAAATTTAAAACCGGGACGGTCTTTACATAAGCTGCTCACACGGAGCACGTATACTCTGAAACGAATGGGTATCGCACCGATATATTTAGCACAAGGTTTATCATCGTAAATCGAGCATGATTTAGCGCTTCCCATTTCAGATTGGTTGTTTAAACCAAAGAGAATGGACTTATATCAGTATATTGTTAAACCTGGTTTGTATTGTACTACATGTACTTCACACAGCGACTTTGAAATTGAAGCGGATCTGGACGTACAAAAACATTCGCTGCGAAATTTATCGGTGTTGGAATACAAGTATTTACTGCTTAAAATAGTGTAGTAAAACTAGCCTTCTGGGGTGACCCTCCCTCCCCCTTTCTCTTTCTCCACCAACATGCTAGCCGTACGCCAGTACGTCAGCATAAATTACGTGCTCTGAACTCTGGTACAGAATCAGGGCATGGGTGATTTGAGTTCCTGGAAAGAGTTTGATTAAAAGTTGATGGCTGTTTATCATCACGTGGGCTGTGTGTGGGAGTATAAGGTACCTGTAATTTGTAACCAACAATGTGTACATTTCTCCAATTTGACTAATGTTGGGTACATATTGTTACCCAACGTTTGATAAAATAGGTTTATTTGTGTAACCATTTTTACTTTTACAACTGTTGTGTTGTTCACCTGGTAACCAACGGTTAGTCAAAGCATAGGTCAAAGTATTTCAGGTCATTCCAGCCAGTAAGCAGTTTGCAGCAGTTTTAATCTTATTCATGTTAGTAAAAAGTATTCATTTTACCCAAAGTTGATCAAAATGATGTAACCATATTTAACCAACGTTTGATACATTTACTCATTTTAACCAACTGGGTAAAATGTTCCTTTCTCCATGAATGTACACAGCATTTTGTAGTGACGTTTTGGGCGCATACGCATTTGCAATGTTTGAGGTATTTTATAATTATTTTGTAATACAAATTGCTCATTACAAGGCCAATGGCCACTCGAGGTGTGGGCTACTAGAGGAAAGTGTGGAAGAACTAGCCCCTCAAACTGAAACAAGACATTATGATCCCTTCACGGTACGAAAATATCGCGTTCAGAGTCGGCTGTTTTGACGCGCAAGACTCCCACTGTGTTTCGAGTGCATTGTTTGCGCTTGCTGTTTTGACTAGCCCGCAAAATAAAAGAGGAACTGCATCGTTCCCGATCCCATATACACACAATGCTGCCAACTTTTGAGAGTCGAGTCCCGGTTTCGGTACGAGGTCGGGGTGGGTTCGACCTAAAACCCCGTCACCGCGTGAACTGACCGCGTTCTGATCTTGCGCTCCCAAACATTCCGCGCAGAGTTCACATCGCTGAATTATGAAAATGTCGCAACCACCGATTGGAATAGTCAGGTGACCTTGCATTGAAATCTATAGAATGAGAGACCAAAAGGATCCCTTTGGCGCTGTGAGTAGTTGAAATATCGAAACTTGATAAATGGGGTTGGGTTTTTGTTCTGTCAAGAGCAGTTTTGAAAATGTGTAAAGAATTTAAGGTTCCTAAACTGTTTGCATAACTCGTACATCACTTTGTGAATATGCTGACAGGTAATGACAGGCCATCCCACACGTTTTAACATCTGTTGCATCTTGTCATTTTGGCCAATATCAAACAGTTAAACATCTTTAACCTTTCATGTAGACCAGTTAGGTATTTCGATGAAGAAGTCCAGGTCAAAGGTTATTCGGGATAAAATCGCTGACGTCGTGTCACATGACGTTTATACGCGAACGCCCATTCTGATTGTAACTAAACGCCGTGCGCGTCGTGTGACCACCTTGCGCGTTCATACGCGCGCATTAGTTATCCCGAATGGCCAGTGACCATTGTACACATGCGCAGTTGAAATACAGAACTGGCTTATTCTAGAGATACACATGTAGTGAAGAACAGAACAGTTTTCTTAAAGTTGGCATCACGTGACCACATCTAGTTTTAACAAATTAATGTCACGTGGTCTATAGTCTGAGATAACTTGCCATCAAAACACAAAATATGCATCTTACAAAATGTCTCTGCTTTTTAGGATAATAATGTACATTCTCGGACATATAATTTACCGCGTTTTTTTGTCTCCACATGTTTGCAGACATCTCAAGCGCGGGACGCTTGAAGAGAACCTCGTCACGGATGGCAGCAAACTAACGCTTCTCCCATTGGTCGAAAGTGGTCTCGTGGTAAGTGTTGCCATGGTAACTCTGTCGTCACACTCACAGACAGGAAAGAATATTGTACTGGGCTGATATTGATACGGATCACGTGCAGAACCATGGAAGGAGGGGGGGGGGGGGGAGCAAACAAGATTTTGCTGGTATCCACACAGCTGTTACACTGTAATCAGCAACGAACGAATTGTTTCCCAATGGCATTTTGAATTGACGCAAGTTAAAAAGACAACAGCGGCCCTGGATTGTCGAATAAAAGCTAAATGTATAACCGTTTGACCTTTTGCAATTGTAAGAAATATTTATATAGAAAAAACCAAAAGGCTGCATTTCCTTGTTTCGTTTTCACCACTTTGTTTATTATTATTTTTTCTACAATGAATGGAGTTGGGACTCCAATAAGGCGGGAATTACTTCGCTTGTATATATCCTGGTGATTAAAGTCGTATCGGCTAACTGTTTAGTTTCCCTTTCGTTTTCTGTCATCCCAAAAAAAGTTTGAGGTTAAAGAACTAAGAAGTTAACCACTAAAAACTCATTTCCAAAAGTGCAATAATCCACAGAGCTGAAACTTCAAGGTTAGGTTTTGATCATTTTTGATTGCGTTCTAATCGGTGTTATTGATATCAAAGAAATTTCTCGAAAATCAAAATGGTCCTGTGTCGCTCTTCTAATCACAGTATCTTTTCACGTGGTTGTATTTTGTTTGGTCTTATTATCTGACATTGTAATACAAAGGTTTGAGCTATAGACGATGTGCCCTCTGACGTCAGGTGTTTACATCTGTATTCAAATGTGCCCGGCAATATGCGCACACATCGTGTTTTGCATACAATTTGGTTGAGGAGTGACGCTACAGGTCAGAACACCTTTGAATTATGTGACCTCTGATGTCGCCTCTTAACCAAATTTATGTAAAACACGATGCGTGCGCATATTGACGGTACATTTGAATATATATGTAAACAGAGGGCACATGGTCTATATACAGAGTCGTGACTTGCGGTGTATTAAGCTGCTTCCCAATTTAGGTATCTAAATCGAGGAAACGAATGGCCGCAAATTGTTTGCTGTTTTTCGGTGTATATACACGCCGGTTGCAGGGTGATTGATGCACGCAATGATGGAGGAGCATTTCACGGAAGATCTCACTGATTTATTTTGTTTTTACCATACACAGTCTCAGCGACAGGATCAGACGTTAATGCAAGCTCTACAAAACCTGAGCGAAACACAGGTAAGCGGACAATTGTTTTTTAAATACCATGTAAAAACTGAGCCAAAAAAACTAACAGTAACAAACACAGCAGTATTTCAATGCGACTGTGCAGTATAGCCCTTAATTGTCCGTCTGGTAGCCCTTGAATGTCCGTCTGGTAGCCCTTAATTGTCCGTCTGGTAGCCCTTGAATGTCCGTCTGGTATGGTAGCCCTTAATTGTCCGTGTGGTATCCCCTAATTGTCCGTGTGGTAGCCCTTAATATTGTTCGTGTAGCCCTTAATTGTCTGTGTGGTAGCCCCTAATTGTCTGTATGGTAGCCCCTAATTCGAGCGATTCACAATACCTAGAAGCTGCCGTTGGAGGCGCAAATCCTGCTATACCCGCAGTGCATCATGGGAAAAGGTCGGCATCGGTTTCAAAAACGGTATTCATTTTGCATGAACTCATCAGTTTTTACGTCTTTTTGGACGCGCACGATTAAAGTTTTTTTTTCTTTCTGCAAATAACAAGGTTTTAATTAACGACGCTGCCGGATACATTTTCGTTTGTGTTAAACCTCGCGTAAACAATGAAGAAGAGATATTTCACTACAGTATGATATACGGAAGAAGTCGACCGTAAAGTTTAAAAGTGGCTGTTTTGAGTCAAACGCTTGGTGGCGCACTGCATTGTGAATCGCCCGAATTGTCTGTGTGGTAATTGCTGTTGTCATTATAGTTGATAAGTAAAGGTATAGGTAATAGGCCAAAACAACATTTGCAAACATCTAAAAACAAAATTACTGATTTATTATTTTAAAAATACCTTACTCTGAATGAAAGTCCCAAACGTCCTGTGAATTCATGGCACCTATGCTGTCATTTTTTTCAATTTAGGTGATTTTTTGTTATCAAGTTTCAACGATACTCGGCTGACCATCGTTTGAAAAAAAAATACTTTTCCCCCAAACACTTCCAAGTTTATAGGTAGTACACATTTGGTTTGCAATTGATTACATAATCCGTAACTTGCAAGCCAGCTTGTCTGGTTTCCTGACCCAACAGTTTCCTGGCATCTATAAATTGCTCTGTTTCGTTGAAAGAAGTGTCAGGAAACCAGACTAGAAGAACAGCATCTTCTCTTGGTTTTTCCAACATCTATGAACACAAAACTTTAAACAGGTCACCGTCACAATATTTACTACGAAGTATACTCCCAAATTCATCCATTTATGAAAATTACACCCAAAGCAATCGTTGTATACTATTACTACACCTAAAATATATAGATTTGTGTTCTGAAACCAAGTTGGTCCACCTTTTGGAATTTCTTTTAATGGAGTGGGTCACTTGATCAGAGTTGAATGACCAGTCTAGAGGGATTTGCATTTGTTGGTTGGCTCTGCAAGGGTCTCGGTACGGTATATCAAGACTTGATGAAAGAAGTATACACCAGCCAGGAGTCGGGTCGTTGGGGTCACTAGCCCCGCTAACTTGGGGAGGTTTTATTTTATGGAGAGGTCAAAGACTAGACGCCGTCTGACAAGCTATTCCGCCTGGTTTCTCTCCAAGAGATGGCTCGATATCTGCCGCGGGATGACGGAGGTAGCCATCTTAGCCACTGATTACCCAGAATGCACAGTTAAAAAAAAGAGAGGTCTCGACGGACCAAGGGCTATCCCAGCATTGAGTGAGTCACCATATTCTGCTTTGGAAACTTGTAAGGGGCTTCGCAGTTACTTTCTCTATTTATGATTCACCGCCAAGCGGTTTTGTCTGCAAAGATCTACCAGGGTAACTCCCACTGGGGCATAATACCGTATATCCTTCCTTTGTAGACGTCTAGGTACCTTTTCCGGTCTTTCGTTGATCTGTAAAATGACATGATTGGTTTCATCTGGCGGAAAAAAAGAGGGACAGTTGTACATTGAGTGTGCTCACGTACAAGCTATCGTGTCCGAATTGATACTTGACTGCTACTTGAAATTACGCATAAGTCAATGAGAAACGGCAGCAGCCGATAATTTGCGCGCTTGGTATCTCGCTGTTTACAACAAGAGATTGTCATTTACCCCGCCTAAATACCAACAAACTTTTTGTTTTCCTGAAAGAGATAGTTCATCACTTTAGTTCATACGGGGTAACGCGCGAACGTGCAACACACCATTTTTGTGTTGCTCGTTTTTACTTTCTTTTTTTGTTCGCTGGTTCTCAAACCCAATTTTGACCCCTTCGAGATTTTAACAGTTTGTGTACATACACACGCCCACACATGTGGCTGTCAAGTTGTATGTGTACTTTGTGTACACTGTACATTGTACTGTTACCGTGAGCCCACCGATATACCCTCCCACGCGATGTGCCTACGCAGATCCCAAACTTCGGCAGCTCATTACAAAGAGAACAATGGCTATCAGTACAAGGTCGCGGCAACTTGCCAGAAAAACCTATTGTGTTGAAACACAACAATTGCCGTTTATTATTTTTCTTTTTTTGGGAGGACAAAACCTACTCTGGAAACAATTTAAAATTTCAGATCCACATGGTTGGATAATGATTGGAGTAGAGTTGAAACCCTTAAGGTCGTGTTTAAGGTTTTTCTATCGGTATTGTTCTCACTTCCAAAAGAATTCGTTAAATTGCATAAATTTGAGGGGACCTCATGCGAAGAATGAAAGGGGCATGGATTTTGTGGAGGTTGGTATAATGGGATTCGACCTTTAGAAAGAACAAGAAATCAGCGCTAACTAGTTTCCCACGGTGATCTGAATGTACTGACTAGCTAAAGGAACACCACGGTGTTCTGCTCTGACAAAAACGACTTGTATAACAAAATATTTGTTTTTTAATGGGGCTTTTCTAAACTTGACTTCACCCACAGACCACGCGCAGACACGTAGCCACAAGCCATCCCTAGAATACACAACTATTGTTTGTGTAAAACTGGTTGAGCCCATTCATTGCCTGTTGTTTTGTTGTAAGCAAACGAAACTCCATAACTTATTTTCACAAAAGTTGAACAAGGACTATACCTCTCGCATCATGACTCCTCCCCCCCACCCAACAGTTAAGCACGGTCATTATAAAGGTAATTATACAGGTCAATACGGGGCCAAAATAACCCTGCCTTGTGTGCAAACCCTTTTTACTTTCGATTCACAGTTGAGTGTCATGACAAAAGTTCGGTACTTGCTGGACGCCAGCCATGCCAACAGCAAACAACACGCACCCCATTGCTTTTCCTATTTGAGTTTGACATGTCTTCTGACACACACACAAATACATTTTGCTTTTTCTCCCGCTGTTTGTCGAATTTTCCAGGTTATAAGAGCTTTCCTCCGAGTCATTGGGAATATCTGAACACCCCTCTGTTCTTACATGGGCAGATTTTGTTTTATTGTTTTGGCTTGCTGACCCAGCCAAAGTCCAACTGAATTATTTACTCAGCGATTCACTGGGTCATGCTAGCCTTACCCCTGGTGGGCTTAGAACAGACTCTCTAAGCTTGTTTGTATAATGGCTGGGCCGCCCTCTCCATAGGTAAATTCACCGGCTTGGAGGGCTCATTGCCAATAATATCTGCGATTCGGGTAAGGGGTGGTGGTCTTTAACGTCCCAAACAACGCTATACCAGCTACACAATGAGACAGCCCCTAAATGCAATGCTTGCCACTTCCCAACAACTTTTATACTTTTGTTGTATAACTTTTTGAAGGTCGCGACGCTGTGAAAAACTCGGTACACATCGGTCCCATCGACAACCAAGCCAAGCCACGCCGCGTCACCCACCCGTGGCCCTCCCACTTCTGCATAAGCTATCCGCGTCCCAACGCCAAGCCAAACCGGGGTCTGCCTCCGCCCCGGTGTCTCTTAACAATGGCCAACACAAAAGTTTCCCCAACAGAAAGTTTGGAAACCATAATAATGATTTAGGGTCTGTATGATCCATCAATAGGTTAAAGTGTTTAAGTAATTCAACGTTTTAATAATATTCCCACTGCATTAATGTCTGAAGTTGACAGTTACTGTTGTTCATGTGTGACGGTTTAATTGGGTTGGAGCATGGAGGAAGGAAATGATTGAAGAAACTCGGATTTACAGAATGTCTATAAACCTATACAAAAGATCACCACTGTGGCGCTAAAGTAGGGCATATCGCTGATCTTGTAATAGCATTAGACCACCTATTATCATCGCGGGAATACTAAATGGGCCATTCTATAAATTTTGGGTCATTTTTTTCTTGCACTGTATAATTCCCTCTCTCCACCCGGATTCAACGCTGACATCGCCTTATAAACGTGCATGATTGTATAGCCTAATCATAATTTAGCACGGATATTGGTGGCTAGAGAAATAGCTTGACACTTGAAAGACGAATTACTAAGTTCAGCTTGAAGTTCTAGGGACAATGTTGCTGTTTGGGTCTTAACTTCAAAGAAGTTACCGGTATCTGCGCTTTGAGTTGAACTTATTTTGAAGTTGAACCATGGAGCCTGAAGGAATACCAACTTGGCATTTCGGAGGGGGCTGGGCAAACGATGTGCTGATGCGAAACTCCTTGGACTGCGTACAGGTTACACGTCACTGATATTCCGGGGAGTGGGTGATAGAAAAGAACCTAAAACGCCTCAGAAATTAGTCTGGTTGCCATCACTCTTCCTATACTGTCTAGTCGGTTGGTATTTAGGATTGAGGTTTGACACCAGGAGACCAGACCACACGGGGCTTGAATTTAACGCAAATGGGAAGCGTGTGTCCGGTCACCATTGTCTGGATACAAAAAAATGTGGTCCAATTCCAGCCGATTACTGACACGGTTTTTTTCCTAACCTTTCCACTAACGGATTAAAAAAATAATGCCCCTAAAAGGCAAAGATCTGTGCCGGTTCAAGGATTAAGGTTTCTTTCTTCAAAGTCCCAGGCACTTCACACGCCCACGACCTTATTATAAGTGACTGTTTGAAGAAAAAAAATCATGTGTGACTGCGGGCTAAGTATTAGATTAGGCTAGATGTGTGGGCCCAAGTATGGGGGTTACGTCACACTGTCATGCAAAACAGCGCATGTGATATACAAAAAGGAAATGAACTGTTTTCATGCGGCGCTAATTCATAAGGTACACAGTGTCAACTTTGTCTGGGTTTATGCCCCCATATTGCATTTGGCCCTGGCAAATAAACCACCAAATGAACACGAGGCGAATCCAGACAGACACGATGAAAAAGGGAAATAACAAGGGCAATTCAAGCTTAAACCTGGTAAACCAAAAAAAATGTGTGAGAGAGAGAGTGTCGGTGTCGCGCGAAGTTGTTAAAAAACCGCGGTGTTTATCGATTTTAATGTACACGTAGAAGTAAACTTGAACCGTGCGGATTTACGTCATTGGCCCAGTCTGGTTAAATTTCTTTCCGTTCAGGCGGCGATCGAAAATTGGTTTACACGCTACTATATGTTTATTGTTATCGAGGTAAAAATAGTTTACGACGGGGATTACAACAGGGTCACCAGGGGTTTTCATATAATGGAAAATCTTGCAACATTGGAGATTCAAAAGGTGCATAGTGACTGACCATGGGCCTATTTCAAGCAGCTGCTAAGCACACAACAAATGTGCTTAGCACAAAAAGTCTTGCTCGATAAAAACAGGTTACCAGCCAGAACTCCACGATCTGTCCATGCTAAGCAAACAAGAATTTTCACGCTAAGCAATAATTTGTATGCTTAGCAGCTTCATGAAATTGGCCCAGATCTGTAGGCGTTGACCTGTTTGTTTTTGTTTTGTTTTGTTTTTATAGTTCATGACTTTCTTTGATGTCCACTCCTTTTTGTTCCTTGCTTTGTGCCCAATTATCGTTTAGTCAGCATAATCACAGAGAAAGTTCCTTTCTCAATGGCATAATCAAATCATGGTGTTCACGGCGGGATTAGGATTAAGAGATTATTTATTTTGTTTTAACGAGCGGCCGGCTTAAAGGTCGTTGCTTCAATATTAAGGCAGTGACGTCAAGAAAGTCCGTGAGAATGCATTTTTCAAAAAAGGATGTTTTTTTTGGGTGGGGTTGAACTTGAAGATGACCACTCATCGTAAATGTTTCTAAATCTTTGCTATGATGTGATGATGCAGGTTGTGTGACGTGTATAGCGTTATTGTCTAAAGATTGTGCAAGTCACACTATTGTGATTTCAAATTGGTAATTTTAGGTCTAAAAATATCACTTTTGTTCTTCACGATAAAGTCCCAGGGTTTGACGTCGCTAACATAAGCCCTCTGACGCAATCATATTGGGTATAGTACGGTCGGGGGTGTTTGTGTGGGTTTTTAAAATTGCATCTGCGTTAACAATAACAGCTTCACTGTACAATGTACGTGTCGTCCCAACAATGCTTAGACTCGGCGTGAACTTAAAACATGCATATTCATGACTGGGTGTACGTCATTGGCGAGCCATGCATTGCTGCATCAGACACGCATACCCGACGTGCAAGGTAAACCATGTAATGACGTCATGCATCTCGCGCGCAGGGCAGGGTTAGAGCATGTAAAGTATAGGTTGTATACACAATCGTCCCTATCTCAAATTGTGTGTTTCTTCGCGGGTCGGCCGGCCGGGAGTTGTTTGTTGTGACTTCTCTATGACGTTTGTGCATTTTGTTTTCCTTATTGATACAAATCGGGAAATCTGTTGTTTATTTGCCAAAGCAGTAACGGAACCGAGTTTAAGTCTATTTTTGGAAAATGACATTACTAACTAATCCCGGCCTTTTCATCAAGTATACAGCGAAACTATTTTGGCGCTCTATTAAAACATTTAATGACATTTTGTAAAGTGCATCTCTTCCGTATTTCCATGCACTTATGTCACGGTTGTTTGTTTGTTTCTATGCTGTGTGTTTGAATAGAATAGGCCTAAAGCTTTACATTTTTTGAAATGAAAATTACCCAGAGGATTTGTGCAAAGATTGTTTTTCTCTTTATTTTCAGGGATTGACATTTAAATTATGTCTAATTATGTAAACAGTTACGGTTTAAGGATTCAAAATAACGATTCGATAGCGATTTGGTATTCAGCGGCATTTTGTCGTAGTTGGTGCAACCACTGTTTAAAGGTAGGATACACCATTGGTAAATGCTTGAATTATCATGAATGGGTACATTTGGGGGGTTGTGTTTTATAGTAAATATCGTTTAACTGACCTGTCCGAAGTTTAACAATCATGGATGCCGAGAAAAGCACAAAAATAGCGTTTGTTTTCAACCGGCGTCGAGCAGTTATTCTTATGTTATCTTTGTTTTTTCGCGCTCGCCGTCCGGCGATCGCGAATTTTTCTTTATAAAATTCAATTTTTTCAGAATAATCACAAGATATCTAGCGCAATCATTTTGCTGGATGCCTAGAATCATTATTTACTTTCAAATGAGTAAAATATTTCTTAATAATTCGGTAGTAAATATTTTCGATATCTGCAAATGGTGTATACTACCTTTAAAGCCGTATTAAGTAGTTTAATGAAGTCATACTTCTTTTTCCAAATTCAGTTTGTGTATAACATTCATAAATTATTTTGTAGAGTTTAGAGGGGGAAATGGCATAATATTTGGCAGCACGGTTTTGGATTCGAACTGGCAACCTTTGTTAAAATTCAAGGATTTATTTCGGCACAATTGCTATACTGGCGTCACTAACGTTTCGTTTTTTATAAACTGCAGCTAACTATGATACTGGTCAGAATTAACTTGTTATCATTATCAGTGGTTCTGCTTTTTACCATTACATTTTAAAAGTGATAATTTCCTTCAACTCGAACTCTGTCATGCTTTTGTCACGATATCTTTTGGAATGTTAATGTTGTTGAACTCCAATGTCTTCGAAGTTCTTGTCTTGCCCCGAATTGTTGCCCGTTATCTGTCGTTATCATGTAACAGAGAATGGCATCTTACAACTATAAGTCTTGGCCATCGGGTACACACATTCTTGTCCGTTTATCTATTCATCGAATTTGGAAGCCGGAGGATTTATAGGCTAGGCGCGCGAGATTTTCCACATCAATCAAATCTCGGACACTTTTATTATGAGCTCAGCCTCTTGACCCTTGACCCTTCTGTAACCTAATACGACGAACAGGAAGTCGAAACTCCAAGTTGAAAACGCCCCCCCCCCCCCCCCCCCCTCGTGTATTGCAAGTTTGTCATTCCTGGCGAACTTTTACCAACCCCAAAACATCGCGTAGGCGTTGAGCCCACCCGCCTCTCCCCGTCAGCAATGTGCATGGGCCTGTAACATAACAAGGTACCTTGTAAATTTTCTTTCCGTTTCGAAAGCCACCCCCTCCAGCGTTTGTGATGGTGGTTGGCTATTGGATGCCTTTTGGCTCGTTGTTGGCCAGGCCGTGAAAGGTCAGAGTTCACGGACGCCGCTGACCGAAGCGCGACTACTCAGCAAGATGGCGACGGGTCGTCCGTGACGCACTTTGCCCATCCGTATTGATTGCCTCGCGGTGATAGCACCACTGAATAATTATAAGAACATAGTAACGATCCAAAATAGCTACCATTATTATACCCTGAAGTTGCGGGCATTTACCATGTCTTTAGATATCATCAAGTAGTCTTGCCAAACCTCAGAATAGATGAGCTTCAAATTCACCAAGTGGCTTGCATGGTTACCATATTAAAAACAATTATGTACAATCATGTGAGCAATGATAACATTGTGATATTTAGCCCAGCAAACAAATATTTTGTGAGATTACCTGATTTTTATGACAAAGAAATGAAGGCAATTTTTTTTCCTCGAATATCTCAAAATGACTAAACTTTCAAAGCGGTCATCATCCAGATTCTTATAATACGAGGTTTACATAGCAGGATTCTTTAAAACCATTTTGTATAATCCTCCATCGCAAGGTTCGTGTACTGAAATCGGCATTTTGCGGGCGGACTGGTTTGATAGATCATAGTTTATACCAGATTCCCGCACAGTCTGTGAAATGCTACAACACGACAAGAGAAGAAAAAAAAACTGTAATCCAAACCGGACGTTGGAATTCCTACTGATTTTGTCGTCTTTTCTTCGAAAGGTCAAACCTAATCATAAGATGCGGGACGTCGCCGCGGGCTGAGCGCAGGCAGCGGAGGAAACTGTGTCTTTTTTCCCTGTCTTCCTCTTCTTTCCCTCTCTTCCTCTTCTTCTTCTTCGTTTTCATCTTCCGGTGCTCAAGTCCTTGGACAACCGTCGCCTCTCGTTCTACCTTGGCACGCAGGTCGGAGGCAGGCGCGCGCGCGCGCCAAAAAAAAAAGCATCTGCGCGGGAAGCGAGCTAGGTTTTTTTTTTTATGAATGGGATTCTTTTCCCGCCTCTCCAAGGACTGTGTGGGTGTGGGGGCGGGTGTGTAACTCTGCACATATATTTATTGGCTCTCGTTTCTCATCGAACACGGTCTTGATTGCAAATGAGCTCCAATTGGGACTGTTTTGTGCGCCTGCGTAGTCAGTGCCATTCGGCCATGCTTCCAGTCATGTGTGATTTTACTATGCTGTAAGAGATTTATTAGTAGGAAAAGGTTTTTATTAGTATCAACAACATGATTGAGTCAGGTGGGCGTAAAGGCTCTTTATCCTCGCCTTCTACCGATGATTTGGGTTCGATTCCCAGCCAGGGCCATTATCTGGATTGGGTGCAGTCCGTGCCTGACTTGATGGGTTTTCCTCAGGATATTCCTCTATAGGATTTTCCTCCCACACGCCTAGAACTAAAGTGTTGATTCAACATTATAAGTGTGCGGTCAGTGACTACCCTTTAAAAGTTTTCATTTCATACATAAACCTGATGAATTCATCAGTTTAATGGTTGAAATTCCAACTTTTAAAGAGTAGTCACTGACCGCACATGCACTAATATTATAATGTTGATTCAACACTTTAGTTTTAGGCGTTCACCTTTAAATCTGTACCTTCTTCTAATTGTCTTATCTCTACATGTTCCTTCAGGCTTGCGAGCTATAGAGCGCCTTTAAGACGCTTTTGATGAATTCTTAGTTTCATTACCAGAAAGAATTAATGAGGATAACAATAATTGTTTATTTTGCGTCATTTGAATATCACCTGCTTGAAACTTACTTGAATTTTGATAAAACAGACAATAATGGCTCAACTATCAGAGATACGCACTGGACACTGAACGACGTATATTACTTATCAGCATAATACTTATACCGGATTTACTTGTTTTTGGTGCTAAAATAAGCCGCTTAATTAATTCGGAAACAAAAATCTCATTGGGGTAGGCTTTTGGGAACCAAATAATTAATAAACTAATTACAAATCTAAATGGTCTAAAGTGGGTTCATTTTTTTTCCCGTGAGCATCGAAGTAAAGTGACGTGCATGCCTTTTTGGTCACAAACATGTAATCTCATAAGCAATATAGTTCTGTCTCTTAATTATATTTTTTACGAGTGCACTGTGCACCGCACGCGAAAAGACCACACGCGGTATTACAAGAAGAGCCCTCTGTTGACGTCACTGCTGGTATCCTGGAATAAACCGCGAAAAGGTCAGCGGTTCACGAGACCCTTGGAATTCTCCAACGAAATTGCCAACATTTTCCCTGATTCATCGACCCTTTCTACTCGTCTATTTCTCATGGTTGTCCCCTCTTCTGTGTCTAGTTTGTCACTAGTTTGTCACTAGTTTGTCACAGAGCGGTTACGAGTTTAGGCCCGTTTTTGTGTTAAAAGATTAATGCATTTCGAAAAAGCGAACATTTCAAATTGTGAGCGTTTCCTATTTTTATTATTGCCATTTTTGTACAGATTTAAAAGGAGTCAGTTGTAAAAATTCAGCAGAAGCTCGCCTGTAAATTATTCAAATTAGAAGGCATTTTCGCTTGTGTGAATTTGATAGAAATAAAAGGGAGCATGCATGCACTGCATGTCGACGCCATTATCATTGAGGGGCGCGGTTGTGCGTGTCTTAATGCTTGACGGCAAGGCAATTTGTTATCATGATATTGGGATGTAGTCGAAGCTGAGATGGCGAAAGATTAGAAGACGAGAGAAAAGAAAAGAAGGGGAAAATGTGCTTGTCTGCCCCTTGTGGTCACCCTATAGCCCAAGGCGAAGCTTAACATCCTGCGCCGCGTGACGTCATTGCTCCTGGAAGTCATTGATGCGGATGGGGGGATGCAAATTGCATCCCCTGAGGTCCTTGGCGCGGACGCGGGAGCGAGCGAGCGAGCAGGCTGTCTACACTACACGGCCTGGCGATATTCCATTTCATTTCTTTTCTTCTCACCTCTACTCTTCCGAGAAAATCTGGCTCGCCGCGTTCTCATCATTTTCTCCGCCGAAGGTTAATGAACTGATCTCTTGAGAGTAAAACGAGCAAAGTCTTTGAAGACGACGTTGATAAGAAACGGGCGAAGAGGGGAGGAGGGGACAAATTTCTTCTCTCCTGTCTTGGAACTTAAAAAAAACTCGTTTAAAATGGTCAAGTACGAACAATCGTTAGCGTTTTTTATTTTATTAATTGTTTAATTTTGTCAATAGCTTTTATCTCTAACGCATTGCCTCGACAGGGCAAGGGCCCTCAGAAACACGAATTAACATTAATTGGTGCAGATAGTGACAGCATGAAATTTGGCACATAATCAGTGTATGACGTTTAGCAGGATATTTGGCTATAGGGTCATCGCAGAATTGACCTTTGAAAAAAATATGGGTTGAATAAAATGCAACCATGGCAGCCATTTTGAACTTTTTGAATATTACTTTATTGTTATTCTACCTATATCAAAGGACAAATTTGCGATGGCCCTGTAGCCAAATATCTTCATCTACTTTGATTATGTGCCAAATTCCAGCTGGCCTAATCATTGACTAATTGTCTCTCGTAAATGTATTGCAGAGTAATTTTAAAAGCAACATTTGCGCCAGAAAATTGAGGTGTTTTAGGGAGACTTTGGCAAAGCATAGAGGATTCGTTGGTATTTCTTCATAGACAAAGCAGGGTTATAAAATTGTTAATTTGGAGTTGCGGCAACTTTTGAATGCAATGGGGATTTTCTTTAACAGCACTCCAGCAGTGACCTTAATAAATAATATTCAAACTCCGCTGTGCACGAGAAGTCCTTTACAGGTTTTTTATAACGTGGTCAGCCGTGTCTGCCGCCCAGCAACGATCAATTTAAGCCAACAGACGTGCCGAAGCAGAATCAATTCTCGCAGGGTGACCATATGGCGAGCGTTGACCTTTTTTGGTAAGATCGCGGACGTGTTTGCCGATAACCGTATACACGCAATGTTCCTTTGGTATAAAAGCCCAATGACTCGGCGTTTTTACCCCCAAAATACAAGGCAAACCCATATTTTCGTAATCGAAATTGTATCGAACCTTTCCAACCTTCTGCCTCCTGCATCGTGTACAGTTTTCCACAAAGCAATCAATACGCTATTATCAAAGTTATATACGCTATTATCAAAATTCATATCAATAAGGATTAAAATTAGAGCCACGCCGTAAAGTCTAAAAATGTAGATTAAAATGACAATAACCCTCATCGATGTGGATGGTCTGAATTTTCAGCTGGTCTGATAAGAAAAAGAACAATGTGCATCAATTTTCAGGTTTTTTTTCCTCCCTTTGCACATACCATACCAACGCGTGTGTAGATATGACATTGAGACTTGAACGCCATCTGGTGAAAAGGTCGGCTATGACGTAGCATGAATAAGCATTAAGTCACTCACGCTCGTATCAAATCAAAATCAAATAATTGTGGGGAACATGAAGTATACATAATTTGACACCAGCGAGCAGGCATGTTTCTTCGCATTTCCTTGTTATTGTGAATCGGTGTTCGTACGTTTAGAATGACACTTTGATTATGTCATCAGTCTGTTGTTGAGTTTGGTGTCGGATCAGACGAGGTGGTGTTTCTCCAAGGTTTTTTTTTGTTAGGGGGGTTGGGCAGCAGTTGCTGGTTGGGAGTTGGTTGTTTGTCTAAGTTCAATGATATGGTTTGGCCTGTCAGCTGTTTTGGCGAGAAACCTTTGGCATTTCGTGCGAAGGAAAAACAATCATTGGGCGTATTGGACTTTTTTTCCTTTGCCGAAAGCGAATACAATAATGGCGAGGTGGAATATACCACACACAAACAAAACCACGTGATGACGCCAACCAAACAGCACTGCTTCCAAACTAGATTATCGTCGTTTAAAGGTAGGATACACCATTGGTAATTGCTTGAATTATCATGAATGGGTGGATTTTCGGGGTTGTATTTTACAGTAAATATCGTTTAACTGACCTGTCCGAAGTTTTACAAACATACATGTAGATGCCAAGAAAAACACGAAAAACACGAAAAACAGCGATTGTTTTTAACCGGCGCGGGCAGTTATTTTTATGTTATTTTTCTTTTCTCGCGATCTAGCGCAATCATTTTGCTGGATGCCTAGAATCATTATTTACTTTTAAATAAGTCAGATATTAAAAAAAATCGTTAGTAAATATTTTCGATATCTGCAAATGGTGTATCCTATCTTTTAAAATATATTGGCGCCATTTTTTCGGCCGCTTTTGCGCATAACAGTTTTAACGGATATACATGAGACATAGAGACGTCATGGCTGGCTTTGTTTACATAATGCGCTTTCTTATGGGAGCGAACGAAGTCAGGCCGCCAGAAGTAGGGACAGACTATAGCTCGTAGGAAAGCCCACATGTAAACAAAACGTGACGTCATCAGGTCTTAGATTGATCAATTCTTAGAAATAGGTTTCGCATGCCCTCTCTATATTTTCTCTTCTTTCGTATGATGAGCAGCTTAACGTGTTACTGCATACATCGGTTTGATGACATCAGTGGAAACAGTGTGGACCGCGTGAAGGTTGTCATTTTCCACCCCTATATTTCTTCTGTCACCTTGTGTCTGAAATACAACATTTCACAATTTGTGCGCGGTCAAAACGAAGGTGGTTTCCCCAACACACTCACGGAATGCCGATAAGCCGTTTTTAAACGCATCACCAAATATAGTCATCTGTTTTTGATGGGCTACGACATTATTAATACATGCATGGACCTTGCATGCAAGGTGAAATAAACGCATCATCGTGCATTTTTAATGTCAGAGTGCACGTCGCTGGTAATGAGTCTACGTATATATTATTAAATCCACCAGATACGTACACGTACGTATACACGTACATATATATGCGAGGTCCGTGTAGCCTCTTTTTAATCCGTGTCTCGCGTGCGTGACTCGTTGGGGGCCGGGGACACACCATTATCTATGTAGCAGTCATCTCGGGGTCAACCTTTGGGTGACATTTAGACAGAGCTTAGATATTTCGGTTGGGGCCCAAGCTTCGTCTGTTCGTTAGCTAGCGTGCAGCACGCGTTATCCTCTGCTCTACTTCTATAATAAGTGAACTGACGCCTGCATACAGATTTGATAAAATCAATATTTTTCCCCTGATGAAAGATTTTTCCAGTACAGGCTAATGGCTAATTACCTTCTTGGTAGTAGCAAGGTACATTAGAATTTTCGAAATGCCAATTTATTTTGTATTCAGTGGTTCTTTTTTCTTTCTTTTTCACTCCGGATATAGTACATGTATTGTTCATGTTTTATATAGACGTGTTCAGAAATACCCGGGGAGTCGGGTTGGTGTAACGGTTTTTCCATGCCTTCCACTGCTGTGACCCAGGTTCGAATCCGACCTGGGCCAATACGTGGATTGGTTTTTTTTGTCCCTGCCATGCCTGATTCTGTGAGTTTCCCCCAGGATATTCTTCTGGTTTATTTCCTTCCACCTCTAAAACTGTACCTTCTTCTCTTCTTTCTACAGGTATCTTCAGGCTTGGGTGCCCATGCCGTTTTTTTAGGGATCCTTAGTTTTATTACCAGAAAGAAGTAATAATAAATAGGGCCTATCAACTATTATCAAAATTATTAATTTGTTCCTTTTTTTCTATTCATTTTCTGCAGGTGGATAACTTTCTGAACGGTAAGCAACCTTTGACCCTTGCTCTTCGCCTGGGTAGTCACATGGTCTTTGTTCAGCTCCAATTGGCAGGTAGCCCTGGTCAACACAGCTTTCTCAACTGCCACAAGGCGGCGGCCACGGCCACAGCCACCACCACCGCGCCCAGCCGACCAAAGCCTGTAATCACTAGCCACCATCATCAGGCCACGCCCACAGCGTCCAGCTGTCAATCACCACCTGTCAGCCAGGAATACCAGCCGCCGGTGAGTGGAGCATTTTTACTGTCAAACTGTGGAATCTCTTGATGCCAGATGTGAGATATGTTTGTTTGTTTGTTGGTACATGCGGTGAGTTTTGAGCGAAACTAAATTGCAAGGTTTCCTTAGGCTATGAGCATTACTTGATCAATTGATACTGGTGGTCCAATGTTTGGATCGAGGCTGATAGCCTATTATTTTCCTGCCTTAGAATTGTTTTTAAAAAAAGGAGGACTGTTGAGTTTTCCGGTTATGATTATTCCCAAAGAAAACCAATGTTATTTAGGAAGGTGAAAGGCAAAATAGCAACATTTTCCATTACTCAGGAACATGCCAATCGATTTCAGCCTGTTTGTTTTGTCAAAATGGTCAAAAATTGACGTCCATTGTTGCTTTCCCTGCTTTCCTTTATTAGCCATGCCCGCAATCGCAGTGCCCCCTCCATGGCAAGACGGCGGCGCGTGTGGCGCCCTCGTTGGCCGGCAGACCCGTACCCCCACAGCAGCAGTACCCGAGCAATATACCGCCCTCAACGTCGTCCTGTGGTCACGGCCGGTCCATGACGTCATCGCCGACGTCATCGCCGACGTCATCACCAGCCCCCACGCCATCGACAACATGGCCGCGGCCCGGTGCCTGCATCGATAGCGTCCATCAACACTCGCCTGGCGTCTTCTCTGGAACCTTTTCTGGTGAGCCACAGCTGACAATTTCCACCTCCCCCCCCCCTTTCCTGCCTGTAGTGTTTTTGCATGTTCATCATGTGTACACATGCTAAGGCCCTATTTTTCAAGGCGTTGTTATATCGCTTGAGGGCGCTGTCCTTTTCACGCCAAGTAATATTACACTTGCAAAAGCGCATTTATCACTGTAATCCGCTTGTTTCGAACAAGCACAGTTTAGACGGACACTGCACTATAGTAACAGTATATTAGCTCATTCACGCTATGAAAATGGTGCTTAAGCTTACAATTTTCAGCTGTAAGCAAACATTGGCACAAACACAAAACACACAATAATTGTTGCCTACTTGCCCGACCAACGCAAATCCCGATATTGACGATCAAGTGTTGTGGGCACTTCTTTTGTTCAAGCTCCAGCTAGCATTCGGCTATCTAGCTTATCCTGTGGAGACGTTTCTTCATTCTGAAACGGAACACTCGACTCATCAGTATCAGTTTCATGTATTAGAAATGTTTCGGTCGTTCTCACGTTGTCTGTATACGAAGGCGTCTCATGTTCCTAGCTTTGCCATTACGGTATAAATACATTAAACATGGAATTGGGGATGAATCCACTAACTCAACTATTTTTATAACAGTTTCTAAATTCGCTCGCTCACATGGCTGTACCTAAATATCGTTTTCCTAGTCTTGCAACCCAAGCAGTGTTGTCCCATCCATCAAAAGTCATTTCAGAGCCAAATCTCCAAGCCGGTTTTAGAAGTCCATGCGTGAGTTTTATAGTTCAGTCAAAACAAAAAAAGAAACGTTGTCGTCAGAACTCACTTTGTCAGCTTGTGAATTTAAACATGCGACTTTGGGTGGACTGTTGGAGACTTATGAGTACTTGCGATGGATTCGACGACTTCGGAATTTGACATTGAAGATGGAATCGCTAACCTCCGACCTTTCTTCTTTTTGGGGCGGCAGGTATTCTGAGTGCGGCTGTTCAAGATGGACAAGGCAGACCCAAGAAAGACATCAGTACCATTGCTCATATCCTAGGCGATCTACTTCACGCTGCGCCCCTCTATCGTCAGCACATTCACCAGCAACGCAGGCAGCGGGCGTCCTGTACCCAGGCTCACCACGCCCAGAGAACAACGGTAAACAATGCGGCTGCTTCAGCTGCAGGGAGAAGTGTCCCGACCACCAGACCGCAAACCCCGCCTGGTAGGTTAAAGCCCAAATTAATGTGTGGCCTCCTCTTTCAAATCACAAATGTCATATTAAGCAAAATATAAGGCAGAGGGAATTGTTCCTTTTTGTGTTGGTCATTGTGTTTCCGGAATCTCCTGAATTTATTATGGTATAGAGATAAAAGTGGTCCGCTGGGTATTATAATTGTGCTGCATTATTCTACTCTTTGAACATTCATGAATAACAGCTGCGGAAACCGTTCGTAAAACAAGTGAATAGATGTTTGGTTTGACCGTGATATTTTCTTCTTAACTTCCTCGAAACAGAGAAAAAACAGTTCATCATGCAGGAGAACAATCACACTCGCAGCAAGATGGCGCACCTGCAAGAAATGATGAGGGAACGACAGGCTCGTCGTCAGGCGCGACGCAACACCCGGGCCCCATACCCGGGCCTCGACCTGCACAGCCAGTGGGGCAACAGCGCTGCGCACGCGGCCGAGAAAGGCGCCGGGCTGCCGGTAGAGAACGGCAAAGAACGGGCCACAGCCGACAACTGCTACCCGGCTTTGAAGCAGGACTACCTTGCCGTATGAAGAGTGGGTCGAAGGCAGGGCAACACTGCAGAAGAAAAAAAATCTAGCAGTTTATGACGTTTATGGCAATAAACTGGCGACTCGCTGGGACCAATTGACGCATAACTTGAAGTTCCACGAATACAAAGGAACACTTCCAAGAGTGCGAGATGATTTGGTGGCACTGGACTTAAAATAAAAAAATCAAAAAAATCAAAAAAAAAATCAAGAGAACTGTGTATAGAAGGCTGTTTGCCGAGATGAATAGAATGGTTCTAAGAGACCGTGCATTGTCAATGGCGCGTTTGGTAGGTAGGATGCAACGCAAGGCTTATGTGTAAGAAGCATCGTAATCCAATGGTGATTTGGGGGTCTATGTGATTGCTGTACATTTGATAAAGCAGAATCTTGAAACAGAAAACCAACAAAAGATTTGTGCGAAGAAAAATGTGTATGATTTGGTAATAAAGTTTGCGAATTGAGTGACGCAGTACTTTAGGTCTGTTGTCTTACTTGAATGTCTGCAAGGAATCATGGGATATGTCGGTGATTCTGGTAGAGTGGGATGGAGGTGGTAAACGTGAACTGTGGTAAACGTACCTCGACCCCTTGTAAATATATTAAAACATGAGACCTTTTTTTTTATAATGCAATTAAGTTAAGTGATCTTTCAACATTAGATGTCGCCGAACTGGTTCGCTGCGATTTAGGGGGAAAGTCAGTTTCTAACTTTGTATTATTTCATTTTTTTGGTAATGTTAAATGATAAGGGCTTATTGCAACAACAAAAGTAAACATTATGTGATTCACTCTGCCTATGTGCGTTTGTACGATAATTCGGTATTTTTTTGTATTGCCAAGACTTAGGTGTTGTGCGCATGTGTCATTCGGTGATTGGTAAATAACTGTTTGAATGTTATGAATAATTCATAATAATTTTATGTTGATACATTTTGTAGTTTGGTTTTTACCTGTGCGCACAAAACACATTCGTAAACGTAGTTGTGGGACCTTCGAGGTCAAACTATTAATTTTGATACGTAAATATAACTAACAATTGACCTATGACATTATTCAGTACATTCTAGCGGTATCTTTTTTGTTTTGATTAGTTTAGGTTTAAACATAATCATTGAGTCTTTTGGTAAGTTCTTTTTAAAATTTTTGTTTCACCGTGTGTGGATTGAACCAGTATTAAGCACACTTAAAAGTTATAATTTCCGAACAAGATGTAAAGGATATTGTTTCTTTCCGATTTTACTAGTTTGCAATGAATAAGAATTATAAGCTATTTCGGTTAAATTAATGCCATAGCTGGTAATGCGTGGGTTATCTTGGATTTACACATATCCACATATTTCTATAATTGGTGAGCGCAATCATAATGGCCACCGCTATAATTGTAGCATGGATTGGTAGAATATAATTACGCCTCGTTTTGAGATGGTGTTATATATTTATATGCATAGCGTCGCTTGTAAATTTTAGACCTAGAACGGCCGCGAAATCGATGTGAATTTAGCCTATAGTACGATTTCCACGGCGAAGATAAAGTAGTTCCTTTTTATACCCGATCATCCACGCCGTGATGTTGTTTTAATACCTCGATTTAATAAACAAACTAAAGTAAAAAATAACTAGAGAATGCGGTGTGAAATTCGGTGATAAACTCGCGTGTGATTATGTGAGATTCTGCGTGAACACGACCGAGAGCGAGAGTTCGGTTGAATCAATTCTTCCAGTACAAATTGATATTTGTATTAATTACTACTATTACACGATATTCATCGTTTAAGGCATATTTGAAGCCTGTTTCAAGTTGCGTTGCCTATACTATTGCAATGAAAAGTGTGGGAATCACACACTGATTTTGTTTTTCTAAGTATATATAGTCAATTTGCCTCTGCCAAGTTGTTTACTTGTAAACAACACTTTCAGCCAATCAGAACGAAGGACTCAAACACCTTCTTTTGTGATTTAAATTCAACTATTACTGTTAGCGTAAAAGGTGAATTCGCCATTATTTTATTTTATTTTTTAAGATGGCGGCTTATTCCGATTATTCACCGAGAACTTTGGTATTATGGCGTCGTTATTTGAGACGTAATATTATTAGGCGGTGTTTGTGTTGGTATCTGATCGGGCGAGAGGGGCGAGGCAAACCTATATTTTCACTACTACGAGATTATATTCGTTCTTTGTTTACGAAATGTAATAGTTGTCATCTTATTAAAAAAAAAGAGTTAAGACTAGTCGAAGCGTTAACCAGCGCACTGATAGTTTGACCAAGGTCACGTAAAGCTCTGTGTACATAATTGTTTGGGAAGTGCATATTTTGTTCTGGAACCTTGTAATTTGAAGAGCTGGTAAAGACAAAATGAATGCCGATATAATAAAAAAGGGCGACTAACTTGAATTGGAAAAAAGAAGAAGCAGTCTCGAATTGTATTTTGTCTCAGTTGTGTTCTCGAGATAACTAACAGTAATGTCGTTTTATGTTGCCTTGCAGGCGCGGTTTAAATATTTTATGAGGGCCTAGAAATTTCGCACGTGACGTCAACTTCTAACTTGATACTGCTATTTAAGTGTCGAGGGTCGAAAATCAATCACCCTGTACACAGCACGTACTTTTTATTGCATTTTTTATTAGAGGGGGGGGGGGGGGGGTAAGATACACATTGTTTGACTACAGACCAAGGCCAGTTGAAGAAAAAGAATAAAATCGGACTATAAATAACAAGACAAATCCGCTAATATTGAATATTTTGAGGGTAACTCATATGCAACCTACGAAGGTTTCCTGTCCCGTTCTTGCAATAATTATGCAGGGCCATTCAACCGGGAGAGGGCGCTATTATAAAAGGCTGGCACGTGCTTTTATCACGGCTTTTATCATTCAAAGATCGTAGAGGGCTCATCCGGTGATGCCTAAATAATGTGATGTCATTCATTCACATTTAAATATGTTAAAACCTTGATCAGTTAAAACCTTGATCTGTTAATCATGCAGTCTTTAGTTTTAATGGAGTGTAGTGAGGTTTCATTACGAAATAATAATTTTCGCCCTTCAAATAAGAGGGCGTTGTTTCTGAATTCCGAATCAATCCGAATACGGATCCGAATCAAAGCATCACACCGTCACGGGTACACGTGGGCCCAATGAATTACAAAATCGCACATCTAACAATAATTTATCTAACTATGAGTGGTCAACTGTAATTGTAACAGGAATTGGATTGATTTGAAGTCATCAATAAACTGTAACAGAACATTTTAGTCATTGCGTTTTTGCATGTAGCGGTACTTCGTACTGCTGATATCCCCTATAAACGTGGCACATAAGAACCGTCTATAATGTTTTACCTTAAAGTTTACAGTGTGTTCAATTTCACCAAGCTTTCAATATTCTTGATAACAAGTCTTGACTTTACCTGTTAAAGCAAATAGAAAACAATATTTTGGCGTGATTCTGTCCAAAAATAAGAAAAAAAAATTCTGCCCAAACAAATATGGGCAGAGAGGAATACGGTCGAAAGAGATTCAAAGACATTTCGAAATGCAAACTTGTGAGTTTCCGAGTACACGCTTCACGTTATTAGGGAACACTTGGCCGATGTTATGCCCGTTACTAGTACCGGACGCTACTGTTTTACAATTTCATACTAAACGCATTTGACGAACGACGCGCGCGACTACGAGATTAGACGATCATGACAGACTCTCTACACTACGGCTCTGACGTGACCTCTAACGGCGCCCTCATACGGCAACAGACAACTCAAAGAAAAGAGTTTCAAGCGAAATATAATCTATCAGTACCATTAGTTGAATTTTTCTTTTCTTCTAATAGCTAATCATTCAAATACTTCTTTATTTATGCAAATATCAAAGCTTCTGATCTTGTTGTCGAAACCTCGAAACGTTTTGTTATCAAAAATGCGGCTGGCAAACTCTGGATGGTCCGTAAATCTGTTATAGCGCCCTCTCTTTAAACATGTTGCTTGCTGGTACCCGTTCCATCGGTGCCAATTTTCGCGTGTGTGGTAAGCGAATGTATGGGTTTACTGCCGGAAACCAATTCAATATAGAAACAAGATTTCATGATTTGTCTTGTAAGCGCAAGTCGTTTAAATCGCGGATTTCACGGTTACTGTGAGACAAATTTAAGCTCATTAAATTGCATGTTGGTCAGCAATGTTAAAACAACATTCATTAATATAGATTCCTTTTCGTTCGTACCGTGGGAACAAGTTCACAACTTCAATTTATTGTGGCGATACCATGGAAACGTGCACAATAATACACAATGGTCAATTTTTCTCAACTTGTTGACAAATACATGAGGTGAATTGAAATGCACGTTGCATTGATTGACGTGTGTACGACATTGTCTGACCACAGTCTTACTAGGCCAACGCAACGCGCCCTTCGATTCGCACCGATTTTCCCACGGAAGGCATTGATTTAGGAATCACCGGAACGGTTTAAACAATTCATGCTGTCAACAAATGAGGAGTTTTGAGGAAGTTAATGCCTTGTGATTTCACTGACTGTCTTTGCCGACTGTATTGAGCTTTGCGAGAGAGTTGCACGATGCGGCAATTTTAACCTGCATAAACCGTAATTTGCCCATTTGTTTTACCTCGAGCGGTAAGTATTTATCAATCTTTAGAAATTGTTTATTTTTCTTTCATTTTCATATGTAGCCTACTCACAAATTTATATCACATACAAACAATACTAGTACATGTACGTTTACATTTGTCCAGTATAATTACAATCTAAAAAGGGTAGGATACACCATTGGTAATTGCTTGAATTATCAGGGATGGGTGGATTTGAGGGGTTGTATTTAGTAAATATTGTTTAACTGACCTGTTCGAAGTTTTACAATCATGGATGCCGAGGAAAGCAAGAAAAACGGCGTTCATTTTCAACCGGTGTCGGGCAGTGGTTCTTATATTGTTTTTTTTTTTGTTGCGATTGCCGTCCGACGATCTTGACTAAAACAAAAATAAAATACATTTTTTGGAACAATTACAAGATAGATAGCACAATAATTTTGCTGGAAGCCGAGAATCATTATTTACTTTCAAATAAGTAAAATATTTTGTAATAATTAGGTAGTAATTTCTTTTTATATCTGCAAATGGGATATCTTACCGTTAAACATGAATTATGATCAGTGATCGTCCCCATTCATTTGTGTGGAATTGTACATGTGAGGACAACGATTTTGATGTTTCTGTACAAAATGTATGTATTTTGTAATGTTTGAATTGTTGTTTTTTTGTATTATCTCCAGATAATATAAAGGAAATATAAAGGAAATATTAAGGGGGAGTTATTGGCACTTAAATCGATAAGTCATGTCCTCCTCAAATTAAATCGGTCCATCGGCTGCCTGTGTGCGAGCCAAAGCCTGAAAGATTGATACATTATACTGCAAGAAAGACAAATATTATTTGAAGTGACCTTTTTGTTAGGTTAAAGGTAGGATACACCATTGGTAATTGCTTGAATTATCATTAATGGGTAGATTTGGGGGGTTGTATTTCATAGTAAATATCATTTAACTGACCTGTCCGAAGTTTTACAATCATGGATGCCGAGAAAAGCACGAAAAACAGCGTTTTTCAACCGGCATTGGGCAGTTATTCTTATGTTATCTTTGTTTTTTCGCGATCGCCGTCCGGCGATCGCGAATCTTTTTTTATAAAATTATATTTTTCAGAATAATTACAGGATATATAGCGCAATCATTTTGTTGGATGCCTAGAATCATTATTTACTTTCAAATGAGTAAGATATTTCTTAATAATTCGGTAGTAAATATTCTCGATATCTGCAAATGGTGTACCCTACCTTTAAAAGGATCATTGAATGTACAGAGAGTTAAAAAATAGGATACACCATTTGCAGATTTCAATATTTTTTAATACCGAATTATTAAGATATATATACCTACTTACTTAAATTCGAAATTAAATAATTGTAGGGATCCAGAAAAATGATTGCGCTAACTATTCTGTATTTTGTTCAAAATTTGTATTTTATAAAATAAAAAATAACGAACGACGGACGGCAATTGCAAAATAAAACAAGAACAACATAAGAACAACTGCCCGACGCCGGTTGAAAATAAATGCCGTTTTACTCGCTTTTCTCTACATCCATGATTGTAAAACATTGTAAAACGGACGGGTCAGTTAAACGATATTTACTATAAAATACAACCCCCCAAATCCACCGATTCATGATAATTCAATCAATTACAAATGGTGTATCCTTCCTTTAATTTTGCCATTAGATACAGTTTTACTGTACATTTGGCCATTCTTGGTTGATAAATTCCATTTTACTTTTAAAAATCATTTTATTCTGGTATTCCGTTTTTGTACCTGTACATCAAGATACGTGAGTTGGTTGATTAACTACAAATACCCTTGGAATACAAAAGAACTGAATGTAACACGCATTATATTATAGTGCCGTGCGTGTACATGTACGTGTACGTGATGCCCACCTAGACAATTAAATGACTGTTGCCATGGTGATGTGCTTGGCATCTATTGTGTCTGCAAGTATGCCAAATTATATAAATTGAACATTAAGGGGTGCGTTCCACTCAGGCAAAAGTTGGCCAACGTTAGCATTGTTCGCGTGAGTGGAACGCAATGTGCGTCAATTATGTTGGCGAACGTTAGCGAAAAACGGCCTGGCTTTTACCCGTTGCTATAATATTTTTAAAAAAATTAAGCCTAATAATCTTGGGTTTGACCAAATTGCATATTGTCCATCTCACAAATTGATCTAGTCATGGGAAATATGTTTTAGACAATTTACATATGAAGACATTAATTAATCCAAATGCAGTAACAAGGTTCATAATGCTTTTATGTGCTAGTTTATGGCATGTACTGTATTGTGCTAACGGTTGCACGCACATTGAGATCTCTATAGATCTCTATCTCGAAGGCGGCCATCTTTGTAGGAGAAAGTGCGTATTCTTGTTGCTTGAAATGTGTTTGAAATATACGGCGCAGCCGATGCGCGTTATGCGAGTCGACGTTCAAAATGCTGATGCCCGTGGCTGATCTGTAGGAAATTACATCATTTGAGATAGAACTACTGTTACACCACTGTTAACCCTTTCATCTGAAGTAAGGTCAGGGAACCAGACTACAGAACAGGATTTTTCTTGGTTTTTTTTCCTTGTTTTTTTTTCCTCCTGCATTTAATGAACATTTAAACTGATAAAACTCCAACAAATTAAGTTTTCTAAGCCTCCCCTCCTGATCAGCCCATCCCTCTCCCAGCCCATCTGCATCCCGTCAACTCAGCTGTAAGATGCACCTTCTTGCTCCGCATCCCAGATCAAATGTTATAATTTATTTAGTATTGGACATACTTGTTCGGGACCCCCCCGGGGATATGCCCCTGTAGTCCATTAAGAAACCTTGGCGGTTCCCAGAACTCTTTTTGACTTGCACACGTCACGTAACCCACCTTAGTGTCTGCCCCTCTAAACGAATAACACGAGCATCTAATGCAATTAGAATATCGCGATGGTATTAATATACACTTAGGCGCCTTGTACAGATGTTCAAGATCCGTAATGAAATTGTTTTTTTCATCGCCTCGGTCGCTTAATAAAAGTCACTTGGAGGGTGGGTGGGTCAGCAAGACCAACTGTGTTATTTGTTATAACTTAAGGGCTGTTGCCATCGAAAGGTAAGCTTTGCCGAACGTTTTAGCTCGTGGTTCCTCTGAAAGATTAGAAGGAGCAAGACGTTTTTTTGGTCAAATTTTGTCGGGCGTTTAGATCGAGGAAGCTTTCCCGTTTGACAGTCTATCTCCTAGTTTGCCAAACCACTCCAATGGTGTTCCACGTAACGAGCGCTTGTCGGAATAGTTGTTACCCGAGATTAGATAAACATGCGAATTGCGTCGCCGTGAATCTTTTTTATTTGCCTCAACTTTGTCGGGAAGGTGTGTTTTCATGAAGTGGGCTCTGTTATAAATTTTAGTTTGTTGACACTATCCTTTTTTCTTAACGCCGTTTCTACTTAACATGCTTTTATTACGGAAGACAACACCTGTTTTATTTGCTGAAAGTTTCAATTACATGTAAATGGATTCTTTCATAACAGATATTTTGACTATTAAACACAGCACACACTGACGTGGCGATACTCTATCCGATCTTCCGTATGCTTGATTGGACAAGAAATGGCCGCGGCCCAACATGTCCAATGGTTATGATGTGCAGTGCAACCCATGTGGGACCCATGGTGCATGGGTTTGAACCCTGACAGAGAAACAGGGTGCTTGTGTTCTTGGGCAAGACACTTTACTGCAAATGCCTTTCTCCACTGAGGAGTATAAATGGGTACCTGTGAGGATAGAGACCAGAGTGTGCTTATGACGAGCTGCTTGTGGCCCGATAAATAGGGGTAATAATTGTGAAGCAATTCGAGACCTTTTTGGGGATAAAGTCCTCTAAAAAAACACTCGTTTGTGGTATTGCGCATGCCTTGTGAGGTTTCAACCAATGAAAGTGTATTAAATGTGACATCGGAAAAGTGTTTAAAACTAGCCCTGGTGTTTTATCATTCGTTTAAAACCGGCCACGTGACGGCCTCTCGACCAATAGAAATGTGTAAACTGTCTTAAGGTATTTATGAATCAGGAATACAAAATAATAATAATAATGTTCGTGCTTACATGTATAGCACTTTACATCGTATCAACGATCTCAAAGCGCTTTACAATTATTACCCTGTTCATCAGGCCCTGGACCACGCGGCAGCCGTTTTGAATGCGTTCAATCGGCCTCTACCCTCACAGGTACCCATTTATACTCCTGGGTGGAGAGAGGCAATTGTAGTTAAGTGTCTTGCCCAAGGGCACAAACACCATGTTCCTGGTCGGGTTCGAACCCAAGCACCATCGTACATGAGTCGAACACCGTAACCACTGGGCCATGACATTCTACATGATGTAATTATGATGTAACTTAACCAGTTCACATCGGAGGACGTATACACGCCAAGTTTTTCCGGAATTAAACAAAGATGACGGATAAACACGTAACGAGCAAGGCCGGAAATATTTGTCAGCGACTGGCTCGCAGTGAGTGAGGCCGGAAATATCAGGGTGTGCTACCCATAGATGCTGGCCTGAACCCGTCTCGGATCAAGGTTCGTGAAAAATAATCCCGCAAATGGGTCAATGACAAATTAATTCCGGCGCAAACTGGTATAAAGTATCGATGAACCGGTACAAGTAATAAAACAAATTGGAAGAAAAAAAATCATTGTATTGTCAACTAAATGTAATCATCTCTCTCGTTTTTTACCATTTTTACCATTTTTACCAGTATTCACAATGTACATGTTGATACAAGCCCAGGGGAATAAATTGAGAACTCTATTTTTACTCTTCCAAGACACTCTATCTTTTAAAGCGATCAGTGTGCATAGCCATTTAGCGACGTCGACTTTAGTTTATTAAATACAAACATCAAAGTCCTTGCTACGGCCCTTTCATTAGCAGCACTCTATCATATAAAGGAGACACCTGGTCAACATTATATTTGATATTGCATTAGAAGAGCAGGCTCATCCACTTTTTTTTTTTTTTTTTTTTTTTTTTTTGTGGCCACCTCATGTACATGTACCCATCTTTAATGAGACGGGCCTTGCGCTAATTTTTTTTGCCGCGTGTTGCAGGCGGCAGCTATGTAAGAGCCTAGCGTTCTTCTTCTTCTTCTTCTGCTAAATTTGACACCCGGGAACTTTTCGGTTTGCCTTTGGTACTGTACACGTAAATGCCATCTCAGCAGTCAAGTAGGGATACAATTTCCATTTTATTCTAGTCTCTACCACTAACCGGTAAAGGTTATTGCGTATCTAAATTTGGTACCCTGTGGAGACCTGAACACATTGGGGACAATGGAAGTCAAAAGGTCTCCACAGAGTAACATCTATACATGTAGATGAATAGGTTTCCACAAGAATTTTTCACGAAATAGATTTTTGAATTTTGCTCAAATTACTCTAAAAATTGGGTTAGGATGTGGGTTAGGGTTGGTGTTTGGGTTAGGGTATAACATAGGGTATATTGGGTCAAAATTTCAACCCAGGAAATTAATTGTGGTTGAAATAGAAGCAATTTGGAAAAAGGTGCTCAACTTTCTAACCATTTTGTACAAAATGGAGGATATGTACATGTGTGCGCACGATGAGAGACTACTTGTTCCAAGTTACGAAAGGAATAAAGAAAAGGTTATAGGTTTTATTTAAATTGCCAATCGGCTTTTGATAAGATTATGTAAGCCTGGTGGTACCACAATGCCATTTTATTTCAGACTGTGCAATGAATCACATTGGGGCCTATTGAACCAACTAGATGAAGGCTAAGTGTTGCCCGGGCAACGACAAACAAAAGTGTTGATAATGTCAATGGGGATGTACATCTACATGTACAGTTAACCCGGCCTAGTGATAAAGGCCAAAACTGCAAAGGCATTATGCTTTGTCAATTTTGTTTTTGTATAGTACTTGAATTGTAGTGTACAAATATATGTGACCTGTTCCCACGAAACCCGGACAAAGTCGCACAATGTGTTTTTTCACAATGTACTCCTGAAGTCATTTCTGGATGGATTTTACCATTTTGAGGTTTTAGGTTTTCCTAAGTCACTTACTATTAAACTACAATCTCCTCAAATTTGAACAAAATCCGTCTACCAGAAGTGTGTTTTTTTGTCAATTTTGTGAAACATTTGTGTATAGAAATAATACGCTTTTCTGAACTTCAAAGCTGTTTATCTCATAATTAGGTTATCAGGGTTTTATCACTAAATCAAGACCCCAGGGAAGATATGGTGGGGGTACATATGTAAATGATACATCATTTTAAAGCTGAGAACCTAGAGAATTTGAAAAAAGCATATTCTGAAAAACTAAAAAGTCGACTTTGTCCGGGTTTCGTGGGAACAGGTCACATATCATACGTGTACACATGTACATGAGAACCTGTACATGTACATGTGTATGTGAACCGTATGCTTGCATATACTGTACATGTATTTATATACAATCAATTATTGAAATAAGGTAATTTTTGTCAGTAGGTAGGCCATACATTATGATTGCCTGGATGTTGATGTCAAGAACGAATTTTACAAATTACACGACATACCAGTACAATAATTTTTCGGACAATAAAAAAGATAACGAAAAAGAAAGAAAAATTGTGGGAAAAATGGCAGGTGTACTACAAGTGTCAATGGCAGCTCTTAACAGATTAGAGTTATGAATGACTCGGTCTAAAACTGTGTACGTGTACACTTTTAAAAAGGGGGAATCGGGATTAAAGTCAATTAAAAGTACATGTAGGATTCACCATTTGCAGATATCAAAAATATTTACTACCGAATTATTGAAAAATATCTTACTTACTTGAAAGTAAATAATGATTCTAGGCATCCAGCAAAATGATTGCGCTAGATATCCTGTAATTATTCTGCATACGGATCAAACCGCAGTGGAAACCAAATTTGTTTCAGCCTATTGGGAAGATTTGAATTTAGGATTTATTTTTTACAGTATTTTGGTGAGCTACCGTAGATGAAAATGCCGCACTCGTGCTTTCGCACACATTGACATTTGGTATATTAAACGATAAAATGATGGGACATTGATGGGTAGGAAATTATCTAAAAACCCCGTTCTCGAGTGAGCCGCGAGCAGTGTTCTCACGATGCTGATTACGAACACTTGAAGTGTGAGTGGAGTGCAGCTGGCCAGCCACTCAAGATGGCAGTCGCTATTAATATTAAAATGAAGGATTGAAAGAAGCGATCTTAAGAAATTATTAAAATTACGGAATGGCTTGGCAAACCTAAGACCAGCCAACTCTATATATGGTTATAAATGTATGTTGTTATTTCTGTACATTTTCTGTTATTTGTTTAATTTATAAAAAAAAATTTAAAAAAATAATTCATAAAGGAAATCTGCAAATCTTGTTCCTGATGTTCTTCATTCACTCGCCAATCAGGGAGTGAAAATTCTAGTTGCAGGCACCGTTTACGAGTTGGTTGTTGGCATTCAAAACCGTTTTCTCGTGTTTGTCCAACATGGGAATGGTTTTTTAATATTCCTAGTGGATGTACCACTACTTGTGCACTTAAGGGGAGTTTAGACTGAATACGATGTACATAATGTACATTATCTACGATAGAATTCTCAGATCTCTGGGTTGGTAATTAACACAACGTGCACTGTTAATATTTAATAATGTGCAAACCAACTCACTCGTTCTAATTTTTAATTATAAACACAGCCCAAACAATTATTGACTAACATGCTCACATAATTTGTAAATTAAGCTGGGACCAGTACATGTATGAACAACAAACCAGACATTTTGTTAAAGCATGGAGGTAGTTAAGGTACATGTAGGATATACCATTTGTAATTGCTTGAATTATCAGGAATTTGTGGATTTTTCTTTTTTTGGGGGGGTATATCGTTTAACCCTAACTTCCTACCCTATTTGTCTTACACATAACCTGAATCCTGCAAAATCCTGCAAAATTTCCAAAGTGTTAAAACTCCATGTTACATGTACCTGAATCCTGAAAAATCCTCCAATATTTATTACTGGTGACCACTGCCTAAATCCGCGTCGGGCATTTTTTTTTTTTTCTCGCAATTGTCGTTTTGGCATTTCTATTTTTCAGAACAATTACAGGATATCTAGCACAATTATTTAGCTGGTTGCCTAGGATCATTATTTACTTTCAAATTCGTAAGCTATTTCTTAATAATTCGATAGCAAACATTTTCGATATCTGCAAATGATGCATCTTACCTTTAAACAAAGCAAGAACGTCAGCCAATCAACGTCAACTGACATCATTTTAATAATAATTTAATTTGAGCGGCTAATCATCCTTACTCGCAGCTGGGATGCAGAATTGCGAAGGACGCGGCTATATTGTGGCCGAGTCGATGGCACGTAAAGGCAGCCTCTGGCAGCCGGCCATACGACCCATATTTTGCAAAGGAAGGAAAACCGGAGAACAGGAGAGAACCAACAAACAACTCGACTCACATAATGTCACTTTGTATGGATTTTTTTTTTTTTTTAGTTTTCTTCACTATGTCTCGAGCCTATGTCTTTTTGCCATAATGCCTTACATATGGTTTAAGCTGGCAATCGAACCCGGGCCACATTGGTGAGTGACGAGTGCTTAACACACTTGCCACCTTGGACACCCTTTAATCAGAAATGTAGATGATTAGTCAATTCAGCTGCCGCGTTTTTGTAAAACCACAACAGATGACGGAAGACGCGATACTGTAGCCTTAATGCGCTTGCCGAATGCACCGAATTTGAGGTTTTTTGTGATATATTTTTACTAGAAATCGCCCATCACAAGGCCTGAAGGCAACTCAAAGGTGATGGCTAAGGAAAAAAGAAAAAATTAAGAGAGTAAATATATCTATTTGTTTTGAACACAATCAGATTGTAAGTTTGTGGAAAGCAGGATACAGGCAGGAAGCTTCCAAAGTGCAGCATTGCGAAAAAAATGTTAAAAGTCGCATCACAGTCTTTTCATAATTGACTTTTCATAAGAGTCTGCCTTCGTTATCATCTAGACGCCATGTCATCTACTGTACATGTAAATTTGCAAAAAACCTTGTGCCACCCCCTTCTCTCAAAGATTGTCTTACACTTAAAACCGGATGATCTCTGGCGGAGTCCATATCGCTGTGTGGGCACAGACAAGAGAATTGGGTGGCAAGTTTCTCCCCTGAATCCTCGGGCCTTCGGTATTCTGAAACGAGACACTGGCTGCCCTTTACATTCAGTTCAAACAGGGGCAGCGCATTTGGGGGGGGGCTCTAGTTGGAGAGAACATCGCATCTTTGGCTCTGACGGCACAGTCCGTAGACGAGAGGCTATCGCATCGTCGCTAGAAGTGAAGCGGAGAGATCCCTTGTTGTTATTTTCTCGCCTTCCACGTACCTGCCCCCCTGATTTGGTCTACAGCCTGTGCAGCCCGATTGTGTATTAAAGTAATCTATCGGATTGCCGGCGGGGGCAATTTTTGTTGGCGCATCTAATAATAATGTGCCACAATGCCTGGACTTCTCAGAAAGGAAAGATGAGAATGCATGCAGCAGGCAGTAGGAGGTTTACATCTACATTTCATTATGATTGAAACCTGATTTTCACCGACATACTTTTCACAAAGTATCCACTTTATTTACGTTCATCAGCTACTGTGTGACAACGTATTTCTCTTTATTGGACGACCTCTGTGTATTGATTTTATGGCAACTATCCTCTCTACAATTTGGCAAGTTAACTTTGATTGTTTTCTGTGTTGAGCCTTGTTCCGAAGAGGTCATGGATCAGTAAAATGTGATTTAAAAAATAAATGGGTTTGACCATGTAAAACTTCTTCGTTTTAGCCTTGTGGAGGGGCTCTATAAAGATCCAGGTATTGTTCTTGTTGGATGATGATGGTAATGATGATGATGATGATGATGATGATGATGATGATGATGTGCAAAGTTCGACATCCAGATTTGTTCTGGTCTGGGCCACGCGCTGTGGCACTGAGGTCTTAAAACGTTCAGTTCCACAGGGACACAGGCATTTCTGACTGTGAGATGCAAATCTGGCCCATGCTATTAAAGGTAGGATACACCATTTGTAATTGCTTGAATTATCAGGAATGGGTGAATTTGGGGGAATTTTAAGTTGTAATTCCTTTAATAGTACATTATCTGGGTAATATTTTTTGGTATGTTATCATTCGAGTAAGGATTGACAGGCTTTCGAGTTAGTGTTTTATTATACTTTTGTCAATCCTGGCCAGCTTGAATTGGGTTGTTTTGTTTAGTTAATTCAGTTTTTGTGTGGATTGCTTGTGTGTTGGCCGAATAAATGATAATAATAAGTCGCAAGACTATTGACTGACTGACAGGGCGGCCGGCAGATTCACAGAGATGCTGAATTCTCCTTCTGTCACTGGTAGTAATTCCATCACAAACTGTGTGGAGATCACAGCAGACAGAGGCCTAATACGCAGAGTGTGCATATAGCATACAGTCCTGAGTCCACAACGGGCCTGTGAATTTGGAACATTTTATGCCGCAAACATCTTGAGCATGCGTGTGCGTGTGGGGGGAAGTAAACACTCGTCCGGCCGTCTTGTAGCTTGCCGCTTGTCATCCTAGTGCTTCATTCTATTTGACGAGCCTTTGTCTGAGCTCCATGGTCTGTACGCCACATCTGTAGCTTCAGTTGTGTAATTGAAATGTACATTGTGCGGTACATTCGTGGAGACTTGAGAAATTCATCCTTTAATGAGAGAGCATTCTGCGTTTAGTTTCGTGGGACCCAGTGGATCGTTAGACGTGTGTGGAATAAGTTCCTGTTGACAAAGCAAGGTACCGGTACTGCTATAATTTATGTTGTGTGAGTGTTATTATCGTTTCGAAAATGGGTCAGATTCCCCAGTTTTAACATGGGAGGACTTTATGGTGCGTATGAATTTAAACTCTGCTTCTTTTCGTTGTCGCGTTGCTGAAAGTTTAGTTTTCATCTATCATATTTAGAGTGAAAAACCATTATAAATTGTGCGGGTACGCTGCATATTCTACCGGTAACTATTGTACAGATAATCTGTTAAGGGGCAGTGGCATACCACAATAGCCTGTACAATTGTTTTTCCCCCCACTAATAGGAGCCGCGCGAGTTGAACTATCATGTACATGTACCAGGATTTATCTATACAATTATGTACATAACTGCATATTGTGTCTGCAAATGTTTATTATGATCCCTTTATAGGCTGTGGGCGACTAGTAAATTTCAATATTCTCTACTAGTTGCAAATAAAAGAGTCTGAGACTTGTCGACTAGTCGCGATAATATTCAATATTTGTTCTCAATAGAGCAACCTGGATCTTGTCCTATGTGCAAATAACATTTGGGGTAGTGCATGTTTGCCCAGTATATTTTGAGTGTATTATGGAGTTGAAGCAAACATGATGACATCTTTCATTTCACATACATGTACATGTAGCCTTTTTTGCAATGAACATGCTTTATATATAAACCGCATCACCCAATACTACTAAAAAAAACTACTTGAGGAAACTGCAGTATGCAGTACTCTTACTATACACTGGTCTTTTAGTATTTTGTACATGTACCGGTACATACATTCGCATTTTTGTATCACTGCGGAGACATGGCTTTGTTCTCGTGTACAAAATGGTTAGAAAGTCGAGCACGTTTTTCAAAATGCTCCCATTTTAACCATAATTTTTTTCCTGGGTTGAAATTTACACCCAATATACCCTATATTATACCCTAACCCAAACACTAACCCTAACCCACATCCTAATCCTAGTTAGTTGAGTAATTTAAGTAAAATCCAAAAATCTAATTCGTGAAATTCCCAGTGGGGACCTATTCATCTATAGAAATTTACCCTCCGGAGACGTTTTGTCTCCATTGTACACATTGTGTTCATGTCTTTGGAGGGTACCGTATTTCGCACCATGCAGTACATGTACACATGTACTTTGTACTTTATTCCAAATGAATGCCTAGGACATTGCGGTTAATGTTCCCACAACATCGGAACAGGGCCAAGCAGATGAATGTCTGAATACTACAAAATAATAAGCCTTTAGTAATGCTTTCCACAATGACTGAATCACATGTACCGGTATATAATTTATTGTAGATTTACTCAGTGCAGGACCACATCAGAAAACACCCTTTTGCTTCTGAAATTTGCCAAAGGTTTTGTTACTGTTACTTTCATTTTATTAAAACATCTATTTAGGTCATTTTTTTTTCATTAACTTGGACTACTGTTTTTTTTGGTCTGAAATTGGGCTGGTATTGCGGGAAAACATTACATGTAAATGACTTTAGTCTCCGCATGGTGACTATAGTTCTGGCATAAGGACGAGTCAATTTCGAAGTTGATAGACGTGACTACCAATACATTGTAGCAATGGTGCCTAGTCGACTAGTCGCATACATGTGCCTAATAGGTTGAATTCCAATGCCATATTGTTTGTGCTACCAGTACTCCTGCCAGGATTGAATATAACGAAAGCAAAAGCCCTTCACTGGGCAAGTCCCCGCTCTGCATCTTGGCAGTTATTTAAAGGTGTATGTTCTGGTACATGTATGTATACACCATTTGCGTTTGCTGACACATTGTGATGGATGGGTTGAGGGGATTCAGACAATTTTGTGATGCTGATCTGTTTTTAAGTTTTGGGTTCGTAGATGCTTAAAAAAACAATTGGTGAAATTCTAGTGTGGATATGTGACAGGATCAAGCCGAATCAGTCGGATGTCGGCGAATCCCAAAAATGCACTGTATTCTTCGTTGGTATTTAAAGGTAGTATACACCATTGGTAATTGCTTTAATTATCATGAATGGGTAGATTTGGGGGGTTGTATTTCATGGTAAATATCGTTTAACTGACTTTTCCGAAGTTTTACAATCATGGATGCCGAGAAAAGCACGAAAAACAGCGTTTGTTTTCAACCGGGGTCGAGCAGTTATTCTTATGTTGTCTTTGTTTTTTCGCTCTCGCCGGACGGCGAGAGCGAATTTTTTTTTATAAAATTCAATTGTTTTGAATAATTACAGGATATCTAGCGCAATCCTTTTGCTGAATGCCTAGAATCATTGTTTACTTTCAATTGAGTAAGGTATTTCTTAATAATTCAGTAGTAAATATTTTCGATATCTGCAAATGGTGTATACTACCTTTAAACAAATTTACATAACTCGACAACAAAACATCGTATCAACATGGGGTTTTCAGTTTTTAAAACGTACAGATGCCCTCTTTGAAACTACATGAACACTCATTATTTTTGACCGGGGCCGACATCCGACTGATTTCACTTGATCGTGTCACATATGATGGATCCTATTTGTACAATTACATACACATATGTGTACGCTTAAAGTCATTATTGTTTATTTTTATTTTAATGATTTTTATTGAGTTTTTCTAAAAATATTGCTCTATAAACATGTACGTCTTTTATGCAAGAGTATTGTGAAGCACACTGATTAAAGAATAAGAAAAGACTAATTTTCCCGGCCCAGTACCTACAAACTTGCCCCTCCTTTAAACAAAATATTAAAATAAAAAAATGTGTAGTATACACGTACGTGTACGTCAATCAAATAAAATATTTTATGCTAAATGGCACTTTAATACCGTACAGTGAAAAAAAGAAATTTAGCAAAATTATCCCAGTACGATTTTTAGGGCTTATGATAATTGTATCATTTAAGAATATTTCTCTATCCACACAGGCCAGGTTGGTACAATTCTTGCTTTTTCAATTTTGTTTTTGTTTTTCTTCCTTTTTTATCTTTTTCTTCCATTTTCCCTTTTTTCTACCCACCCCTTTTTTCTACGTGTACTTTTTGTGTACATTCTGTAGTATCGTACCAGTACATGTATAATGAAATTTATTCATTGGCATGTACCGTACGCCAGGAGGCATTTCACACGTTCTTATAATGTGATCATAGCTTTTATACAGCATATCAGGACGTGATGTTTTGTACATCAACATCTAGACTGGTTCCTTGGCCATATAGCCAGCCATTTCTCATTGGAATGCCCGGGGTAAACTTCTCCTGTCTAAGATTTTTCTTTATTCGTCTCGCTGCACTCTGCCCTTAAAGCGTTAGCAAAACACAACATGAATTTTGTTTTTGTTTTGTTGTTGGGGTGTTTGTTTGATTTTATTTGTTTTATTTGTTTGGGGGGGGGGGGGGGGGTTCAAAACATAAATGAGCTTTGATGATGAAGCCTCTATTCACAGCTAAGTTGGGGAAGATGGAGGTGTTTTAGAATCCATTTTTTCACAAACAGCCCATCTTCTGTGGTTAATACCATGATTCATTGGATAGAACGTACATAGATCACATAGCACCAGTGTCAAAAAGCTTTCTGCAACCCCTCCCTCAACCCCCTATCCCCTTCCCCTCCTCAACCCCCTCACCCCCATCAACCCCTCACCCCCTTTCAACCCCTCCCCCAATTCTTGAAATGGCAATTTATTGTGCGGTGTAACATTTTAGTTTTTCATTGACGTCAATAAAGCCCTGCAGCTACACATGTACCTGTAGTTGGGCTTGAATTACTGTAGATATTTAATTTGGAGCATTTTTTTTCCCCACATATTGCTGACCTTTTATCGTGAACTTTGGTTGTCAGGTCGTTGGTTTAAATGAAATGATCCACAAACAAAAATATTATTACTTTCTGCAAAGCAACCGTTGTAAAAACATACAAGAATGTGCTCTTTAAAACCGTTACCTTTCAACCCCCTCTCCAGTCTATTTTTTTTGTATCACCTTTTTTTTTACGAAAAAAATAAAATTGGAAATAAAACGATTGCAGGTGCAAATATGTGACCCGCTCCATCGAAATCAGGAATAAGTCGCTGGGGCCGATTTACGCAATCGGTCGTTGAAGTGAACGCATGGGTGAAAATCGTGACCAAGTCGTTTTTCTGAACATTGTATTTTTAGGAAGTGTAGTTATCACAGATTATTGTGATTAATGTTTTGTATGTACAAACAATCAATAAAGATGAAAATGAAGTGGATTTGTGTGCGCTGTCCGTATAATTTTTGTCAATTTTGTTTATTTCAAAGCTGTTTTTCTCGGAATGTAGATTCGGCAAATAAATATACACCTGTCTTCTTCATCAGATCATAACTCGTTAACCTAAAAAGATACACACTTGTGATGGGTATCATTAGAAAGCTTATGACATTTCCTTTCTCATCATGTGCATATCTCAAAAAGTCATTTCGAGACTTATTCCTGATTTCGATGGAGCGGGTCACATATGATTCTGTATAGAACTTAAAGCTTCCAACCAAGAAATATTCAGTCTCTGGAGTTCACGTTGGATTTACAGATCGTTTTATCAGATTGTTCAGATACCGTACTACAGTCATTATACATATAAGTACATCACCAATCCCTAGGTTGTAATCTTCCGTACTTTTATCGCAGACATCTTGTCTGTTATGGCTCTGTTCTTTGGTTTGTTTATATTCTGTTTTCGTAATATTTTTATTTATTTCTCCATGCAGAACGATGTAGTATCTCGCGTTACGACATCTTTTCCCGTCAGTATCTCATTCACCAAAATCAACGATGGGTCGGTGCGTAATGCAAGCGTCGTGCTGGCGAATCTCAGTCTGAGGTTCTTGATGGGAACAGCCCCGCTCCGCCTCTAACCGAGCGTTATGTCGTCTGCCAATCGTAGGGGACGCCATAGTAGCACTGCCGAACAACCGTCAACCGCGTCCACCGCCACCAACAACAGCGAGCGGTCGTTGCCGAACGACAGCGCGGGAGGCGAGGGCGGCACGCCGCAGCCGGTCCGACGGTTGACAGCTTACGAGAAACTCACGGAGGATCTGAACAATGACCCCCGAGCACTCAAGGAGATTACGTTGGGGAAGCGGATTGCGTTTTACCGGATACGAGGGGAGTTGGGCAGCGGCAACTTCTCCCAGGTTAAGATGGGCATACACGCATTGACAAAAGGTGAGAAAAGCCTCAGAGGTTGAAATATTTCTAATTAGGTGAAGGAATAAACATGGTAATGTAGTATCCACTTAAAATATATTTTTTCAGTAAAACAAGAAAGAAAACAATAATTTTGGGATGAAAAATATTTAGTATTTTTCAATGAACGTCCATGACACAATATGAAGTCGGAACTTGGGTATTTTGTTTGCCAAATTGATTTTGTTCTCATAAAAACAAGAAAGAAAACAAATTAGAAAGAAAGAACAAAAATCTAATTTTTTAACATTCAAATTGCAAATAAAAAATGTTGGAATGAAAAATATTCTTCAGTGAACGTCCACGACACAATATGAAGTCGGAACTTGGGCATTTTGTTTGCCAAATTGATGTTTTGTAAAGGAAAGGATACCGTTTGTAATCGAAAAATCAGTACCCTTAAACATCCGTGACTGCACAAGCAGCTGTCATGTACAAAAATGTACATGTACAGTGTACATGTACATGTACAAACTGTACAGGTTCAAGTTTAGAAAAATGATCAGAACTGCATAAAATTAATTGGCACATGTACGAGCAGGTGTATGTTCAGAAACATTCAGAAACGCAGGCCCTGTGTCAAGGTTGCATCCCTATCGAAATATTAAACATCCCTCATTAAAACAACCTAAGATCTTAACTCTGTTGTGAGCGACATTGAATTTGAAAGGTAGTATACACCATTAGCAAACATAACGCTCCTCAATCCTCAAAAATCCTCATTGCAGTTTTGGAGGATTTTTGAGGATTGAGGGTTTTGGGGTTTTAAAAAAATGAGGATTTTTGAGGATTGAGGCACAATGTTGTTTCACAATGTTTCAAGTGTGGAGGATTTTTGAGGATTGAGGCACAATGGGGTTTTCAAAAAATGAGGATTTTGGAGGAATGAGGCTGTGGGGTTTTCAAAAAATCATAATGAGGATTTTGGAGGATTGACTTTTTTTCAATCCCCAGATTCCTCATTGCAGTTTTGGAGGATAAAAAAAAATGAGGATTTTGGAGAACTGAGGCACATGATGTTGTTTTAAGTGTGGAGGATTTTTGAGGATTGAGGCTACGGTAGATGGGGTTTTTAAAAAATGAGGTTTTTTTTTAAAAATGAGGATTTTGGAGGATTGAGGATGGTTGATAGCAAAAAGGGCCTAGGGGGTTAGGGTTAAAAAACAAAGATTGAATTATTATTATGAAATACCTTACTCAACTGTAAGTAGTAGTCTCAAGCACTCTGTGACACCACAAACCAAAAAAGAAAAAGAAACGACAATTTTATGTTGCAAATAGCAACCCAAGCTATCCGTCATCTTCATAACAAGCCATTAAAACAATCTACATGTATGACTTTCCTAGGTTGTGAGCGACATTGAACCTTGAAAGTAGTATACACCATTAGCAAACATGAACAAAAAAACTATTGAATTATTATTAAATACCTTTATCGACTGTAACTTGAATAATAGTCTCGAGCATCCCGTAAAACCACAGACAAAAAAAAAGAGGAATAAACGACAATTCCATGTTGCAAGAAGCAACCCAAGCTATCCATCATCTTGATCTTCCCAACAAAATTGCCTGGAATATGAGATAATTCTTTTTGGTTAGGGGGGGGGGGGGGTTCATACAGATGTAATGCCATCCATCAAGTTAATTACTTGTCAGTCCTGGGCAATCTTCTCTCATCCTTGGAGATCTGGACAAATAAATCTTGAAAGTACACGAAGCTGGCCCTGCTGGGCCCATGCAGAACCAAGGGTTCCCTGCCTGTCATCCATCTCTATAGCCCCCCCCCCCCCCCCCCACCTTCTCCTCGCCATGGCTTATTAATGTTGGACACAGTAAATTTGTTTTCATAAAAATGTGGTTAGGGATCTTGAGAAGTTAATAAAACCTGGTTGGATTATTTTTTGGGTGATTGCTATTGACTGGCGTGCGGCATCAGTACAGTGTATTCATGTAGAAAGAAGTTATTTGGGTTACCGGTTATTTGGGTTATCTGCGTCATTTGACACTGCAAACGAACGTGTACTGATAAATATTGGACATTTGAAGGATGTATACATGTACACAATATACACTGAACAAAAATATAAACGCCCACAAAAATATCTACATCCACAAAAATAAAAACGCCCACAAAAATATATACGTCCACAAAAATATATACGCCCACAAAAATATATACGTCCACAAAAATAAAAACGTCCACAAAAATATAAACGCCCACAAAAATATCTACATCCACAAAAATAAAAACGTCCACAAAAATATAAACGCCCACAAAAATATAAACGCCCACAAAAATATATACGTCCACAAAAATAAAAACGTCCACAAAAATAAAAACGCCCACAAAAATATATACGTCCACAAAAATATATACGCCCACAAAAATATATACGTCCACAAAAATAAAAACGTCCACAAAAATAAAAACGCCCACAAAAATATAAACGCCCACAAAAATATAAAACGCCCACAAAAATATATACGTCCAACAAAAATATAAACGCCCACAAAAATATATACGTCCACAAAAATAAAAACGTCCACAAAAATATAAACGCCCACAAAAATATAAACGCCCACAAAAATATAAACGCCCTCAAAAATATCTACGTCCACAAAAATATATACGTCCACAAAAATAAAAACGTCCACAAAAATAAAAACGCCCACAAAAATATATACGTCCACAAAAATATATACGCCCACAAAAATATATACGTCCACAAAAATAAAAACGTCCACAAAAATAAAAACGCCCACAAAAATATAAACGCCCACAAAAATATAAAACGCCCACAAAAATATATACGTCCAACAAAAATATAAACGCCCACAAAAATATATACGTCCACAAAAATATAAACGCCCACAAAGATATAAATGCCCACAAAAATATAAATGCCCACAAAAATATAAACGCCCCAAAAATGATTATTTGTCTTGATTTGTAAACAACATTTGTGTCCATCTCTGCCAGTGAGGAATTGCTCAGTGATGCAGTGATTTCACCCGCATCTGTTTACAAATCAAGACAAATAACCATTTTTGGGGCGTTTATATTTTTGTGGTCGTTTATATTTATGCGGGCGTTTATATTTTTGCGGGCGTTTATATTTTTGCGGGCGTTTATATTTTTGTTCAGTGTATAAAAATGCATGCACAATTTTCCAAGCATTTACTATTTATATTTCAAATTATAAATTAACCATTGGTTTTAGCTTAACATTTTTATAAGGCCCAGTAAAGAGTAAAAAATCGTTCTAAGTCTGGAAATATCTTTTGTAAGAGCATGCCAGCACTTAAAAAAAAAATATTGGCCTTGACGTATTTGTATAAACGTTATCGCATAATTATATAGGGCCGCATCGTATGATAATAAGTAGACTCCACTTCCGCATACTAATATGCTCTGAAAACGACTCAGATTTTTGTCATTCTTTTGTTCGTTTTTAATTTTAAACCAATTTGAAGAAAACAAATTCAGGTGCGGTAGCAAAAAAGTATGTGCACGAGGACGAGGAACTAATTATTTTTGGCTAATTCGACACACGGTGATACTTGGGTGATACTTGTGCCCTTGCTTCTATGTAGATGCCCAGCGGATTTCATGCCTTAGCATACAAAGCAATTCTTTGTGCTTGTTATAATGTGCACATGGTCCCTTGAAAATTGGACCCATATTGAAGTCGCACAATGCAGATTTTGAGATTAATTTTTTTTTAGTGGCGCGGCTACATGTACAATGTACAAATGTACATGTAGCGTATGCATAAATACTCATTGTTGTGTACAGTGACTAAAACCACATTTTATTTTCAGACTAAGCGGATTTTAAAGGTAGGATACACCATTTGCAGATATCAAAAATTGTTACTACCGAAATATTTAGAAGTATCTTACTTTTTTGAAAGTAAATAATGATTCTAGGCATCCAGCAAAATGATTGTGCTAGAAATCCAGTAATTGTTCCGGAAAGACGGATGACGCATAAACACGTCACGAGCAAGGCCGGAAATGTCTGTCAGCAGCGAGCAAGCCTGGAAATGCGTGGGTGTGCTTCCCGGTACCATCGGCCTAAACCCGCCTCGGATTGAGTTTTGTTAAAATATCCAGCGCCTCAGCTCATGCACAGTGATGTTAAAATAATCCTGGCGCGAACTGGTAAACTGACCTGTCTGAAGTTTTACAATCATGGATGCTGAGAAAAGCCAGAAAAAAAGCGTTTGTTTTCAGCCGGCATTGGGCAGTTGTTCTTGGTTTGGGTTTTTCGCGATCGCCGTCCGACGATTGTGAATGTTTGTTTATAAAATTAAAATTTTCGAAACAATTACAGGATATCTATCGCAATCATTTTGCTGGATGCCTACAATCATTTCTTATTTTCAAATAAGTAAGATATTTCTTAATAATTCGGTAGTAAAATCTTTCGATATATGGTGTATTCTACCTTTAAGAACCCAGGTGGTCTCAAAGTGTTTGCACTGCAACATGCATACGTACTTAATTACCATACAGCATGGCATCCACGTCAGTGGCCTTGAAATTTGTAAAGTTCAGGAGGGGGGATTCGAAGATGAACCTAATATTTTATGAGCATCTTGACTCTCATATGTGACCTGCTCCATCGAAATCAGGAATAAGTCTCAAAATGTGTATCTTCTTAGGTTAACGAGTTATGGTCTGATGAAGATGACGGGTGTATATTTATTTGCCGCATCCACATTCCGAGAAAAACAGCTTTGAAATAAACAAAATTGACCAAAATCATATATACCCAGCACGATATGTGGCAGAGGGGTATACCCCCTCTTATCCCTATACTTTATACGCACTCAACACTATTGTAACCTAACCCCACCCCCCTTCAAACCTAAAAGGAATTTCTGAGATTCCGGGAACACAATGGTCAACACAAAAGAGGGGGGGTTTTCTCTGCCACATATCGTGCTTCATATGAAATCATAGGGACAGCGCACACAAATCCTTTTCATTTTCATCTTTATTGATCGTTTTTACATACAAGACATTAATGACAATAATCTGTGATAATTACACTTCCTAAAAATACAATGTTCAGAAAAACAACTTGGTCACGATTTTCACCCATGCATTCACTTCAACGACCGATAGCGTAAAATGGCCTCAGCGACTTATTCCTGATTACGATGGAGCGGGTCACATATGCGGTTAGTTAAGAAGAAAAAAACAGGTGCCATCTTGCTAATGCATCCACAGTCTGGTATGTGCTAGAATGGATGCCATCTGAATGAACTTTCTGTTAGTTTATCATTGTCATCCAAGCATGAACGCTGAATGGCTTTCCCGTGTTCTTGTCTCAGTGGTCTATTGGTTTTCCAACGATCTCGGTACGACATGCTTTATCAAGTTTGGCCTGGATGGTTCACCGCAATCTTAAAGGAAACACCTGCCGGTGGTTAAGTCTTATTGATGATAAACCTGAAGAGGGGATGAACCACAATAAGATGCCAGTAAAAGGCAGGGGTCAGGAGTCAGGGATCAGGGGGATCAGGGGTCAAATCAATGGACTTGCCTGCTATTTGTTTAACTGGTTCCAACGGAAATGTCAACTGGTTGGATCCTGTTGAATTCAGCAGGGTAAGGTTATAGGAGTTAAATAGTGATTTTTTTTTTGGTTTTTTTCTCAGAGAAAGTAGCCATCAAGATTCTGGACAAGACCAAGTTGGACCAGAAGACCCAGCGGCTCCTGTCGAGAGAGATCTCCTGCATGGAGAAGCTGCACCACCCCAACATCATCCGGCTCTACGAGGTGATCGAGACGCTAGCCAAGCTACACCTGGTCATGGAGTACGCCGCCGGCGGCGAACTCTTCACCAAGATCTCTAACGAGGGCAAGCTGGCCGAGGCCGAGTGCAAGCCCATCTACGCGCAGGTGGTGGCTGCCGTCCATCACATGGTGAGTTGATGAGAGGCACACACCGATATTTAAGCCAGATCGACTGTCGCGGGTCATTCGTGATAATCCAATCTGTAGGAATGCACATTGGGATGATCACCTGACGTCCAGTCGCGCTTTAATTATGATTCAGAATGGGCATTCGCGTGTTCATTGCGTCAACAATATTTGAGAGATACATGTATGGACAGATTTTTGAGATTAGGCTGGCTGGCTGGTTTGATAATGAACCGTCCCTTTACCAATACCAACCAACATACATACCAAGTTTGAAGTTGATATGGCAAGTCCTTCTCGAGTACATGGTGAAAAAACTTTGCAAGATTCTTGCCTGAAAAGTCACTCTAAAAGGTTTTTGAAAAAGGAAAATAATGGGCTCGATCCCCCCCCCCTCCTTTCTCACATGTCCTATGAATTTGGTAGAACTTTGTCTATAATGTCTTTGGCAGTTAAGCTGCCTCGCTAAGATGTATTAATCTCACTTTTCTCCTAAAGTGAACATCAAAACTCTGCACAGCACTCTATTGATTAATCACTGAATCATTATTCACAGGAAAAGAGTTGACGACATCGCTGAGCTAAATTGCTTGAAGTAAAAAAAAACTTTTAAAAAAAACCAAACGACCTGCTCGTTGTGACGACTTTAATTAAAATTGTCAATGAAACGGGGAAATTGTTAGTCTTTATCCCTACACCACGCCACCTGCAATCGGGAGAAATCTGCAGCTGGTAATAATGTCATTGATCCTGTTGTAGGATGTTCAACCCTATCAGGACGTCTCGTCGTGACGCAACAACAAAGAAACTACAGGTACCTGGACCGAAAGAGAAAAAAAAAAATCAAGAAGATTCAGATACGGAGAGTTCGGAAAAAAGATTTCCAGTTATGAAATTAAGTTGTTAAAATTTACACACAAATCTGATAAATTTAAAGGTAAAATGTGACCATCCACGACAAAAGGGCTGTAAAGTCGCCAGAGCTTATTTTGAGAAAAGGGCCATTAACCAGTTCGCGCCGGGATTATTTTAACATCACCGAGCCGAGGGGCGGGATTATTTTTAACAAAACTCGATCCGAAGCGGGTTCAGTCCGATAGTGCCGGGAAGCACACCCACGCATTTCCAGCCTTGCTCGCTGCTGAAAGACATTTCCAAACTTGAACTTGGCGTGTTTATGCGTCATCCGTTTTGAATTTGGGGAAAACTTTGCGTTTATATACATCATCCGGCGCGAACTGGTTAATATATGTGAAAAACTATAATAAAAAAATAAGAATTTTCATATTCAGTGTTACTTGTTGTAGCTAACCATAAATACCAACTATGTCTTGTAATACATTATTTTAACGCTTAATTCTTGTAAATTTCATTTCTCTAAATATCTCAAAACGTCAAGATGCCTTTTTTTACAGCCCTTTCGTCGTGGACGGTCACAAATAATAACAATTGTTTTTCTTCAGATGGTAGCCATGTCACCTTCAGGGTTATTTTCAATGGGCCATCATTGTTTATTTTAGTACACGATGGATAGGTAAGAGAAGACAATGTGAAGAAGTTACAGTTTTAGAAGTTGGAGGAAAAACCCAGAATATTCTGGGGGAAACCCACACATTCTTTTGGTACATAGCGTTATGGGGACAACCCATAGGGTTTGTGTGTAAACTGAAATCTCTCTAATCTCAAGCTCAGAACATTCTAAAATTCTAAAATTGTCAGGATCACCCTAATTTGTCCTCTTCTTCATTTTCACTTTTTATACCCTAACCCGATTTTACCTTGTTCTACCTTAACTGAACACCCAACGCGCTATGGGGACTCGAAAATGTCCCCACTACTCGGTCTGTCTTTTCCAAACAAAAGAGCCTGTCCCCCTAACGCGGTGAGTGCCTACCCACGGAATCGGGTAGCGACTGAAAACACAATCATGTGGCACAACTTATTTAATATCATGCATCTACGTGACAGGCCGTTTTCCTTTGTTATTGATAAGGTTTTTCTGTTTATTACTATTTTTACGTTAGACATGTCAGATTAGATGGATTTTTTTAAGGGAACGTTATTAGTGAGAGAGTCAAATGGATATTTGTATTGTACCGGTAAATAAAAAAATTGGTCGGTTGTTATTTTTTGGCCGAAACAGCTTCAGTGAAGCTTTTAGGGAGATAAGTAATCTTCAAAGGCCATCAGTGAATTGAGAGGGCCAGGCTATTTATGGCGCGCTGCATATATTTTGTAAGACGGTCTTGAAGATGTACTTATTGATGTTGGCGAACCGAACTGGCAGAGCTGAGTGGCCTACAAGTACCGGCGAGCTCATTTGGTTGTGTTTTTCTTTGTAAGTAAGCTAAAAAGGTCCTTATAGCTGTAGTCAATCGAGTATGCAAATCTGGCCTGTTTTTAGGTCACTTTTTAGTTCGGAACACTACAGTTTGTCTTTGCCTGATAGACATGTGAGTACTGAGGATTGATTGATTTTTTTTTCTTCAGTTAGCTAAGTTCCTTTTGCAATACTTTAAAAACATCTTTTTTTTCTTTAAATGATACTTGGTACGGTCAGGTTGGTAAACACCGCCAATCGTGGACGGGGCATTGTCCGACCGTCTTCCCTTCTTTTGTTTGTACTTCTTAACGTTTTCGGATGACCTCCATAGGATTTGTACACGATTTGGAATCGTTGACGTTTTGTCAATCGTGGACGTACCCAATTCTTTTTTTCTGACGACCACGATTGGCGGTCAATACATACGCACATGTACACGTAAAACCCACTACAGGAAATATGCCTTTGAATCAATTACATGTACTGGTACATGTATCGACGTGCTTTGTACATTTGTAATGTAACCCAGATATTTATTTTAAATGTCAGGTTTTTTTTCAATTTTTTTTTTTTTACTGGCAACAGCTTAATGGCACATTTACATGTAGGAGATCTTGACCCAATATTGTGGCAGGTAAACAATCTGAGCCAATGCCACTTTTGCGATTTGTAGTCGCCCGACCTGTTTTTTTGGACAGTGTGCAGGGGGGTATACACACGTCTGTTGCTGCCATGTCCTAATTTGTTAGGAGTCGGGGCACACGCACACACCCTGCACCATACTCGTTAGTAAATAACTGATGGAAGCACTCAAATCCCCATTTACCGTACGTGTTTGCGGAGGCCAAGTGGCTTAAGAAAAGAAAAGAAAAAGCCTAATTAGATGAGCCGTTTATAGTGTAGTGAAAATTGGAGGCATGGAGTGTACAGCGTTATATTGCCAGCAGCTTTTCTGTTAAACATGTATGTATACACCATTTGCAAAAATTTTAAAAAAGGACTGCTTAATTATTATGAAATACCATATTTTTAATTTACTACAGTCTCAAGAATCCTATCAAATCACAACATCTGTTGTGCTGTGGTTTTTCAGAAAAGTGGAATTTGTATGAACGGACTATTTACAGGTAGTCCACATTCTATTTGCAATACTGTAATACACACCCGTGAATGGGTGCCAGCATACTATAGTCTGGTTTCCTAACCTATAATTCCCAGCGGATGTCTATAATTTTGTTCTGTTTCATCTGAAGGAAGTCAAGGAAACAGACTACAAAAACAGCATTAAATTTCTTAGTTCGTCCAGCATTTGTGAACACCAAGAAAATCCAATTAAACATTTATGGGTTTATATGTTGTACATACTTACATACATGCCTGTTTGTTTGTACACATGCATGCATTTTTTACGATTATCCCAACAAAAACTAATTATACAAGTAATAATAAATAAATTATAATTTGTATTAATGACCTTCATAACAACGATTAATACATTACATGTTCTAAATTTGGAATGGTAGTTGCAGGTGGAAATTTAATAAGAGTCGCTTAACGAGACTTTGACAATTCATGATTAATTTCCCTGCCTCATTCTTTAAACGAATCATCGCTTCCTTTTTACACAATTAAAAAAAGAAATCCCCGATTGCATTTGCTTTAATTGCAAAGTCTTACCCAGAACATAATTGCAACCCCAGATCAGTCAACGCTACGCTTTTTCCCCTCCCAAACAGCAGCCATTTGGAATGATCACGTCCATAATTGTGGCCAACCGGCTGTGAAAACGATGTCTTCTGGCCCGAGTTGCCAGGGATCGACCATTCATTCTTGAGTGGCTGAGTTTTACCTCGGAATCGGCAAGCTTCTTTAAAATTGAACTTTGTTACTTTTTTTTTTTCCTGATCGAAAAAACAGGAAGAAATTGGCAAGTCAAATGTAGTCTGCAGGTCATGACGAAATCTTGAATATTTGAAGGGTTCGGGCTAAAAATGCGATGGAACTGGGGCCAATTTCATAGAGCTGCTAAGCACACAAATTTGCTTAGCAAGTTAGCATGACAATTTGTCCTTGGCAAAAACAAGGTTACAGACCAAATTTTTACCTGATCTTTATTGATCTGGATTGATAATCAGCTGTGTTTTTGCTTAGCATGAAAAACATGTATAATTTTGGCCGGAAACCTGTTTTTAATTTTGCTTAGCAGCTCTATGAAATTGGGCACAGGCCACAGTAGTGAAAAATGCAAACTAGTGAATTGATGTGGTTTTTTTTCCCAATTTTCAGATTTATGGCTATTTGTAACATTTCTTGTCTACTAACCAAACTTAGTAGTGGAATAAAAGAAATTAGCCATTCCCCTTATCACTTGTGCAAAACTTGAAACAAGTTTAAGGCCTTTTTTTTTATTTCACTTTGGCAATATCTCAATAAATTAAAATATTAAACAGGCATTTATGTCTGATTGGAGCACAACAAAAAGTATTTTAAGGATAATTTTCTTCTCATTTGTAATGCAATATCACAAAAAACTTTGTAACGTTAGTGTTTTTCAGAAATTTTGACTAGTGGCGCTATTTCGTTTTGGACTTTTTGTACAGTAAACTTAACAAAGAATCAAAACGTTTATCGGGTGAACATGGATTTCTCATCATCAGCATTTGCTCTGTCCAAAAACTACGAAGATCTGCTGGTACTGTATCTCGCATGTTGACAACATTGTTGTTGTTTAAACATCCATGGGGGCGGCCATGTTTAAAGGCCATGTTAAGGAATTTTCTGAGCGTTGATTTCTGTCCACTGTCAGACACCATAGGCCTAATGATATTTTTGTCCTTGTCTAACCGAGAATGGCTATGATGCCATTCCATAAATTACGTGGGATGACAGTCTCAGCATGATGGGGAATCTAGGAGGGGGAGGGGGAGGGGGAGGGGGAGGGGGAGGGGAGGGGAGGAGAGGGGAGGAGAGGAGGCCTTCGCACGTATTCAATTGATTAACCCAGAATAGCCGGGAGCGTACCAAGGCAGTAGATCAAAGCCATAATATCTCGTGGTGGTGTTGTGCGTTAGGCCCAACTGTGCATCCACGCCCAGCGAGCCTGAGCGAGCGGCCGTCATTTCTTGATTTATAGCCAATGGAAAAAACATTGCAATATGTGTCAGCTGTGATATATTGGAGGCACCAAACCTCACTGATCTTTCAGTTTGTCAGATGCTTGGATGGGCATTCAGTTTTGTATTGTAACGGGTCACACATGTGCGTCTGTGTAATATTAAAACCCTACTGTTCACATTCTGGGCATTCGTCATAGGTACCGGTACGTGTAGGTATTTCTGTCAAAGTACATGTATGCAAATCATCAACCGCGTGAGTAGTCTTGCTGCAAGACGGGATTTAGATTTGATCCCTCTAATGCAACTGGGGCTAATTTCATTGAGCTGCTAAGCACACACATAGCACATTTGCTCAATAAAACAGGTTACCAGCTAAAACTCCATGTACAAAAACCAACCTAGAACACACCCATTATTAAACCTCGGGAAGGGTTACATTAACATTTTAAACTTGCATATTTAAATGTACATTTACAAACCATATCACAAAAATTGGATAAAATAGGATTTTCATGCTAAGCTTTTTTGGGTGCTTAATTCCATGAAATTAGCCCCAGATTACTGACATGCATTTTATCAACTACAGATATTTCTGGGCTTTGTAATTTTGGGCGATGATTGAACTTAGGGTTAAAAATTCAAGATTTTTTTACTTCACCATGAAAGAATATTAGTTTCCTGTTACTTTTGGCCAAATAAAATTTAAATAATTTTTTTTTTTAAAGTTCCACTGCACCACAGAACATATTTTGGCTCGTATCTCATAATTTGAATTTCTGACTTGTAACTTATATTGCCATAATAAATTTGAAAAACCGTGTGTAAATCCTTGCAAAGTTACCTTTTTTTTTTCTTTTTTTTTTACTTCCATCTTGCATGGCTGTAAGTGATCAACGTCTAAGTTAAATGACAAATAACTCATCGTTTGGCTGTGAAATTACGCTCCGCATGCATGTGGCACTATACCTCCTGCCTTTCAGTTTCGAATGGATTTTTGAAATTAAAGTTAACGTGTGCCTGGGTAAACCGGCAACCATGTCGGTCGTTGTTTACATGACGATGTCGTTTACGGGGAAACCACATGATTAATGATGGGCGCACCGTTTTGCAGCCGGGCGAATCAGCAATGTTTATGAACTAGTCGAGAAAAAAAAAAATTCCAGTAATCTACTCTGAAAAGTGATGTTTCTCTGTATTGACATTAGAACTATGTTGTAATCATTAATCGTAACTGCCTCTGCTCATGTCTGCAGGGTACTGGGCCCAATTCACCGAAATCAATCGGTTGGTTTTCTTTTGTATACATTGGCTAATGGCTAATGGAGTACAGTGAAACACCACTATACTGAATACATCGTGTTTTTTTGACACATCGATTAATGTGAAATATAAATGGCCATAACTTGTGATTGGGATACCCACTTAAATTAAGTGCAACAAATAAAACTATAGCAAGGAGAATTGTATTCTCTTTTGTACTTGCAAACTTTAATTTTTGAACTCTGCCCTGTTCTGTCTTATTTTGCCAGAATGTATGACATCGCATTTTCATGTAAAATGATTGTAATTTGTTACTAAAAGAAATACCCTAATGTAAAATTAATGTATATGTATCGGGAACTTGTCGCAATCTGATGTTGTTTTTCATCTTGGCCAAATGTAAACCTCTCATGTGTACCCAAAATATATGTACACTATACATGCATACCACGCATATTGTTAATTAGTGACCAAGTGTTTCGTGTCGGAGCTTGCAGGTCACTAGGCTACAAGACGTCATCCCCCCCCCCCCCCCCCCACCCAATTCCTCCAAGACAACACGCACATAATCCAAGTATCTGGAGTCGCAACGAGCATGTCTGACGGAACTGACATGTTAAGGGAAAGGGGATCGGCCAAAACAAATACAGCACAGATACTGCCAAGCGAGTCTGCCCCCCCCCCCCCCCCCCCTTCCTTTCCTCGACAGACTGACAGTGTGTTATTAACAAGATAATATTTGTCGTCCAAACTGTCAATGTGGATCCAAGTCACTACATGCTGTGGTGGTTAGGTAGCCCCGTGTAATTATTGAGATTGTGAGATTGGGGGGGGGGGGGGGGGAGGAACCTGTGTGTTGACGCACGTTCACTGAGAGAGAAGTTATTAACTAGAATTTGTCACACGATCCATGTACCGGTTATTAGTGTAGAATCTATTGCAGGGGAGATTTTAATAAATTTCGTAGAAAACTTTGTGTTTGCGACCTTATTACTGTGCTTTTCCGTTACCCTAATTCGTTTTTTGCATAATTCCATTAATGAGTAGAAAATATCCTTTTTATATAATTATTATCTTGAACAAGTAATTTAATTACTTAGTTCCATTAATTACGCATACAGTTTTCTCTGCTTCTGTAACATAACGGAAAAACAATGAACAATTGCTGACAGAACTTGCCCACTGTATGAAGGATTCACATCAACCATTTGACAAACAACTTTCAATATCATGTTGGATATAAAAACAAAATTAAAAATGGAGTTCATGCACCTCTTGTTATTTACCCTTCCCCCCTTACCCCTCCCTTCTTACCTCTCCCCTTACCCCACCCTTACCCCACCCTTACCCCACCCCACCCTTACCCCACCCTTACCCCACCCTTACCCCACCCCACCCTTACCCCACCCTTACCCCACCCTTACCCCACCCTTACCCCACCCCACCCTTACCCCACCCTTACCCCACCCTTACCCCACCCACCCTTACCCCACCTCTCTTACCCCACCCGCCCTCCCCCCCTCTCTCTTACCCCACCCGCCCTCCCCCCCCTCAAAAGTCTATTCTGCTATTTATTCTTTGATTCAATCTATTTTTTTCCCATTCTTTTTGGCAGCACACGAGAAACATTATTCATCGTGATTTGAAAGCGGAAAATGTCTTCTATGCTGCCAACGGCCTCGTCAAAGTCGGCGACTTTGGCTTCAGCACAACCTTCAAGCAGGGAGAAATGCTGAACACGTTTTGCGGTTCGCCGCCTTACGCTGCCCCCGAACTCTTCAAGGATGAGCATTACGTGGGACCCCCGGTGGATATATGGGCCATTGGCATCATGCTGTACTTCATGGTGGCCGGTGTGATGCCGTTCCGCGCCGACACGGTGGCCAAACTCAAAAAGTGCATCCTGGACGGCCAGTTTACGATACCATCGTTCGTCTCCACCACCTGCCAGGCATTGATACGCAGCGCCCTCAAGCACAGCTCTACGGAGCGCATCACAATAGACGGGATTAAGAACGCGGCGTGGCTGCGCGGGCAGGACTTCCCCACGGCGCACCACTCGTGTCGCCTGACGCCGTGCTTCGACCACCTGACGGCCACGCCGGAAGAGCGGGAGGTCCTGACGCAGCTGTCGCAGCTCGGCATCAGCGACGAACACCTGGCGTCCACGAGGGACCGCGACGCTCGCAGCAGCATCACGGGAACCTACCGCATCATGCTTCACCGAATACAGAAGAAGAGCATTGAGCCACCTGTCATCGCCACCCAGGCGTCGAACGGACAGAATCCGCCCTCCAAGAAACGGGGCAAGGACAGTAAAAAAATGAAAAACAAGCCCTCCAAGCTATGTACGATATTGTAGTATTATCTTTTTATAGGTCTGATGTGTGTGAAACTTATAGTGTACTGTATACAAAAAAATAATCTAGGTTTGAATCACAGCAACTTTACTGTACCAATACATACCTGTTCCCCATCCACACGTAGTTGTAATGCTGTCTTACAGCGTGTTCGATTACTCACCCTTACAGCGTGTTTGATTACTCACCCGTGCTTACTCGTGTCTCGAAATCAGGGAAAGTAAACAAACCATATCAGGTCACCCGACTCAATGAGTGACGCTCATACGCAAATACGCACCCACATGCAAGAGTGATAACATGTGTTTTTTCCTGCCTCAAAAACTCACAAAATGAATTCATGTCGTTGCATCGTCCAGACAAATTTGGAGAAAACAAAATCCATTTATTATAATTTGTTTTACTTCTGCCGCATCGCTGGACGTGGCAGCCATGTTTTAGCATTCCATATGAGATACTTACCCAAGTAACTGGTTCGGCAGGTCGGTTACTAGATCCAGGCTTGAGTAGGTGCGAGAAGTGGCTTGGGTGTTTTAATTGAACGGTGTCGCGCTTGCACGAGTAAGCACGAGGGAAGTACTCGAACGCAACATTAGTAAGCTTTACGTAATCATAGCCAGCAGCTTTGAGGCAAAGTCCCCATTTTCTCACAGCGATGATGTAAAGCGTACATGTACATCAACATTTTCAACTGTGATAGTTACTCAGTATCAGACAGAGTTCAGGGTTTGGCATTTGCCACGGGAACTAAACAGCTTATCGCAGTCGTTTGTATTGAATTTCAGCATTTGCTGCCTAAACGTAAATTTTAGCTGAACGGGCGACTCAGGTTTTCAGAGATCCACAAAGTTAATCCTTTTTTTATAATTGTCTCATTGGATGTGTGTTATACTCTCAACTCTGGGCAAGCATTTAGAAAATGTATTTTGTAAACCAAATGACAAATTTTACAGATTTTCTTTTCATCAGTGACTTTGCTAAGTGTTGTACAGTTGAAGACGGGTGTAATTTCTTTGAAACAGTCACTTGACAAGTCATTTGTAGTTGATTCTGGCCTACCTCAACATTTTTTTTATATTTTTTTTGGTTTTTTTGGGGGTGGTGAAATAGACAACTAGGCATCACAAAGCTTACTGATGCGTGAAAAACATCAAATGCGGAAACTATTTGGTTTTAGAGCAAATGTACATGTATTACCAGCCAAGATAACGAAAACACTGAGCAAATATGTGGAACCAACCAACAGTAGGGCTGTATAGCTCAGTTGGTAGAGCACCAGAACTACAATCTGGGGCCAATTTCATAGAGCTGCTAAGCACAACAATTTGCTTAGCATGACAATTTGTCCTTGGCAAAAACAAGGTTACAGACCAAATTTTTACCTGATCTTTATTGTTCTGGATTGATAATCAGCTGTTTTCTTGCTTAGCATGAAAAACATGTATAATTTTGGCTAGTAACCTGTTTTTAATGAGCAAGACTTTTTGTGCTAAGCAAATTTTTTTTTTGCTTAGCAGCTCTATGAAATTGGGCCCTGGAGGTTGCAGGTTCAAACCCAACTCCAATAAATTTCTTTATCCAATGAAAACAAAACAAAAAGGACACAAAAATTCCAAAATAGCAAAAATTCATACATGTTTATTGTGTGGTCGCGTTCAATTTTGCATCGTCACATTGTCAGAATGTTCATGTTTTAAGATTGTTTGGTGACACTATTTCTAAGGTCTGGTGAAAAGGGAACTAACCTAATGTCGCATTGTTCTTGATAAAATACATTCTCCGTCCTTTTTATTTATTTATTATTTTTTTGCTGGGGGGTGGGGGGGAGGGGGTTGTTGATAATTTAACAAAAATATTGAGTGTGTAATTAAAAGCTAAGCATGTTATTTGCTACTGAAATCGAAGATACAAATGTACAAATTCCAACAGTTTTCATCTTAGACCCTAATCCTGGGGGGTTTAATGAAACAAACATTTTGTAGGCCGTTCTATTGCCAGCGCAATACTTGGCGTCTCTTTAAGAATCACAGAAGAGGATTGACAGCACATTAGGGGACCCAGCTGTATATCGGGGGAAATGCAAAGTGACAGAGCTCTTATAAAATTCCCATTTCATTTGCTCGCAGTCCAGGGCACGTTCTAAACAAAATATATATAATATTCCCTAATCTTTAATTCATTGCTGCACACGGGAAAGAAATTTCAAATTCATGAAATTGTCTTGTGCTCATTAATTCATGAATTGACGTCATTGTTGTATTTACCCAGTGTGTTCCTATTGTAGGTTTTGATTGGCCGCCAGTCGTACTATTTCACCTTGCATATTTCATGAATGTTTGATGTCAGGTCCTTTTAAAGGGGTCCATTTAAAAAGGGCTTATCTAGGCTAAAGTCAAGTTTTCGTTTAGCGCTAGTTCCGAGAAATATGAATTTTAACACAAAAACAAATCACACGGTGACATAAAGGTAAGGTGTGGCTTAAAGATACATTTGACCAGTATGCATTCAAAAGAACGTTACAATGTATAGTCCATTTTTATCAATTCTGGTCTATTAAATTCTTGGTATTTTCTCTGTTTTGAATTTGTAAAACATTGTACATTATTGTGATTTTACCTATTTAGCAAGAGAGTGTACATTCAGAGTATTTTTTACAAAAATAAACATAAAAAATTGAAGAAAAATGTTCTCAGATTTATATTTTGCAGAATTCCATCCAGAAAAAAAGATGTAAGGAAATCTGTTTGTTTAAAAACGACAAATTTCTATGAATTGCAGTAATCTTCATTGTTGTGTATAGTATTACAAATGGGTGTGTTTTAGACAGAATTGACATTTGACATTTAAAAAAAAAGGGACTTGTTTGTGCTATCGTTGATTGTATGCAGTTTATGACATTGGACAATGCTTTGAAGAATAACAAAAATCTTTCAATTGTAAAATAAAACAAAAAAAAATCCTTTAAAAGAATTACTGTTGAAAAGTAGTTAATGTGATGAAATAGGCAAAATGGTTTTGTGCACAAACATGTTACAATTTTCCCTTTCACCCTAAGTATTTTCTTTTCAGTGTTGGACATGTACATGTATGTGTACTTTTTTTCGGGGGATTTGATATTTCTTCAACTTTTACTGATCTTGCGTACTTTTAGAAGCAGTTAAAGGGGAACGACACAAATATTTATGGATTGTGGATGACAAAATAAATTAATATGAAATATTTTAAAAGTCAGATCTGTTTCACTATGTTCAATTCAAGTTGTGTAAAGATTTAATTTTTCACAATGTATTTCTTTGGTTAAACATTTTTCGCGCATAAATGAGGTCGGTCCATCAAAAGAAAATTTATAAACAAACACACCACTCACTAACGTTTTAGCTGTATTAAAACAACATTGTAATTTGGTTCATTGGAGTCCTCATGGCTCGAAATTGATTGCTTTTTAAAGGGAAACAGTCGTGGGGGGTGGGGGGGGGGGGGGAGTGCCTGCGAATGCAAAGTTTAGGCAGGCTATTGTGTAGCCTAGGGTTTTGGGTAAAATTAATTTTCCCATCCAAAATTATCCTTTCAACTCAAGGCAGACTTCTCTGAATTGAAATGATACAAACATTATGTGAGGCATGATGTAATTGGGGGAAAGGTGGGGGGTGGGGTGTCAAACAATCAGTTTTATAATTAATTACAAATCATGTAATCACCGAGCACTGATTGGGTGGTAGTAGACGATACCGGTAATATGATAATGCCAAAAGAGTCGAGAATCGACAAATGCATTACGGGTAGATAACATTTGCCATGGCAACGCATCTTTAGTGTTCGACCTGCTTCCGTCTTCTGTAGTCCGGAAACAATGTTTGCTCTAGATAATGCCCGTTTAGTACATCACCGCGCCGGTCCACCGTATTCGCAGTAATAATTTCAGGCATTCTAAATCTCGGCGTTGACAAGTCAAATCCAATCAACGGCGGCGTACCGTACCGGGAGGGAAAAAAGTACGACTGTTTCGTCTGTCGGATCATTTGATTGGTGTGTTTAATTAGACGCAAAAAGTTCAGTGATTTGTCGGTCATGACTGTGGGCGAGTTCAAATTCGATTAGTACGGCCAGAAAGTGGGCGCATTTTTGATGGATTTTTGTCGCTGGTGTGCACAATGATGGTGTGCATTTTGTTAACCGATTTTGATGTCGACTTGCTGTGAACAATTTGATTGCATTATTAAAATGTGCGTTTAGGAAGAATAAGTTGGGTTTTTACCTGGTCATAACAATAACAATAACAGTGCGCAAACAATTTACATGTCATGCACTGAACTGACGAATGATATCGCCCACGCAAGTCGCAGGGCCATTTTGTAATCTGGTCGCGCAAACTTACAAGCCAAAATAATTGTCGGGGGAAAAAACATCACAATACATGTACATGTAATAGCAGTAACATTCAAATATTACCGTGCAATATTATTCAATATCAGATGAAATCGTTCGGTGCGTGGTTACAGTTTTTTCCATCTAAAAATTGTGATCCGATCGGTCCAATTTCGCTAATGCTTTGGATCACGTTCGCTCCATCCACAGCATTTTGTCTTTGACGCCACTGTTTGTCGAAGTAATACATCATCGTGATTACTAAACATATCCTTCCTTTTTCCCGGTAAAAGAAAATCATCTAGTAGAGCACTATTTATTTTTAGACGGCCTCGGCCAGCCCATGTTTGTCTAAGATTTAAAGAGTGCCATCAATTTCGAAAATTAGGGACGTTTTTTAAACCCAAGATTCGTCGTCGTATCATGCTTCATTCGTGCAGTTTAGCAATGTGCTGGAGTCGGAGACGGACCGAAGCGGAAGGTTTGGAAAACGGCCTAGATGTCGCAGATTTCCATGAGAGCGTGCGGGCGCGCGATAGTCCAAAGTCCAATTGAAGAGTGCGTTTTGGTCATTACCGGTTCGGTAGTTTTTCCCCGCAATAATTGCGCACAACGATCAACCAAAGAGAAACACAACATAACCAGTTTTTGGTTATAGAAAATACAGCAGTGGAAGCCACGGCGTACGTGCTAAGCATGAGTTGATGGCAGAATTGATGAACTAGTCGCGTGACCCGAGTGGGCGTTAGCCAAGGAAGATGTCTTTTACTTGCTCGGTGAAAAATTGGTTGGAGTGGACGGAAAAGGGTTTGGAAAGGGAAAGTGGTGACATCGTAGTATGATTTTGCCAATGCAAAGACAGGTTTTACTTCCTGTCGTTGTTTATATATGGACAATTTGACTCCTGTGAAATCTGGGGCCAATTTCATAGATCTGCTAAGCACAACAATTTGCTTAGCACCAAAAAGTCTTTCTCATTAAAAACAGGTTACCAGCCAAAATTCTACGGGTTTTTCATGCTAAGCCAAAATCCAGGTGATTATCAATCGAAAACAATAAAGATCACGTGAAATTCTGGTTTGTAACCTTGTTTTTGCCAAGGACAAATTTTCATGCTAAGCAAATTTGTGTGCTTAGCAGCTCTATGAAATTGGCCCCTGGTCGCCTATACCTTATGAGTCTATTTTCAAGTATTGTTGGCATTTATTGAACATGAAAATGTCCATATTATGGGCAAACAGTTTGATGTAATTGTTTTACAGTTGATGTAATATTGTTCATGTGATTCTTCGTTGTTTCGGTAGTGAATTAAATAACATGGCAGTGCGTTAATGAGCAACCTTTTCTCAAATTTGTCAACGAGCTATTTGAACGGAAAATCCCTAAACCGTGAAGTGTTTTTTTCTAAAAGGATGCCACGCATCAGCGCCCTCAATTGTCAGGAAAAGTGCACTTACCTAAAATGATTTTAAAATAAGAAGTTGCAAAAAATATAATCCCAAGTAAAACTAATGTACTTGTATTCGATTCGTTTAACTATCCTATTATATCAAGATGTAAAAGACGGACAGTGGCATATTAATGCAAAACCAAAATGCAAAACACTCAACAAATGCGAATCGTGTACAAACAAAAACCTATAACGTCCTGTACCAAGACTACTGCTTCCACTGCAGTTGCTCGATCGAATGACCGATAATTAGTTCAGGGATGCCAACTTCACATACTCTACATTCTTCAGACTGTTTTCGGAACAATCGATCGGGGTTCACTTTGGCATTTTTGACCTAATTAAATACTGAGTATGCGAGTGGAGAGTTTAGCTCGCAACGAATTTGCATCATGGAGGTATTAAGTGTCCTGGATGGGTTCCATGGCGCGGCGTTTCCATAGTGTCTGTCTGGTGAAAATCACCTAAAGTTCTCCCAAGAAATGAAGAACTTTAACTTCCAAGATGCTGTGTTCTGGGAGGTGGCAATAATAGCTTACAAGTGGTACAAGGTAAGATTCTAAAATAATTAACAAATGATTATGGATCGTTTGTAAATTTGGCCCCTCTTTATTGTCCTTATATAAAACATGCGCAGTTAAGTAGACCTAGACTCAGGTTTGCGCTAGATCCAAATTTGCGCTCTTCGTATGGTCAAAACTTGCCATCAGTTTTGCCGTTTTAACCAAATACATGTACTTATATAATAATACGTGTGATTTCTGATGTTTAAACGTCGACCGAGTTGTTTGCTTTAAGTTTTATGCTCATCCTGACTGTGGGAACTTGGATGAAAGTGGATTTATCTGACGATCTGAATTACACAGAAAAAGAAGAATCATGGCAGCCATTGCAAAGCTGGCTGCCGGTTCTGGGCATCCTACTGTTCACGTCTCTTTAGGTAGACCGTTGCATTAAGTTACTTGTTGTTAATGCATTTGGGCAATTAGACGGCCCATCTTGCCGTATGAATACCCCATTTTAACCTTGGGAACTAGTATAAAAGACATGTTCTGAGTAGGCCCTATTTGTTCTACCAAGGTTGCTGTGATCAAAATAGACCCATCACCTTCTTGCTTTATAGTATTGCGCACATTGCAGTTGCTCAATAGCAGCAGCTCGAATTTACCCATCCAAAATGGCGTTTAAGACACGTTCTGCGGAGAGCGCTGCCGTGCGCAATTTTAAATAACAACATGATATAGTTGGTTTAGGTTTAACGTTTTATTAAAAGTTGAAACTGCGCAAAAAAGTACATTTCAGTCATAATTTATCCATCAACAAATAAGTATACAGGCTTCACAACCTTGTGAATGTTATAATTTCTTTCAGATTTCACTCAGTGTTCTAAATGTGAATAAAACTATTTAAATTTAATCAATTCTCATATATTTTGTTCTATTTACAACTGCAGTTATAGGCGATATGGGTATATCTTCAATAAAATGAGTGAAATGCTATGTTTTTGTGATAGGAGTACATGTATAACAGTCAGAAACATAACCATTATGCAATAAAACAAACATAAACGTACAATAAATGTATAAATAGGGCGATTTTAAAGCTGTTCAACTTATCGGCCTTTAAAACAACAGTTTGATTTTAAACCCAATCTTCATATAAACTGGAATGCAAATGTCAAATCAAATAATATGTTATAGACAAGTTTCATCGGTTGCTATGTGTTACCGTTCAGCACTCCAGACTCAAGAACCATTAGGCCTATACTAGTATCAAGAGTATACGTCTGGGAGCTAGATAAGCCAATGTAAAACACTCCTGGCTGTCCGCGCCCATTCATACCAGTCATACAGACTAAATATTTTAACAAGAAGAAAATAATAATGGAAAAAATACTGTTATAGAAATGCAACTTTGAAAAACTCTTCAATATTATTATCAACAAAACAGAATACCAAATTTCCTCTCCCAAAGATCCGGCTATCCACGCCGTCACTCGTATCTATGGAGAGTCGAGAAAATGTTCCAAGTATAAAACAAAATTAGAAATGTTTCTCAGTCCTAGATTCATCTGTTCAAAATGTTTGTACTGATCGACTTTCATTGAGACGGTAATTATGAAGAAAAAAGCACAGTCGGGTTGCAACAGACTGGAATTTGCCAGGATGGGTATAGTTCCCTAGATATGCTGGGGAGCTATAGTCCCCATATAGTCGTGTTTTCGTCCTCTTGATACACCAAGTTCTGGCCTGTCGCCTCACACCGACGGCGACGGGGGGAAGGGGGCCGTGGAGAACTCTCGGCAGCGAAGCCGGTCCCACGTACGGCGGGCCGCCGTCTGGAACTCCCTGTACTTGGCCGCGTAGATGAACGGGTTGATGCACATGTTGCACATGACCAGGACTTTGGTGGCTCGCAGCTCGGGGATGCCCCGGCTGTGCAGGAAGCCTGCGCTGTAGATGATGTACTCGATCTCCACGGGTGTCCAGCAGATGACGTAGGTGGCGAAGACCAGGCACAGGGTCTTGGTGACGTTGCGACGGGCCTTGATGAGCATGTTTTGGGTGGGGCCAGAGCGGCGGCGCTCACGCGTGCCGAATGAGCTGCTTGATGATGTAGCTGTGAGGGGATAACGACAGACAACATAAAATGGGAAGTCAATATTCAATGCAGTTCATGTACGTAAACACTTTAAACCTTTGTGAATAGTTTGGTTGCGGGACCCGATGCTGTACCAGTCTGCCGACCCAAGCAACCTAGTCTGTGGTCGAGTGGCATTTTAACGAGCACTTTTCCCTTTGGTTGGAATTGTAGTTGGCCAATTATTTGTGGCTAGACAAGTCGGGGTTAATTTTGGTAGGATTTATTTAACAACCAGGTTATGTGTAGGAATTTACAAATGAAATGATCGAACAAAGATTATTGTTTCACCTCGTTTCCGCGGAGACATCGACGAACTGGCCGATCGGTCCCCATACTTGGACAGTTTCTTGAGCCGAAAGATGATGCGGACGTAAGCAAAGGACATGATGGCCAAAGGAACGATATACTCCACGAGGATCGTCAGACCGCCGAAGAGGTTCTTGATAGCGTCGCTGGGGAACTCTTGGTAGCAGCGGCCGTGGTCGTTCTGCGAGACCACCACCCAGTAGGACTGGTAGCAGAGGCCCACCAACCAGGCCAGGAGCATGGTCAGCTTGGCCTTGCGCCTGGTGCAGTGGTTACGGCGGAAGATCGGGTGCAGGACCGAGACATAGCGCTCCATGGTCACCAGAACCAGGTTGATGGTAGAGATGTGCAAGAGGGACCAGAAGACGGCCTTGGAGTACCACACCTTGCAGGACACCACGCCCACCCAGCCCCCCACGCCGAGGAGGGGCTTACCCCGGTCCAGCTGGAGCGCGGCAAACATCGCCGCGCTAATGAAGTCAATGATAGACTGATGGAAGATGTACAGGCTGGTCAGGGTGCGAGTCAGGCTCCAGTTAAGAACAAAGATGGCGACGACCAGACTGTTGCCCAGCAGGCCCAGCCCAGCTATCGCCATGCTAGTGGCGAACACGGCAACCTCCATGACATCATCTTGGTCGTCCGGATCAATCGAGCTGCTGAGATTGAACGAGTCTGCTGTCGTGAAGTTGACATCGATGACGTCATCTTGATCTCTCCCAATCATGCTGCTGGGATTGAACGAGTCGGTCGTTCTGACATTGATGACGTCATCTTGGTCCGGACTAATCGAGCTGCTGAGATTGAACGAGTTGGTTGTAGTTTTGACATCGTTGACGCCACCAGCTCTGTCGGATTTTGTCAGGCATAGCGATGATACCAGTAAGAGATACACCCACGTGAGCGCCATATCTGGAACCAACAACTTATCAAACAATTAAATTTGTCTTAAGAATGTATTTATAAAGACAAACAAGTGATCACTATTTAAACCTTGTTTTGGGTACTGTGTATCTGGGAACTAAAATGAATGATAAATTTTGTTTAGATGTACGCTATGGTATTGTAGGAAAGAATGTATAATAAAATATGTAATTTCCCAACAAAATCGGAAATGTTTTTTCCAGACCCATCGAGATTCATGTCCTAACATTTTTGCAATAATTGACGATCATTGAGATAATATAACAAACAATAAAAAAGTGGCGTCAATATGCAAGTGTTTTACCAGTTCTTTGAAATCGCCTAATTGTGTTTTATTACATTTCAAATAGTTAGGAAACACTCCCTGGAAGCGGTCATTCTTGCTAACATTGACAGGGAGGTTGGGGTGTGTTGGGGGGGGGGGGGGGGGACGCTTTGATACCCTCTGCCTATGTTTATATCATAAACATTTTTTCCTTTCTTTTTCTAAACACATGTATTTGGTCAAAATCTACACGCACCTAGAATAATTTTTTAGGAGGATATTGCAATATTGGCGTCCAAACATTAAAACAAACAAATTGGGGGGGGGGGGGGGGGGGGGGGGGGGGAGTTCCCTATACTCCACCCCTTGATCTCGGACCAAGCTAATATACTTTGTACACGACTACCAAAGTTGGGTCGGGCCCGTTCTTTCATTTGAAAATGTATAAAGGATCTACAATAATGGATTTAGGTGGGGTTTTTTTTCTCAAAATTGTTAAGTAAGGTATCAAAGAGGGAAATCTTACCTTGATTTGTGTTCGATCTTAAAACAAATACATGTAACGGAAAATTCAATTCTTTGAGAGTAATAATCGGCGAATGTATGTGAGACGTGGATTGTGTTTCGTCATCTACATGTATCATACATTGTTTATCAACTCCCTGCCAAGTCAATTTGTCGATGTGTTCATGATTTGTGATACATGTAAGAATAACTCACCCAGATCCCGTAAACACTTGTTCAATTTGTCGGGGATGATAAGCTCACGTAGTTAAGTTGGAGGCTTAAACGCGACTTGTTCGATCTTTGCAGGTGATAGCCAAGCTCCAGAATACCCAATTCGTGTCGCAGTGGTCTTCCCATATATATATTTGTTTTAAACGACAGGTCATCTTCCTCCGACACTGGCCAATCAGAACCTCGGCCGATGACGTCTTGTTTATCTGTTCTTGTTTTGTCCGCGTGGTTTCACGGGTTGTGAACGACAAAAGGAGATAAAGGAGCGTCTTCGTCTTGAAGGCATTGTTCTGCCGTGATCTCGTCCCAGGTGTTTTTTGGCATACCTCAGCCGGTAACTTTCCCACCAAAGTCGTAAACAAGTTTTTTGCGGATGTGGCAACAGACAAAAAAAAAACCACCTGCTGAAGAAGTACAGTGTTGACTACTACTATAGGTTGCGTATCTAACTCCTTTGAGTGATACCCCTATTTCCCGACACCCCTATTTCCCGACACCAATCCTATGTCCCGACACCAATCCTATGTCCCGACACCCCCTCTTATGTACCGACAACCCCCCCCCCCCCCTCCCTCCCCCTCCTATGTCCCGACGCCCCTCCTATGTCCCGACAACCCCTCCTATGTTCCGACAACCCCTCCTATGTCCCGACACCCCTCCTATGTTCCGATACCCCCCCCCCCCCTATGTCCCGACCCCACCCATGTCCCAACACAACACCCCTATGTGCCGACACCCCCCTATGTCCTAACACCACCCCCCCCCCCCCCCCCCCCCTCTCCTATGTCTTGTCACCCCACCCTATTCCCCGACACCCCTATGTTCCGACTCCTCTATGTTATTTTTCAGGAACCTTTTAATATCCATTTTAAAAAGCCAGATTTTGAAGAAATTATTGCCTAACATGACATCATATTATACGGGTGTCAACAGAAGTTGCACTTTATATTGAGGACCATTGCCCTAGTATAGGCTTCACCTCTGTGTTATAATCATGCCACTTGGTTGTTATATGGTCGAATTTGACAAATTTGACAAAATCGGTGATAAAATGGCTTCAAAAAACACCGAATTAACTGCGCAACTTAAAAACCTAATTTGTAACATTCTTCCTTTATTGTGTTAATGTTTGATATTCCTGTATATCGATGTTAGGTACGAAAAGTTTTAATAATCTATGTAACTTATGTACATGATACATGTAGAAAGTTCATTTCTTTGTAGAATTTCGTTATGTTCAATATAGTTATCTAATATGGTTTTATTTCATTACTAGACTGAAAAAGTTGTCATCTTTTTCTCTCCTCGCTGTTGCCTTTGTTGTTGTTATGATACGAGTCATCCCAGATGAGGCAAATGTTCTGTACTTCAACGTTACACCCAATTTATTGCCGCTCATAGGAGCCATAAATCTGTTAGCAATTTTAGGCACGTGAGCCTGTGGTTGTGGAATATGAAGTGCGCAACTGAAGTTTAGGATAAACAAAGATTGGTGCCTAACAATTGTAATTTCAATTTTCACGATTTATAAATCTTTAACTAATTAGAATAATTGTAAAACCGTCACTTAAAAAAAATTATGAATTGATTTTCCCACGAAATCCCGAAATATGGTTAATACATTTTTGTTCTTCGAATCTTAACCAAAATAATATCATTATCAGCAATCATTTTGATTGCGCCTGGATAGGATTCAACACACGCCGATAATAATGTATGTGTAATAGGAGTCTAATGACCTATGGGCTTTGTCTGCTGTCGAAGCTTGATTTGTCTTCTCGAATAAACTATTTAGAAAAATCAAACACCTACTGGGAATGTTCATCAGAGAAAACAAAACAGCAGACGGACCGATACCTTGGGGAGATTTCCTGCACCTAAAACGGCAGGATGTGCGACAGGGTTAAACGAACGCTCTTTCATGAGCGAAATCCATTACGGCCATAGAGTTACATTAGTTTACTATAATATAACTCTATGATTACGGCTCTTGTGAAAACGACCGCGAAAATGCCACGAGGCGAATTTCAGATTTTTTGTCTCTCTCGTCTTTTGCTTCGAAGAGCGCTTATGTGAAGTTCGGATTATTTATTTTGTCAGAAAGGCAAGATCCCCCTCTGGGAGATTGTAGAAATATCTAACTGTCATCATTCAAACGACTTGGATTATGGCTGAGGCGCGAAATGCATTCGACTCGCTAGGGAATTAGTACCCAAAACAAATCTGGCAGATGGGATACTCATAGGACGCAATAGCTGCAGAGCTGATGGAAATTTGAATAGGCCTTTAATAGCTGATTGTTTCTCAGTTTTGATGACAAATAGTTGTCCAAATACTTGGAAAAAACAACACACATCTTTCAGAACATTTTTGTCATTCTACAGAACAACAAATTAATGCTAGAATCTTACAATTTAGAAAACCCCCATGTTGGGGGGTCTCTTAAAGGTAGTATTTGCAGATATCGAAAATATTTACTACCGAATTATTAAGAAATATCTTACTCATCTGAAAGTAAATGTTGATTCTGGGCATCCAGCAAAATGATTGCGCTAGATTGCCTGTAATTCTTCCGAAAAATATAATTTTATAATGAAAAATTCGCGATCGCCGGACGGCGAGCGCGAAAAAACAAAGATAACATAAGAATAACTGCTCTGATGCCGGTTGAAAACCCCCGCTGTTTTTCGTGCTTTTCGCGGCATCCATGATTCTAAAACTTCGGACAGCTCAGTTAAACGATATTTACTATAAATACAACCCCCCAAATCTACTCATTCATGATAATTCAAGCAATGACCAATGGTGTATACTACCTTTAACATCAAATGCTAGAATCGTATGATTTTTTTAATGTCTTTTGAACAGAAAGGGGTGGGGGGTTCCTTTAAGTTAACAGTTTCTCACATTTTTAATCTCGCAGCCAGCATTTCCGAATCGAAAAAGAATGAAGTTTTAATATTCAAGTGTGTCCCCTAAAAAACTGACAGCAACTAAAAAAACACACCTGGCACACAAACGTGTTTTTTAAAAGAATTTTCTATCGCTGTCCCGATCCCTAGAGGCTAAAAAAACCTCTAGATTTCTCGGTAGCTATATGAATACAGAAATTTGCTCAAGGCTTTCTGGACAATTCCATGGTAGAATACAGGATGACATTTAGATATAGCGCAGTATATTCTCATACAATTTGCAGTAAAAGGGACCCCTTGTGTTGGCCATTGTGTTACCGGAAATCAGGTTTTTGTATTTATAGATATACTAGTTTGGTGTGTTTTATAGGCAACGATAGTTTTAGGATATAGAGACATGAGGTACCTTGCACAAGGCTAGAAGCCACTCTTGGCACAGGGCCACCAGAAAAATGAAAAGATCAGAAGAGAAGGTACTTAGGAAAATTGAAGGTAGGAATTGGAAAACTTTTTAAAACAGGACAGATCACAGGTTGGAGGGAAACCAGCCCCAGGCAAGGAATTCCGAAGACAGTAGGGAAAACAAATTATGTAACAAATCTACTCAGTGAATGTATTATAACTTGATTGCAGGAAATGTTTATATTTTTGTAATTTTTGTTCCTTTGAAGTCTAACAAAACAATGACTACCAAAACGACATATTGATTTTAATATTTTATTTTCACAAAAACTAGAATGAACAAAACATAAAAGCAAAACAAATTGATTTAGCCTTCCTTCAAAGTGTGTGTGCAAATGACCAAATACAAATCTCACTCTTATACATGTAAACTCTAGGCTACTGTAAAACAAAATACCAATTTGAATATCTTTGGGAAACCGTTGTTTGAAACTAAACATATGAAATTAACCTTCTGCACTTGTTTTTGATCCATTCCATTATTTGTTCTTATTTTTTCTTCATTATTTTATGGAAATTTCCTTTATACCCTTCCTCAGAAAACAACCACTTCAACTAGACTTGTTTCAAGAGGAGTTTTCAAAGTTCGAGCTTCAAGTAGGTGAGTGTCCCATCTCTTATTGTGTGGTGTTCTGGCAAAATGAGACAACTAGGCGGAGGTAGTTATGAGGGTACTAAGAAAGATAATATCATTCTTCTGACAATACCATTTGTCAACCAGTTTGCGCCGGGATAATTTTAACATCACCGACCCGGCCTTAGAAAACAAAGACTGGAAAGCAACAAAACTTTGTTAGACTTGCTCTAGTCCCTCAACACAATGTACAATATTTTGTTTTAATGAAAGCATCACTGATGTGTACATTCACAAAACCTCATCGCAACGTTTCTCCTAGGTCTGTACTCTACTTGAGCGGCCCCATTCCTAGACTGGCCCTCAGTTCGTTCATAGCTTGGATTTCATCGGTGTCCTTGTGCCCTCGTTTGCCCTCGTCTCTGTCCTTGTCCGATCGACTGTGTCGGCTGCTGCTCTTGTGGGAACTCTTCGGGTGTCTGGGGAGGAGGAGGATGAACACAACTCACGATCAATAACTCAGGATCAATTGAAAACCAAAATTGTGAATAATAAAGACTGGGGTTTCGATATTTCACTTGTCAAATGCAAGACTCAAAATTGTCCAAGCCTACAGGAACAGTAACTCAAAATTTTACTAAATAATTTTACTTTTTTATTTTACCTGACTAGTGTCGATTGAGAAAAAACTAAATTTTTGTAACTGGCATGTTTAAAAATGTGTATATTTTGCTGGAGTTTATTCTTTTAATATAGCTTCTAATATAATTAAGAAATGCATGTCGTCACAAAAGATAATTTCATGCTTCAAATCTTCAAAAATAATTGTTTCTCTTTGTCCATCGCCATCTTGAATCTTGCAAACCCCGTTCGCGAGCAGGATCTGTTAAATTGATCCAGATCAGCTTGATCCAGATCAGCTTGATCCAGATCAGCTTATCAATGCTCTGGATCACCGGATCACCGAATCTGTGCGAAACAAATAGTCCTTTAATTGTTTTGTTTTTTACAAATTAAATGCGCAATTCCTTTACATGTCTGATTTTCTTTTTGTTTACCTATTCGCTTCAGGAGACTGGTGCCGTGCACTGCGATGGTGATCGTCCTCCCGTTCGCGATGTCTGTTGCTCGGGGACTTGGACCGGTGTCTTCGTTCACGAGACCTGCTGCGGTGTCGTCGCGGGCTCCGTCTGCGCTCTCTCCGAGGTGATCTGCTACGTCTTTTAAGAAAGAAGAAAACAATCGACGTTATCCCCAAGTTTTCTAGGCCGAGTTTTATAAAGGTAGTATACACCATTTGCATTTGAAGTAATTTTCAAAAATGGATAGTTTAGGGGATTTATATTTTACAGTTATTATTGTGACGCTGACCTATTTTAAAGAAAAAAGTGCTGTTCTTGTCGTCTGGTTTCTTGACGAAACAGAGCAATTTATAGACATCAGGGAATTTAAATTAGTTGGTTTTTACCCATTCACGGATGTGTAATCGTTTAATAAATTTAGGGTAGTGTGTGAAAATGATAGTTCTAGCCTCCACCTAGTTGTGGGGACAGATTTGTTGTTGTTGAAAAGACAGACCGAGTAGTGGGGACATTTTCGTGTCCCCATAGCGCGTTGGGTCTCTAGTAAAGGGGTTTAGAGGTAGACTTTGGTTAGGGTATAATGATAGAAAATGTAGAAGAAGACAAACTATGGTGATGTTGAACATTTTAGAATTTTAGAATGTTCTGAGTTTGAGTTTAGAGAGATTTCCCTTAGCACACAAACCGTATGGATTGTCCCCATAACACAATGTACCAAAAGAAATTATGGGTTTTTCAGCAATCATTGGAACGATATACAAAAATTCATTATTTTTTTACAAATTTGTTTCCGGTCCATTGTGCAGAGCAGCTGCTTAACAGGCCGATGTGCAGTCATGCATATAATCCGGTGCAGTGAGGAATCAATACCGGCGTCAGGAGGTTTAAGGAGCTCTAGGAAATTGACCCCAGATGTTTACCTTCTGATTGGTGAACGGCTGCGACTTCGCCGGCGTCGGGGCGAGGCGCTGCGATGTCTGCCGCCCCGGTGTTTGTCAGGTGATCGGTGAGTTTCCTAATTAGAGTTAAAAAAACGAAACGACTGATCAACAAACCTTTTTGAATTACGACCATAACATGCAATTTAGGCTGCCCCATGTAAACAAAATGATTGCTGTGTTGCTGTTTATGCAAATATGTGACCTGTCATCACAAAATGAGCGTAAAGTCGCACGGAGTGATTTCCCAGTACGGCCAGTCAAAGTCAAAATTTGAAGGGGTGGTCGATTTTAAGATTATATGGTTTTTTTAAAGACTAAATCCCCAACAATCAATTCCCAATTTTTCAGGACGATCAGATAAAAACAAAATTAGTTTTTGAGACATTTTTGACTATGCCTTTCTATGCCTTTAACACCATTTATCGCAAGAAATGCCCGTTTTCTCATAATCTCTGTATTAAGACTCCAGACTAAAAAAGAAAAAGAAAAAAAATATTGAGTATCAAACCTCCAAGTGTTATATACCATTGGAAAGCTCTGTTTCCACAGAATTTAGAAATACCCATATCTCAATTTTTGATTTTGCCGACTTTACGCTCATTTTGTGATGACAGGTCACATATATGATTGAATCCCAAATCGAAAAATGCCAGTAGTAGAAGGGCTTCAACAAGAGATGAAGATGACATGACTCACCTGGACGTTCATCTCATCATCACTGGACGACTCTGCCTCATCCAGATCGTCATCGAGGGCACTGACCTACACAAACAACCAGTGAGAAACGACCAGGATAAACCAGAAAAAACAAACCACAAAACAGGTGAATCGGAGATTGGAAGGTTTATCTGAAGGAAGTCGACAATAAGATTCAGCTTGCAAAGGCACTGTGTAACACAGAACCTATGTGGTGAATTTGTTTGGTTCTGAAAAGAACTGATGAGAACTCTAATCTTTTGGACAGTATGTGCAGCCCCAAAATGGTTCCCTAAAAAGAAAGAAATCATTCCAAAAGAATTGTTAAACTCCAACAAATATAGGCAAATTGTTTGAGCCACAATTTTTTGGGGCCCAACTTTTGAGAGTGCTGTTAACCCTAACAATCCCCATTCAATCAAAGTCCAACACCAGATTTTGTTGGGATCTGTTAGGATTGGTACTGGACTCCTAAACGGACAGTCTTTTACACTGGGTTAGGCATACCTCCAGAATCAGAGTCCAACAGTTTGCCATATGGTGTTGGGATTTGCCAAGATGGGGATGGTTCCTAGTAAGTTACACTTGGGAGTTAGGGTTAACAAAATAACATTATTTCAGTCCAACGAATCCATATAAAAAGATTCCTCAAAAGAAAACAAGAGAGAAGGGTCTAAGTGTCTTTGACAAAAGAGAGGTTTGTTTTTTTGCCTGGATCTTACCCTTGGTTCTAGCTGCTCTGTCTCCTCCAGAACCTGTCGTTTCTGGAGACGGGGCAGGATGATGTCGGCAACTCTCTCCTCGTGAAGCAGCTCGTCCACAAACTCGTCCACGTGAGAAAGGTAAAATTCTAGCAGATGAAGATGAGATAATATGCAAGGTACTGACAAAATGCAGACAAAGGGAGAGTTGTTTTTTGGGGGTGGGAGGGCAGCACTGGGAGAGACATTCCAATGCGCTGCTGACAACGCCTGATGCAAACACAGGCAATCGTGGCGGACCCCCTAATGTCCCACTTTTGTTTGTACCTTTTTGAAGGCCTCCCATCGGTTCTGTACCTGATTTTTCAATCGTGGACGGTCGGTCAGTCGTGGACCCTTTGTTTATGCCATAACCCAATTGTCTCTAGTCCACGATTGCCGGTGTTTACATACTCGCCATGCTCTGGGTTTTGTGCACATTTAGAATAAACAGTAATAATACCCAATCGAAAAACTGCAATCACACTTGGCAACTGACAATGCTGGTCGCTCGAGAACAGTTTTCTTTTAATACACCAAGTGTGTTCCTCCCGCAACAATATTTTTATTGCTGGCTAGTGAAGTCATTGACCGTAATACACCAGCGAGAAACGTTTCACATGAATGACAAAATTGTCAAATGATTAGAAGTAACTTTTGGCTTATATTCCAGAGTGAACAGCATGACTTCACTTTTTTTCCTTTAGCTCTTGAAAGCGACCCAAAAAATACCATCCACTGTTTGAGCAGAGTCCATTTTACGAAGTTGCATCCGACATGCAAATGGGAAATAGCTCAAGTGTTACAGACTACCGTTAACCCTCACTTTACCTCCTTCCTTGTTTTGTTGTCTGATTTTCCTGTAGTCGTTGTACAGAGGTTCAAGATACTTGTAGATGTCTAAGGAATCGCCGGTGAGACGCATGTACATGGCTCCCAAGGATCGGACATATCTGTGGCAAAAAAACCACCCAGCAATGACATGACATTAACAGAATGTACTTACAATTTATGTGAATGACAGCAGTTCAAACCAAAAATTAAGGTGGTTGTTCGCCCACCTCCTACAATTCTAGAAGAATTTGTGTTGATAGTGTTGACGATTAACCCTTGCCCTCCAGGGTATTTTGGCTAGAAACCCTGCCAGACGCAACAGATTGCATATTTTGTCACATTAACTTGTGTGCAGAGTCCAGCAAGGTCAAGCAGTCACAACAGATGCACTGTGCTGGATCTGGCAGGGTTAGGGTTAAGGTGTTTATAGAAAATTCTGAAAGAAATGCTAGGTCTAGCTCAATTGAATCTCAGGATATGGCCCATTACAGATCGTATAAACGTACAAAACTGGCTTGACCATGGGAGCTTCTTACCATTTAATTTCTCTCTTTAATTTAATTTAACCCTAACTACCCCAAACCCATCAAACTCCAACTGCAGCTTTTGCTAGGTTTTGGCAGGTTTGGTACCAAACCGTAACAACTTGTTGTTAGACTTTGTTTGACTCAGTACCAAAGGCCCAGGGAGACCCTGTTGAATTCTGTGAGGTTCAGGACAGAAAGGCATGAGACTTGTCAAAATGTTAGAAATTTGGAGAATGCACAGGCATTTATACGCGAGTGACCCACATGGTCACGGCACAGTTCCTGGTCAACTGTAAGTGTATGTACACTTACACCTTGTATGTGTGTCCCCACTAAAACACATAATACCACTGGCCAGTTATCACTGTTCCAAGTCAATAAAACTTCAACTGTTGGAGTTTGGCAGGTTTAGTACTGTTAGGTTCAGTACAGTGTACCAAAAAATTACTGAACCTGTGTGAGCTGTTGAAGTTTGTTAGGCTTGGTATGCTTCCTAGTGCGAGAGCCTAGGGGGTTAGGGTTAACATGCTTAATATTTATAATGAAGCTCCTGTGGACACGTTTTTTGTACACGTCACTCGGTCCCAGATTCACGTCTTTTCAACATTTTTGCAATGACTGACCTTCACTGAAAAAAAATATATGATAAAAAAAGTGGCGTCCATTCATTCCACTCACTTGGGACGCCGTTTTTTTTTTCATTTTATTATATCATCAGAATGAAGGTCAATCATTGCAAAAATGTTAATCTTTTTATGTTAGAAAATTGTCTCCACTCTCCATAGACTTGTACACAACTGCTGAAGTAGCGTTAGGATACTACATTTGTTTTCTTTACTTGAACTCTTCATTCTTGATAAACTCGATGATGATGTCCTTCTCGGGCTGAATCTGCAGCATCTTGAGGATGAGACACAGGAAGGGGCTGGGCTTGATGTTACCGCCGTACGTCCCACCGATAAACCGCAGCTCCATGGCCTTATCCACAAGCAGCTCGGCTAGATAAAGTAAAAAATAGCATAGTTCACCAACAAAATAAATAGTGTTTGGACAAGGACTGGAAAAAACTACACTGTGGAAATGTCAACTTAGGCTACATAAAACAAATGAATTGTTTCTCATCAGAACCCTTTTGAAAAAATGGTCCGTCAGAGCATTTTATATTTTATATTTTATAGAAAAAAAAAGTCGCCGATCTTTGAAACCGGTATCTGACTAAACAACTACAGGCGCGCTGGTTTCGTTCGTGCCTACCGCATATACATACATGTACATGTACATGTTGATGAACCGGGCGTTGGTGGTAAGCGCTGATGTGCATTTAGCTCTGATATGATAATTTTTGTTGCGACCTGCGAACGTATAGGTTACTACTTCCGTGGCTCAGCTGCGTGGCAGAGCATGTACGCTACCCAGAATGCCGTGCGTTTTTCGACACAGAAATCTATGAAGCTCGTCAGGTGTTTTCCAGCGCCCAGTTATAGTATGGGCTCCACCGCGGTAGGCGCGCTCGCTTAGTGTGCGGGGGTGAAAGCGCTAGTTGACAAAAACTTCGTTGGGACATTGCATTCTTTATCTAAATTACAAATTGTTTTCGTTGATTTACTTTCCAAAACTGACTAATGCACACATTTTAAATAGAATTAAAGCTTAAATAGTGCTGGTAGAAACACAAAAATATAGTTAAGTCGATTTATTTTCCCATCAGTTATTTTGAGCACCCCAGTTTTTGTTAATGAAAGAGGCACACAGACACCGTTCTCACTACTATACTCGGCTTCTCCGATCTCCTGTCCGCCGTCGATTTAGATTTTTCCGGTTTGCTTCTGCTGGAACATGTATGGCCACTAAAAACATTCACTTGGCCCGCGTGAGTTTTAACTGTTATTGCTTTCAACAGCGTATTTTTACAGCATATACAAAATAAAAAAATATAAAATCTCAGAATTTTCGGGCGTCCGGTACATTTATATTTTGTTTATAAAATATAAAAAAATATCCACCCGGCACGAAAAATTGGCCCGGCCGCTGATGAGAAACAATCAATTTTTTGTATGTAGCCTTATGTCAACTTTGAAAAACTTCATTTCACTGCCTTCTTGGTTAGAATTCTGACATTGTGGTTAATTATTATGAAGTTTGTTAAATTTAGGCATGCAACTTGGAGGTAACAAAAAAGACTTAAGTTTTAGTATTTTTTATGATTGTGTCGTGAAAAACGTGCAAATCAGCTAATCCGACAGAAAAAGTTGCATTTCAAAAAAATGTGTAATAATTATTTGTTAGCCATATTATAAGGAAAACAATTTTAAAATTCACAAATGATCAACAAAACTAATTCTTGAGTGGGGATTTTGAACAACCCTTTATTAATAACGCCGGACAAGGCAAACAGAGCAGAGGGACATGAGATAACTCTCAACGTTGTTGGCGCCAACCCCTCCGCCCGCCAAGATCAACGTAACCGAACCGGCCGATGCCTCTAAAACGATCTACATTTCCCAATAATAAAATGTTACTTTTAAATTTCAAAATACATACCCGTGAGCGCAAAACATTCCTCTTTCCAATACTTTGATTCATATATCCGAGATCTGATGATTTTCTCTACTAAATATTGTGGATTGGTGCCTTTCACACTGTGCGCGTCTTTCACCGTGCGATTCGCCATCTTGCTTGATTCGTGTGCATGATGTGAAAGGTCATCGCTAGACTCGATTCAGCCGGTTCTCTTTCGTTTTTATTTACCAGACCTACCTCAACTTCCCCCCCCCCCATTTTTGTGAAGAGTTTATTTCGTACACCATTGAAGAATACGAACACTTTTAAGAGGGGAGGGCTATGGGAGGGGGCGGGAGGGTGCATCAGCATCTGATGGGCCTGGGCCGAACCAGCTTTGTATAGTGATCTATTGAGTCCATTTTGATCAAAAATATTTCTTGCATTTATGTCCAGAAGGCTGACGATGCCTCCCTCAGTCCCTGTATTTATTTACAGAATTTGTTGTTATGGAGGTTCCTTATTCCTCCATACATAAGCAATTACAACCGGCTAGAAGAAGACAAAAAACCAACATATGAAGCAATTAAGCTATGAGACGGAGGAAACTCCCCCTTCTTTGTAGTGGTCATTGTGCTTGCGGAATGTTGTTGTTTATTAGGGATTCTGTTAAGGTTTTAGGTTTAGATTTTTTATTATTATTATTATTATTATTATTATTATTTTTTTTTTTTTGGGGGGGAGGCATACATTTGTAGCGGGGCCGTGGTGCTACGTTATCTCATGGAGGAAGGAAAGCAGTGTTTTCCTTCCTCCATGGTTATCCGTTTAATGTCGCACGTGTGGCCTTGGTGCGGTGCTGGGTAGGCGATGTTGCGGTTGCCGGTGTCATGTGCGTCAGTGCGTGGGCGGTACGTGGGGTCACACTAGCGAAACATCATCCGATGAAAATTCCAATCGCAAATTATTGGTTGCTACGTGCTATGGTGTTACCATTTAGCACTTATAGACTCAAGAACCATTTGATTGAGTATAATATAGGTCAGGGGATATAAACAAGGTCGCATTGTACATGTATAAGCCGGTCAATGTAAACATTCCCGATGCCAAAATCCTAACCCACCTACCTTAGCCGATACAGGGATGGCGCCGGCGTTTAACAAAATTCCCTGTCGAGTTCCCCTAATTCGTCGTGTGATACATGTATAATACCGCTGTAAAGGTTTGGGAACCAGGCTAGCCCAGCCATGGGCGCGGTCGACCGCGCAGCACATCACAGGGGGCGCACTTCATCTCGATCGTACGACGTCGTGATCACGCGTATGTCGTGCGAGCGTGCATCGTATCGTGCATGTAACAAAACTAACGTACAAACATGACTCAATTAGTGGTGTTACTCAATCAATTTCAACATGGTAATTAAACCATGGAGGTAGTCTTGACGAGTCGTTGTTTTTGAAGCAGTATTGGAGTCTGTAAATTCGGTGTAAATTATGGATTTCTGGAATTTGTATTTGACGTCGAATTTCACGTTGGGTCTCGCCTATTTCTTCGTGTGTGTTGAGATTATCGTCTTGTATGTATTCCACTTCGTTGCCATTATTTACATGTAAGTATGTATGACATCACAATGTGATTCACATACATGTACTTCACTGCATGCACCATGCTTTTTTGTTTGTTTTTTATGTAGGCCTAAATGGTGTAGTTTATGACTCCTCTGACTCAGACTAGGGTGAAGAACGTTGCAAACTGACGCTGTTTTTATTCTTCAGAGCCATGTCGTCTTAATGAAAGTAAACGAAAAGTCGAAAACAATCATAATTTTTTTTTTTTTAAATAAGACAATATGAATCTGGGACCGAGAAATATTTTGTTTGAAAATATAGGACTATGTTATGTACACAAATGCAGAAGTGGTGTCATGGTCAGGATACCTACATTTTAACCAACATTACTTGTAATCATTTTAACAACACAAACATGTACCTCCAACCATCCAATATGTCCAGTAGGCCTATATTCAAATAAAATGGAGATATATTTAAATAAATATATACTTAAATATATAAATTTCAGATTAAAAAAAATCTACTGTAATTACATTTGTACATGTATTTTAGTTAACATTTTATCAGCTCCATGTTAAAAACAAGATAGAGTTGTTTATGTTGTTTGGCTAGTCAATTTGATAAAGGATCTGTTTTCTATATAAAAAAAAAATACAATAAAATCTAGAATGTACCGAAAGTTGTATTGAATATTAAATGTTGTGCTTTTTGCTTGCAGAAAATTGTGTATGCACAGAAAGCCAAGCAATGTGGTGAGGGAAGAACTGCCTGGCGTATCGATCTTGAAGCCTCTAGTCGGTGTCGATGCCAACCTTGAAGACAACTTGGAAACGTACTTCAATTTGGATTATCCGAGGGTAAGTATAGTCCCACTGGGCTACAAACGCATTTTGAATGAAACGATGTTAACCCTAACCACCCTGAGTCCATCGAAATCCATTTTCTGTTTTGGAAACAAACTTGGTGGATTGTGGCGGATTCAGGATACTTTCTAGAAAAAGCAGTGAGGGGGTTAGGGTCAGAAAGAGCATTTAAAAGTAGGTTATTAACATCCACACAACTATTCTAAATTAAATTTGCTTTTTGCGTTATTCTTGTAGGGGAACGAGTCTCTGGGTCCACTTTTGCGATTCTAAAAACTCGAACTGTTTGGGTATTGTCGCGATTCTAGCCGTAAAGGGTTTGCCTTATGTGAATGTTTAAAGAAACAGCATTTGTGCAATTGTGACACACACAACCTGTACGATACATTGAATGAAAATGAAAGGAAAAACGTATGCGAACTCCGTCGTTTCCAATGTAAACAACCGTTTATTTGTTATTTCTAAGGAACGGGAAGACATTGGGTTGGTTTCATTTTCAACCATATGTTTGAAATGTTTAAATGCACTTTATTGAAAACTGACTCAGATTACTTGATTATTTATTTGTATTCTTTTTTCTTCTTCTTTGTTTGATGTAGTATGAGCTCATATTTTGCATACAAGACGAAAAGGACCCTGCCTGCATTGTGGTGGAAGCTCTTATCTCAAAATTTCCTCATGTGGATGCCAGACTTTTTGTGGGTAAGTGCACTCAAAACTACCAGCAACCATCTTTACAAATTACAAAGTAACTTAAAAGACAATCAATAAATGATTTCCCCCCCCCCCCAAAAAAAAAAGAAATATTCTGCTATGGGTACCGTACCTGTACAAATATAGGATACAGGGCCATTCCATTCCATGTCCTAGGGTAGATAAAGCCGAGAGTAGTTGAGTGGCCCTGCATTCTATAGTTACTCCATCCGTTTCCGAGAAAACAATATTCCAAGATTTTGATTGTGAGCTAACTACTATTGGAAATGTCCAAAAATCCGTCTCTGAGACACATTTTTGGACTGCTTTTATTATTTTCTTTGAAATAATAGCATACCAGAAGGAATAATTTCATAGGGAGTTATAGTCGCTAATATATTTCAAGTAAGCTTTTTGAACACTAATTTGGTTGGTCATTACATTTTTGGATGGTTGCAAACGGTATTCTGGCCCTTTAACTTTTGCTCGTTTGTTCAATTTTTTACAATTAGATTTTGATATATTTACAGGTGGATCTCGTGTGGGAATGAATCCTAAACTCAACAACCTAATGCCTGGCTACAGTGCTGCTCAGTACGACCTTATCATGATAAGCGACAGTGGTATTAGGGGTAAGTGCGCATACATATACTATGGAGATAATTGTGATCTGTTAACGCAAAATCAGTTGAAAGTTAGATTTCTGTTACTGAACTCGGTACCCCTTAATCAGTTCGCGCCGGGATTATTTTAACATCACCGAGCCAGGGCGCAGGATTATTTTTAACAAAACTCGATCCGAGGCGGGTTCAGGCCGATGGTACCGGGAAGCACACCCACGCATTTCCGGCCTTGCTCGCTGCTGACTGACATTCCTGGCCTTGCTCGTGACATTTTTTATGCATAATCCGTTTTGAATCTGGGGAAAACTTGGCATGATATACGTCCTCCGACGCGACCTGGTTAATGTTGTATACCATTGGAAAGCTCTTGTTCTGTAAAATCTAGAAATAAAAATATCTCAATTTTTTTTTTTTTATTAAATGGGTCGCAATATATTACTAAAATGTGCTATTTACAACTGGTTGGTCTTTGTTACTTCAAAAATCCGTCTTCGTTTTTTCTTCCTCCCTTAAGGTTTGTACAAATTTTGTTCCACCAGCAGACTTCGGCATTTCTATTGGTGTTTGCTAGTTGATAATTGATAATTAGTTTACAGGGTTTCCCCTTAGCGGTCGCCAGCTCGCCAAATGCGACCCAAAACAGCCACAGACGACTCAAAACACTGCCTCGGTCGTCCGGCCGGCGAGTTAAAATATTGAATACATTACATGTGATTTCCCACCAGTACATGTACAGCAGTACCTTTACACAACAGTGCACGCGCACGTGCATTGCAGAGATAGGATCGATACAGATTCGCGATGTTTATGGCCGGCTTGCTATTGCTAGCGCTAGCGCATGGCGCGCATGGCCTGTGCGGCACACATACACATGTACATGTACCGCAAGCGTACGTAAAAACGGTGATGGTGCCAAAAAGCCATGTGCTCGCCCCATGCAAAGCATGCATAATGCAGGCGCATTGTTGGATTGGTTTCCGCCGCACGCTTCAATGGACAAAGTTAAGGACCGAAACCAGTCCATGGCCGACATGCATGTATTTTTCCGTTACGCGAAATGGTCGAATTTGACATCGTAAGATGTAAAAATGCCCGGCAAACAAACGTCAATGAAGAAAGTCATATCCTGCAGGTTAATTATCAGATCATGGTCGCCCTTTCCTATTTTTTTATTTTCTGTTAATGTATTTCTTTCGAGGTAGTAACGCTTGTCCTTCTTGAGCGATGTAGCGTGTTTCTACAAAATGTTCTACCGCGGCATGTTTCCTGCATTCAGTTTACGCTTGTGTGGTGTGTTGGTCAACTAGGCGTTCATCGTGTGAAAGATCGATTTAGGCCAACATTCTCCGTTTTTCCCCCCAAAATGTTTTCAACCTTAAACATTTAATATGCTTTTACAATAACTCCGTCAGTTTTGTTGTCACATGTGAGGTTTAGTTTTGATAGCTTTTGTGGCGGATGCAAATTAAATCTTCCCGCAAGATCAGCGATTACAACAAGCAGTGGGCTGTAAAGTGCCGTGCCGTGCCGTGCCGCGTTACGGCAATTTTACCGAACGCGCGGCGCGCTTTCGCGGAAGGTCGGACAATGCAGTTGGCGTTGCGTAACCTCGGTGGAAAACACAGATGCAAATGCACAAGTGGCCACTGAAAATGCTTTCGGGCGACTGAAAACTCTAATTAGGTAGCCCGGCGGGCCACTGAAAAAAAAAGTTAAGGGAAACCCCTGCTTTATAATTGTACATAAACACTAGTTTCAATTATTTGCCATGAACATAATCATTTTCCACACCGAAAACTCGACTGAAATAAACAATTAAAAAATAATTTTGCTACCTACTTTAACCTGGATTGTACCGTAAACAAAAAACATTTATTTTGTATGTATGCTAATTCCTTGCACATTTATCATGTGTTTAAAGGGAAAAAAAGAAACGAAATCAAATTAATTTCACATTTTACCTTTAATTTAATATTCTGTAGTACCCTCTAATGCATTTCTTTGTTTGTCTGCCCCGCAGTATGCAGCAACACTTTAACAGAAATGGTTTGCAAAATGACGCCCGACGTTGGGTTAGTTCACGCGATACCATATTGCTGCAACAGGAAAGGTTTTGGGGCCACACTTGAAAAGGTGAGAGCAGGTTTTAATTTCGGTTTCGCAAAGTTAGTTGGAGGGAACATTTTGACGCCCCTAAATTAGTTCCTTTTGTGGTTTTTCTGGTAACACTTTATGTGCGTGCAATACAGTTTAACTGTTTTAGTGCAATCCTTGAATATGCACCTGTGTCCCATTTTACCTTATTTTCAATTTCTTTATTGCTATTTTCAAGAGTATTTTGGTATTTTTTTTGTTTTTTGTCTATTTTTGTGTGTCCTGATATATATTTCCATATTTAAGAGCGAAAAGTGTGATTTTATTTACAGGTATCTATTTTAGCATCAAAAGTTTCAAAGATTTTAGATATTTTTGCAGGGTGGAATTATTCATGACTGGCAATGACTGTTGAAAAGCTTACTTGTTGTAAAGATAATGACGACACTAAACTCGCTGTGAAATTATTCCTTCTGGCATGCTATAAATTTTAAGGAAATAATAAAAGAATGTCATTTTGAAAGATGTGTCCCAGAGACACATCTTTGGAAATGTTCGCAAATAGTGCACGAATGGTGCGTGAAAGCATGGGCGTTATTATTCGTCGTTTAATGTGTGTGACACGAGTAGCTGCAATAGGCTTAATGAGAACGCGTCCTAAATGCAGATTGTGGTCGCAATTAAATTTTTGACTGGACAAATTTTTAATTGAAATAAACAATCTTAGAATATTGTTTTCTCGGAATATGCAGCATTCACAGAGCTAAAACTTCATCAGGTTATTTGTCAAGCATCTTTCTTTAAATTTTAGGGAAAAAAAAAATTCTGCTTTAACCCTAACCCCCTTGGCCTTACTTTGGGCTAAGGAACTACGTACTACAGAATACTACTTAGTATTTTGTAGCACTGGGTCTCTCCGTGACTGATGATTGAGTGTGTACTGACAGAGTACAGAAACTGCCAAAGTACAGATACTGCCAACTACAAAATACTAATAGTGGCAATACAGGTCAGTAATACTTAACTGGCAAAAAATGCAGTAGTCCAGCCTTGACCCATTGCTGTGTCCCAAGTGACAATTTTTGCTGTGGAGTTTAGAACACTCTACATAGCATACATGGGCCATGCACACTCAGCAAGCAGAGGGACCCAATGCTAAAAAGTACTACGAGTGCAATTAGGGGTGAAGTACCCAATACTAAATATTACTACAGGCATTGCACACAAGTCAGTGAGTGTACTGCATACTACTCTTTACTACTAGTAGTAAAAAGTAGCATTAGGTAGGGTTAGGGTTAAATGATAAAAATGCATAATTGACAAATGGCCTATTGTCTCTTTTAAAGCCCGCAAAAGCCCTACTTTTCATGCCGATTTTGTCCACCAAAAAAACACTTTTGTCCTACTGTTTTTTTCCATCTAACAGGCCTACTTTGGTGGTTCGCACAGTCGCATGTACATCTGCTGCAACATGGTGGGAGCCATATGCGTAACGGGGATGTCCAACTTGATACGGAGAACTGTACTAGAAGAGGCCGGGGGCTTCACTGAGCTAGGCAAATATATATCCGAGGACTTCTACATGGGGGTTGCTGCTATCAAAAGGTAAAAGTCAGAGATATATGATAACCGTAAAGCAGTATTTTTTTCAGGATCATTGGAGATTGCTTCTATGGCCTTTTGTGCTCATTCATACTTCAAGGTAGGATACACCATTTGCAGATTTCGAAAATCTTTACTAACGAGTTATTAGGAAATATCTTACTTATTTGAAAGTAAATAAGGATTCTAGGTATCCAGCAAAATGATTGCGCTAAATATCCTGTAATTGTTTCGAAAAATATAATTGTATGAACCAAAAATTGCGATTGCTGTTTGGTGATTTAAAAAAAAGAAAAAGAAAAGCAAGAACAGTTGCCCGACGTCGGTTGAAAACGAATGTTTTGTTTTGTTTTGTTTTGTTGTTTTTTCATGATTGTTAAACTTCAGACAGGTCAGTTAAACGATATTTACTATAAAAATACAACCCCCCAAATCCACCCATTCCTGATAATTCAAGCAATTACCAATGGTGTATCCTGTATAAAAAGATCCAACCAATTTCCATACTACACGTACTGCTGTTGTCTTGTATTTGTCATTGATAATGTACCTACATGAACCATGTTGAAGGATCAATACAATTACAAAGATTGACGAATGAGTTTCTTTATGTTTTCCTTGTATTCTCAGCGGTCTTTCCATCAGAATAAGTAGCTTTCCCGCGATGCAGAATTCGGCGAACACCTCATTGGAGACCTTTGCCAAACGCATGGTCAGGTAGGCCAATTCAACTTCGTTTCACCTCTGACAAAATAGGTCTTTTTTTCTTTTTTTAAAGGGATCGTACACGTTTGGTAATTGGAACCTATTGTTTGTTTCAATCCTATATAGTTATAGATATATGCCATAAAACTAACCTGTAACAATTCCATTTCAAACGGTGGTAGCGATTTTGAGATATTGCCGTAATTCTGGAGCGGTTATGTCCACGCAGGAAGAATAATCTGCATTGGAATACACAGTCTGAAAAACGTCACTGCAGTAACGCTTCTCAGATTCAATTTTTTGAGGATAAAAAGTGATATCTTTTTCAATAACCGCAGTACTTCGAAGTGAAAAGTTTCTAAAAATGCATTATACGATCCAAAGCTGCTGTACTTCTTACCAAGTACGTTTGTATTGCCCTTAATTTTTTGGAGTAATTACCAAACGTATACGATCCCTTTAATAAGTTTTTATTTCGATAGATCCATGAGGTTGGGACACGAATGTGTGACATAAATGTTCTTACATATCTAGTTACATGCCGTTTATCGACTAAATTATTTGAATATTTATTTATGATATTTGTCTTTAATTGGGCAAGTTTTGTACAATTCAAATATTAGTCGTTGTTTTTTAGAAATTTGTTACATCTTTTTGTCGTGTTGCAAGATTCATTGTCGTACTACTATCTAATCAGAACAGGGAACCATTATTTTTGTATTTACCAGTACCGGGCACCCCAACAGGATGCGATTCTAAATGTGTTCCGGAATATACCAAATGACTTGACTGCTAAATCCAACAGGTTCCAACAACAGATGTGTCAACTGGTTGGATCCTGTTGGATTCAGCAGGGTTAGGGTTAATTATTGATTTCCGATTGCATTGATTTAGGTGGACAACGGTCCGCACCTCGTCCGTTCCTTCCATTCTCATCATGGAGCCTTTCTCGGAGGCAATCCTGTGTGGCCTCTGCTGTACGTTGGCCGTCTATTACCTCTTCCGCTGGGATCCTATCGTCTTCTTTATGGTGCACATGTTGCAGTGGTTTCTGCTGGATTACGTCCAACTACGTGCTATGCAGGTGAGACACGGACAAATTGACCATTTGCGTGTGGAATTTGAATAATATCTGGTACACTGACTTGTTCACACAGCTTGGCACAGTTTACATTTAAATTTTCCAGACCAAAGACACTGTTACTATATCACATGATTCGGGGCAAGCCTTAGGCTAGAAACCTCCGGCTCTGGAATGGTCTGGTGTCTTTGTACCATTCTCAACCATTGTGAACAATGTATTGGTGCTGAGCGTCTCTAACGTAACTATGCAAGAGCTTGCCCCGAATCACGTGATATAGCAACAGTGTATTTGGTCTGGATAATTTAAAGTCAAACTGTGCCAAGCTGTGTGAACAAGTCAGTGTACCAGATATTATTTAAATTACACACGCAAATGGTCAATTAGTGGAGCAGATAAGAACAAATATTTTGTAGCGTCCAAATCCCGTTGCATTCACATTCGGGCAAAGTATGAATGAGCTTACCGACTCGACATTCTTTGATTTTGATATAATTTTTTTTTCAGCCAGTAAGCAGTTTGCAGCAGTCTTAATCTTATGCTTATTTATTTATTTGACAGACTGAACCACTAAACTGTTCCAAATTTGACTACATGGTCGCCTGGGTCTACCGGGAGTTCTCCGCGCCGTATTACTTCCTCAGAGGCTGTCTTAACAACAAAGTCAAGTGGCGGACGGGTACGTTTCGTGTCAAGTGGGGCGGTTATCTTGAAGAGGTCCACTGACCCCACCTACATTAATCGTGTAAGCATATCTAGGAACCATTTTGCAAACCTAATCTGCCGTTTTGTATTTGTTTTATCTCCGACTCGAGTGGTTTATCCCCTGTACTGCCCACAACTTCCCTGCCTGTTACTCCCTGTAGCGTCCAAAACTACCAAAGCACTGGGCTTGATTCATTCTTCAGTGAATTAACCCCAACTCCCTACTGCCTTTTACTAAGTACAGGGCCAAATCTGCCAAAATCCATCAGTCGCTCTGCTTCATATACATGGGATAATGGAACCAAGCCTCTTGGCCTAAAGTCCATCAACATTTATTCGCCCCCCAAATCTGCCAAAATAGGGGGGGGGGGGGGGGGGGAAGGGTTTTTGACAGATTCTGGAAGGTTTAGGTTAATACAATGTAATGCAAAATTGCAGATTGGCATTACTATTAATAGTAGAAATAGCTTATGTGTGTTTGTGATCAACTAGAGATCTTGTAACAATCTGTTGCTTTGATATTTTGTAGTAAAAAAAAAGGAAAAAGTGTAACCTACATCTGTTAAAATCAGGAGCAAGTTTCCAGGTTTGCCCCAGGGTTTTGTAAAGATTGGTGTGGGATCCTAAGTCAGAATTGGCGCACTTTTTCGCTCATTTATGAATGACAGCAAGATACCGTACAAGTATGTGAATGCCTGATGTTTTCGTATCGAAGATATCAGATCTACTCTTTTTTTTAATAACTGGCGATTCTGGCGATTCTGGCGATTCTGGCAACGAGTTCAAAATGACTAAAACAATGTTCACACTTACAATAGTTTTTGTATTTAATTTGTTTTTATTGCAGTTTTATTTTCATGAGGTGGTACCAGTATTTATGGGGAAAAAACCCCAAAAAACCTGAGGTGAGAATTACGAGGTCAGCCACCTCGCAATTGAAACTTTGATTTGAAGTAAATTCCCTTTGACTGTTCAGAAATGTTTAAACAGTGACCAAGACATTTTGGTATGTTACAAAAAAAAAAAATTAGTACTCGTGTACCAGGAACTTGTAACTCTTCTTGGACGGTTTGGATTTAAGAGGTGAAATCCGATTAAATATTTCGTGATTTCAACAGAATTACATCAATTTAGAGTTTAGATTATCAACGTAAAACCTACACAAAAGGCATCTTTATCTTTGATCTTTAGTTTTTTTGACAATTTTTGGTTCGTACAGCATGTGAATATAAAGCAAACTTGACAACGCAAAACTATTTCCACAAAAGATTGAGGAGGTTTAGGTTCACGCTTGTCCAAAACGTGCGTCTATGCAGCTGCTGCGTAACATTTGAGTTTCTCACATTCAGCAATGTTCCTAACGGTATCAAACTTTAGAGAATTTGGTCAGTTTTTTAGCTCGGGATACAGTCCGGCCAGTCATTGGGTGAAAAATGATGTATGATATGTTGTTATTGTTGTTGTTGTTGTTGTACATGGTACACACAGTGTGTACCAACACAAGCTACCTCAAGAATTGTACATTTATTTGCAAGAGTGAGATTTTATTGACGATTTTATTGAATTAACTTGTATCCTGAGTAACATTTACTTCATTTTAAATGAGAAAAAAATGGATACAAATGTTATGATGAAATGATAGAATATGGTTATTGAGTGTATGATTAGCAATTGAAAGATATGGGTAGTTAGTTTTGTGCTAGGTTATTTAGAGAGGTACATTTATCAACACTTTTGGTGAGATTCTAATGCATTCTCGCATCGGTAGTAGACTTTTTTTAACTTCATTTTGGTGAAGAGTAACTCATTGCCTATCTATTCTGTTTTTGACATTAGGAATTTGCGTTTACATGCATTGCACAGAGACAATTGATATTTTTGATATTCTTTTTGAAAACCTGCTGGGAACAACAATGTCTAATGTTACTTGACAACAAATATTTCTCTGCTAATTTGTTACATCTTCGCTGCTAGTTTCATGCAATTTGTTCTGAAAATATTACTTTTGAAGTAAATGAAGCATTATTCCAATTATTATGACATTTTTTTCTCAAACCGACCAAATTTGCATGGGATACATCCATCATACATCTGTGTTCGGCCGACTGGAATATCGCTAACCCAGTGGTGTAATTAACTTGAAACTATACTCTTCGGTTAGGGTTAATTGAAGAAAGTATAATTTAATATGTATGCTGTATAAGTAGACCAGTTAAATTTGTGTTGAACTCGAACAAGGTATATTTACTACATGTACATGTAGTTAATTTAAGGTCAGTACTTGTACATAATTTTTTTAATTGTTTTTGCTGAAAAAAGAAATTTTGTATTAAATTCATGAGAGGATTTTTCATTTTTTTGTAGGGTTCTGCATAAATTAAAGGCATTTTAATGTCTGTTTTTATTAGGATATAACATACAGATATTACTGGTCAGAGTTATTTTGGGGGGAAAAAACCTATTAAGTATGTATATTTACATGTGGTTTACTGCACAAGTCCCTTCCATGTTATATCTATTAAGTATACAACATTTGCTTAGGGAATTAAATTAGGGATTTAATTTTTGAGTTCATAGTTCAGTTTTGAGTTCATAGATGCAGGAAAAACTAAGAAAAGGTGCTGTTCTTGTGGTCTGGTTCCCCATTTACGGACATGTAACCATATGTGACCCAGCACGAGTAAATGAGACACTTTGCGGCAAAAATGAAAATTGAGATTTTGATTTCATCATTTAAAGTTTGTTTAGCTTTAAATGATGAAATCAAAATCTCACTTTTCATTTTTGCCGCAAAGTGTCTCATTTACTCGTGCTGGGTCACATATTGCGGACAAATCCTGGACTATGATCCCCTGACTGGGGATTGTCGAGTCAGGGAACCAGACTAGCTGGCTTGCACATCTTCAGGGCTGTGTAACCATAGTTGTGTAACCGACTTGTCCAGAGGGTTGCAAATGTCTAAAGGGATACAAAGGCATTTATTTTGTTTTGGGCTAGAATTTATTGAGAGCATGAGGTAGCAATTTTAATACTGTTCCATTGACCTACGCAATGTCGGACTTCGGGAGTTGGCGTTTAAGCATTTGAAAACATGACATGACATGACATGACATGACATGACATGACATGACATGACATGACATGACATGACATGACATGACATGACATGACATGACATGACATGACATGACATGACATGACATGACATGACATGACATGACATGACATGACATGACATGACATGACATGACATGACATGACATGACATGACATGACATGACACGGCGTCGATGCATTTTGTCTTTGACACTTCATCAAGAACTCAAACTGGCTTTTTTTGATAATAGTGTTTGGAAGGGGGTTGGTTATTCTGCATTAAATGCAACCAGCTGCAACAAAGTCCCCGATTATATTTTTTCTTACAAATATCTTAGATGCGTTTACTATTTTTGTTTCTTCACTGTAAGCTTTTTATTTATCATTAATTACGCATAATATGCACATTTATTTTATTTAAGCATGTTTCATTATCTGTACTATTATTGTAAGCGTAACAGTATTGCACTAAGCTTTTGGGGAACAAATACATTTTGTTTTTACTACCAACTTACGAGGCTTGAGCTTTATGACGTTTGTAAACAATTAATTGAGTGGAACTGAAGGTTTTGCCCCGTTAGTTGATGTACTGATGATTGCTGCATTCGTAGAATGATGAACTGTACATTTACCAAAAGTCTTGTTGTTTTTCGTCAAGAATTGTCATTTTTATTTCTTGAAAACCCAACCACTAGTCACGTGACAATCGCAAGTCAACTGGGGCCAATTTCATAGAGCTGCGAAGCACAACAATTTGCTTAGCATGAAAATTTGTCCTTTGGCCAAAAACAAGGTTACAGACCAAATTTTCACGTGATCTTTATTGTTTTCGATTGATAATTAGCTGGTTTTTGGCTAAGCATGAAGAACCCGTAGAATTTTGGCTGGTAACCTGTTTTTTATTGGGCAAGACTTTTTTGTGCTAAGCAAACTTTGGTGCTTAGCAGCTCTATGAAATTGGCCCCTGGTCTTGGCCATGTGCATCTGGGTACCTAAAGTATTGTGTTCTGGTTTCTAGTGAGCTAGCTGTGGTCAGTGATAATGTGCACACAAAACAGCACATTGCATTTAAAGGTAGGATACATCATTGGCAATTGCTTGAATTATCTGGAATGGGTGGATTCGGGGAGTGGTATTTTACAGTAAATATGGTTTAACTGACCTGTCTGAAGTTTTACAATCATGGATGCCGAGAAAAAAGCAAGAAAAACGGCATTCATTTTCAACCGGCGTCGGGCAGTTGTTGTTTTTGGAGGAATTACACAATATTTTGGGAAATCATTTTGATGGATGCCTTGGATTATTATTTACTTTCAAATAAATTATTTCCTAATAATTTGATAGTAAATTTGTTCGATATCTGCAAATTGTGTATCCTACCTTTAAGGCTAGCCTTTCTCTGAACTTTTCCAAAGAATTTTGTGAAGGTACCAGTTTTTATTCACTGCGAAACCCCTGCATGAAATTTGTATTAAAAATTGATAAGGGGGACTTGAGCATGGATTTTATTAAGGGTTTCTGAAATTATATCGACTTCCCAAATCACATCTTATAGCAAAAACAAACAATTTGTCAAAAGGTGCTTGCTTCCGGAATTAAGATCCCATGTGCAGTAGTATATTTTATATTTTGTATCAACAATGCTTTCTAGATATGTTAATCATCAGTGTAACTAGTTTCGGGTAACCTTGTTAGGCCCAACTGAGCATCGGTCCCAACTGTAGTTGGGGCAGTCCCAACTACAGTTGGGGTAACCTCAACAGTAAAACTAGATTGTCCCAACTATAATTGGGACAATGCTTTAGTTGGGACTTGCCAGCCCCAAATTGAAAGCAAACGCTTCTCGATGACGGGAAAAGTATGTTGTCTAAAATGTTATTTTTCCCATAGCCGAACAAGCCTTCACATTTTAATTTAATACATAAATTATTCATTTTTTGTGTGCGTTACTGCCAGCATTATACTGTGTGCAATGTAATATATACTTTAGCTGTAATGGCCAAAGAATTTCACTTTAAAATGAGAGAAAAAAATCTTTAGTATTTTGGAAGAATAAATCCTCTGAATCCACCAATTGTAATGATAATGTTTAGTGTGTATATGGATAGATTTAGTGTGTATATCTTGGGTAAAATAAAACTACAGATTTAGCAGGAGTGTAATTGGCATCATACACCTGTCCTTTCTTGTAAAGTAGTTCATAAAAGTTGACCCATGGAGGAATAAGAAGGAATGGTTGACCCTAGCAGGCAGAGGGGTACCCCCTTCCCCCCCCTGGACAAAATAATGGGGGCTGGTTTTGCATACAATTTAAAATCGTGCTGCAGGATCATGGCGGGTCACCTAGAACCTGCCACATGCGTGCCGTGGTGTATTTTTATTGGTTTTCATCGTTTTTAGGGATTTCTTACAGATGTCAGCTTTTTAATTTTTGTAAATGTTGGTGTGGAATTTGTGGAATGAATATTTGGAACAGCGCCCTCATTCTACAGCAACAAACCACTGTCAGTTTATGGGCGGTATTTGGTACGTGTACGTCCTATACGCCCGCGCATATCCCCATATACGTGATCTAGTAACATCAACCACCAAGAATGACATCTCAGTCTCGGCTCATAATTCGTCAAAAATGGCATCGTTATTAGCGCTAAAAGTGAAAGGAATGCTGTGTGATTATCCCCTACACGAGAGTGTGTTCAACAACGACATAAAGAAACTCTCTGCCCTGCTACGTACTCGTGATGTCGCCGAAAAAGATATCCACGGTAAGACGAGGTTTTTTTCCTGTCACTTTTGTGTCGCCATCAAATTTAAGGCCCTGAGTGCCGCCGCTTCTTGGTCACCATGCGTCGAGGTGTGTGAAAGACGAAGTTAAACATGTAGACTACTGACTGTACTGTACTGGCCAAACATGCAAAACACATATTTATTTCCTTGCACAAATCCTGTAAACAATGTCGTGACTGAAATATAGTTCAACCAAGAAACAGACAAAAAAGTTGAACAAAAATTGGAGCATGATTTAAAAATGCAAGTTAAATTTATTATAATGCCTTTGTTTGTGGTTTTTTAAATTGTTTTTACAGGAAATACTGCGCTTCATTTGGCTGTGATGCTTGGCCATAAAGGTAAAAAAGATTAAGAAGATTTATGGGAGAAAAGAACTTGTGCCCGACTTTACTTTCTAAGTAGGCTTTTTAACCAGTTTGCGCCGGGATTATTTTAACAACGCCGATCCGAAGCGTGTTAAGGCTGATAGTGCCGGGAAGCACACCCACGCATTTCCGGCCTTGCGCGCTGCTGACATACATTTCCGAACTTGAACTTGGCGTGTTTATGCGTCATCCGTTTTGAATTTTGGGAAATTTTTGCGTTTACATACCTCATCCGGCGCGAACTGGTTAACAAGAATGAATTTTAGAGGGGCAAAATTTGACAATTTATCCAAAACCTGAATTTGTGTGTGGATTTCAGGACAGAATCCCAAATTTTAAATCAATATTCAAGTATTTCTCTTTCGTTTGAATGCTATTTCAAGTATACCTATTTCAAGTGTAACTTGTTGGTGTATTTTTGCCAGATTTTAATAAAATAAGGTCCTTTATTTGACCCTGCAACCTTCTCATCACTATCGTCAAGACTTGGTCTTTCTCTGGCCACATGTAATGTTATACCATATCATTGTGCTGTACACAAAAAGGCAATTGAGTAAATATACATAATAGAATAGAGGCATTAAAACAGATGGTTTATACAATTCAAGGTTAATAACGTCAGTTTACTTGTTGCTGTTAATACAAATTCTCAATACAAATTATACAAATTCTGGGTAAAAATTCAACTTATGCAATTTTGTATTTAATAAAATTAATACAATAACTCTAGCCGAGTGCTAAAATTTGACAATTCCTATACAAATTTCACATACCATAGGGGGTTAAAGTTGAGTTACGGTACAAGTAACAAACAACATTTGCAAACATCCTAGCACAAGACTACCAAATTATTATAAAATAATACTTGACTGCAAGTGAATAATTGTCTGAAGATTCCTGTGAAACCATGGCACCTGTGTTTGTGATTTTCAAGAAAGGTAGATTTTTGTATTAATTTCCAACGATTTGACTTTTTAAACTGCTACTCCCAGTTAACTAAATGTAGTTAAACGGGTGCTAGTCAACTAGTCTGGTTCCCTGACTTGACAATCTGAAGTAGGGTCAGGGAACCAGACTGCAAGAACATTTTAAACAGGCCTGTCAACAAATATTTGCTATAAAATCCTGAAAAACACCCCAAACCTCTTGTAACCTCCGTATCAATGAACCAAATCTTCTTTTTTAAATTTAATTTTTTTTTTACAGTACATGTATTTTAAACATTGTCAGGAATGAATTTGTGCATGATGTACTGTTTTCATTTCAGAGTGTATACACTTGCTACTAGCCCATGATGCACCGGTAAGATTTAAAAACGCGCAAGGATGGAGTTCATTAGCGGAGGCTGTCGGCTACGGAGACCGACCTATAAGTGAGTAAAAACCTTAGCCATCTTAGAATCAAAAAGATAATCACATTGTGGACATGTTGCTTTTTAATCTTTTCAAAGAGTTGTTTATTTTCAAATAACTTAGTATTCGATATTTAAAACCATGATTATAAAACTTTGGACAGTTCTGTTAACCAATATTTACTATAAAATACAACCACCCATATCACCAATTCCTTATAATTCAAGCAATTATCAGTGGTGTATCGGTCTCCTACCTTTAATATAGGAATATTATAAAAAAATTATGAATACAAACACTATTGCATCAAACAGTGTTGTAAGGAGATTCTTACTCAATTTTTTAATTTGAAATTTTTCGGTCTTTGTCCGGTTTGGTCTCAATTTGCCAAAACATCTGACAAAATATTTATTTCTTGTGATTGGTTTTTTTTTCATATTTATTTTCTCTTCGTTGTCATTTACCTTTCTTTGTATTCTTTCACCTCGGTGGCTTTTGGCTTTTTAGTATATTTCACGTCCATGACAGAAAGCAAGGTGAACTGTGGGCCTGCAGTTTACTTTAAAATTTGTTTTAAATACACATGGGCTGCAGTGTTAATAGATAACAATAACATGGAAGTTTGTTTGTGTGACCTGTATCATCACGTTAAAGAGTACAGTATCTTTGCCTTAAAAAAATACCCTTAGAACTCTTCTATCAATATGCATATTATCAAAAGATTTTTAAAAATATATTATATTATGTACATAGTATGTCACTAATGATGTGGTAACTTTAAAATTAAACGAATGATTTTATTTAACTGATTTTGTTGTTTTTTCTAAGTAAAAAATGAAAAACAAATAATAAATCAATAAGTCAATTCACACTGTATATATGCATTCAGTTTTAGGGAAACATCTCTCAATTTGCTGCTGGTACATGTACCAGTACCAGTAAAATGAATACATGTAACACGGCTGCATGAATTACAGTATTTACCAGTTGTTTAAAGCATAGTCTTCTAGATTGAGTCCACGTTGCATATTTTGTGTTTAAGAATATTTAAATTTATGCAGTTCCGGACGATTGATCTTTCATTGTTCAGTAATTGAATGAGTCAAGTTTTGGTTCTGGTAAAAATGTTAGAATCGACTGGTACGGTGCAACTCGTGATTGTGTTTTTTGCAGGCACATGTAACAGAAAATACATGTATATTGATCATTATACAGGGTGCAATCGGTCATGCGGGATTCATTTATCACGTTTATGGTGTCATATAAAAGAAGCAAAAATGAGCTTTCAAAAATGATGTGTACATGTACATTTAACCAGTTCGCGCCGGAGTACGTATGTATACACGCAAAGTTTTCCCCACGTTTAAATTGGGTGACGCATAAACACGCCATGAGCAAGGCCAGAAATGTCTGTCAGCAGCGAGCAAGGCCGGAAATGCGTAGGTTAAATGTCTGTCCGCAGCGAGCAAGGCCAGAATTGCGTGGGTATGCTTCCTGGTACCATCGGCCTAAACCCTTTCCTTAAAAATAATCCCGCGGCTCGGCTCGGAGATGTTTTAAAAAAAATCCTGCCCCGCACTGGTTAAACAAAAAAAATATTCTGAATTATTGAGTAATTTACCCGTAAAATAATTTGTATACTAATTTTCTTTCTGATAAGTTCTTCCTTTTTTGATTTTACAATGGCCCAAGAAAGCCTGATGTGCATAACAAAATTAAGTTTCTTATTTTTTTTAATCACATTAACTTGACCGTACATTTCATTTTATTACTTCTTTTTATCTTTTCAGTTACGACATTATTACGGAAGCTTAAACTGCAGTCTAGAGAGTTATTAGTTACCAAGAGACCTCAATTGATTCAGGCCTTGGAAGACCTAGGAGATTTCTATATGGAGATCAGATGGGACTTTCAAAGCTGGGGTAAGAACATCGGCCTCACAAATACAATTTTTGTAATTAAGGAAGCAGCACTAATTAGATGGCACGAAAAATCGGGGTTTTTTTGGGGGGAAAGAGAGGTGGGGAAGAGGGGTGGGGAAGAGGGGTGGGGAGGAGGGGTGGGGAGGTGGGGAGGGGGTTTGCCCTCCAAGGGTCTATTATAGTTTGTACATTAGATACATAGATACATTTAATTACATGCCACTAAGGTGTTTCCCATTGTTAACCTAAAACCATTAGGTTTTTGTGTTGCCTGGTCAAAGCTTTGAGACACACTTACCAGTCATGACTGCAGCCCAATTTTTGAACTTGGACATTCTATGCAAAAAATGCCAAATTTGAAGTTAGTTATGATCACAAATGTGAAAAATAAGACATTTGACTTATCTTTAGGCATTTTTGCGACATTTTTGTCTAGATACATCTTCTGGATTTTAATAAAATCACTCCCAGTGGCAAAATTAGGATCTGAATTTTTGTTAATGTATGTCATGCATATTGAAAATGCTTACTAAAATGTCGCAAATGACATTTATATCGTCCTAAATCCTCATTCTTATTGTCTTCAATTTAGTTCCCCTTGTCTCCCGAATGCTGCCCTCGGACACCTGTCGCATTCGAAAGCGCGGCACGCGAGTGCGCCTGGACACCACATTGGTAGACTTCAACGACATGAAATGGCAACGGGGGAACAACTCGTTCCTATTCAATGGAGACGCCAAGCCAGACAATTCGCTAGTCGTCCTGGACAACGACAATAAACTTTACCAGAGGGTCAGATATGAGGTCAGTACACGGTTTTGTGTTGCGAAAACCAAGTATTGGGGGCACTAACCAGTCCTAAATATGTCCGTATTCTGTTAGGATTAATAATGTTTAGTCTGGGAACCAGACAGTTTTGAATCGTGTGCAAAATGCCGAAGAAATGTCTAACTGAATTAGAGAGGAAAAAATGAGAACAAAAAAGTATTTTTTGTGTTAAAAAAAAAATTCAAATCAAAATTTGTTATTAGAAAAAAATTGTCACTATTTTTGCTTAGAAAATCTCTTAGCATAAATTAAATTCGGATTGAAATGTTGTCGGAAATGTTGTCAGAAATGGGTTATGTTCAATTGTCAATTGTCAATCGGGTCGCACATGACTAAAAATTATCACACCATGTGTTTGAAAATATTCTCACCTAACATAAGCGAAATCAGTCGGATGTCGGCCCCGGTCAAAAAAAATGAGTGTTCATGTAGTTACAAAGAGGGCATCTGTACGTTTTAACACCGAAAACCCCATGTTGATACGATGTTTTTTTGTCGAGTTATGTGAATTTATTTAAATACCAACGAAGAATACAGTGCATTTTGGGGATTCGCTGACATCCGACTGATTCGGCTTGATCGTGTCACACTTGGTGACTCTGTTATTGATTTAATTGTTTTTCCCCCCCGTTCTTCGCTCAATTTCCCGGACGACAACTATCCATTAAAGCACTACAAAACGAGAAAGGTTAAGTGCAGTTTGAACTTAAAACAGTTTTTTGGTTTTTTTACATCTGCACATTTCTACACATATGCCGGTGTTGGGATTTATTCATGTATTGGAATTAAGCAATTTTTTTAGGTCCCAATTTATGGACTTTTGGTTGCACTGAAAATGGTATGCACATGCCCGTAAATGGTTTACAGACACAAATTTGGTAATTTCCTTCATATTTCTCCTCTTCTCTCTGACTTTGATGATTTTGATGATTTTGATGATTCTGTTATTCACTTTTAGAGGAATAGGCTCATGTCTGGGATTATGGTTTGTATCATTCGGAAGGGTATTAAATTTTGTAAAAAAGAATTTCAGTAAAAGATTTTTTAGATTTATCAACATTGCCATGTAAAAAAAAATAAAAAATTTCAGGAGTGTGTTATCATCATACCTTTCAATGTTAAACACAAATGCGAAGCCTTTCAACTTTGACATGACAATTGAAGAAATACTTTCTTCTTTCAAATAACTTGAATCTACTCGAACTGATTCCTATTAGATTTTTGTTAATAAACCTAGTGTAATTTACTAGGAACCGTACCCATCCTTTGAAATTCCAACACCGTATTTGCAAACTCTACACTTAAACTGTTGGACTCCGATTCTGGTGGTATGCCTATACCCAATACAAGGGACAATCAGTTTAACCAGTTCGCGCCGAAAGACGTATACACGCAAAGGTTTCCCCAGATTCAAAACGGATGACTCCTAAACACGTCACGAGCAAGGTCGGAAATGTCTGTCGGCAGCAAGCAAGGCTGGAAATGCATGGGTGTGCTTCCTGGTACCATCGGCCTGAACCCGCCTCGGATCGAGTTTCATTAAAAATAATCCTGCGCCTCGGCTAGGTGAAGTTAAAATAATCCCGGCGCGAACTGGTTAAGAGTGCAGTACTAGTACTATGCAGTACCCATTCATACAGATTCCAACAAAACATACAAGATGGATTTTGATGGGTTGTTTAGTTAGGGTTAAGAACCCCAAATGCTAAACCATAAATTTGTAAACATTCATGTCCTTTTTATTTGGGTTGTTGGTTTAATATGAAACTACTTCAATCTTTTGGGGGATGATTTGCACAGAGCACATGTTGAAGTCGATTTTTGTCCTTATGTTTTAGGAAAACGACAAAGAGTTGGAAGAAGAGGTGGACATTCTGATGAGCAGTGATGTCGTCACCATGATGATGTCCACCAAGCCCATCACGTTCACCCGGGCGCAGAGCGGATGGTTCTTCAGGGAAGAAAAGTGCGAAACGGTTGGCAACTTCTATGCAAACGTCTACTTCATCAACAATGTCGTCATTGAAACGAGAAAAAGGTACATCTGGAACGGGCCAACAGAAGAAAAACAAATAATTGTTTTCTATTACACTGAACAAAAAAATTGAGTGCACGTCTAAAGTCCATAATGATTTGAGATAGCAGTTACCAGTCAAGTAATTTGAAGTAAATCAGAGCGCGAGTTCGAGTCCCGGTGTCGACACGTGTGTCCTTAAGCAAGGCAATTAAACCACTATTGCTTCGTCCTTCGGATGGGACGTAAAGCCGTAGGTCCCGTGTGTGTGTATTAATGTATATATTGAACCTGGACGCGCATGTAAAAGAACCCAGTCACACTTATCGCTAAAGAGAAGGGGTTCGCCCCGGTGTTTCTGGCATTTCATTAATCCTCCTACTGGTTTCTTTAGGCTTACGAGCTACAGTGCCCTATTATTAATAATAATAATAAAGGTAGGATACGTCATTGGTAATTGCTCAAATTATCATAAATGAGCGGATTTAGGGTTGTTTTTTTCCCCATAAAATTCAATTTTTTAAAACAATTACAGAATCTAGCGCAATTCTTTTGCTGGATGCCTACAATCATTATTTACTTTAAAATAAGTAAGATATTTCCTAATAATTCAGATTTTTGTTAAAAAATATCTGCAAATGGTGTGTCCTATCTTTTAAAACGTGAGTAATTTTTTGCATTTTGCAGGAGAGGGCATCTATCGGATGAAGATATTCAGAAGAACAAAGCTGCTCTAGAGAGCTTAAGTAAAGGCAGGGTCTTGCCGGCCAATCTACAGGTACGTGCGACTGGACTTTACCCTGAGCTCGTACATGCTAGCACATTTTATCCAATTTTCACACCCTTTTTTGGTTTAAAGGGAATGTACATCATTTGCTTTTGCTGTAATTTTCAAAAATTGATGGATATAGGGGGTTAGTATGTTATAGCATATATTGTTACACTGACTTGTTTGATGTTTTGGGTTCGTAGATGCTGAAAAAATTAAGAAAACCAATCGGTTTCTTGTAGTCAGGTACCCTAACCCCACTTAGTAGAGGCAATTTATAGACGTTGTGTAATTGTTTGGTCAGAGAATCAGTTGTACCCCTTCACAGGTGTGTAATCAATGCAACAAAATTGCGGGATAACTAGATATAAAAAATATATAAAAATTCAACGCTGGTCAGCCGACCAGCGTTAAAAATTGATACAAAAATATCACTTTACTTAAAAAAAACAGCACACCAACCATGATATTACATGATGCTTCAGACTGTCGTTACCCATCAAAGTATTTTGTGATAATTTGATAATTTATTTTGTTTGCTGTTTGCAAATGTTGTATATTCCCTTTAAAATTGTATCGACATTCACGCCTGTTCTCTCATGTATGGAGTATTCAGTTTTCTTCTAACTGCAACGGTCAAAAATATGATGAGATTTGAAGGTTTGCATGGCGAAAAGGCAATGAGATAAGTAGTTTGCGGTAACACCACACGGTAATTCTCTTTAGTGAGATGTGTGGTTCTGAAAAGAACCACCCTAGTTATCTTAATGTCAAAGGTATCTTTCTCGAGATGTGGTTGCGAGAAAGCTTTGCGCCAAGGTTTTACATCACCTTGCTGTCGAGTCCGTCGAGTCTACATACATGTGTGTGTCCCTAGCATAGATGCCATAGAACAGCCTGCAAATGATGATATTCTTATATTCATTTCACCTCTCACATGTGAGATAACCGTGATCAAACCTAAGTTATCTGATGCAGGCTGGTCTGATGTCTAACATGTCTCAGGCCGATTATCCGTCTTTAGCGGATGTCCTTTAGGCTGGTGTGTGAAGTTTCAGGTCTGTAGGTCGTCACATAACAATATGCATAGAGCAAGGCAAAGACTGTGTTTTCTTAGAAGTATAGATAGATTCCAGCATGGTTTGATTATTGAATTATATTTTTTCAGCCCCAGTACAGACGCTCTCTAACTCCGCCTCCATCCACCGATATCACGTGGTCAGACTACATCAAAGGAAGACCCTCAAGGTAAGTCTCTAGACGCAATCATTTTAGTCAGTTGTGAGACGGAATGGCTGTAGCCTCTATGAGTGGCCTCTGTTTGCACCATTTGCCATTGCTACAAGCATCGTGAATGAGGGGTGACCCCTGGCTTAAGATGTATACAGGATTATGGCTTGTGACTAGCGCCGCTTGAACAGATATTGACAAATTGGGGGAACCACCAACATAGGGCTTCCTAGCTCAGTTGGTAGAGCACTGGAATGGTAATCAGGAGGTTTCAGGTGCAAGCACTGCTCCAGCAAATTTCTGTCACCATTGAAATCAATGTAATACACCATGTCAGTTTATAATTGTGGTTCTTAAACAGTTCGCGCCGGGATTATTTTAACATCACCGAGCCGACGCGTGGAATTATTTTTAACGAAACTCGATCCGAGGCGGGTTCAGGCCAATAGTACCGGGAAGCACACCCACGCATTTCCGGCCTTGCTCGCTGCTGACAGACATTTCTGGCCTTGCTTGCTGCTGCTGACAGACATTTCTGGCCTTGCTCGCTGCTGATGACAGACATTTCTGGCCTTGCTCGCTGCTGATGACAGACATTTCTGGCCTTGCTCGTGGCGTGTTTATGCGTCATCCGTTTTGGATCTGGGGCAAACTTTGCGTTTATATACGTCATCCGGCGCGAACTGGTTAAGAATGAATTTTTTTATTCCTCATTTGAGCGGGGAAAAACCCAATAACATTTTCGGATCACAGTAGTCAAAACTTATTAAATGTCCTTAATGGGAAGACGTACATTTCATCCAATACAGAGTTCACCTTGGCAGGCCACACGTGTATAAAGAAACCAAGAAGATCTTCAAGGCAACGGTAGCATTGGTGAGTCAGTTGTCTGGATTCACTGTCCACCTTGCATCTAGGGAGGGTTTTCCTCCCACCTCCCAAAAGAAACCTTCAATTTCTTCTCATTGTCTTCTCTATGAAGTTTTTTTCAGGCTTGCAAGCTTGTCGAGGAATCCTTGGTTTCATTACCAGAAAGAATTAACCAGTTTGCGCCGGGATTATTTTGACATTGACTTAGCACAGACACGGGATTGTTTTTTCACAGATTGGTTCAGGCCAGCATCTGTGGGTAGCACACCCTGATATTTCTGGCTTCGCTTGCTGCAAGCCGACAGATATTTCTGGCTTTGCACAGACGTGTATTCGTCATCTGTATTGCATTCTGGAAAAAAAATGTGCATGTATACACGTCCTCCGACGTGAACTAATTAATAGATGTTATAATAATATAACCGGAATTGCAGCTTTCTCATGTTTTTGGCAAACAAAAATAGAAAATTTATCCTTGTGTTAAACATAAAAAAAAAAATTGGATGCCTATTGCTTAATAGTCACTAGCGATCAAGAAAATTGGTCGTGCCTTATGCATTTGTAGCGTGCTAGACTCATGAGTGTTCCCAATTAATTGATTAATTAGAGGTTTCTCCAGAATCGCACTGCATTTATGTGTGTGAACAGATAGACAGCATGAGATTGGAAGGTTTGCACGGTGAAAAGGCAAAAAGATGTGTTGTTTGCAGTAAAAAATGTGGTAATTCTCTCGGACAGATACTTTATACAGCAGTACAGTAGTATTTACATTTGTTGAATCTTTTCTATATTTTCTGTGGCGTTGTTGACAGAGTGAGGACTTCCCCTTGGAGTTGCCCGACCTACTGAACATCTTAGAGGTTCTGACGCCGATGAGACACTTCCAGAAACTACGGGACTTCATCTCAATCAAGATGCCTCCCGGATTCCCCATCAAAATAGGTCAGTCTGTTTTCGCCCTTGAGATTGTTTTTTTATGTATCCAAGCTTGCACGTAAAATTCCATTCCGTCTAATTTCAGCATATCCTCCGATTGTGTATATTGAATCGAAACGATTCCATCTCTTGATTCCGTCCCTTTATTTCGTCCCTTGATTCAATCACTAAAAATTGGCATCTTGCATCACTTGTCGAAGACAGCATTTTTAAAAACTTGACTTTACTCCTGGGTGAAGATGGGCAATTGTAGTAAAGTTTCTTGCCCAAGAACACAAGCACAATGTTCCCGTCGGGGTACGAACGAACGTACCACAACACACACAAGACAAATATTTCAACCAAAACAAATTCTCGTTTGTTTTATCTATTTCTCAAGATGTGCCAGTCTTGCCTACTGTCACTGCCCGCGTCACCTTCCAAGACTTCCAGTATCGCGACAACATCTCGCCGTCTCTCTTCAAGATCCCCCGGGACTACACCCAAGATGCGAGTCGCGTTCCTGAGCTTTAACACCCCAGAAATAGACCAACTACAAATCATACAGTAACAGGTAACAAACACTACCAGTATTTCCCATGCGAGTTTTGAGTTTTACATCCCGATAAATACATTTTAGGGGTTTGAAGTTTTCAGGTTGGAACAAAACTTCCAAGTTGGAAATTTATTAACAGGAAAACAGAATTGTTGCAACTTTTAATCAGTCGGAGGGTGTGTATACACAAATGTTTTGTTATTGAATGACTGATAAACACGTCACGGGAAAGGCAAGAAGTATCTGTCGGCGACCGGTTCGATGCGAGCGAGACCGGAAATATCAGGGTGTGCTACCCACAGATGCCGGCCTGAACCCGTCTCGGATTGAGGTTCGTGAAAAAGCAATCTCGGCGCGAACTGGTCAAGGCTCTGCGAATGCAGTTTGAATGTCGGTTTACACCCAAGGTAAAATTTGGTCTCGCACAAAATGTCTGCGAGTTTTCAGTACGAAGATTTGTGACGCGACAAATTTGCATTCACATTTGCTCAGTATTTGGACTAAAACTTATTATTGTTTATTAATCAGTACCACCAAAAGTAATACTAAAATTGATTATAATATTTTTTTTTATAATGGCTGTTTAAATTTATGTTTTGATAAATGTTTAGTGTTGGATAACACTGTATCAGAATACTATAGTTGCCATTGCTACAATATTTGTGTATTTAATGTTTTTTTCTTTAATTGAATTTAATCTCTATGATAAATGAATTTTTGCAGAGGATCCTTATTTTTACTTACGCATGTACCCACTCATGGAGATCGTTTCAGAATGTCTTGGCAGAAGTTGGTTAATAGTTTTCTGAAAGAATTTCTCTCCATTGCTAGTAGCAATTCAGATAGTGTCATGTGACCTACTAAATTCATGACTGAACATTTCCAAATACGTTCGTTTGGGAAATGCAAGTAATTTGTTAACAGCTTTTAGGTTTCAAAATCTATACATTTGACCATTTTATAAATACAGGCCTTTAAGCATAGACTATGGGTTTGAGTCCTGAGTTTAGCCAACATTTTTTTTTCTCGTAAGCCTTCGAAATAATTTATGAAAACAATTTGATAGAGGGGGAAAGGTCAGATTTCTTGTTATACTTCTTTGCAGATGTGTGCTTAGCGTTCTTGTTTCAGCATTTTAAAGCATCTTTTATTTATACAAAATTAATATTTTGCTGTCTTATGTAGTGTTACATGTGCAATTACTGTTTTGTTTTATTGTAAAGTTAGTTACCTTTGTTATTTTCCTTTACATTAAAACACCATTTGCAGACATATCTTACTTATTTGAAAGTAAATGATTCTAGGCATCCAGCAAAATGATTGCACTATCATTGTTTCAAAAATTAGAGTTTTATATAAAACAGCAGAATAACAACTACCCAATAGTTTAAGATGAATGCAGTTTTTCTTGCCATCAATGATTGTAACACTTTAGTTAAAGATGGACTACAACGGAATAATGATAAAGGCTGTGTTGCTGTTTTTGTTCGAGAAATGTATAATGATTACTAATATATCATTAGTATTCAATAAAACTTGTTCCTTCATGCAAAAAAAACCCAAAATTGATCGGCGTTCTACGACCCAGACAAACTCAGTTTCAGCAAAAGCCCTTAACTCATGAATAATTCATACTTCGTGTGTGACGTACTACCCATGACGATTTACTCTGGTCGATCGTGTGCGTGCATTTTTACCGTACAATGCAATGCGGAATAACATGGCGTCTTTTGTTTACTCTCGGTTGCTCATGGGTAGTACGTCATCACTTTTCGCTGGTTTACAAGTCCGCTGGTACTATATCGTGGATTTCATTGTGGTTTTCAGTGGATCTTTGCCTGGAACCAGTACAGGGTGGGAAATTTCAAAATCGAAGAATATGGGTCTAATTTTTTCGGTCAAATTGCAACAAAATGTTACCTGAACACAACATAAACAAGGTCCGATAATAAATTTAATGTGCGAGTTTTCGTTGTAGTCCATCTTTAAACAAGATATTAGCTCTTGAACAAATTGTTAGAACATTAGGTAACCATAATGCCTCGGTAAATTACCATTCATGGACATTAATCATATGCAAATAAACATGTTTATGGACTGAGATATTTTATTTGTTGCAGTCGGTGGCTACCCAAGCCTAACAAAAAAAAATGGTTAGGTCAGGGAACACTTGTTGTTTTGTGCATGTCCGGATTTCACTGTAGTTACAAACACATCTGCAAAATGATTAGAGAGTTTGTTGAAATTTGGCTTGATTTTTACAGCATAAGAAATGGAAACAAGTTTAATGTGTCTGTAAATAAGTTGTCAAATTTGGGTTTCATTTAGTGGAAATAACTACAAATAAACAATACAAAATTACATCGGAAATTTTTTTATTCAGATTTATTTTAAAAAAATTATACAAAATTTATTAAACTCCACACAATCATGACAATTCATTTTTAAACTCGCAACAAAATTACATTCATGTGCAAACCAACAAGAACAGTGTTAACATGCAAATTTTTTTGGGGGGTGACATAACTAGAATCTGCCTAAATTCCCATGAAATGCAAGCTTGTAATGGGTACTTCAATCTGATGATTTCAGATAACTACTGTTCAAGGTTTGTGTAGCATTTTTTTTGTATCTAGGTTTAACTGTGTGGACTCCTTCAGAATTCTAAAAAGGCACCTTACAATAAGAGTCGAATCCGAGTACACTTAATGGCAGAAATATTTACAAGAAGTCACTTTCAAATATAAAGCACTAATTATCACAATTTATATTTCGCTATCTTTTAAAAAAATTGAGGTTTTTTGTTAAAAATGAGGTAAGTTTACAAAACACCAAAGAAAAGTTAAATAATGTAGCATAATAGGAAAAGAGAACATTACTACATGTATATAATCAACTATTAAAACACTTTTAAAGAGTCCATGTTAAACTCGCGACTACTTTGCATAGATAACTCAAATGTCTGTGTTGTGTCCATTCAAATAACCAGTTGTACATAATATGCAAATATTGTCATTCAGACAATCTGCATAATTATGGTCAGGTCCAAAAATCGACAACAAATGAACCCATTCGATTTTAGAGGCAAATCTAATTAGCATATCGTCGTGTGCCAAGGACGTTACAGCCCAGGCACGCAACAAATCACTTTTTGAGATAATCGAGTTTAAAGGTTTTGTGCTGCCATTTCTAAATTAAACCCTACATCAGGCTGAAATTTCGACTTGTAAATCTTGTGAATAGTTTGAATATAACCGTGTATTTTTTAAATAAAACTGGTACTTAATTATGAGGTTATTTACATATTTATACCGGGAACTATTATCGCTACAAGTGTGTTACTTCAAGTGTAGCAAGTTTTGTTCCATTGGTATTACACGCTAACGTCCTTATGCCGGGTAACAATCCTTACGACCTTTTACCGGGAACAAACCTTGCTGCAAGCGTGTTAACGTCCACTGATATGTGGATAGGTGAACGCACTTGTAGCAAGTTTTGTTCCATTGATATTATACGCTAACGTCCTTATGCCGGGTACACAAAATTGCAAAACGCCTTCCGTCCTTTTTATTTAATTAATTACGTCATAATGACGTAATCCCTGGAGACGAAATGTATTCCAAATGAAAGATGTTTTGATTCTCTATCGGTTACCCGAAAAATACGAATTTGACCTTTTGACCCATTTTTAGCCCTAACGACCTTTTTCCGGGCACACGACGATATTATGCAGTTAGAAAATTTATGGAACGTTGGAAAAAAATTGAACATTTTTTTTTGTAAGCAAAAAATATGATCATGTCATTTTGTAAATATTCACAAGCCCGACGTGTTGATAACAAATGGCAATATAAAAAAGTTGTTTTGTCGTCCTGACCGAATTCACATACACAAAATATTTTACACGTGGAATTCAGTACAGAACACAAAATTGTCTGTTTTGAAGTTGAATTTTGTACATATCTCTTGGAACAGTCTTGTAATAAAAATGAGTTGTATTCGTTTTCTAGAAGCAGGCGTACATTATAACTCGCCTTTAATAATGCATAGAGCGCAATACTAAATGCTTATGTACATGTATACACAAGGATTAGTATCATGTTCCATGCATTATTAAAAGGCGAGTGATATTATATCAAGGTTTTCTTTTTATTTCCGCGGTAAAAAAACGCTAAACTTTACAATTTGCAATAAATTCAATCTATATACTCTAAAAGCAGCCTATCCCACAAGCAAAAGTTGGCAGCTATTTACATATAAAAAAGAAAAATGTATGTCTAACGACCGGCCTCATATCCTGGGAAGAGCCCTTTGAGAATGGTCTGTAGCTCCTTATTGTAGGACATACTGTAGCCTTTACCCAAGTCATGACGGCAGTACGGACACTGATGGACACTAGCCTTGAAAGAACGCTGAAGACAAGCCTGAAAATAATAAGTATTCAAGCGTCTCAATGATGTCTTAAAGGTAACATACAGAAATGAAAGTTAACATTTTACAGCATAAATTGTTTACACTTACTTTTTTTTTTTTACATTTTTGTATTCAGGTGCTGGGAAAACTACAGGTTGTTTCTTTCTTGGTCGTTTTTGAAATTTCGTCTATAGAATCTTACCTTGCATATGTTGTGCTGACACGGCATCGTGATTGGTTGATAAACCACCTCTTGACAACAGATGCAAGTGAAGGCTTCTTCAACCACACTCAAGAATGTCTACAGATTTGGCAAATGAGGGAAAACAATTTAAAATATTGTACAAACTAGCTCAGCAAAACAACACATGTTCCAGAAAAATTCTTTAAAATTGGGTGGGGGTTCATCACAACTCTTGAAATAGGTCCGAGGTCATCGTTACAAAAATTGCACAAAATAAATGGCAACACTCGCGATCCAACAATCATTCCCGAAGGAATCGGGGAAAATTAGGATTTTTTAAAACAATTTTACTACTGTCCTCCCTGTTCATTTTGCTTCTTACCTTGCCCGTCTTAATCTCCTTGGCAACATCGTCCCACACTTTCTTATTGACTTCGTCCTCCTTGATTCGTTTCTTCATGTCGGCGGGGATCACCACTTTAGACTTCTTGGGGCTCGAGGCCAGGATTTCATCTTCAGATTCTGAGAGTACATTAATGATGTTCATTTAAAACGCATCCGGCGCTATACAATTTTTATGCCACATTCCAGACTTTGCATTTTAGGGAAAACAAATCTGATGAAGGCAAAATTCATTCCATATTCCAAGACTAAAAAGGACACAATGTCATTTTAAGAGGCTGGCTTGCTTACCATCTCGTTTCCTCTTCTGGCCTTTGCCCTTCCTCGCTCGTTTCTTGCCTCCTTCCTCCTCATTCTCTTCAGACTCCATGTTGCCATTGGCCTCTTTCTCCTTGGCGGCCATCGCTTCCAGGTAACCGTCGGGGTACTGCCACGAGAGGTACAAGCAAAAAAGTACAACCCATTTAGCACCGGTACGTCCATTGTATTACGATATGTGACGGGCTCTGCGAAAATGAATCTCATGGAGATGAAGTGAATTCTTGATCAGAGTTTTATACATGGCTGGAAAGAGCATGCTACTAGCTTTAATTTGATACGTCAGAAACTTGTCACAAACCTGTCAGTTTATATTGTTCATTTGATTTTGCCTAGGTGGTTTTTTTTTTTTTGTGCCTTGTATTCATTGTTTTGTTTCTGTAATTGTATTGTTGAGGTCAAATAAATAATTAAAAATATAAAACAATTGGTTTATAACCCCGTTTTTGTTTTGCCAGGGACGGATTTTCATACTAAGCAATTTGTTTTTGTGCTTAGCAGCTCCATGAAAATGGCACCAGATTGCACTGATCTCGGCTCTTGGAAAAGCGGTCCCATGAACAAGGGTAATAACTAATACTTCATACACACCACCAGTTTAAGACCGAGCTGCTTAATCCGTTTGATTCCTTCCTTAGACCAGGGGGAGGTTTGTGGGTCATCTCGACGCAGCAAGTACCTCCAGACTAAGAAACCACTTCTTCCAGTCTCCGGCCAGAACTTCACAACCTGCAAAACAAATGTTCCCACGAAATAAAGCATGCTTTTCCGTTGGAAATATGTGACGTGGTATGCCAAAACTAGGCAGAATGTGGCCAAGCTACGAATGTAGAAAATAGCTGCAAAATGGCAAAGAGTTGATTTTCAGCAATTATTTAAAATTTGTGATGCATGCAACTAGAGTTTAAAATGTTCTGTAATTATAGTTTCAACTAACTTTCCACCCAATTGGACTTTTAAGTTCTGGAGATATAGGTGCCCAAACTATTTAAAGTGATGTCACGTGACACAACTCGTGATGGATGACGTCAATGTTTGCCACACATCTGAAGGTGCTGGTTTATGTGTGCCAAGTATAAAGGCAATCAGATTTATTCGAGTGCTATGCACGATGAAAACGTGTACAAATGCTATGGGCCATGGCTTAAAAAAATTATTAAAAAAACCAATCTTAACGAAAACAAAGGCTGTTGCAGCAAAATGCCGAAACAACCAAACATTTGAGACTACGATAACATCTTCAGACTATCCAGGGACAACGTTACCTTATACAGGCCATCGTAGCGGTTGCCTTCTTCCGGGGCATATTTGGAGTGTTTGCGCCCCTTGGAGTTACGGATGACACGGACCGCCGCGCCTGCCCGCCAATCCTTGGCCTCGTTGCCCTTCTTGGAATCCAGCGACGCGTTACAATTGCGTGCAAGGGCCCTGGACATGAACCCAATTCAAATAAGACGTGATGTGTAAATGAACAAGTGCGATTAGATCCAAGAGTGACGCGACTACATCGACGCGACAAACTAAATAATGACTTACATGTTCATTTTGGTGAGTTTCTGGTCCATAGACTGTTCTGCCGTGCGCTTGTTACCCGACAGATCCCGACCTCCGCTTCCAGTGTATAGAAACTCATTGCCACGATCCTGTACACGATACAATACATTGAAACTTTAATTATTAGGAAAAGACCTAACCCTAAAAATTCCCCCCCCCCCCCCCCTCAACCCCCCCAACCCCATTTTTTGGTAGGACACGTTTGATGGCGGTGGTTAGAAAAAAAACCAGAAAAACTCTAGTTAGTTTACGTTTTGGCAACGGAATCCATATTAGATTCGAACTTGTCCACATTTTTGCATAATGTACAGCATCCACCCAGCTGAAATATCAACAGGTTTATTGTTATGCACCTTATTTGCTGTTGAGCAATTTGTCTTACTTCACTGGAAAAAAAAATGCACATGTACCTGTAGCGCGTCTTGTGTCGGGTATTGACTGAACCTACCTCATCATCTTCATAGCCTCCTGCCAAGACGATAGAATAGGCACCTTCATCCTCCCGACCATGTATACCAGCCACATGAGGGCGGTGTACGCCAGCCTCGCTTACCTGCACAGTAAAATAATCTCATTTACATGTCAAGACTTCAGGCTTCCCCACCCGAGGACGACCAGAGCATACTGGTCGAAATGTCGTCGTGTTAAACCACCGGTTCTTATCAGAACCACCCTACCTCTTCTCAAAAGAGATCCTTGCACACAGAGTTACCGCAAATCTTTCTAAGTCTATATCGATATCTTATTTTTCATGAAAGTGGCGTTTAGCAGCTTTCGCATCTGAAGTTTTTATTAGACAGAAATGCGGACTAAGCTGCGGATGGGCCAGTTTGGCTGCGGTGTTTTTGTAACTAACGATAGTTACCAAAACAAACCAATATTGAGATGGAAAGTGCCTGCTGAATATACAGATTCTTGAGGTCAAAGATGCAGTCTTGTTTTGCATAATCAATCACCGAATCTGCTCTCATATCACAGATGCTCGCCCAACGAGCGGATATTTCATAGACTCGAGAAACATTACCTGGACTCGGAACTTCCAGAGTTGGCCAACGTGGATGCCAGGAATTTCTCCAAAGTGATTGGGCGGAACGATGGTACAGACCTTGGTACGACCTTGACAAGCCATTCCCTAAATGAACGAAAAAAACCACAACATGCACCTCTAAAACCAGTCACAGCTCCTCTTCAATGATCAAACACGTGGTCATGAACTTTTAACAATTTTTTTATTGAATTCCTCATGAAGGTAAAGAACCACTTTGGAGCATCTTTATATAACAACATTTATTATTGTATAAATTTATAAAATGTTCAAACTATTTTGTTAATCAAATTCTTCTTTTATCAAAAAATAGGGATCAATAACCACTTTTAGGGGACTAGGTAGGAGGTTCATTTGGCTGTTGCATGCAAAACAAAACAAACAACAATCAAATAAAACCACTAAAAATGGCAAACAAAAAACACCTAAAAACTTAAAACAGTATCTTTAATCGCTTAGCTTTTTGTAATCTTGTACAGTGGCAAAAACTTGATCTTGGGTGTAAAAATAATCAAAATGTTGGTGTTGAGTTTTATTACCCTAAAGTTTCCCTTATTCAAGGCAGAATGGGGGATTTTCCTCGCCGTTATCACTCCGCATTACCATTTTTACCTTTCGTTACAGCACGCGATTGGCCCAACTCACCTTTCCCCAGTCCCGTTTGCAGTCATTCTTTTGAGACGCCATCTTGGCCTTTTTCTTGCTGTGTTTGAGTTTCTCTCCGGCCATGACGACTTGAGAAGCGTCGTTCTTACACAGCGGACAATACCTGCAACGACATTTGCACCGAATACGTTCAGAGAGTACCGTATGTGTAGTAACTCTGTTAACTTACGAACTTGCTTACTGCGCAGCGTGAGACATTCGAACAGACCTCAATCCTAAAGTCAATACGATTTGGTACACACCGCAGGGATTTGGGGCTAGTCTTCAGGATAAAATGAGTATCCCTCCCGTTATGCTCTGCCAACACGTCTGCGATGTCTCTTCCAATTGTACTCTTACGAGTGGTGATATAGCGCCCTCTACAGTATACGCATGGAGTCCATACTTACCACTCTTCGACGTCGGGTATTTCAGCAAGCGGCGGGTCCAGGCAGGCAAGATGGAAGGCCATATCGCATTCATCGCACAGTAGCTGTCTGTCGGGATCGTCCTTGCCACCGCACACGTGGCAAGCGCAATGCTTGCATTTACGCCGTGGGTTGTCCTTGCAGTACGCGCATTCGGCCTTGTTAGATCCTACGACAAAATTGGAGGGAAAAATAAATAAAAATGATTTTTTTCTAGTAATGAAACCACGGATTCCTTAACTAGTACGCGTCGGATGACGTGTATACACACGCAAAGATTTTCCGCGATTCAAAACGGGTGAGGGATAAAACAGTTACGAGCAAGGCCTGAAATATCTGTCAACGACTGGCTCGCTGACAGACAGGAAATACCAGGGTGTGTTACCCACAGATGCCAGCCTGAACCCAGTCAATGTCAAAAGAATCTCGGTGCGAACTGGTTTAAAGCTGGTAACTACTCCTCTTTGTCAAACTTTGAATCACATTCCAATTTAATATCCTACTTTTCACGGGAGAGTTTTCGCCGTTTAGTAGCGCAGGGTCGCACGTCACCTCTCCTTGTTTCTCAATCTTGAAGATTTCATCCGTCAGTCGGATTCGGCAGTCCTTCAGTACGTTCGCGTCCATCCCGAGTTTTACGTTGCCTATCAACTCCTTGTAAGTCCTCGTCGTTTTCTGCCGAGATATTGAAGACGGGTCATTGTATAAATTTAGGGTCCAAAAGTTCAATTTTGCTTTTGAAAGTATGTATCCTTCCGCCACTTTTGCGTTCGTGTACAAAATCAGAGGAGAGTATTTTCTAACAACATTGGAAATGTTTCTCAGTCCCAGATTTGATTAATCAAGTGAAATGGCATTTGATTGATGTAGAAAGCTATTATTAACCCTCCTATGCAGAAGTCACTATTTGGGTCAGTTGTTTAGCAGCACAAAGATGCACAGACTATATATAGAGTTCTACACAGAAGCTGAATCAAAGAGCTCTCAAAAGCTCCATCAAGGACCTTACATTATACTGGATTTGCCAAAACCCTTAAACTGGGTCAAGGTTACTCGATACTGGATATTATTCTACTTTTTCTTCATAGAATTTACATAGGACCTGATCTGAGCAAAAACCTGTACAAATGAACGAAAATTATTTTTAACCTGTCAAATTTACATTCCTCATATTTTGTAATTTGTTTAACAATTTTTTATATTTTTTTTTATGGGGGTATTTTACCTTGCTAGTGATCTCTACATCGTACCAGAATCCCCTTTCCTTAGGTTCATCGGGGTTATAGTTGACCATGACGACATCGTGGACATTGACGTCATCGTAGTCGATCATGGTGCGGGCGCGTGGTCTCAGATACTTGCTTGGTAGCTGGAGTATAGCTTGATCTTCATAGCTAAAATTAAAAACAAAGACGAAACATTAAACCCTAACCCCATGGTGTGATTTACTAGGAACCTTCCCCATCCCTGCAAAATCCAACACCATATGGTAAAAACTACTCAAACTGTTGGATTGATTCTGGTGGTATGCCTAACCCAATGTAAGGGACAATTAGTTTGAGGGTTAAGTACCCATCCTAACGGATTCCAAACGGATTTTGACGAGTTGAGTTAGGGTTAGGGTTAATTTAACTCTTGTTCACACTCGAACACACTTCAACAGTGCAACCCAAAAAAGCCCTTTATGTTTTACATTGCACTCCAATTCACTCCAAGGAATGCCATAGGAAACCGCAAGTATTTCCTAACAATTTTTTTTTCCCAGTCCCAAATTCATGCCTTTTCCACATTTTTGCACTCATTGACTTTCATTGAAATGATAAATAAGAAAAGAAAAAAGACAGCGACAGGTTGTAACTTTCTTTCCACAATCATTCAGGCTATTTAAAGTTGAGAAAGTTAGGCTAAATGAATTTACCCGTCAAATTTAACATGATAAATGAGTCCATCATTGCCAGCATCATTAGCACAAGTCTGCTCCGTTGTGGACGTTTTCCCGTCACACACTGCACTGTCCGAGACGGCCGGCTTGCCTGAAGTGTCTCCCTGAATGTCCGTGGTGAGGGTTTCAACAACGCCGTTTGAGGTATCCTTCCCATTCACTTGTTCCCCTGTCTGCATGGCAATATCGTCATCTCGAAGGCCCTGTAATAACCTGTCGTTAGTTTCTCCAGTCTTTTTCTCGACATTGTGGTCGCAAACGGAGGCATCTTGGATATTGTGGTTGGCGTCTACGCCAGAGTCTTTAGCAACATCGTCTTTGCAGGGCGAGTTGTCGGGTTCTGCTTCTCCGTTTGAGACGGCGGGGGTAACTTTGAGAATATCGGCTTCAAACCAGGCTCCGATGCTCAGGTCCAAGGCGTCGATTAAATCGCCAACCTTAAATAAATTGAAACACCTGAATTTACATTACTTGTAAAAGTTAATGTTAATATACCTTTCCATCGTGCAAAAGCTCCAACAGTGGCCTTCTAAAGAACACATGGATTACCAAGGCTCACACCACGGCCTATTATTAATAAGGCTCGCTGCGCAGTACATACCCGATAGCTGCCCATGAATTGGTCCTCTCTGCTGGTAGATGGCTTAGTGTCATCGTTACAAGCGTCGCTTGAGCTGCTACCAGCTGTGGAATGCTCTGAATCACTGGTCTCCGATGCAAACCCACTGTCTGGTTTGCTACGGTTAGCTGGTTCCCCGTCAGACGCGGAAGCCGATGTAGCCACGGGGGCTGCTTTGATCATAATCTGGATGATGTCATTTCGGCCGACGTTGTAGTCGAACAATGTCTGTCCATCTTCCAACTGTCGACAAAAAGAGTTATTAAACAATAAAACAGAAACTCAAGGCAGTATTAAAGTTTGAACTTTCTTCAAGGCGAAGTAACAACAAATAGTGGTCTGGAACATTGAATTTGTGGTCTGCGAGTAGTTCTGCAGGTTGTCGGTTCGAACCCAGCCTTGGCTACGACACTTCTACTTCTATATGGATCGAGGCATAAATATTAATACCTTGCAGTGGACTGCTTACCCATCACAACCCTATTCATACCGAGAATAGATCAGATTATCTCGTCTTGTTTCAGTGCAAGGGGCTGGTTTCTTCAAAACTTTCCTCTGTAACCCACACCTTGAGTGGCCTTTGGCCTTGTGATGGGCAAACAAAATCTCATTCTGGCTTTTTTTTTTTTTTTTTTAATGTGGCAGCTTCCACCCCAAATGTGGAAGATGTATTCTTCCTCTAGTTTTTTGCCGACACTTTTGTTTGCAAAACAGTTATCACACTTAACACATTTTGGGCATACACATAAAATATACAATTCTTGAAAATTTATTATTTATTTTTTATAATATTAATAATATAAATAAGTAGGCTAGGCCCTATTTTTTTTACATTTGGAAATGTTTTTCAGTCCCAGATTAGTCTTTTCAACATTTTGCATTGTTTGACCTTCATCGAATTAAGAAGAAAAAAAGTGGCAGGCTCGATCAGGTTTGCAACATTCTTTCCACCGTGGGCTGAATTAATTGTATACACCTTCCAAGTTCCAATCCCTTTCTTCAGTACAGTACAGTTTTCACCATTCGTGACATACCCGTGCCCGATACACCACCACTGTGGCTCGACCACAGAGAGCAACACGTGTCAAGTCTTCGAAAAACTAAAACTGAAATTTGAAGGTGTCGTGCAGACATTCTTCCTTATAAATGTGGGCAGAAAGAACATCTTTTTGCTGTTTATATCGGTAGTCCAACTCCCACGGTTTACCTGTTTGCCCCGATAAAACAGGCGCTGTAGTTCTTCAGGGGCGTCGAACGGGGCCACCAGCTTCGGTCTCAGCTCCTCGATTTTCGTTAACTTGGACAAATCATCGACGCGGATGTTCTTTTGGCCATCAAACGAACGGACCTGAATCCACATGGCTGCAGCTTAAAATGTTCTTAAGATCACACTGAACACACTACTTTTAATATTTAATACTACGGAAGAGTTGATGTTTTAATTAAAAGGGTAAAAATATTCAACCTAAACTGCGAGCCAAGTATATAAACTTTGCAACTCCACTCACACATATGATTATGAGCATGAATCGAACTTGTGCTTGTTTTTATACGTATCAATGACATGTGAGTGGTGGCGGGAAATCCAGATGACCGCGGGTCAAGTATTTAAAGTTCACGCGGGTACACGTACGTTTAGGCTTTGTTCAAGGCGTAAAGAAAATGGGTCATAGCTCCATAATTTCCGTTTTCCAAACTTCTTTTCGTCTCCGTTCGTGCAGTTTAGGAATTGTGATCTACGAGTCGATGGAGCCTAAAAAGCTGGGGTTTGGAAAACGGCCTTGGGATATGGATGATCGGTAAGCACCGCCCACTTGTCACGTGGGCAACACGTGCGACGCCTCAAGTGTTTCAGCTAGCATCAGCAGCTAGCAAGTACAACATTGTGATTGGTAAAAACCGGCAAGGGGCGGGACTTAACATCCAGTTAAGTGACCGGCCGAGTACAGGCCTTCATATTTTGATACCCTGCATGATTTGGGAGGAAGAATTTGCCCCTATCTAAATGTGATTATTATCATTATTTAGGTGCATATAGTTAACCAATAATTATGGTTACCAACCGTGTAGTACGGTATGTGTAGTGACCAGTATTACTACTCAGCACGACCGTCCAAATTATTCCCCCCAAATGTTGCCCCATATGCATATCTTAGGCTTAATTAAATCGATTTTAGGTTTATTTTAGCCCTTTCATTGGTATTGGCGAAATCGGTTCCCAAATGACAGTTTTCAGTCGGTTTTCGACCAAAGAAGTACTATTAAATGTGCAGTTTTCCTGTGCATTATGAAAACAGAATAATAACAGACCAATTTCATAGACATTCATCTGTTTTATAATTATGAAGAAATTCTGGGCCTGTTTGACTTGACATAAGTCTAGTCTAGTCGAGCGTGATGCGCGTGCGCGAGAAGGGAAAATAATTAATAATTTTTACGGTCAAGTGATGGCGCCCTTGCACCGCACCGTGACTTTTGTTCTCCGTAATCTATGCACAGTGCACACCGGCCGTGCATTGACGTACGATAGTTAATGAGAAAATGATCTGACAGTCACTGTGACAGTTCTTAATTTCTGGGAAAAACAAATAATGTCGAATGCAACCTTTCACTTCACAATGAAGTAGTGTGTTCTAGGCGGGGCATGCCTCAAGATCAAACAAAGTAGCGCATTATTGTCGATGAAATAGTCGATGCATTATGTTCACAAGTTGTGGCAATTTCCGTGGTCTGAATTGCCCGTTTTACGCACTGGGCAATGGCGTTTGTCGCAGACCGTATTGCCATTTCCGACACGTCCGTAGTTCTAGTCGTTCAGGTAGGGAGGCCGGGGTTTTGATGTTGGCTTGTTGCCAACAATAACAAAATGAACCATTGCCATTGTTTTGTACTTAAAAAGTGACTTATAATTTGTTAGAAAATGGGAAATGACGTAAACAATTTCATGATTTTTGTGCGCTTATTTAAACCTTACTGCCACTACTGCACAATTCTTGACAATGACATAATTACAATATATTATAGACCCGCAATTACTGATAGTTACTGCTGCCATTGTGACGTCACAATGGTCACAAGGAGTTGTTGGAATGAAAAAGGCAATTTTTGCTGCTTTTTCCTTCCCAGAATTTTTTGTGACCATTGTGACGTCACAATGGCAGCGGTATTTGCGATATGGTCGTCTGGGAGAGGGGGGGATGAGGGAATGGGGTTGGCTAGCCGTTTTTGTGTGTGACTTTTCAAGCCTCCATCAACAAAGGGACCATCAAAAAGCCAAATTAGCTCCCCCCCCCCCCCCCCCTCCCCCCCCCCCCCCCCTCCCCCGTAAATACGTAAGAGACTTGAAAATAAAAAACATGGAAAGGGTTAAAATGGCTGCCTGTGTAAACTAGAATGCAAGTTTCAACCTACATGCTCCATTAAATTCTGCCCTGCACCTTTTTCCCCCTTCTCAAATATTTTGCAGAGCCACAAAATGCTTCAATAAAATATTAATAAAATAAAATATTTTAAAGATGTCTCTGCATTAGTACATGTATCTATTTCAGTTACAGTCACCTCGGTAGTTGTTTGGTGTATTATATGTAGAAAGAACAAAAATCAATTAAACAACGCCTTTGGATGAAATTCTAATAATAATGCACCCATCGCAAATCCATGATGCCCATCCATGTTTTGCTAACACCAAAAAAACCACATAAAAAAGGTCAATGTCCGAACAAACAAATGTTCATTGGTCATTCCAGAATAATTAAGATATTTGCCAGACAAATCATGAGCCAAGCTACGTTTAAGCCGCACAAATAAAGGCATTTATCTGAATCGGGTACCCGAGGACCCGATCGCTAAATGCCAGGAGCCAGTTCAAGATTACGGAATGAAGTGCCTGCAATTAGCACCGGTTGGACGACGTCGTACTTGAATTACGTCTTCATTTTAAATAAAATTGGGACTTCAGCTTAACTGATTTTAAATGAAAGTTGAACCTGTGCCAGAGTTGTAATGATTTGAGTCAGTGAGGCGACTTGGACTTGAATCACATTTTTTAGCGGCTCAACTCGAGTATCGATGGGTAAAAGACTCGAATCGTCTCAAGTCACTGCAGGCAAATGAACCAACTCGACTCTAGTCCCTCATCAGAGTGACTCGAAGGCTAATAAGACTCGAGTCCCCAAAATAAAAGCAAAACTGCAAAAACAAATTGCAATGACTTAACGCCAGTGACGGTTTATGTTCACGTCATGTTTATGTTTGCAAATAAGTATGTATGGTATACATTTTATACAGCGGCCGTCTGTTTTCCTTCCTTCAATAATACAACGAACACACATCAACGTCTTTATTTATTGTGTAGTATTCAAATATTTGTGACTCGAATTGACTCGAGCTGAATACGTGACTCGACTCGACTACACACTGTGACTCGGCTCGACCCTGACCTAATGATTCGTCTCAACTTAAGTCTTCTTTAAAATGACTAGACTCGAGTCACAAAAATCAGTGACGCGTTACAACTCTGACCTGTTGTGATTTAATGTGTTACCAGGAATGACTGTTGTAGTGCTTATATTTACTCCGACACAGTTGACATTTAACCTATGCAAATGTCCAAAGGTGATTCCAGAACATTCAATTAAAAAGAAAATTGTTTCGGGGGGGGGGGGGGGGGGGAGGCAAACAAATTTTGTTTAGTGGGTGGGTGTTTACGCAGTGGCTGCCTTTTTTGCGACATTAGTTGCTAATATAATTTCTGAAGAATTTTTTAAAAAGATTTTACAGACATCCTTTTTTATTATTAACCCTTGATGCCGGGGAGCAGCTATAATCTGTAGAACACAGCCTGTGTGACGGGTGTACGCCCTGGTCCATTGTGCAGTGCAGTTGCTAGACAAAGGCTACAGTGCAGTCATGCATATAATCCAGCGATTGAGGAGTCAATACTGACATAAAGGGGTTAATTCAGAGGATGTGATTAGAAGTTCTGGTGACACATACTTGATGCTGGTGTGACTTTTGTTTGTATTTATATTTCATCACAGAAACAGAGAGATCTCAACCCAGCAGGCCCCCGGGAACCATCGATGATGTTTACCCCCAGACTGCCGATGTCAGTAACTTTGTCGTCGCAACGCCAACCCCCGCCGCACCATCCTCATCCGCCCCTCCTCCATCCCCTGCCCCGCCTTCCACTAAATCTAAAAAAAATGCCGCCCCCAAAGGCACCGCAATCCAGTATGTACCCACTCCGATCGCACAGATCGCCCTGGCCAGAAGACGCCACAAGATGGCGGCTAGTAGGACCTCCAAGAAAGCTAAGACGTCGACGCCTAACTACGTCCCGACCCCGCTCTCCCAAATTACCGTACAGCCAGAGGGTAACTCGTCTTCCCAGAAATACCAGCTTACTGATTCCTTGACGAATGAGGGGGACGACTCTGAATATGACCCCACAAAGACGAGCTACGCATTCTCGAGTGTCAGCAAGTCGGATAAATACTCCCTTGATCTCGATATCCCTGCAGAAGAAGACGAATATGATCCATTCGGAAACGGCAGCTTGCTCGCACCGGGCAAACAAAAAGCTGCAAGCTCAGAATCTTCTGTGCAAGGTGGTTATTTGGATGATGCATCTGTCAAATCGTCGGATAAGGGCAATCGAAAACCCGCCCAGCCTAGCAGACAGCGAGAACGAGCTTCAGAATCATCCACAGGACAAGAAGATGATGGTCTCTACGACTTTGACAATCCAGAGAAAACTGCAGGTGATGAAAAAGCTGATGAGATAATTGAATACGACCCTTTTCACAATGACGACAGTTCGTCATCACACAATACTGCAAAGTACACTCCGACAGCGAAATACTCCATTTCCGCCTTTCATTTGGAGCAAGGAGATGAAACGGAGTACGACCCTTGCTCTAATTTTTCTTCCGGAGAGATCTTTGAAAAAGAACCAAACTTGGAGAAAAGATCGAAACCATCTTACTATGAAGAGTCGTCGGATAGTGATGTGCTTGTCATAGATGAACAAGCCGAGAACAAACGGAAGGCCTCATCTTCGGACGAGGAGCCAGTGCTCAAGAAACAGAAGTGCACAGATGATGACCAGAAGACTGCTCTTAAAAACGAAGGAAGCATGGACGTTGAAAAAGCTGGCAATGATTGGTTGGGTGATCAAGCTCAGGACAATTTCTTGGTGGGTACTTGTGGGAACTTTGACCCACCGTCTGATTCTTCAAGTAGCTATTACCCCACCTACAGTTACAACCCGGGCGAAACCCAACAAGGAAAGGACGGCTTCAACTCGAACGAAAAGAATCTGAATCCTGTGGAGTATTTGACAAAACTCTCAAAAAGCTCCACGAAAGATGGTTGCGCTAAAGACAAACACACGACCAAATCTTCAAAAGCAGTTCCAGAGAAAAAAAGGGCTCCGGAACGAAAGGGTGTCCCACAAGAGAGTAAAAAAGGATCTTCGAAAACAAAATCAGTGTGTGAAACAAAGCAGAAGAGTTCGACCAAAAAGACTGTCGTGGCTACTAAACGTAAGGAATTAACTAAAGAAAAAGAAATGAGTGTTTCCAAAAATGAGGAGAAAAAAAATGAAAATAAAAACAAGCAAACAAATGGAGTAAAAGAAAAGACAAATGCAGATGGTGAAATTGGTAACGAAGTAGAAAAATTGGAGAAGTCAAAACCGACAGTGTCTTCGGATCAGCTCTCGTCATTCTTCAAAAAGATGGACGAACGGAAAAGTGAAAAGGCAAAAGTGATCGCTAACAAGGAGAGAAGCAAACAAACAAATACAAACAAACAAATCGTCAAGGCCGAGTCTTCTGTGGAAACAACGCCCAAAATATTACCTGGCAACGAAAAAACGTCCCAGAAATTGGCGAAAAAACAGGACACCAAAAACCTGACCAGTGGTGACGGAAAACCGAATGCCAACCAATCGCGCGATCTTCCTGAAAAGGGCAAAATAATCGTTATTGGAAGCTCCAGCTCTTCAGAGGACAATCTAGCGAAGCCGTCGAAAAATGCAATAACAAACGGCGCACCGGAAGAGAACTCGCTTGGAAACAAAACAAATCCCGCCGCCAAAATCTGTAAAAGGAAGACATCCACGAAGCTCCTCTTTGGGGAAGACAGTGATAGTGACGGTGACGGTTTGGACGTTCAGATCATCAAATTACGAAGCGAAGCTGAAATCGTTTTGATCAGCGACGGATCTTCAGGTACTGACAGAAAGGTCAAGGCGCGTGAATCCAAGCATCGCCCTACCCCCAAGGAAGGTAGTACAACCCTCTCAGCAAAACAGAATAGAAACAACAGTGTTGTCAAAAATTCTGTTGAATGTTCTGCTTCGACCAAGGCAGATGACAGAAAAACGAGCCGAAAGCCTACTAAAACAGCTTCCTCCCAGAAACAACCTGGTCAAAAAATGTCGCCAAAGGATCACGTTCGCGAAAATTCCAGTCTTAAGAAAACAAGTAGCAAAGAAAGTAAGACCCCATCCTCCCAGAAACAACACGGTCCAAAATCTTCACCAGAAGATAAGTTACGCCGCAATTCCAGTCATCCGGGTATGAAAGGCAAATCATCAACGGATATAGCCGCCAGAATCGGAGATTCCAGTACGACAAACAGAACTAAACCGAGGGTTGAACAGAAAATCTTGCGGAGTCCACCAAAGGTTTCTCGGTTTGCGACAAGTGATGAAGAGAGTTGCGACTGGCCTCCTTACCTTGGACTCGAAGGCATCTCAACTTCAGATTACGAAGATGCTGGGCTGAATGACGAGTATGACGTAAATAACATGGACTGGAGTTTCTCCGAGTCCGACACCTTTGAAGAATGTCTGAAAATTTTCCAAGAGGAAAATGTGGAAGTACCAATCAAGAAACCGCGCGAACCTCATCCAGAAGTAAGTTTGTGGTTTCAAAATATATTTTCTGCTCCATTTAATTAATGTTATTCTTTAGTCGTAATTATTTTTTAAAAAATTGTTTGGTTTTTGTCTTCTCAGCCCGAACAGCCCAGAAATGAAGACCTCGTTTTGTCAACGGGAAAACAGAGAGTTGCTCACACCTCAAAAACCATGTCTTCAGCACAGGTATGTTCTGACCAAATATTTCAGTTTTTTATCTAAAATTGCAAGCTGGAAACTCTATTGCGCATCGTGAAATCCCTTTGTTTGAAGTTTAAAAAGGTAAGAAATTGTGCATTTAGCTTTATGCTTTAGCATGCGAAGAGAAATGTTTTAATGTAAATGAAATGTATCTGTTGATATTTGAATACAATTATTTAATTGCGTAACAGTTTAGGCCAAAAAAAAGGCTGCTTATAATACAATTTAAAGCTGGGAATATTTTTTGGCAAAGAGTATTAAAAAAAAATAATGTTTTTCAAAGACCTGTTGAAAAAGAAGTTCTTAAAAAGTCATTAAACACTTGAGTGTCATTTACATTTGGGTCCCATTTAAAAAAAAACTTAATTTTGATACACAGATGCACATATGAACCATTGCTCAAGAAAAATGTGGACTTTTTTTGTATTGACAGGCAAGACATCGAAAGTGCGCTCCGAAACCTAAAACAAGGCTGACCCCGCTACAAGTGTGTCACAACCGCTACGTACAGGCACAACAGCACCTCCTCGAACAACGCGAACAGGACAGGCAAACAAGACAAACAGACGAAGACAAACAACGAACGCGGGAAAATCCCGCCGGATATACAACACCCGCGGCTGGCAACGCCAGTAAAAGGATTGCTCACATTCCATCCACAAGACCAAGTGCGAATGCGGGTACGGTTAAAACTTCAGTGTCATCGGTCATGGGCATAAATGCCAGGATTCAACAGAAGTATTCTATCGGGCATTCCGAAGAGGATGCCGGAAAGACGATCGCTATAACTGCACCGAAGGGAGAAAGAAGACAAGCCCATGTCCCTAAGAAGGTAAGCAACAGTTTACAGTCATTGAAAGTATGTTTTTGGGGTGTTTTTTTTCAAGGATAAGGATAAAAATACAAGGATAAGGGCATTTTATAAATTTGGACCCTAAATAATCCATAACAGTCGAGCTTTATTATAGCATGATTATAGCTTCATGTCTGATATTAAGGCAAAACCAATTTTAGAGTTAGGCCAAGTAAAAAAAATACATATTTAGCATCCAGGTTTTTGAAAAAAAATATTAAATAATAAAAAATAAAATAATTCAGGTGTCCTCAAAAGGAAGTAGGCAGGGATGCTAAACATTTTTTTTTTTTAACTTGGCCATTTTTATAACGAAATGTTCATAGCTTTTCAGTAATTTTGTTCAAATAAAAAAGTTGGTGAAACATAAAATAAATTTGTCTTTTTACACAAAATGTAAAAATATGTGTTATCATAATACTTGCTGGCCACTTATCTATCTCTTTATACTCTTTATGGTTTTTCTCTAAACAAGTGTTGACTTTACTAATATTTCTCTCTCTTATTGTTCAATTACTTTATTTTTTTGTGATTTATGTTTTGGCTTTTTAATCAATGTATTGCTTTTTCTAATCAATAAAATATAGAAAAGAAAAACCCTTTTTTTGTTATATATATCTTAGGAAAATTTTAGTACAAACAGTTTTTCAGAGATTTCACTAACTTTTCAGGCATGAAAGAATAATGTGGGAGAATAATTTTAATATTAAAATGAAGCACACATTTATATAGAAAAGGTGGAAATTAAGCAAATAATTTAAACAAGCAGTAAAAGAAAGTTTTGTCTGTTGTCATTCTGCCAATAGAGGGCAGTATAATGAATTTGTTTATACAGTCTGGCGACATTGCTGGGAGTGTGTAATATTCAATGTGTGTGTGCAGGATACCAGTGCTTTCCATACTTTGTGCAGTAATCAATTTGTGCAGCTTTGTATGTTGTGTACATATGTTGCATTGCAGTGTATGTTGTTAATGGATTTAATGATTTTAGTCCGGAAAAATGCCTAAAGTTAAAAGTAAGGAAAAGACCACCACTAAACGTACAACCAGCAAAACAAAAACTAAAACCAAAAGAAAAACACGGACTAAATCTAAAACAAAAGTTAAAACCACGCGAAAGAAAAGAACAAGTAAAGCCAAAACAAGCACTGCTGCCTCGAGCCGAAAACGGAAGGCAACTTCTGAATTATCGGGAACAGCTTCCAGCAAAAAACCTCATGTAGTACTAGTTTTTGCCGAAACTGTAAGTACGTTTTAAATGTACCAGGGTAGTTAAAGTTGCACTAAATCTAATATTAAGTTTGCAAAGATACACATTAAAATGGTTGTACTTAGTTGTTTTTCTTGTAGGACCCTAAATAATATCCCAAATGTAACGTACGCGACTGTAAAGTCGCTAACCTAACCTTTTTGTCTTTAGTAATTATTTTGATAACGGCATTTTGTTTTTCTTGTTTTCATGTTATATATTAAATCATACTTTGTGTTTTTCCTTTGAGTTTCTTTAACTCTGAGACTTATTGTTTCAAAAAAAGTGCCTTATTACAACAAGGGTCTACACACATGACCCTTGGTATGCAAACGTTTCCTATCCTTGACACATAACATACACCTTGACTGAATGCTTTATATGGAGAATGTACATCTAAAACATTGAGGATTTGAGCAGTACAAAGTAACAAATAACCTCAATCCTCCAAAATCCTTATTTGGATAAATACCCAAGTAACCTCAATCCTGCAAAATCATCCAGCATTTACATTTGTATTTATTTGTTACATTTGTATGTTGTTGTTTGTGTTTTTTCATTACACAGGTAAATCCCAGGCCTGTTATTCCTCCCGACTTGGCCAGCAAAGTGCCCTCCAATGTCCGCCAACGGTACCTCAACCTCTTCATTGACGAGTTTCTCAAGACCACGCAGTCGGAGCAAGAAGCTTTCGATCAGGTAAATGCTCAATGCCTAAACATTTACATTGTGTTTTCAGAAGATTAAGAAAAGTACACGCACCCAGTGAGGGTCAGACAAAAATGTTTCCGTTTTAGGTCAGTCCTAAAGTTTTTCAGGCTCTTGACTATTCCTTACATAGCTCCAACTTTCCCTACAATTTTTTTCTCAAAATCCCTAATATTTCCTACTTCTTCCTTCGTTTCAACTTTTCAACAAAACAGGGTTTGAAAGAAGAGAAGGTCGTTTACGATAGAGCAACTTCCAAGAACATCTACCTGAATCTGTCCATCAACACGCTGAAGAGACTGCGCGCCGCCCAGGCACCCAGCCAATCCAAGCTGATGTCTTCGCCCCCCGGCAGAGCCAGCATATCGCACGAGGCGGTCATCGGTGGCAAAGCTGCCACGCAACACACCTACACGCTGAACCGCTCGTTGCAGAGCAGGCTGGCATCTCAGGAAGACAAGTATGAGGGTATGTCATGCACGGTGTATTCATCTCACTAAATCCTCAAAAATCCTCTTTTCCAAATAGAAGGATACGAAAGATTGAGGCTGTATCATCTGTATGGCAATAATCTGTATGGTTGATAAAAATAATACAGACTTCTTATATAGCGCGCGTATCTACCAGGACTGGTACTCAAGGCGCTGTGTCATTATTCCTGCTCATTGGACCCACGAAACATTTCAAATACCATCTCATCTCCCTGGGAAGTATACAGCTAAATGCTGCCGTTTCAGTGCGAAGCAGCTAATAACCACCATCTCCGCCTAATCCGGTACCGATTTACTCCTGTGTCGGGAGAAGCAATGAGTGACAAAGTGCCTTGCCCAATGGCACGCGCACCGTAGTCCCAGGCAGGACTTGAACCCACAACCTGCAGTTTTACCCACAGATTACAAATTTGATGCTTCAGACCACGAGGCCACGGCACTCCATTTGTCAGGATGCACACTGTCGAGGTCTAGGCTAGTAGTAAAAACTCTCTCTCCCTTGTGTATTTGTAGGCGCCTTCTTGTACAGGAAACTGAAGAGCTACCTTCTAACTGAGGGGCAGTTATATGAGAACAAATACCCCCGTCCGTCTGACAATCCAGGCCATGCAACCGTCAAGGAAGATGAAACCAAGAAACGGACTTCAGCTGATCGTAAGTTCAGGCTTTGACGTATTTCTACTTCTTCCTAATTTCACCTTGCTTCTACTTTACCAATTTTTTTCTTGGAATATCTTACTATTTCATACTTTATCCTACTCTGAAAAATAAAATCCCATTGATTATTTTTTACAACAGTGTTACAGTGTTACGTATTTTATGTGAAAAAGGAAAAAGCCAAACGCTTGCCTATCGCAATCGTGGCCAATCAAAGGGAAACCGGATAGTCACGTGCTACTCTGACGTCATACGATTAGACCCAGTAGGATTCCGTGCACGCTGGGGTCAGCTTGATTAATAAAAACCTGCCTCGTTTTCCCCTCGTAGCTAACCAGCATATCTGCAGCCGATGCGGTAAGACGTTCCTGAGACGACCAGATGGGTATTACATTACGCGGGAGAGTTGCACCTATCACTGGGGCAAGTTCTGGCACAACAAAGGTGAGCTGGGCTGCAATGAGGCAGATATACCTAGGCTTAATTAGTGCCCAGGGCCAATATTTATAAAAGCCTGCTAAGCCTAGTTGGCTGCTGAAATGGCCTCTAGTTGACAGCTAAGCCTAGTTTGAAGCTAAGTGATATTCATAAAACTTTGCTTAGCTTAGTTAGAGTTGATCTGGGGTGTCTCTAAGTCACTAGCTGGCAACTTGCCTGATGTCCCAGCTGCGTGCTTAAAATATCTAGCTGTCAACTAGCTGGTAACATTCTTAGCAAGGTTTTATGAATACAAAATTAGTTGGTAACAACGGCGCAACAAACTACGGATTTAGTGGGCTGCTAAGGCCTAGTTGGCAGGTTTTGATGAATTTCGGCCCAGGTATCTGGTGGTATAGTGGTTTACAAGAGGACTCGCACGATTTTACCGTTTAAATTTTGTCTGACCAAAAATAAAATCGGGTTTTTACCAAATCTACCAAAAATTGAATTGTCAAACCTCCTCCCCATTTTATTTTGACCAGTCATAACACAAAAACAGCCTGTGCGACTTGTTTGGCGTTTTGTCAGAACAGATTACAGATCAACCCTAACCCTCTAGGGTTGTGAGATAGATATTGATGGATTCAGCACTCTCTGGGCTATAATAGTGGATTTGTTATGGTTGCAGTTGGTGGATCAATCGAGGGTCGCTTCACCTGTTGCTCGGGCACATCGGACGCCAAAGGTTGCTGCATCTGTAAGGTATTAAGCTGAGCTAATTTACCGGCTCTAAATCTGATTTCTAAGAGCACCATAATATTGTGAATAAGATTGTGAATAACTGCTGCAAACTGCTTACTGGCTGGAATAACTTGAAATATACAAATCAAATAAGTTAAGAGGGCCACCATATTGTGTTTGGATCAAATGAGACGATAATTCGGGGTATTACAAATGTGACAAAATCGCGACATTACGATCATTTCTGCTTAACCAGTTCGCGCCGGGATTATTTTAACATCGCCGAGCCGACGGGCGGGATTATTTTTAACAAAACTCGATCTGAAGCGGGTTCAGGCTGATAGTGCCGGGAAGCACACCCACGCATTTCCGGCCTTGCGCGCTGCTGACATACATTTGCGAACTTGAACTTGGCGTGTTTATGCGTCATCCGTTTTGAATTTGGGGAAATTTTTGCGTTTATATACGTCATCCGGCGCGAACTGGTTAAGTATCAGTTTATTAGTATCAGTTTATTTCTTCACAGTTTTACCCGAATGCCAGTTTGGCATATAATATTTTGTTGTTTTTATTAGTACCACGTGACGGAAGAGAAAACCAGTAACTTGACAGGATTCATGAAGACTGTGGCCAAGTCACCCTCTTCAGATGGTAACCCTGGACTGTATGCTGTAGACTGTGAGATGGTAAGATCACTGGCACCTTAAAGGCTGTGCCTGAAGTACTTGGCTATGACTAGCCCTAACACACTTGTCTAGGGGTGCGCCTGTAAGTGCAATCCATAGCCATATCATTCAGACGCAGTTTGTGTCGAATTCAAAAACGAATGACGGATAAACTCGGCACAAGCAAGGCTGGAAATATGTGTCAGCGACCGGCTCGCAGCGAGCGAGGCCGGAAATATCAGGGTGTGCTACCCACAGATGCTGGCCTTAACCCGTCGAATCGAGGTTCGTAAAACACAATCCCGCACCTGCGCCCGGTCAATGTCAAATAATCCTGGCGCGAACTGGTTAATTACTAAATAAAAGGAAAATAGATAAACACGCCACGAGCAAGCCGTGAATATCTAACAGCGACCGGGCGAGGCCGGGAAATCAGGGTGTGTCACCACAGATGCTGGCCTGAACCCGTCTCGGATCGAGCGCCAGGATACTGCGCCTTGGCTCGGTCAATGTCAAAATAATTACTGAATATTTGAGGCCTTTTACTGTTTGTCTTTTTGCAGTGTTACACGGTCAAGGCACTAGAGTTAACCAGAGTCACGGTCATAGATGATAAACTCCAGTGTGTTTACGACACCTTGGTTAAACCCAGCGCCGATATTGTGGATTACAACACCAGGTAGGCTAGGAAAATATCCATTGCTTCTCCCCACCCAGGAGAAAAATGGGTACCTGTGAGGGCAGAGATGGTTATTGTTACTGATTTGCATTGAAATGGCTTACAACGAGCTTTATACTCCGCAGGGAGCTGAGATTGTCTTCGGATTGTTTCATTGGCCCAATGAGCAGGGGTAAAAATGATGGTGGTTATTTTGTTACTTTGAATCAGAGTTGTTTTGGAGACCCTGCAAGTCCTTGCACAAGTCCAGTCACAAGTCCAGTCATAAAGCCAGTCATGAGTAACTGGTTAAACAATGACAAAGGAATGCTTTTGTCAAAGCTCATTTGAATAGCTTGTGATTTGAATTGGAACTGGAAGACTTGTGATGGACTTACAGGGACTTACAGGGACTTACAGGGACTTACAGGGACTTACAGGGACTTACAGGGACTTACAGGGACTTACAGGGACTTACAGGGACTTACAGGGACTTACAGGGACTTACAGGGACTTGACTACATCCCTGCTTTGAATCTACAGATTTAGTGGCATTACAGAAGAGGACATGAAATCGGCGACGACCACCTTGCAAGACGTACAAGCTGTCTTGCTGAGCATGGTCAGTAGCGACACGATCCTGATTGGTCACAGTCTGGAGAGCGACTTGCTCTCCCTCAAGGTACGTAAACCCTTATTCCTTCCCAAATCCTTCAAAATCCACCAAAATCCACCAAAATCTACCAAAATCTACCAAAATCCACAAGGAGAAATTTTGGAATTTTGTAGGATAGAGAGAGTGTACAGCCTGGCCAATCTTATTTTCTCCAGCGTTTGACGTCTCGCACGATGTGTGTCATTGGAGGTCATGCGTGCTTCAATTTTCAAGTAACAAATAATTGAAATATAATAACAATAATGAGGCTAATATTCTTACCGGCAGCAGTTGCGAAGGACGCAGCTACAACGTGGCCGAGTCGATGGCATGTAGACATGTCTGACCACGGAGCAAAGCCAAAGATCAATGGAATTTTGCTTACAATTACAATTATTACAATTATCCAGTTCATCAGGAACGAGATTATTTCTGCAGCAGCTCAAGATCAGCGCATGTGGTCTCTACAGTTACAGTTAGGTCGGACAAATTGGCAACATATCATTAACCCTAACCCTGCCAGATCCAGCACAGTGCACCTGTGGTGACTGCTTGACTTTGCTGGACTCTGCACACAAGTCAATGTGACAAAGTATGCAATCTGTTGCGTCTGGCAGGGTTTCTGGCCAAAATACCCTGGAGGGTATCTAACGGTCCAGATTTTGGGTTGTTTTTTTAAAGATAAATTGACTTACAAAGCTCTTGTTGGTTTTCACTTTGTCTGCAGATGATTCACAGTACAGTAATAGACACGGCGGTGCTGTTCCCGCACCGACGCGGCTTGCCTTTCAAGCGAGCACTCCGTACGCTAATGGCCGAATGTCTAAATAGGATTATACAGAATGACGGTAAGTATGGCCAGGGGGTGTGGGCGTGGCCAGACAAAATTAGCGAGAGGGGGTGTGACACCAAAACTCCCAACCCCTCCCCCTCAACCCACTCCACAGCCCCCACTCCATTGAGCAAAGCCTCCGAGTGCAGCCGTAATATTTTTCAATTTATATACCAGCAGTTTATTATTTTATTGACAAGCTTTACCAAGCCAAAAAAACATACTTTTTTTATCTTCAAGTAATGGCCCCAATTCATCGAATTAATTTAGTCCACGTTATTTGTAAACAGGTGCAAGCCAGCTAGTCTGGTTCCCTGACCTGACAATTTCTTGATGTCTATAAATTGCTCTGTTTTGTATGAAGTGGGGTCAGGGAACCCAGACTAAAAGAACACCATTTCGTTCTTGGTTTTTTCATCTTCCTTGCACAATTTTTTTTTAAAAACAGATCAGTGTAAGAATGTTCGCAATAAAATACTAACCCCCCCTAAAAAAAAATTTTTTTAATTAAACATTTATTAAAACTAATCCAGCTATTTTTGGCAAATTACAACAAAAAGTAAATGTTGTACATTACCGTTAACCAGTTCGCGCCGGATGACGTATATAAACGCAAAAATTTCCCAAAATTCAAAACGGATGACGCATAAACACGCCAAGTTCAAGTTCGGAAATGTATGTCAGCAGCGCGCAAGGCCGGAAATGCGTGGGTGTGCTTCACGGCACTATCAGCCTGAACACGCTTCGGATCGAGTTTCGTTAAAAATAATCCCGCCCGTCGGCTCGGCGTTGTTAAAATAATCCCGGCGCGAACTGGTTAAAGACTTTAACCAGTTCGCGCCGGGATTATTTTAACAGGCCTATAGTGCCGGGAAGCACACCCACGCATTTCCGGCCTTGCTCGCTGCTGAAAGACATTTCCGAACTTGAACTTGGCGTGTTTATTCGTCATCCGTTTTGAATTTGGGGAAAACTTTGCGTTTATATTTGTCATCCGGCGTGAACTGGTTAACTTGACAACCTATTCCTTGAGCTTTGGGTTTGATAGATTATTCTAAGAAATGTTTGACTTTGTTTTCTACTAAAATTTGTTTCCCGTTTCACAGTCGGCGGACACGACAGTAAAGAAGACGCCAAGAGTTGCATGGAGCTTATGATCTGGAAGGCCAAGCAGGACAGCAAGACAAAGAAAAGTTTGTTATAATCTTCAACACAAAGGAAAGATGATCATCATCGCTGTTAAAAAAAAATTGATATAAATATTAATTTATGCGAATGATTATATGTGGAGGATAAAAGCACAAGAAGTTTCCTGTAAATGACTTTGTGTGTCTTTGTTTCGTTATATTCCCTCGTGGTTTTACCCTATGAACATCTATCAAACTAACAAAATGGTTGGCTAACATTGACAATCGATTGTTATTTGGCACTAATCTCCATTGTTACTTTTTTACAGGGTTATTTCTTGTTTGTTCTCTGCCCAGGTATGTACCCCCATTTACCCCTTTGATCCTACCCACCCTGGTATATTTAGCATGATATGAGGCTAAGGGACGCCCCTTAGTCCCCCATACCTATACACTTTCTAGACTATTGTTACCAAATGCACCCCATGCAAGGAAGGCGCAGGGAAGGCGCAGGGAAGGCGCAGGGAAGGCGCAGGGAAGGCGCAGGGAAGGCGCAGGGAAGGCGCAGGGAAGGCGCAGGGAAGGCGCAGGGAAGGCGCAGGGAAGGCGCAGGGAAGGCGCAGGGAAGGCGCAGGGAAGGCGCAGGGAAGGCGCAGGGAAGGCGCAGGGAAGGCGCAGGGAAGGCGCAGGGAAGGCGCAGGGAAGGCGCAGGGAAGGCGCAGGGAAGGCGCAGGGAAGGCGCAGGGAAGGCGCAGGGAAGGCGCAGGGAAGGCGCAGGGAAGGCGCAGGGAAGGCGGAGGGGGTGGTGGTTCCCTCCCTCCTTCTCATACCTTGCATCATATGCACTCTCACTAGCTCTTTTCTTCCCTCTTGGCCTAATCCTTCCTTTGTTAGTTCTTCCACTCCCTCCTGATACTCCTCCTTTGTGTTTCCCCTCCCGACTCTGTAATACATATACTTGTGTGTCCTCCTCTCTCATGTCTGTTTCATGTTTGTCTCATGTTTGATGTACACAATCATTTTGCCTCTGAAGAAGATCTTGTCAAGATCGAAATATCAGGCCCTCTTAACTTACTTGATCTTTATATTTGTGACAGTGTATACCCATTTGTCCGAGTTATTGTCGACACTAGATTTCTGAAAGGCTTGCAAATTCTAACCAGCTTTCAACAGAAGTAACCATGTTGGTGCATTGTCTTTGTATACACTTGCTTGCTGGTCTTAGTACCGTTTTCCCCCTATTTAAACCCTTTGACCATTTGTGCGTGAAAATTAGTGTGTGCTTTTGACATGGCCTAGTGGTCTGGACTGGAGCATTGAGTCCGTGGTCTGCATGTTAATCCGGCAGGTTGTGGGTTCGAGTCCAGCCTGGGACTATGCTGCGTGTGCCCAGTTGTGAGGGCCGAGATTGTCATTGGAGTCGGTTTTTGGCTACGATGCACTTGTATCTGGTAGCATCGAGCCGTCAATATGTATTATATGTCAAGTGTAAAATGTATTCACAAAAGTAAAATAAAATGTTCACCGTAAAAAAAAAATTTGTTCATTTCTTTTTCTTCAGTACAGATTGATTTGAAATCTGTGAAAAAGAAAAATGCCATGGAAACCATTTGAAGGGTTATAAATTGTCCTGACTTTTCATAAAGTTTTTGATAATTCGGAATTTCTGAAAAAAAATGAAAGTGCAAAGATTCTAATAAGTAGCATTCGTAAAACAATATAGCAAAATTGCGTTAGTTTGTTAAGAAACTACAATATGATTAATTTATTTTTTGTTAAGATGCATTTTGTACTACTATACGTCCGGTTTAAGAGAAATAAAACTGAATGCTAAGCCTCAAAACAGATTTAAGCCTCCTAAAATTGTAGTATTGGTTTCAATAACTAAGAGGAAGGAGTAGGGAGAACCTGTGTCTATCTCTGGAGCCCTGAGCCCCCAGCCCCTTTCTGCCCCTCCCTGCTTAAGATTTAGGGAAGGGAAAAAAAATTTAAAGCTCGTTTTATACTGGTATCTTTATAATTTATCGAATACAATTGCTTTATTTGATTCAGTTTCGAGTGAGGGATTGATACAAAGTAAACATGGTATCATTCAGAAATATATATATATATATATATTTCGAAAATTCTTGATCCATGGGAACCACTTGCCAACAGTCAATGGGAAAATGTTTTCAAAACGTCGAATCCAATGTGATCGAAAAACCATCTAAATCGATCATTTATAGACTCGACCCTCGTGCGTAGATCGTGCTGCTCTCCGGCCTTCAAAGCCAGCCATTGCGCCCAGTATCGATTATCATATACACCAGAAATTCGAGACTTTATAACGACTATATAACGATACCCGCTAGCTGGGTAGAGTCGTAGTGCATGTTTTAAAATGTAAATGAAAAAATTGGGAGTGGAAATGTCTCGAGCCTAAATATGTTGTCGAATTCTTGACATATGCCGACAGGCAATCGACGGGAGACCGCTGTATTATTGTAAGAATGTGTCAACAATGAACCAAGTATTTTACCTCCCTACCCATGAGTATGATTCTCTATTCTCGATTCTCTATTTCTCTGGAAACATCAACAAATGCACAGACCAAAATTACAAAACATAATAACCAAGATAATGACAAAATACCATTCAGCTTCCTTAAGGATTACCCAAAAGAAACATTGTTCCTGACGAGGGGTTCTCCAATCTGAATGGGATACAAGAAACAATTATATACATGTAAGCAAATTATAATTATAATTATAAAAAGAGAAGTAAAATTTAATTAAATAATACGCTAAATACAGTTCAGAGCAAAGTATAGGTAAATATAATAAATTTAAAAAAAATTGAGTTTACGATTGAGATGAGAGCAATTGGGATTATTATTGGTCTTTTGTTAGCGAATTATTGGCCTTGAGTCTGACAATATTAAGTCTGACAATAAGCCTGCACTTACAATGGCGTGTTTATTTGTGCGTAAAATAAATATCCTTGTAATAGGGTCACGCCTATGGCAACTGTTTTGTTAAAACAGAACATGTAACCAAGTTTAGGTGAAGTATTTCAGTTCTATTTCGGGTTGAATTGCAGATCCATAGTTTTGCATGTTCACACGAAAAGATGCCTTGAAACTGATGGTTTATTGGTAGATTAAACCAGTCTGCGTTTGTGAGAGTGAAAACTTAAAACTATTCAACCATTTTTCAAGAACATCTTGAGTATTACCATGCAGGAATAAACCAAATTTGTGTTGCTACCCATAAGGCCAATTAAGTCAGTTGATCGTCCCCGCCCAAACCCTTTTTTTAAAAGCTGCATTTACCAGCGCAGCTGCTTGGAATATATTCCCGGAGTCTGATAATAGACGTAGACGTAGTCGTGACTCAGAAGCCCGTTTCTATAACACAGCCTTCAATATATCTTGGGTCATGGAAATCAAAGCGAACGCTTGGAACGGTCGATGCTTCCCGTTTACCTGCCGCGCTACAGGGCCGTACGCTGTATGGTAATGTTTTCCAAACATAAGTTGATTGTATTGTAATTGGCGATTTTGTGTTTGTATTATATTGTGTGCAGTGTTTAAATGTATCCATTATATTCATTGTATCTCTCAGGTTGTATCGTAAAATCAGGCGTGATCCCTGTCCAAATGAAATTCTGGCAACATAGGGCAAGATCGATAGCTCAGTTGGTAAAGCACCGGTACGGTATTCCGGAGGTCGCAGATTCAAATCCCGCTCCTGCCAGTTTTCTTTGTTCAGTTTTTATTTTACCTTTTCTATAAGATTAAACGTCATTATAAATCATGGCAGCGGCGAAATATTTCGGTTAGTGAGAAGGCCGGAAGAAAACAAGAAATCGTTGACTTTCAACACGGACTACATTTTGCAAACGAGGTTTCGGCAGCTGCCGATTCTTACCTCCATGGTTTAATTAACAACGGCATGTCAATATCAACCCAGCCTACTACATTGTATCAACAATAAGGAATTGTATTTGTTTTGTTTGTTAACTATGAAATGATATGCCCTGGCGTTAGAAATGTTGACATTGGTAAGATTTTCACACTAGTGTAATCGCATCAACGTTATAACGGCATTGAAACACATAGTGGCATGTTTCTTTAAAACAAAAGTTATAATAAAACGCGGGATAAGAATAACTATATTATTTCTGGTATAAACACTGCAAATACACAAAGTCCTTGATTTTTTTGCATTGACTTAGAAACTGTAGAAAAACTACTGTACGTTCATCCAAAATAGTCGGAAATTCACGCTTTCAATTAATACATTATTAATAACTACACAACTATTGACGCAATACATCTCCCTATAACTTGTTACACTAAAAGCACATTGCCGCAATCACACACAAAGAAAACGATGGGTTATTTTGTTGGGTATTTTTCGGGGCCGCAATTAAGCCTCATTCTTGATAAATACCGTACACCACTCCAAGAGCGTACAGCGACCCGTTCTTGAACGTGAACTCGGAATAGGTATCGTACCTCTCGTTCCAGATGCACTGACTCGCAAGAGACGAGGCGGGGTGGTCCAGCGAACCTATCGTCACTATGGCGATAATCTTGTATCGGTCGGCATCTAGCTCCTTGACTCTGCTCTTGATGGTGTCGGCGAGGTGTCGGCACAGGCTCTGGCTCTTTTCCGATTCGTATTTGGCTTCTCGTAGCTCCGTCTCCAGCACGTCCTCGATGATGTTGCCGGCACGGTGCGACATGAACTTGCGATCGGGCTCCATCTTGTAGGTGCACTCGCAGCAGGGCTGGGGACGGGTTCCCCCTAGTGGCCCACCTACTCCACGTGGCTCGCTGCTGCGCTGGGTGGACGCCGATAGTTTACCGATAGAAACATGTGCCATGACGCGTCGCCAACGACGCGAGAGTATCCAGTTATCTTATTATGAAGAACCTTGGCAACAGTTGACGATACAGGAGTTCAGTGGTGTTTTGTGTTTCCTTGTAACTTGCCAATTTCTGCTGGAGCTTCCTCCGAGTAATTTGTCCCACAAACCTAAAAGTATGGGCTTCAAACTCCATTCGCTAGTGCCAGGAGTGACTTCAACATGTTGGTGAGAACTGATGTTTTTCGCCAGCCGATCATGACAGTCGAGTATTAGGCGGCGATGGCTCCTCATTCACCACTTGCGATCGATGCAAGTTTTGCATCATTGTTGCCTTGCCCCTTTGTGTCCCGTGCTAGACTGTGGCGCAGTAATTTGCATGGCCTACGTAGAATACGCAGGCGACGCATTATATAATTATAAAGGAACATACAGTACATACGTCCCGTAGGCGGATTTATTCACTAGACTAATTCGCACTGGGGGGCTTTTTTTTCTCGATTTTTTCAATAAAGGGGAATTATTAATGCCTTCCCCGACGATGTTGCTTTTCAATTTTCAAAGTGAACAAAGAAATTGGCAAGGCGGAACTTAACCTGCGATCTCCGGAACATCGTACCGGCGCTCTGACTCGAGCTATCTAGCCCTATATGTTGACGGTCTACCAAATTGTCAGTCATTTTGCTAGCATTCTGTTCTCAACAAATACATGTAGCAACGTTCATTCTGTGTTTACCATATATATTCTAAACTCGGGAACTTTATAATAAGGATAGAAAACATGTTCCAAATTTAACGGCGACCATGGCAATGTCTGAACCTCCTGTGTACCACCATGGAGGAATATTCCTCCATGGTATCAACTACCTAGGCAACCATTTTGCCTCCTTAATTTGAGCTCCCAACGGCGACCAGGGGCCAATTTCATATAGAGCTGCTTAAGCATAAAAATTGCTTAAGCAAAAATCATTCTTGCTTAGTAAAACCAACTTTACAGCAACAAATCCATGGGATGTATATTATTTGTGGTTGGTATTTAGCTGTTGATAGCTTAGCATAACGATCACAGGGAATTTTAGCTCCTAACTCGATTTACCAAGCAAGGGTTTTTGTGCATTTTGTGCTATAGCAGCTTTATGAAATTAGCCCCTCTAATAGGGCTTTAAGCAATGGTTGGTGCTTATAAGCAGCACCATTAAAATGGCCCACATGGGGCCTGTATTTGCGACCGGGACCAGAAACATGTTTTGACAGTCGGAACAAGCACGTGACTACACGTTCACCCGCGAAAACGATCAACCAATGACCAAAGCGGAAACACGTTTCTGTTCACGATCGCGAAAACAGGCCCTAGGTGTGTCTCGTTGCTCGCTGGCATGTACATGTACATGTACATGCGGCACACATGTGTACGTACTAATAGCCAGACAACCCTATGAATTTGTGTGCCATAATTATAGAGCTATATAAGATGGCCAAAAATGTGGTTCATGTGTCATATAGTCGTGGAGCATCTTGCACATCGGTACGATGTATGGGTGGTATTTGCATCAATTGAGAAGTTGTTCACCCTTAGAATTGTGTGCTGCAGTACCGCCATTTTGCAAAGACCGATTTGTGGAGTAGCGTTGTTCCCTTTGGTCGAGTATTGTAAATTTAATTTTACATTAATTTTGTATAGCCCTGCATGGTCGACCCAGTATGAGGTAGTGGTTGGGGCAGCCATAAGGTCTAAATCAAAGGTCTTTACATACCGTTTTAAATTCGCTTAAAACACTAGTTGTTTCCTACCTCCATGGTTGAACTCGATTTGGTTAAAAGGTTTAGCTAAAACGATGTCTGAACGGTTTTAGTTTTAACAGAATCGGTTTTATCTCGCCGCTAAAACGTTGATTTAAAACACCCCGGAGGGAGGGTCTAGCTAAAACTCTGATCGTTTTATCTTTTTAACGCGGTGTTGTGAACGGTTTTAGCTAAAACACTTCCTGTTTTAGCCGCCACAGTACAGTTGACCCGGTTGTGTAAGCTCTTTTTGTAATGTAATGTAATACAAGCGCGGTTGTTTACATGCTCCGGCAGCTAGCATGTTATGTGTAGCCACACGCCGCATACCACGCGGCCTACATGTACAATGTCTTAGCGTAGACATGGAGAAAAAGAAAAAAACACTCTATGTCCAGCCAGCCGTACCGTGTAGGCCGATTTTATTACAACGGCTCAAGCTTCAATCATAGACATGGAGATCCATGTCTATGCTTCAATACTCCCGGCCGTGCACTTTTTGTTATGTTAATACGCTTGTTATATTTCTGCTGTCTGTGTATTTTGTATTACCGGTACTTACAATTTATATTTTCGGAAGCAAAACTCCGCAGAGATAAAACGCTATGAAGTTTAAAACTCGCTATACTTAAAACGGTGTCTGAACGCTCGGTGTTTTACTTTCAACGACCGACAACCTGTGGTGTTTTCTTGTACTTGCACCCCGCGGCTAGAGACGCAATTTCTGCACCAACCAACATCTGTTAGCTCAAGAGGAGCTGTATAATTAGGATTACAGTATCAAGTAAGTGAGCGACCGTACGTTTTAGCTATAGACTTCGTTTGTCTATATAGCATACACACAAACCTTCAAACAAGTCAGTGTAACGATATTTGCTATACATAAACCCTGTTCTATGACTAACCATGCTAAATTATAATCCTTCTAAATCTATCCATTTTTTACATTATAATTACCTTCAAGTATTGTTTGCATTAGAGCAAGGTTAGATGATGGACAGTTATTATATAATGGCAGGTGCTGTGAATGATCATTCATGCAGAAAGCAATTTAAACACACAAATTGTGATTTTTAACCTAAATCTTTACGTGTAATGTTGTGCAGATGATGGTGAATCTGGATGACCAACAGGACAGGGGCTGGGGGTTTGTGGTTGCCATAGCAACCAGCTTCTGTTTCTTTCTGTCTGCCGGCATGACACGATGTGTCGGAGTGCTGTATTCCAGTTGGAAGATGGAATTTGACACCAGTGCCGCCATGACTGGAGCTCTAACTAGCATTGTTCTCGCCTGCGCTCACTTCATATGTAAGACAAGTCATGTTCCCATTACTTTTTCGACCGCGACATTCCTTCATGCAATTCTACCCTGCGTTCCCACTTGGACTTAATTTTGTCATTCTACCAAAAAGTTGCAGTACGTCGTAAGCCAACAAAAGTCCAACGAGAACATGATTGTAGATGTAAGCCCATTAGAACTACATGTATCTTGCTTTGTCACTAATGCAAAAAAAGCATTAACCCAATCAAACCACACCCAAACCACACCCAAACCACACCCAAACCACACCCAAACCACACCCAAACCACACCCAAACCAAACCACACCCAAACCAAACCACACCCACACCCAAACCAAACCACACCCAAACCAAACCAAACCACACCCAAACCAAACCAAACCAAACCAAACCAAACCAAACCAAACCAAACCAAACCAAACCAAACCCAAACCAAACCACACCCAAACCCAAACCAAACCACACCCAAACCCAAACCCAAACCACACCCAAACCCAAACCACACCCAAAACCACACCCAAAACCACACCCAAAACCACACCCCAAACCACACCCCAAACCACACCCCAAACTACACCCCAAACCACACCCCAAACCACACCCCAAACCACACCCCAAACCACACCCCAAACCACACCCCAAACCACACCCCAAACCACACCCCAAACCACACCCCAAACCACACCCCAAACCACACCCCAAACCACACCCCAAACCACACCCCAAACCACACCCCAAACCACACCCCAAACCACACCCCAAACCACACCCAACCCTCTAAATTCTAAACTATGTTTTGTTGGAGTCTGTTAGAATGAGTACTTTACTATTAAAATACACTTATTATGCTTTATACAGAAAATCATTTCTATTTATTTACTCAGGCATGACCTGCTATTTATATTTAAACAACTTTTTTTCTTAATAATTCGGTATTAAAAATGTTTGATATCTGCAAATAGTGTATTCTACCTTTATGGTTTTGCATGCATGACCCAAGTTAATTTTATTGTGATTAGACTTAAAGGTAGGATGCACCATTTACTACCGAATTATTAAGAAATATCTTACTTATTTGAAAGTAAATATTGATTCTAGGCATCCAACAAAATGATTGCGCTAGATTAGATATCCTGTAATTATTCTGGAAAATATAATTTTATTAAACAAAATTCGCGATTGCCGTCCCGCATAAGAACATGAGACTATCTGCCCGAAGCCGGTTGAAAACAAATGTTGTTTTTCGTGCCTTTCTCGACATCCATGATTGTAAAACTTCAAAAAAAGGTCAGTTAAATGATAGTTACTATAAATTACAACCCCCCAAATTACAACCCCCCAAATTAAAGTAATTACCAACGGTGTATCCTACCTTTAACTTTGCATACAAAAATAAAACTTTAATCAAAATGGTACAGATTTACATACAGAAATAGTGATTGTATAGTCCCTATCTAAACTTTGTTCAGATGAGACAACAGCAACCAAAGTAGAAACAAAACCGACTTTGAAAATAATTCCCTCATCCCAAACTCCGTTTGTGATTTCCCCAGGTCCAGTAGGGGCCATTATCTGCCGTCGTCTTGGTTACCGTGCCACAATGGTTCTTGGCGGGGCGAGCACCGCAGCTAGTTTCTTCGTCAGTACTTGGGCTCAGACTATCTACCAAATGTATGTCTTATTTTCGGTGGCAGGTGAGCTACTACATCTCCTCCCCCCCCCAATAAAAAACAAATATATAAAAAAATATATATATTATAATGTATTTTATGGTATGTCTTTGTGGGAAAAGTATAGAAGTTAATAGTGATACAAATTTTCAATCAAACTATGCTTTGGGAACTTTTGGCTCTACTAATTCCAAGGGTACCAAAGTTTCAAAAGTCAAGATTTTATTTATCAAGGTTTAGTGCTGGGCGAGTGACACGAGTGCTCGCGAGTAGTTTGTGCTACTTATTATAATACTCGTGATTTTTCATCTGTCCGGTAAATTTGCCTTTTATCGATGAAGCTAGCAATCAAGAAACCATTTGATCCGCCTTACTCTCCCCAGGATTTCACTTCCAAGGAATACATTTCAGGTAAATGACCCAAAACATTGCATAGAAAAGGTATCTCACTGCTGGGATATCACTTTACGTTGTACATTTGTTAACTTGTATAAGTCTTTCTGCTCATATAAGAAATCTGTTAACTACTTGCAAGTACTCGACTATTCGCAAGTAATTTCCTTGTTAGTACTAGAGTAGCAAAATCCACTACCCCCCGCCCAGCACTAATTATGTTGAATGCACGCTCAATCGACAGGTGGCTTGACTGCAATTGCCAGGAAAGCGACTGCATTCAAACGCATATATTTCACTCACAAATGTTTGTTTCAATATAGGATTTGGCTTTGGGCTGGTATTCGTTGCCGGAATAGTTGCGGTGGCGGAATACTTCAAAAAGTACTATAAGGCCGCTAGCGGCGTGGCCAGCGCGGGTGTCGGGGTGGGACTAGTCGCGTCGCCGCCACTCCTGCAGCTACTCTTGGACACCTACGGGTGGAGAGGAACCATGCTGATTACCGCAGCAATCACTTGCAACATCTGCGTTGGCGGGGCGCTGTATCGTCCGCTGAAGTCCCCCAAAAAAGTCGGCCAACGGTCGGAGCACGCTGCTGAAGGCGAAGTGTTTCCGATGCAACCACTCGATGAAGAAGAGCAGGAAGGCCAGATCAAAACGCGTCGGCAGCGTTGCGAGTGCCCGTCACTTATCGCCAAAGTTGCCAAATCGTCCGGTCTAGACTTGTTTCTAAACAGCTGCAGTTTTACTTTCTTTTGTTGGGTCAACTTTCTGGCGACCATGCCCTACATTTGCTACCTCATATTTATCTTCCCGAGGGCATCGTCCATTGGTATCTCCAATCAGGCTACTTCGCTGATCCTTAGTGCCTTTGGCATTGCCAGCATCTTAGGCCGTCTGGTCAGTGGCTTCCTCACAAACTGGAAATTCTCCAGCGTCAAGGTGTACGCCGTGGCGGTACTCTTCTCCTGCGTCGGCACTTTGCTCACCCAACTCGAAAGTCTCTGGAGCTTTATCGTATCGAGCAGCATCGTGGGTTTTTTCACGGGAGTGACACAAGTAATGGCAATTGTAGTCGTCTCAGAGTACATCGGGCAAGATAACATTGGCCCCGGCATTGGGCTGTGCTATTTCATCAATGGTATCGGGGACCTGCTAGGCCCGGTCATGACAGGTTCGTTTCAGTTTTTACTTTTGCCTTTGTACATGAATCTATTTATTTATACTGGGTAGCCCATTCAATGGAATCCACTGTTCCCCCACAGGGCCCAGTGAGAGAAGACAGTGTGAAGAACTTACAGTTTTAGAGGTGGGAAAAAAAATTAAAAATAATAAGGGACTGAAAACCAAATCCACATATTGGCCTAGGCGGGACTCTAACCCGGGTCACAGTGGTGGAAGGCAAAGAAAGAAATGCTTAGCCAACCTGACTCTGTAGAAGGCAAGGAAAGAACCTCAACGCCAACTTGACTCCTCAATCAGGGCATGTGATCATTGCAAACTCACTCCAGTGAACGCTACCGTATTAAGCATCTGCCCCAAAGAGGGATCATCTGAATAACAGCTAGCACAATGCTTCTGCACTAAAGGGAGCCTTTTGTGATAGAATAGATAGTGTGCCCAGCAATGCCAGGAAGTTAAATTTAGCTGGATTGTAACGAGTCCTGACCACGTTCTTTCATTACAGGTAGCATCTTAGATTTGACGGGCAGCTATCCTGCAGTGTTCTACTTCTTGTCTGGACTGTTCCTTTTGGCATTTTTGCAGACGATTTGTCTGCCTCTTCTCCACAAATCACAGCCACGATGCCTTACCAACTGCCTTGCAGCGACAGACACTTAAAAGCGTGGCAGCCATGCTGTCAACACGTATTTAAAAAAGTTTTATAACAACTGGAAAAAAGAGGAGAAGACAGGAATATAAAAAAGGCAAATGTTGACAAGTGACAGGCTAAAATGTGCTTTACACTGTTAAGATTTCTAGTAGAGAAATAACCGCTAAAGTATGGACATTTTAACCAGTTCGCGCCGGGATTATTTTAACAACGCCGAGCCCACGGGCGGGATTATTTTTAACGAAACTCAATCCGAAGCGTGTTCAGGCTGATAGTGCCGGGAAGCACACCCACGCATTTCCGGCCTTGCCCGCTGCTGACATACATTTCCGAACTTGAACTTGGCGTGTTTATGCGTCATCCGTTTTGAATCTGGGGAAATATTTGCATTTATATACGTCATCCGGCGCGAACTGGTTAAGGGCGCCCTCAATAAGCCCAGATAATACGGACGGCGCGCCGCGGAACAAATGAACGGGCTAGCTTGGTCTTGACCAAGACTACCCAGTACATCGGCCTGAACCTGCCTGGGATCGAGTTTCGTTAAAACTGATCCTGGCACGAACTGGTTGAATATTTATTCCAGATATTGATTTCGGACAGAATTGAGCAGACATTTCATGAAGAAAAATGTAGGACTCTAATGTAACGAGGACATCTTGTTGTCATGTTGCAAAATTTATTGTACAAACCTCTTCACACTAAACTTATCGAACACAAAACGGAACCATACACTTTTATATTAGGTTATTGTAGATAAATTACAAGGGATATGTTTCGATGCACTATGGAGTACACCATGTGAAATTGTTTCTAGCTACTGATTCACTTCTATTTCAGGTAAGAGTAACTAAACTTCAAGCTTGTATGGGTCCATTTTGTATGTACAGTACATGTATAACTCAATACAAACACTCTGTACTTGAATAGCTAAACGTAATGGGGTCAGGTATAAATATACACAACTTGTCCCTGGGTAAATGCACACATGTTAACCAAATTTACTCAATAATAAAGGGGGGGGAAGGGAAAAGAAATGCTCCATCTGTCATTAAAGGTAGGATACACCATTGGAAATTGCTTGAATTATAATGAATGGGTGGATTTGGGGGGTTGTATTTTCTAGTAAATATCGTTTAACTGACCTGTTGGAAGTTTTACAATCATGGATGCCGAGGAAAGCAAGTAAAACGGCCTGTGGTTCTTGTTTTTTTGTAAAATTCAATTTTTCGGAACAATTATAAGATATCAAGTGCAATCATTTTGCTGGATGCTTACAATCATTATTTACTTTCAAATGAGTAAGATATTTCCTAATAATTGGGTAGTAAATGTTTTGATATCTGCAAATGGTGTATCCTACCTTTAATTACAAAAAGACAAAAAAGAAACAAAAACATTGTAAATACGATGAATTCATTATCTAAGAATTTTCCAAAATTGATTTCTATTGGACTGGTTGAACAAAAGGATGGAGCTAAGCAGACATGCGTATCGGTTTGGCAGCAATTAGAGTTACGAGAGCATTCATGTACATAATATCCTATTGTCTTGATAGGAATGAAGTATAAGTGGAGATTTTTAGGCTGGTTTTTAGACTTGAATTTGACGTCACGAAGCATTTACTGCGAAAATTCACCAACTTTTGAAATATGTTCAACTTTTGCGAAATCGCACATAAAAACCTGCCGTGACGTCACAAATTCGTGTTTGCTTTCGCGCTAAGTATAAACCAGTCTCTGCATTACAATATTAACTGGCCGGGGGGAGGGGGGGCCTGGCTAAGAATAAATCAGCTCGGGCTGTTAATGAAAGTAAGAAAAAAATCAGAACTTTCTAATGATTTTGTGCAACATTTACTTCCTGTTTGGTGAATCACCCCCTCTGGCCACGTCTATGGTACGTGCCTCGTATACCCAGCACGATATGTGGCAGAGGGGTACCCCCCCCCTCTTATCCCTATACTTTATACGCACTCAACACTATTGTAACCTAACCCATCCCCCTTGAAACCTAAAAGGAATTTCTGAGATTCCGGGAACACAATGGTCAACACAAAAGAGGGGGGGTTTTCTCGGCCACATATCGTGCTTCATATGGTGCCTCGAGCATTTAAAACCAGCGGTTTGAAACCCGTCGCGCTGTTAAACTGTCTCGCGTATTTGATGAATTACGGGTTCAAATTACAATTTTTATCTTCAGGGTTTAGCGATCTGAAGGCGATTTAATTTGGCTTGCAGTTGCTTGAAGTTATTCAATATAGACTGTACAGACCGGGGCATGCCTGTCGTGGCTTCCAACTCCACTTTGTAGTTGGCAATGGCATCAAGACACACATTGATGAACTGACGTCTGGAAGGGAAAAAACCAAGAACAAGGCAAGTCTCTAAGTGCACAGAATTCTATTCCATCGTTTCAGAATGGCTATTGGAAAAAATGTAGTATTTTGACACTACTTCAGCGGTTGTGTGCAAAGTCTGTGGGGAGTCAAGAACATTTCCTAACAAAAAATTTCAAAACCTGAACCAAAGTTAACACATACATGTACAGTGTCGTTTGTTTATGGTGTAAATCAAGGAGTTTTTTTTGTTCCTCTCGATGATTTCCTTTGTTTGTACTTTAACTTTTTCCGACGGCTCTCATTGGTTTTGTACACGAATCTCAATCGAGGATGTCCTCGATTCTAACCCTAACCCCAATTCACCTTCGTGTCGCCAGGCATGTGTCCTCCATTTACACCATAAACAAACGCAAACAAGACAGATGTACGCCCATTCACATCTTTGTATCACTGTAGAGACATGTCTTTGTTCTCGTGTACAAAATGGTTAGAAAGTCGAGCACGTTTTTCAAAATGCACACTTATTTTCTTGGGTTGAAATTTCGACCCAATATACCCTATATTATACCCTAACCCAAACACTAACCCACATCCTAACCCTATTTTTTTGGAGTAATTTGAGTAAAATCCAAAAATCTAATTCGTGAAATTCCTAGTGAAGAAATATTCATCTATAGAAATTACCCTCTAGACCTTTTCACTCCCATTGTCCCCATTGTGTTCACGTCTCCACAGGGTACCATATTTCCCACCAACGTACCGTGTACAAAAATAGTGAGTGCATAGTCTCTTTCTGAACTTTGTATGTATTTGCCTTACCGTTCATGAACTGCGACACGGCTGGGTGATTCCGCAAAGGTATTCAGCAGTGCACAGATGACAATAAGGAGATGTAACGGTTGAGTGCAGGTTTGCCAGAAGGGATCCTAATACAGGTGGAATGTTTAAAATTAGGAAAAAAATCATTCGACTGAAAACGATTTCAGAAAAAAATTTAATGGGATTGCATTCTGTGCACAAAAGTTAGGCATTGCTGTAGTGAAGGGGAAACAAATTGTGACGGGCTCTGCGAAAATGAGTTACATGGGGGGAAAATCTTGATCTGAGTTTTATACATGCCTGGAAAGAACATGCAACAAGCTTTAATTTGATATATGTTAGAAACCTGTGCGATGGTTGCTTCAAAAGTTATCACTTCTTTTAAAAATACATGTACATGTATGTCTTTATCAACTTTTAACGACCCTGTATGTGGAAATATGCTGTGTCACAAGTGACTTATTTTCGCAGAGCCCGTCAAAATTGAATAAGAAGTGTCTCAACAAATCCCTCCCCCCCAAAAAAAAAAATTAAAAATAAATAAATATTAACAAAAAGAAGAACTGTTTTGGTGGAGCTGCCCAAAACAACCAACAACCAATGACTTCCGACGAAAGCTATTTATTCAATTGTTCCCGCGACTATTGAAGATTTTCACACAAGATTTTGGCAATTTCTTCTAAGTAAATATTATTTTGTTTGATGCTTAGTAATTTTCCATGCTTACCTTTGCTTTGAAGTGTCTATCGTACACCGACAGGAGCTTGGGAAGCCCCACACCAACGTCCAGAAAACATCGGAACACCCAGGTCGGCTGCCAGCTCAATTCACAATTCTTTTTCTCCAGATACAAGATCAAAAACCCTGGACGACAGAAAATCAACGAACAATTTTTATGAAAATGACATTTTTTCCTGCCTCTCAGGTACGGTAATTATTTTTTTTCAAAAATACTTCATTCTATTTAAATTGTTTCCCGAATGAATTTTTTTTTTTTTTTTACAGTCGCCCAATAGACTGGTTTGATTTTGAGAAAATATGACTGCATGAGGCATTTTTGAGGAAAAGCAAACAAATAGGTGATTCTGAACGGTAATTTTGTGCTGAATCTGAATATCTTGTTTGTGTTTCTCAAAATTGTCTAATTAGGTCAGTAATTAAGGTCAAAGGTCAGTAAGTGCCAATTTCATTTTTTCACAGGAAATTGTTTACTTTACCTTTTGTATACAATGGTGTAAATAATTTTGCAATTTCTCTTATAATAAATCACGCACAGCATATCAAAATATCTAAAATAATGGAAATTGTTAAAGAATTATTTACTTCTTTTGCGAATATCTCCGTAACCATTGGACTTTCTCTTTTTCTTCACTGGATGAGTTTATACCTGCTTTTCACACCTAAATGCACCTTTGATCAGTGTTCTCTGGCTGATTTACATTGTTTTGGGTATTGAGAGACAGGAATATGGTATTTGGTTTCATAAATTATTATAATTAGGACGGTAATTAGAGCCAAGGGTCAATTAGTGCAGAATACCCAATTTTAAGGGAATTCCTTTTATGTTCATTTTTGGTTTGGAGAGAGGGATGGCACTATCACATTCATTACTCTGTGACCTGTATGGCTTAAACAAATGGATTTTAAGCATGACTTAGTCTTTGCCGGTTATGTCCGATTGAAATGTAGGTGGGCGGACATAAGAGATTGAGTGACTATGATGATCAATCAAATGTGATTAGTGGTGCCAGCAGAGGATTATGTTCGAAAATCATCTTGTTAGCAATAGCATGCTTTCGTGCCTTGCTGTTTGGGCATTCTTCAGTTCCTGCTGACTCGCGGAAAAGTTGTGGCTGGGATTGGGTATATTCCAATCATGTAAGTTTGGTTTGAGCCATATAGTTATTTTAGTCGGTTTCAAATTGTTCGTCCAGTAGGGAGAGCAATATGTTGAGGGTTTCGTCTGGTTCAATTTGTTGTTCGAAAAAGCCGGAGTCTGTTGGGAGTGGTTCGAGCTTTTGATTTTGCTGTGGTAGTTTAGCTCTTATTAGTTTCTCCCGAATGTATTGGGCTTTTTTGAAGGCAATGAATGGAGGTTTCGGAAATAGTTCCGAAAGTATTTGATTGCCTTGGATTAAGTTCCAGTGTTTGTTTATTGCTAGATGTGTGCCACCGTGGTTTATGGCTGGGCTGTAGGTGGTTGTGAAGACAAGTGGAATTTGTTTTGTTTTTTCTCCATCTTTCGTGTTGTGTATCAGTCTCGTTCGGTCGGCATGTGAGACTTTGGTTGTGGCTGTTTTAGTCTTATTGGGATTGTAACCTCTTGTGGTTAGTTTCTCTGAGAATGTTTGGACTTTGTTGTGGAATTCCCCCGCGTTGTTGTTTTTTTGTCCAGCGTATAGCGGAGTGTTTCTCCGTATAATTTATGAACGCTTTGAAAATATGGGGTGGTTGGGATGATGTTTTATGGAGATATTGGAAGGTTTACGTTGGTTTGGTGTAGACTTTGGTGTCTAGGATTCCTGTTTTATGGAAACGGTCTCCTTTGAATATAGTTAAGTCAAGGTAGTTGATTGATGAGTCGGAGGCTTCGTATGTGAATTTTAGAGTTGGGTGCATCTGGTTTATCTCCGTGACGAGATTTGGAAATTCGTTCAGAGTTCCGTTGTAGATGACCAGTATATCGTCTCTATAGCGCCACCATGTGAGGATGTTATCCGCTTTTTCTAAGTCGTGCAATGTGATGTTACCAATTTCAGGGCTGGATGTAGAGCTCATTGCACAGCCAATTTTCTGGAGAAAGAACTTATTTATGAATTGGAAACAGTTGCGGCCAAGAATGAGTCCCAGAAGTTTTGGGATGTAAGTCGAGGGTGGTTTTGTGATCGGATGGTTATGGTTTGTGTTTTCGAGGGCATTGCAAACGCATTGGATTGCTTCCGTCTGTCGGACATTTGTGTACATAGAAACAACATCGATGCTTGTAATTAAGACATCTTGTGGAAATTGTCTTTCTTCCAGTTTGCGCAAATTATGTCTGCTTTGTCGCGGACATATATGGGTTGTGCGGTTACGGTGGAAAGAAGAAAATAGTCTATGTAATCTGAATTGTTGGCCGTAGGGCTGGTACATCCACTTATAATTGGTCGTCCAACAAAAGGTTCTCCCGGTGGCGGAGTTTTGGGTATTTTGGGGAGGAAAAAAATGGTTGGACATGTTGGACAGTTTTGTGGAAGTGGGTTGAGGTATTTCAGAGTATCGTTGTTGATGTGTTTGTTGTTTCTCATTTCAATTAGTGTGTTGTGAACCATCAAAATAGTTTGTGGGGTAATGTCTTGGTCCAGTTTGGTATAATGATGGGACTCGGGGTGGTGGTATAACCCACTTGTAGATAGTCTGAGTGGTTCATAATGCAGATGCCTCTGCCTTTGTCATATGGTTTGACTACGATGTCAGGATTGTTTTTAAGTTTGTTTATGGCGAAAAGTTCTTGTGTGGTCATGTTTTTCTGCCGATTCCTTAGCCTGATGTGGGCCAGTTCGAATTTTGTGGCTTCCAAATATTCTTCTAGTGTTGCACTAGGGGATGATTTTGGTTGCCATTTTGGTGGTGGTTTGAAAGGATGGTTTTTGAAACGTTTGTTACGCATTAAGAATGCAATTCTTATAGTCTTCGATTGAAGGTATATAATACTCACTTACAAGTGAAATGCGGTTTGGTTTCGCAGGAGTGCATGGGTACGAAGTTTAAACCTTTTCCTAAAGCAATTATTTCAGTTTGCGATAGTGTTGCTTTGGATAGGTTCGTTATGAAAGATTGACAACGTTCTGCTAGTGAGCGCAAATAATTAGTGAGTTGGCTCGTTTGGTTTTCGATTTGCATTTGTTAGAGAAATGGTTAGATTTCGATTGACTTATGGATCTCTTGGTTTCTTTGTTGAGTTTTCTTCTTGCCATGGTAGTTGAAAGATTTGTAAATTGTAGTTTGAATATAACGGATAAGGTATGGGGTGGGTTATATTCAAGTTTATTTATTATAATTATTATATTATAGAGGCAAGATGACGCCGGATTTATCTCTTTTGAGAAGGTGTGGTGGTCCTAAAAAGGACCTTTTGGTTTTGTGGTTAGAGAACGACTATAGTGTTGTCGGTTTCTTTTGATGCCTCTTGTCGGTTGGTAGGGTCTTGTGAAGAAGCTCAGGAGTTGTTGAGCGGTGGGATAATCTGGACCCTGGAAATCTTGAGCAAGCTTTTCTTGGGCTGAGCGTCTGGCGTTGTTCAGCTTGGCCTCGGTAATTCCTGTGAAGAGCAGCGATGTTCTTCTCTGGAGATTGCTCCAGCGATCCTGGAATGACCCTTGGAATTTTAGGGCTCGGTGTGGACGTGGTGGCCGTATTTTTACCTCGATATAAGGTGGTGGTGTGCTAGTCTCGATTGACCGGGAAAGGGGTCGTATTTGGCGGGTGATGTGCTCCTTGACAGATGTCAAAATGTTGACGTTGACTGCCAGGAGTTTCACCAGTTTGAAGTTTTCCTCGGATAATTTTGTGTGAGACCGGTTGGTGTGGTTCTTGATGTGGATGGGCCAGAGTCTAGTTCACATGATAGAAGAAGTGACTCATCGTCGCTTGGAATGCTGTTTGGGGATGCTGGATGAAATGGAGCTGGATGGAGATGGAGGAGGCTGGCTGGACTTGCTCTTCTTGCGTGAGTTGGACTTGCTAAACTTGATGCAACTGTGCAACAGGTTTATTAATCTGTTCCTGCGTCCTCTATTTGATAGGAACTTCACAGAAATTGCCGATACAACCAAATTTGTAGGGGGGGGGGGGGGGGAGGGGGTGTCATAAATATACCCGTTACATGTTCATTATGTATGCCTATCCATATCCACATAGGCCTACTATCATTATACAGTATACTACTGGGCTTTGTTTTGTATTCTAGTGCATCTATTACTACATTTCCATTGCCGGTCTCGGTCGGTCTCGGCACCGAGACCCGAGACCAGACATCCGAGACCAAGACCGAGTCATTAGGATTCGAGACCAAGACCGGCTAGCCGAGACCGAGACCAGGCCCCGAGACCGGTCTCGAGACTGAGACCGGTCTCGAGTATACTACATCACTGATTCAGACAGTGGGTAGGGATTCCCACCCTGTAGATTTAACAAAAGCATGTGAGGTATTGTATATAGGGGCCTACTACAGCACCAGCATTTTGTAGGGATGCACAAAAATGAAATTTCCTAATAATTGGTATTCTGCACTAATTGACCCTTGGCTCTAATTACCGTCCTAATTATAACAATTTATGAAACCAAATACCATATTCCTGTCCCTCGGTACCCAAAATAATGTAAATCAGCCAGAGAACACCTATCAAACGTGCATATGTTTAAAAAACTGCCTGTAGAAACTCATCCCGTGGTGAAAAAGAAAAAGTCCAATGGTTAAGGAGATATTGCCAAAAGAAGTGAATAATTCTTTACAAATTTCCATTCAGTTCGATATTTTGACATGCTGTGTATGATTTATTAAAAAAGAAATTGCAAAATTATTAACATCATAGTATTTAGGAGGTAAAATAAACAATTTCTTGTGAAAAAACTGAAATTTGCACTTAATGACCTTTGACCTTAATTACTGACCTAATTAGGCAATTTTGAGAAACACAAAGAGGATATTCATATTCAGCACAAAATTATCTTTCAGAATCACCTATTTGTTTGCTTTTCCTCAAAAATGCCTCATGCAACTTAAATAGGCACATTTCTGGATTTTTTGCCTAGACTACAACTTTTGGGTTTTGCTTTTATCATAAATGAGAAATCTAAAATTTGTTATAGATTTTTTAATTTAGTTTTTCTGCGCTGCACATCAGTCTAAAAATAAATATTAAGGCTTGTTATGGGTAAACATTCATGAGAATGATATTGAGAAAAAATGTACCCCCCCCCTCCTCTTTTATGGCTGAAAAAGTTCTTACCTAAAGGGAAGTAACGTTCTGAGGAAGAGTATATACGTCCCAGCGCCTGGAGTTTCTTGGCTAGGATAGTCATCCTACCATCATCAGACTTGTCAATGTTCTCGCTAAGCTCTGAGGAAAAACAAAATTATCACGGCAAGAAATGGCAAAAAATTAATATCATTCCATAATTCTTAAGTCCAGTCCCAAGTAGCTGGTTGAACAATGACAAAGGAATGCTTTTGTAACAGTTTGTTTTAATAGCTAGTGACTTGACTTGAGACTGAAGGACTTTATTTTACATTATTAAATTATTATTTGACAAGAACTCCCATCAGAATATGAAAGATGAATTTTTTCTTTAAAATCCTACCTTTGTCAATGATTTGTTGCCATAGCGACTGAACCAGTTGTTGGTCGTAGTGACCAGCGCAGTGAACAATGGCCAGCTGGCACTCGTAAAGATCAAAGACATCGGCAAAGTCTCCGTACAACTGTAGAAAAAAGAATTTACGGCATTTAGTTTGGACCCTGACGGAAAGTATCATACGTTGTTAACCAGTTTGCGCCGGGATTTAACATTACCGAGCCGAAGCGCGGTATTATTTTTATTGAAACTCGATCCGAGGCGGGTTCAGGCCGATGGTACCGGGAAGCACATGTTTTTGGCCTTGCTCGAGGGGGGTAGGTTTTGGCACAATCTCTGTGAATTTGAAAAGCATCGCGACTCGATTCATGCCGATCTTACCTTGGTAATATCCACTAATTCTGCATTCAGCTTGGCCAGGGCAGCTTGGAATCTGGTGTCCGCCGTGCCGTGGCGCGCGATGGCCTCGTAAACCTGCAGCTGTAGCCGAGCCACCTGACAAAGAGAAGACAACAAGTTTTGGTGGCATACGCAACACGGGCACATTACATCTTGTTTTCTTGTTCCAGCGTCGGTGGGATAACAAATTAATCTTCAAGCAAACTTAACCCCCCAGTTACAAAGATGGAACCACATGTTGAAAGTGAACTTTTCAGCAGTTTTTCTTGCCAACATTCGGCAGCAGGAACAGCATGCACATCAAGGGCCAATTTTACGGAGCTGCTAAGCACACAAATTTGCTTAGCATGAAAATTTGTCCTTGGTAAAAACAAGGTTACAGACCAAATTTTCACGTGATCTTTATTGTTTTTGATTGATAATCAGCTTGTTTTTTGCTTAGCATGAAAAACACGTAGAATTTTGGCTGATAACTTGTTTTTAATGAGCAAGACTTTTTTGTGCTAAGCAAATTTTTGTGCTTAGCAGCTCCGTGAAATTGGCCCCAGGACTGTATGACCACACCGCTGTTGCCATGGAGCAACCAATCAGAATTGAGGATTCAAGTTTGCTGGAGAATAAGACTACATATTGTGCATCCACAAATAACTTTAGTATCACCAATACAGTTATTTTAAACAAAACTAACTCGGCACTGAACCCTTACATTTTCTCCTTCATTTCTTTTATGTAATCTAGTGGGTTAAACAAAAATGTAATTTCTGTACATGCATATGGAATGTTTTCTTTCTCGTATTTTTTTGTGTTTTGTATCTAACCTCTAATTTCTCTTCCAGTTCTTGTAAGAATTCCCCTTCGCTGCTTGTGCTCGTTCGCAGATTACTACTCTTGGCGCACATGACGGCGCGAGACAGATACTCGATACGCTGCTGTAATTTTACGTCGGTGCTGTAAACCACAAGGGAAGAAAATGGGACAAGTAAATAAATGAAGACATCAGATAGTCGGGCAGATTGGTGTAAAAATTGTTCAATTAAAAGTCGGATGGCAATCGCGAAAAAACAAGAACAACTGCCCGATGCCGGTTCAAAACGAAAGCCATTTTTCCTGCTTTTTTCCTCGGCATTCATGATTGTAAAACTTTGGACAGGTCAGTTAACCAGTTCGCGCCGGGATTATTTTTAACGAAACTCGATCTGAGGCGGGTTCAGGCCGATGGTACCGGGAAGCACACTCAAGCATTTCGGTCCATGCTCGTGACATGTTTAAGCGGCATCCGTCTTGAATTTGTGGAAAACTTTGTGTTTATATACGTCATCCGGCGCGAACTGGTTAAACGATATTTACTATGAAATACAACCTCCCTAAATGTGTCTTAAACATTCTTTTTGGAATTGGAGTGGTGGTGCTCTTGGAAATGAACAAAATGCATACAAAGGTTTTGTTTTTGTTTAGACTATTGTAGCCATTTTCACCTGTGTCTCTCGGCTAGTTTGAGTAGGATCCTAGCCGCGGCGGGGTAATTGCCCGTCTTCTCGTGATATTTCCATAGGAGCTCCATTACTTGTAGGTTATCGGCGGAATACTCGGCCGCACGCTTCATGTATTGTTCCACGTAGGGAGACGTGATCTATAAGCACAAGACAAATAAATAGCCATACAAAAAAAAAAAAAAAAGTGAATAAATTTAAGGAAACACAAAAATTGTGACTCATTCGGTGCAAAAATTCTATGCTGCACATATTTCTCCCCATAACCTGCTGCACGACAAGATCTCTAAGCTGATAGAGTTTGCCGTAAATGTCCCTGCGAAGATGCGCAATAGTTTGTGCGCGCGTGACAACAAATGCACACAATCGTGGACCGATCAAGAGAAATGAGTTGCATGTCGCTATTGTCTTATCGGCGTACAGGCCAAAACAACGTAAAGGTAGATTTCTTTTGGAAATTGCGATTAATATAGTATTTGCTCAAACTCTTCATACATATATTCCCAAAGTATCTAATAGCACATTTTTGATGAGAAATATATATATTTTGAGTGATTTTCAGCACCACTGGAAAACGACATGCGACACATTTCCCTTGATCAGGCCCCAATTGTGTTTATTCTGAATGTGTACACAGTGCGGCTGGTTTTTTCAACAAATCACTCTAAGCTCTTTTTCTAAGAGTGGCACTTACCTGAAGTAGACGATCTTTAAGTCCTTTCTCCATCAACCAATCGTACAGCGCCACGTGGAATAGCTCATCATCGGACGACAGGGCCTTCTGCATCATTGCTTCCATCTAGGAGAAAATGTGAGACATTCTAGCTAAATAAGATGGCGCGGCCGGGCCACAAAAAAACAGAAGTTATATTCAACAATGAATAGAACGTTCGTTGCTCGGTTACACCATTAGTTGCACTCTGACCAATCAGATGACGAGGATTTATTCAGGTGTTGTATAAAATGTTTCATGCTCCATGACAGATGGAAGGTTCCATTCCACTCGGCTTGGCCTCATTGAATGAAACATTTTATCCGTCACCTTAATTCTTACCATCGCATTCTCATTCATTTATTGTTTGTATAATATATGACCCACCAGGCCAAAACCAGACGGAAGTCGGCAAATGCCATTTCGAGATATGGCATTGTACAAAAAAAAATGTGTTGCCGGTCGATTGTTTGTTTTTTCATAAATCGTTAGTTAAAACTCTAATTTATAGGCTGTTCATGTTTAAACCTTTTTAAAAATCCCCAAAAGTGATAATATTTGTTGTCGTTGCTATTACTCAAATTAAGCCAACTTGTTGCCGCAAACGGCAACAAAATGTCACTTTTTGAAGCGTCGTTACTTTTCATTCCATAGCGGTACTGGTGCATGTGATGTATCATTTTAAAGCTTAAAACGCTAGCAATCCAATGGTATAAAAATCTCTCATATGAACAATTTTGACTTTAGCCTAGTTTTGGGGTGGTGGGTCACATATTTCCATCGGGGGGTGATACAGATATTACAGGGAATGTCTAATGTAGAGATGATGGAGCACAGATGGTGATAAACCCTGTGATACTCACATATGCCTCAGCGTCCTGGCTGGATAGCTGATTAGGGTCTGGCTGGGGTGGGGGGCCTGGGTATGTAGGAACGACGGGGGACGTTGGGTGCGCTTGGCACACCAGCACTAGCTCGTCTAAGATATCTGTCACACACTTATAACACTCGTATCTACAAGAAAACAAAAGTAAAAAATAAAATGATGTATAACGCAAGATGACGACTTTCATGATGGATGGAGAGAAACATTTATTATTTTTGAAGATTTGAAGCATTTGAACATTTGTGACAATGTTTCTTCAATATTCTTTTAGAATATATTTTCATGATTTAAAATAGTACGGTTAATTTACTTTTAATGGAAATTTTAGATAACTTATCTCAGGAATAGCCCATCTGCCTACAAAATTCTCAGCAGATGATACTCATCTTGTGTGTTCGGATGCAACATGCGGGAGTAATTCTGTTTGTTTTGTTTTGTTTTCATACAGTGCTGGATCACATGATCGCGTGCATAAAACAAACAAACCCTCGGATCACGATTCACAAATGCTAGGCCACACTTCCTCCACCCTAGCACCCCTTTGACAAAGACGTGGATAAGACGGAAAAACTGCCAATGTAGGGCTTCTCCTCCAAACTACTAGACCCACCTGGCCATGAAGGCCTGCATTCCCTGTCGGTCCTCGAGAGGTTTGCCATTCTTGTAGTAATGCAATGCCAAGTTCTGCGGATCTCGCCTGGAAGCTGCCGATAGACTAAGGTCCACTACTCCATCGTAGAACCTCGCTGAAACGAAACAAGACAGACGACGCCAGTAAAATATCAACCACAAAATTGACACCGATCGGTGGGAAAACATTATTTAGGGTATAAAGTCTGACACTTTCCCTGTCCATGTTACCGTGGTAGTTTGTAATTTGTCATTTAAGTTTTTATTTATTGTGAAAAATAACTGAACCACAATTTAGTTATTTCTCGGTACGAAATCCCCCCCGACTGTACTTCACAAAACACGGTCTGGGGCTAAAACTTCTGGCCCAAATCGAGATATCTTGGTGACTTGGTATCATTTTTATTCTAGAAAGATTCTACGTCCATTGGTATTGGTAGTTTTAGCATCAGGATCGTGAAAGTATGCGTGTCCGATTTTTGTATGGGCCACCCTGTAACGACCCAAAATACAACTGCATATAATTGCTTGATATCTCAACAGAGTTTTGGCATGATTCACCAACTATCTATATATTCCTGATATTCGTGATTTTCTCCAAATCTCACCTTGATGATACTCATTGCAGACTGCAGACAAGATCAACTGCTGACTGATCGTCTTGAACAACTATCAAAAAACGAATCGGAAGACGACTGCATCATTAATAAGGTAACGGTTTAAAAGTAACATTTCTTACAACAATTGCAAACACCGAAAAACGAAACTGCATCATTAATAAGGTAAAGGTTTAAAAATAACATTTCTTACAACAATTGCAAAAATCGAAAAACGAAACTGCCAAATTATTATGAAATACCCGACTTGACTGTAAGTGAATAACAGTCTCAAGCATCCTGTGAAATTACGGCACCAGGACCCAATTTTATAGAGCTGCTAAGCAAAATTTGCTTAGCACAAAAAGTCTTGCTCATTAAAACCAGGGGCCAATTTCACGGAGCTGCTAAGCACAAACATTTGCTTAGCATGAAAATTTGTCCTTGGTAAAAACAAGGTTACAGACCAAATTTTCACGTGATCTTTATTGTTTTTGATTGATAATCAGCTGTTTTTTTGCCTAGCATATAAAACACGTAGAATTTTGGCTGATAACTTGTTTTTAATGAGCAAGACGTTTTTGTGCTAAGCATATTTGTTTGCTTAGCAGCTCCGTGAAATTGGCCCCAGGTTACAAGCCAAAATTATACATGTTTTTCATGCTAAGCAAGAAAACAGCTGATTATCAATCCAGAACAATAAAGATCAGGTAAAAATTTGGTCTGTAACCTTGTTTTTGCCAAGGACAAATTGTCATGCTAAGCAAATTGTTGTGATTAGCAGCTTAAGAAATGATGGTCGGCCAACCATCTTTGGAAAAAAACTAACTTTTTCCAAATACTGTCCCAATTTTCAAAGATTTAGTTGGTCTACATGTATGCAATTATAAAGGCCAACATCTCAAAATGCTTGACGATTATTACCCCGGTAATCAAGCCATGACAAACATTTTGTGTTGTGACAGCTCGAGATCATAGCATTCTTGTCTATACCCTCACAGGTACCCATTTGCACTCTTGGTTGGGGAAAGGCAAATTGTAGTCAAGTACCTTGCCCAAGAACACAAGCACCATTGTTCATGTGAGGGTTTTAACTAAACGTTTTATCACATTATGGACCGCTGCACTCCCCATATGCTAGGATATATTACCTGTAATGATTCATGTAGCATTTTCATCTTGACAGAACGGGTTTGCGCCTGTTGTGCCCCTTTAATCAGTTCATTTGCCTGCAGTGGATGAATTATCAATCTGAATTATTTCATTGGTACACATCTTTAAAGTATAAATCTTTGTTAAAGATGTACTGCCACATTATCACGTTCTGCCTTTTAAAATATATTTTCTTTTCAATTGCAATTCTCTGAGCAGAATATAAAATCATTCACTTTTAAAGGTAGGATACACCATTTGCAGACATCAAAAAAACCGGACGGCGATCGCAAAAAAACAAAGATAACACAAGAATAACTGCTCGACACCGGTTGAAAAACCCGCTGTTTTTCGTGCTTTTCTCAGCATCCATGATTGTAAAACTTCGAACAGCTCAGTTAAACGATATTTACTATAATGTACAACCCCCCAAATCTACCCATTCATGATAATTCAAGCAATTACCATTGGTGTATACTACCTTTAAATGAGACATTGAGTTGAACAAAATCCACAAATTTTTTAGTTACTGAATTTAGTTTAGTCACAAAATTTGAATTATTTGCAGCTAACAAATATTTAGCTCAATTAAGTTGCAAATGCCCAAAATTAGAAGAATTTTTGTTTTCATGAAAACAAAACATACAAATTAAATATTTGTTTAGAGAAAATATAAAATTGTTCAAGCCATAGAGCATTTATCTTTAATATTCGGATGGGAATAGTTTTTAAATCAATAATTATGTTTGCTATGTTGCAAAATTGTCTTGGCGCAACATTTGAATCTTAAAGATCTTAAAACTATTGGATAATGGAAGCTGCTTATAACCCGACCTTGGAGCATATAGCATCCTCTTGGCTGTAGATAGAGGGGCAGATTTCTCGTAGCTTCGTGCTGATCGCGTCAGTAGTGGCATTGTCTCCAATGTAACAGTTGATCAGTGCCGTGATCAGCATGTCACAAACCTACAGAGACAATAAACACAGAATGATTTTTTTATTCATTACCACTGCCCACCTCCGATGGTGGAGATAGAATGCCATGGCCCAGCGGTTACGGTGTTTGACTCATGAACAATGGTGCATGGGTTCAAACCCGGCCAGGAACACGATGTTTGTGCCCTTGGGCAAGACACTTAACTACAATCGTCTCTCTCCACCCAGGAGTATAAATGGGTACCTGTGAGGGTCGAGGCCGATTGAGCGCCTATAAACGGCTGCCGCGTGGTCCAGGGCCTGATGAACGGGGTAATAATTGTAAAGCGCTTTGAGATCGTTGATACATTGTAAAGCGCTATATAAGCATGATTACGTTTTAGGTCTGTCTGTTTGTTTGTTTGTTTGTTAGCAGAATTACGCTGGAAAAACTGCTAAAGGGATTTTAACGAACCTTGGTGGGTAGATGGCTTGAGGGTTAAAGATGATTCCATAAAATTTTCAGATTGATCGGGAATCGGGATCACGTTAAATTATTGTTTGTAACATTGGACGATTTTTGTGGTAGGGGTGGAGGTCTGTGCTCTCCAGAGCGCCCCTTTTCCAGTTGGGCTCTGTCATTGACTGAGAAGTGATTTTTGGGAAAAAAAAAAAGTCTACCACAGTTTCACCACACAACACAAAGGTGCCATCATTTGTATTAATATGTAGTAATATGACGTATTATGAGACACGGATTTACCTCCTTGCCGTGGATGACCAAATCACGGAATGTCATCAGCTTCAACTGGTCACGAGTCTCCTGTATAATCAACAACATACACAAATTATCACTAGTGGCAACCAAAGCTGCCGTCGCGTCGTCACTTGTGAAAAGAGGGCAACCTGGCAATTTGATTGCAGACGGCTATTTCAAATCTAGGAGAGTTTAAGAGAATCTAAGAGGTTCTGCATAGAGCTAGTCGTGTGCCAGTTAGGTCGGCAAGTTGTGTTGTCTTGTTGGCCCGTGCGCAAACACGAGAGGGCACATTCTGACTTTCTTAGGCTCTGCGGCCAATTTCATAGAGCTGCTAAGCAACAAAATTTGCTAAGCATAAACATTCTTCCTTGTCCATTTTCAGGTGATGTACATTGTTTGTGACTCTGGCATTTAGCAGGTCTTTGCATAGCATGAAAAGCATGTGGAGTTTTAGCTGGGAACCTGTTTTTATACTTTTTTGTGCTAAGCAAATTTGTGCTTAGCAACTCCATGAAATTGGCCCCTGATCTGCGCGGCTAATTTTGATCTGAAGTTCACAAAGCTACGTGTATAGTGTCTTTGCTTGAGCATCTGGCGTTATCAGAACTGTGCACACAATGTTCCTTTCCTGGTATCTCCAGTTATTGTTGATTGTTTTTTTTCTTTTAAATTGAGTTTCTGTTTTAAAAACGTGTACTTGCCTGTGGAAGTGACGCGGTGACATTGTGGAACTGATGGTAACACAGGAGTTTAAGGAGTTCAAGTACCTCGCAACAACTATTGATCAGATGCTCCAAATGCTGCAACGCCTTCCTCTCCACATTCTCGGCTTCGGCTGGAGAAGAAAAAAGAATCGCATTTGTTTAAGAATCGATCACTTAGAGAATTGAATTTTGAATCGAATCATAACCGGGTTTTAGTTTTATTTTGTTCAGTAGCTCAAAATGCCCGTTGAAGACCTTCTGGTCATTTGCAATCTGAGCATGCTGTCAAATCTGTCGCGAAGGCCCCCTCTAATGGTGGAAGCATTTTGCCAATAATTCGCCACGAGGTAGCTGCTTTGTACAATAGCATGCACGACGGTTTCTCCATTGAAGGGGCCCAGTCTGTCTATAGGATTCTGAAACTAAATCAGCAAGTTTGTGTCCTTATGCAAGACACTTTACAATAATATGCTTCCCTCTACACAGGGGCAAAAAGGAGACTTAATAAAACCAGACAAACCACAAAGTAAAACATTTTGCAAGAGAAGTAAAGATATTTTTTTGGCATCCTACAGTTAGCGTGAATATGCGCATTTTGAATTTTTCAGCCCAATTCTGGAAATTGATGCTTTTTTTAAAATCAGAATACATATTTTGATGTGCTGTACCTCGTTGTAGTTGGGTGTATTCTCGTCCCACTGGTCGGCCGATCACGGACTCTGCTCGGACAAAGCCTGGCATTCCAGCGGACATCACACTGTCAAACGAGATCATGTCGAGATATTAGACATGTCCCAAAAAAATTAATACAAGCTAAATTCATAATTCTTTTGGTAATAGATTTGTTGGGTCATAGATATATGCAAAAGAAAATAGTGAATAAATGTATGCCGTTATCATGACGTAATTAAAAAATATATAAAGAAAGATTTGATCGTTATAAAACTCGGTGGGAAGATAATTATATTAATTTTCAAAACTTGAAGTGACGTTGCAACAACAATTTTTTTTTTATGGATCTTAACATTTTTACATAGTTTTTTTTGTCCAACTTACAAAATTTGGTAGAGGCCACGACCACATAACAAATGTGGGCATCATGGCATAATCGCTGGCAAACATTTCAACTGCATATGTACTCTCGTGAAGCACATGAGTTTTACATGCAGGAAAATGTATGAATGGACATTATGATCTTTCTGTTGATTGTATTTTTCAGCGCAAATACCTTTCAGCGACTCCCGTGTATTGGGAATTCCTGTCTAGGAATTGCTTAAGGGACTTCATCTCATCTAGAACCCAGGCCAGCTCGCTGCCGTCGAAGTTGGTCACTAGCTGCATTGCAAACAGAAAGATCAGGTTTAAAGGTAGAGTAATCCACTTCTCATTTGTCCCTTTTTTTTCTTCATTTGAAACAGCAAGTGTTAAAAATGTAGACAGATGCTTTACAACTAACATGATTAAGGTTTATATATCTATAGTTCAAGGACTCTCCGAGTGTCTGTCTGTCTGTCAGTCAGTCAGTCAGTGTGTCTGTCCGTATCTCGATTAGGCATTAAAAAAAATGTTATGTTGGCGTAACCCGACCGACCCTAAAAATACGGCCGACCCTGGATATTTTTTTTTAAAGGGACAAAATTTAATGATTAAAATCTATATAAATCTAGTTATAAATACGTTTGAAACCATTTCTGACCGTTTCTCATTGTTGTGTGTGTGGATTGTGTATATATTGAACCTGGACATGCTATCGTGTATCACTACCGGCTTAAACAATTAGAAAACATATCATTTTCATTGCTGGAAGGAAAAAAAAAATTAAATAAAAATAAAAAAAATCCCTACCTACCTACCCTATTTTTGTTGGCCCGTTACGCCAACATAACTTTTTTTTTATGCCTTACTTCAAGAACCGAGCACTGTATGAAGTTGAAAATCAGCAGGTGTATCACTCAAGACTCAAGAATGTGCAGTGTCAAGTGTAAAATTGTTTGGATGAACGGTTTAAAAAAAAAAATGCAAAACAACAGCGATGCCAGAGGCATATAAGGCAGTATAGACCTCCATGTGCTGCCGCTATTTGAATACACTCTATATCGCCACGTTTGCAGGTCTATTCAAGGATCTTGATTTTGTTTAAAAAAATTGCTGACCAGTCACGTTAGAGGTTTATCCAATAATAGGAAAAGAAATTCAGGTTGTGTTTTTAAATGCTTGCTACGTATATAGTGCTACGCTACGTCTAGTGGCCATCTTACCAGATTTCTGTTTGGTCCATACTCGACAGATGTGGCCTCCACGGCAACATGCAGCTCCCACAGTGGCCTACGAGATGAGAAAACTGGCTCTTAAAAAAGGACATCGAGTCGTGTTTTACATAACGATCAAGGATACCCCATTGTGTTTCCCTTTATTCCTATACTATAACCTAACCCCATAGACTTAGCGTACACTTTAAATGCCCGAGGACTGAAAGGATCTATTGTTCGCCTATTTTATCTCCGCATACCTGGCAATTCGTCCAAAATACAAGCACAGCCCTTTTAATTTGCCCGAGAATTCCACATCACTGGCTGGCTGATTAGTTGGTCCCGTACTGGTCCTTGACATGTCTTGGTAGCCACTAGCTATCAGCGGCGTAGATGCTATGCTAGGCTGCAAACCTATAACGTGAACAAAAATATCAAATTTTCTCTACAGGTTCCGATCGTGTGATGTCAAAATACCACATGACTGCATTGTAAACAAGGCCAATTTCCCCAGCTCAGGCTCCGGGTGTGGCTCCTTTACCATTCCCAAACTGCATGATAAAGCCAATGATGGAGACAAAGCTGGGGTTTGGAAAACTGCCCTCGACAGTAGATTGTATTAACTACAGTTGCGCCACTTATAATGCTGAGGCGTAACAAATCTAACACATAAAAGAGCCTACCTGATGTTGGTGGGCTAGTTACAGCTGTCCCGTACTGGCTGCCTGGCCTCTGACCAACGACAGGGGTGGTGCTTCCTGTTGAATACAAATCATACAAAACACAGAATCTTGTAAAGTGTCTTGCCCAAGAACATGAGCACCATAAGGGGTGAATTAACTACTGTACTAAGTATCCCTACATAAACGGTTCCTGCTTTACTTACCAAACAGGTTAGCGGCAGGATTCTGAGGCTGTGCCATGTAGGACCTGAGTTGAGCTACCCCGCCATACTGGAAGAAGGCCTGAGTGGCCCAATCGGCTACTTGCAGATCGCTGGACGCTCTGGAGCATGCTAAGATGAGACACGTGGCACACGCCTGATCCTCCTGCGGAATGGCATCATCCAACAAGGAGAAGGATCATTCAGGAGAAGCATCAGGAATTATCGGGAAACAGACCCGTGTGATTATGCTCTAAAACTAAGGTTGGTTGGCCTAATTTGTTTAATTACTCAAATATTTCTCTGTTAACCAGTTCGCGCGGGATTATTTTTAACGAAACTCAATCCGAAGCAAGTTCAGGCCGCCAGTACCGGGAAGCACACCCACGCATTTCCGGCCTTGCTCGCTGCTGACAGACATTTCCGGCCTTGCTCGTGGCGTGTTGATGCGTCATCCGTTTTGAATCTGGGAAAAACTTTGCGTTTATATTCGTCATCCGGCGCAAACTAAACAGATTACGCATTTCACTGCAAATTTCACTGCACTGCAAATTTGCAAATGTTGGACACATTTCAACTCCGGCAAATTTCATGATGTGAAATTCACCTCGCATTCGTGTTCGCAATTTTTTTGATGAACAAGCTTTTACTAGAAAATTGTATACATTGTAATACATTGTAATATAGCAGCGATTGACTTCATTCGTACCTTGTGTAATTTGAAGAAGCTCTCTACCACGGGATTGTCAGGTCCCATGTTGTTCAGCATCAGCTGTCGTAGCTGGTCAACGGGACGTAACTTACTAACGAGGTAGCTTCCCTGTAATAAAGCAAATATGTGATGCGATCTGTGAAAACCCGTCGGATGTCGCAAATCCCATAAAAGTACAAAAAAAAAAAAAAAAAAAATTAAAAAAATATTTTAAATTTTTTAATTGATTGTTCATTGCTATTCTGGTACCCTATCGTTAAACGCTGTTTTCTCAGAAATTCGCATCGCCAATAATCGACGTTCATTTGAACGTAACTTTTGATTTAGAGGTCTTAGAGACCTAATTGAAAAAGCATTAGAAAGAGGACGATCTCAGCTTTAAGATGATGTAAAGAACTCATTTTTTTATTTTGCCACCATGTGGCGGGTTTTCACAGATCGCATCACATATGTGGCATATAACAAATGTTGCCAAACCCTTCATTGTGTCTTTTACGTAGGACAATGTATTACACTATTTTGAGGAATATTTAACGAGATTCTTTTTTTTGAGTTGTGGTAACAAAAAAGTAGGAAATAGTTGAATTTTTAAGAAAAAAAACCAGTAAAAAAAGTGAAAGCAAAAAAAGAGGAAACAATTAATACTTTATTGTCTGCTATGTGCCTTTTAACCATGTTCTGTTCCTACCTTTGAGCTCAGCAGTATATAGGCCGGTGACATGACGGTATGTTGGGTGACCACGCTGGGAGGGTCCGGCAAACGAGGTTTGTCAGAGATTGGCTCCACCCTGGGGGTTAAGATAGGGACCGATGGAACCTCATCAATTACCCAGGTCCTGCTGTCAATCAAATGAGTCACCTGCAAGAAATTATACAAAATGTTAGAATTAACTTAAATATTTTTTTTATTTTTTTAAATAATCAACCTAATTTCAGAAGCACTGTAGACTAATACAGCTTAGCATTGCATACTTAGTGAGGACCTTTGTTTGTATTCATGTAGTTAAGAGAACTCAACGAAAATACTAATTTTACTCGAACTGTGAAACTTTTTTCAATTGTATTTCTTTTTTGTGATTCCCGTGAGTGTTCATGATTATATTTCTACTGATAACCCTAACCTTATTTTGCCTTTTTCAGAGGGAGTAACCTTGTGTGGACGTTGGGCAAGTCCACACAACGTCTTCACTACCTGCACTGTGTGGACATCTTTTGTTCAGAGGTCCACACAGTGAAGAAAATTATTTTACACTGCTGTTTGAGTTTTTTTGGGGAAAAAAATCACTTGGTCTCTTGGGTGGGATTCAAACCCACCACCTCTGGGCTCACTCCGACGTCTGACCGCTCAGCACCAAGCTTGCCGGAGGTTCGATTATTGTAATGAAAAGAGTCCCTCATCATTGCCTTCCCCCTGCCTTTTAACTTTTTGGTTTAGCCTGTCCCTCTCATCCATCACACCCCTGAGCCCAGTGTGTAGCAGTCCGTCCAGGCATGCACTATTATATTTGCATAATTCCATTGTTAAATCCCATGTGCATGGAATTTGAAATCTCTAGCCATGTGCTTCAGTCTGCTGGGTGCTATGCTAGGGTGAGGTTTATCTGTGGAGGACAGTGCTGGTTTGGCCGGAGCATGGTCAGATAAACCATTAACCTAATGACCAAGTAAGTTGCAGTGTAGGTCAACTTATAATCCACCCTGGGTTGGGAGTAGAGTATATGGAATGGGGCAGATAGGGGAAAAATTTGGGGGGAATTGTGCCTTCGATGATACAAGCATAAGATTTGGCAGATGGTCTAATATTTTTGTAATAACAAGCAATTTTCAAATTTTCAAAATGGCTGCCATTACTTGGTATTCCACTTCAGCGGTTGTGTACAAAGTCTATGGAGAGTCGAGAAAATTATTTAAAAGTATAAATACAAAATAAAAATACCAAATTCTTGCAAATGTTTTTTGTTTTTTAAATAACTAGGCTAGGCCCTATTTCCTAACTTTTGGAAATGTTTCTCTGTCCCAAATTCATGTTTTTAAAACTTTTTGCACTGATTGACATTCATTGAGATGATATATGAAAAAAAAGTGGCGTCAGGGTGCAACATTCTTCCCCATAAGGTAACACTTCTCCCAAATAGTCGCTGCACGATCATTAAAACAACACTAGTGACCACAATGTTTTCTACTTATGATTGATACTTGTAGATGGATAGGTACCTGTGTTTCCATGAGAGAATGTTGGAAGGGAAAGGAGTCTGGGTTCAGACACCATAGCTGATCACTCTCTTCTGTCTGTGAGGCGCACAACAGCAAGGTACCTGGTAAATGCCGAAGTAATGATACTATTAGTTATCCTACGGGCGCGAGTGGAACACGGAATAATGTAGTGTTTCTGTAAAGACGCACCACATTTCCGTTGTTTGACGAACGCCAGTGCGATAACAAATGTATTTTCAAGCAAACTTGACGTGCAGTAAAGATAGAACACAGACGACGCTGTGCGCGAAACTAGAATGTGCCACCTGCACGCATCGATAACCATTTGCAGAATGCGACGATCCATATGGGACGCGAACGCGCAGCTCTTGAATTTCCAGCACCGTTTTTGTGCGTATTTTGCAATACGTGGAGTTTGATATAGGCCGAGCAATACAGTTTGATATCCCACTTTTCGTTGTCATGGATCGACCAATCGGGATCGAGGATTCAAGTTTGCTTGAAGATAAAGTAACATTAAGCCTTAAGTCAACTCTTTCAGTTCAAAGGTCGTATATGTACGATCTATTTGATGTACTTCAAAAGTTCTATTAATCGTACATGTACGACCCATTATTCAGGTTATTGCAAGAGGGTGCCATTCTACTGTTTCGTACATGTACGACGTTTTGTTGTGGTTATTCAGGTTCCTGGGGCACTAAAAGAGCTAAACAGCCAAATATTTTTCAGCCTCGCCCAACCAACCCCCCCCCCCCCCCTTTCAAAATTTTAAAATTAAAGCCATGTGTTTAGTCGAGCCATTCTGCAATCTTGCCCTTCGACATCACCACTCAAAATCCTTCTAAACCACTTCTGCATGCCGGCATTTTTCTTGGACATTGATTTTTCACCTTTGCTATAGAGGGCGGCGTGTACATTGGTCGGTCGGTGCTGCGCAGCGTTAGCGGTGAAGCCCGGCGGTAGTCTGATGTGTACTAGGGCGAGGGTTACCGGTCTGTCACGGGCGCCGACGCCCGCTAACCAACCGCCCTGGAAAGGGATTGTGGTGAAGTACAGTCGCACACCTGCAACAATAGAGACCTTTGAAATAAAGTAAACCGACAATCCAAAGAATGGAATTTTGTCAAAATCTAGATAAAAGTGCCTCTTTTAAGATTATGCAAAACCTGGGCGAATTTGAGATAAACTTTGTTACCAAGAGTCATGACAAAATGTCATGGAATGATTTGTTCGTTATGTTTGGTTGTTTCGTGATAACGTACCCGTCTGTGTTACTGCAACAAGATGCAATCTGCTGGACTCCGTGCAAGGTATTGCCGCAATGTGAATGATCTTCTTGAAGTTGGATCGATCAATGGTCCTGGAACGAAGACAATCCACAGTATTCAAAATCTGGAGGCAAACATTCTAAACACTGTCATAAATTTGTTTTGCAGAGAAATTGTGTCGTATTTTACCCTCTGCCCTTTTCAAAACCTTGGAGGGATCAAGACTAAAGATCCACGTTTTAAACCTAACTGTTCTAAATCTTTAAAAATAAACCTTGCTGAAAAGGCCGACATTATTCATGAGACCATCTGAACTTCTTTGTTTCCATAATTGTGAATTGGAAGATTTGGAAAGAATGAGAGAATGGTCGCCCTTCCGCTAAACAAATTCAAGAAATAACTGATGCTTTTGAAATTTAGGATAATTGAGGCAGAGTCAAATTGGTGGCAGTTGGAGGATTTGGAAGGATTGATGATGATTTTGACGGATTGAGGACGCATCCTAGCCATAAGGACCTAGGGTTTATGGGTACTGCTTACCGAGCATAGTACATAGCGTGCTTCATCATGGAGTAATGCGACACGGCAGTCACCCTGCGCATGCCGCACCCGTCAGCGCCCAAGTCATAGACTTGAATGGTCCCCTTCTCAGAGCGGGTGTACAAAATGTGTCGACTGTCGTCGATAGATATCTCAACCATTGGGTCTGGGAACACGCACAAATGAAATAAGATTAATGTAATGAACGCCAGTTGCAAAATATTCAAGTAACAAGAATGCTTTGTTTAACTCCCGCAAACATCGTTGCAAACTCACCGTCTTCCGAAAAGTTGAGAAATGAAGGCACGAGAAACGAGAGGGAGTTGCTGGAGTGATTGACCTTGCGACACTTTCGACTGAACCAGCCGTCCTGGGCCTAGAGATACACACAGTGCAAATCAACAAGAATCATACACACAAAACGCATGTATCTCAAATATTCCTTAACCACTACCCTGCCGAATGAAGCACAGTGCAAAGTCCACATTAAGGTACCAAAACCAGTGCCCAAATGGACGGAACAAGGCTAAGTCTATTGAGAACTCATCCCCATTGAACATTGCCAGAGATGGATCCTGCTGCGTTGGGTGATCACAGACTCTGATTGGCAGTTTGGCTTTGAGATTGTTGACCTTGGTGGATCTTTTGCTGCAACTGGGCAGGCTAGTCATTTTGATAAGTGCTGCACATTGCTGCGTCTGGCAGGGTTTCTAGCCAAAAAAAACCAGAGGGTTAGAGCTAAAGAAAAAAAAGGAACATTTGTAGTATGTGCATTTGTCCATTTTGAAGCAACACAACTGCTTATTCTTAAAGTTCTTAAAGAATGGTGCGTCACAAGTAACTTTAGTGGCTCATTGGCTTCTATAAAAAAAAGTGTACTTGATTGATTTTTATTCAGGTGTGCAATCCCAGAACATCTTGTTCTGAGCATCAGACGTTGGTTTGACAGTCTCTCCCAGTAGTCGCCCCCCCCCCCCCCCCCCTTCCCAACTCTCCCTTTAGAATTCTTCAGGGGGTAACAGCATACCTGATACATGATCTCATAGAGACAACCGTCTTTGCCGGCAAGGAAGATGCGACCATCAGGCGTGGACTTGACGCTCAGCATGTAGGTGTTGTCTGACTGGATGGAGAACAGAGGATCTGGCAAGAGGTGCATTTCACATCGGCTGTAGTCATTCTGTCCAACATCTGAAAGACGGCAATCACCGTACGTTAAATTAAAGTTAGGTTGTAAGGAAGTCAGGTTGGCGTAGCGGTTCTTTCCTCGCCTTCCACCGCTGTGACCTGGGTTCGAATCCCGCCTGGGCCAATATGTGGATTGTGTTTTTCGTCTCTAGATTGCCAGGGTTTTCAGTCCCTACTTGATTCTGTGGGTTTTCCTTTGAATGTTCTTCTGGGGTTTTCTTCCCACCTCTCAAACTATAATTTTGCTCAAATTATCTTCTTGTTACTGGAACCCGTCCTGGAACCGAATGCGTCAGGAATATGCAAGGCTTTGGCCATACTGTACCTTCATGAGGCTGAGTGAAGCTAACTCCAAGCAGGACTATCTCCACGGGAGTCACCAGGCACAACAGGAACCGAATGTGACTACGAAATATGTTAGGCTTAGGTTGCACTAGGCCAGCACACAGTATGGTTTCGCTCAAACCATCAAAGTAGGCCAGATCGCCACTGTCAAGACAAACAATATTTTTTTTATTACATTGTTAGACCACAAACATTTCTCATTATAAACAAAAATATTAATGAAAGGAATACTGACCACTTTTTTTTTACAATTAGTAAAGTTTTGTTGACAAATACAGAGTTCCCTTCCCTTCAATCAACTTATAAGGCCCCGTCTGAATTCTCGTCTGAATTTTTTGTAAAAGGGGCAGATATATTTATTATTCCACCGAAAGACTGCAAAAAAGAACAAATGTCGATGTAAACAGGACTCAAAATGACTTTTTTATTTTTTTATTATTTTTTACTTGAAGGAAAAATATTTTTTTGTTTTTTAGTATTTGTCAAAAATTCGAATGACAAAGAAAATCACCTACCCGTCTTCATAGTTCCAGACAAATATATCGCTGTCAACGGATAACCAAGCCCGGCTAATCCGCGGAAACACTCCCATCATGCAGTTGCATTGCATATCTGTTGCCGTTAGCATCAAGGATGTAAACATATTGCACCCACTCGACATATACGGGAGATATTGTTCAGATCGTCTGGAAGGCAGGGTGCTGTTAGAACTGTTAGCTCTGTTGTCATTTTTTACCAAACCTTCCTGGATTTTATTTAGGGAACTTGGTCCAGCAGGCCGTGAAGTGACTCGTTTTGATAGATTATGATGGACTTGGGCCAGGAGGCCTGAAGCACAGCTGGGAATCCGATTGATTTGTATCCACTATACAGTACTGCTGTTGTCGTAAGTTATGAGTACCGAGTCCATCAATATAAGCCGACTGAATGATGGACTTTAGTGGATTTAGTCCAGTACAGGTAAAAAGGCAGTTGGGAGTTAGGATTAAACTGGACCAGATCTTTTGTGTATTCTGATTTTTTGTGACATATACATGTTTGTTTAGGCTGGTATTTGTTTAACCCTAATGGATCTGCTGCGTTGGGTGACCACAGACTCTGAGGCAGTTCAGCCTTGAGTTTTTGTTTACCCGATTGATCTTGCTGCAACATGGGCAGGCTAGTCATTTGCACAAATGTTGCTACGTCTGGCAGGGTTTCTAACCAAAATGCCCCGGAGGGTTAGGGTTAAGGGTGAAATGGGCACAATCTAAAAAGGATACGTCCAAACTGCTCTACGAGCTCAGGAGGCAAAGGCACTCTCTTGGCCGGACTCAGCTGAGGCAAATCTGCTAATCCCACGTTAGTCGACGATAAGGATGGATAATCCACATCACTGATCCCGCTTAAAGTGGCATGAGCTGAAATATGATGTCACACAAGTCACACACACACAACAGTCAGTTACTTAATCCAAGTAAACAAATTAACCAGTTTTTTTCAGTTTTTTGTCAACACTTGCTTGCATTTTTTTAAAAGAAATGTATTATATTTGCAAATTGTTCTGAACATATATTGATTCCATAAATCAATAAATGCTCCGTCAAAATATCCTAATACTAGTAAACAAAAATCAAATCTGATACGACCACAAAGTCAACAAGTATTGCACAACATGCATATGGCTCCTGTAAGGCTCGTAACCCTTAACCCTAACCCTCCAGGGTATTTTGGCTAGAAACTCTGCCAGACGCATCAGATTGCATACTTTGTCACATTGACTTGTGTGCAGAGTGCAGCAAGGTCAAGCAGTCAACACAGATGCACTGTGCTGGGTCTGGCAGAGTTAGGGTTAAAGTTATAGAAGTACCACAAAGAATGCTTACATTTCAGAAATCAATGAACACTAATGTAAAGTCAACACTTTTCCTTTTAATCCCTGACAATATTTTTTCTGCTGTGGCCATAAATCTTGTTTACAGGAACTTGGATGACATCCAGATATAAATTATAAAAAACAAACTACTATTATTTTTACTCTGCCTATTAAATGCCATTTACCAACAATTGAAAACAAGACTAAGGCTGTGTCCGAATTACTTGGCTGCGAGTCTATGGTTGCGGCTGCAGCCACCTCCAATAGACTCTTCGGACACGGCTTATGTAATTCGGACACGGCTTATGCGTGGCTAGAGTGTATAACTATAAAGACATTCACCTGAGGAGGTTGTATTGAGTAGCTGAGTCAGTTCAGGATAACCTTTATCCTGCGCTATGAACGCGTCCACATGCTGACCGGCTGCACTTAATGATTCATTGGCTGTGGTTAGCACAGGAGCTATGTTCAGTGGTCGCGCCATACTTCACTGCGTTGGAAGAAAAATCGTTTTCTGTTTCTGTTTTCTGTAGGCCTAATGTTAGTAAGAACTAAAAAAAATATTGTTTTGGGGTAAATTAGTGAACATCCAAAACAAGTGCCAAAGTATCAGGCGAAATGATTTCCATGAATATTATTTATATGCCTGCCACCACCATGTCTGTGGATCGGAAAGAAATCATTTTCTTATTTATAATAACTAAATTTCACGTTACTTCAGCGGTTGTGACTTGTGTACAGTCTGGAGGGTATTTCCTTACTAAATTGGAAAAGTTTCTCAGTCCCTGATTCATGTCGACATTGAGATGAAAAATGAAGGTAAAAATAAGGTTGCAACATTCTTTCCCCAGTTTCATGTCTTTTCAATTCATTTGCAACATTTTCATTCAACAAAGTTGTTGTAATCATCTATTGGGCTGACAAACTGGGTGAACTAAGAAACCAATGTATAGTTAGATATGTGTATAGAGTCGATAGAAAAAGGTTGCATTACAACAAATTCAAATATTATGTTTTAATAGAAAATTAGGCCTAGGCCTAGCTAAACCTTAGCAATATGTAAACTCGATCTTGTGCGGTGTGCCCAATATCCGGACCCGATCTCTTTTCCCCAAAAATAAAATAGAACAGCACAATCAAAAGGTCGATGTTCATCGTCTTTAAACTCTGTAACCACCTGGCTTTATTGAATGTTTACCTATTTTTAACTAAGTCGAATTCTTGTGCGATTAGTTATCGGACAGCTAGTTCTCACTTCATGCCTTAAATTGGCGCCCCATGGACGTCGCCATTGTTCATGGGATTAACGCCCTCTATCGCCCGATTTTAAATTTCGGTAACGCGGACAATAATAAGGCGTCACTTTTTTATTTCTGTCCTCTCGTCATATTATGTCTATGGTATAGACGATGTGCCTCTGTTTACATCTGTATTCAAATGTGCCCGTCAATATGCGCACGAATCATGTTTTACATAAATTTGGTTAAGAGATGACATCAGAGGTCACATAATTCAAAGGCGATCTGACCTGCGACGTCACTCTCTTTAAGCAAATTTCATGTAAAACATGATGGGTGCGCATCACTGCCGGGCACATTTGAATACAGATACAAACACGTGACGTCAGAGGGCACATCGTCTATATCTTCATGACTGCCACTACAGCCAAAACGTCCGTGTGCTGTGCAGATATAATCCAAGTCAACTGCACCTTGACTAGCTAGTGATATCAACTCATGATAAACTCGCTGCAATAAACTAAACTGGTGATACTACACACTACTCAGCATTTAATTTAGCCATCTAATCATTAATTTTTTTTGTTCTCCTTCAATTTTTTTTTTTTCAAGACATGATAGCTGAATTGAAATAGTGAAAATGCCTCAAAGATACAAAGTGCCTATAGAAACAGCGATTACGAAACTGTACATTGGCTGCAGTTGGCCATTGGCGGGTTGTTGATGCTCAACAGCGCTGGTCGTCGCCTACCGTCACTCCGTGGGGTTTAGCGTCCGACATTCAACCCTCGGGCTCCCAGGCGTAGCTCGGTGCACTCGCACGGGCATCCTCGCCGCAATCGACCACCAGTACAACTGCCTGATTGCTGGGTCAACAACTGGGTCAACAACTGGGTCAACAACTTGTCCCGCGTAGAAAACGCAGGCATTACCGGTTGGGCGACGAAGTGCATGAGGTAAACTTATGTGTTGGGATTTTTGTTTTGTCCTAACAGTTCTTTCTGTGACAAACACCACGAATTTCCATTAGTGCTTTCTACTGTCTTTTGCGCGCGTTGAGAATTCGACATTGGGAGAAACTATAGCTTGCGTATACCAAAAAACACCAACATTATACAAAACGGAAAACGCACCAAGGCAACAACTTTAGTTAAAAACCGGAAAGTTCTAGACGTTCATTTGGTGTACAGTACACAGTACTACAAAATGCTACTCGATTCCCACGTGTAGTAAAAGTTTTGCTTACCCAAGCGAGTGTTGGGATCTAGTTACGTTTACACCCGACAAACTTACCATTATCTGCATTTGAGAATGCCAGAAGTAAGGCCAGCGCGAGGTGAGATGATAGCATTATTTGACGAGAGTTTTACTAACAACCAAGTTTCACCAACAGCCAAAGCAACAGACGGACCTGTTGCGTGCGATAGCAAGCACAATAGAAGCTATACAATTATTATTGCCGTGTTATTTTGTTTGCAGCATGAATCGTGCGGCATATGTTATTCGTCTTTTTCCCCTTTTTTAAAAAGAATTATGGAAATAACAGAATCGAATTTTCTGTTTTAAGCGTTGCCATGTCAACTGGAAGAGACGCTGGCTTGTAATCTGTAAACGCCTTCTTAGTTTGCATGGGGGGTTTTTCTTCAATAATGTCTTTCACTTTGATCAAGGCGTAAAACTAATTTATAATAACTATCCATTGTCTACAGGGATATCTGGAAAGAAACGTGCACCCAATAAATCAGTTTGATATTCCAACAGAGCACGTGTACACGATTAAATGCACACAGGGCCGGCTATGGGAAATGCAATTTTTCTTTGTGCAAACAAAGGTTTGGACACACAAAACGCATGAAAACACCTAGCTGGCCAAACGATTTTTGAAGAAAAAAATGCTACTTCAGAACACGATTATTTCTTCAAATTTGCTGGTACCCGCTATGATATGACGAATGGTTTATCTTCTAAAGAAAAATCGTCAAATCTTGCTGTGCACATGCGCAGTTGGAATACCAAACTGGCTTATTTTCAGATTTTGGAAAATTATCTTATGTATTTGCGGTGTTATCTTTCTTGATTCAAAAATCCACGTAAGTTTACACATTTATATGCTGAACAAAAATGTTTTCCAGTGTTTAGATTTTAGATAAAAGTAAAGTTCTTAAGTTATTCCAATATACCGTTTTCCTGGTCGGATGAGGGCACCAACTTGACGTAACCATGGCAATATGTGTCACGAAAAATGGCTTTCGTTTGTCAACGAAAACATCCTACTTCACCCAATGTTTGTTTCGGGTCCACTCCAAATCTGGCGTCGGTCGACCGTACGTTGTACTCCTAATGATCAATACACATTTGTCTTTCTATACTAATAATAAATGATCATGCATGACGGGCTCACATGTGTGGCAATTGACGAAACGGAGAAATGTTCTTGTTAATCGGCTTTTCATGGGGAAACTCGTCTCAAGGACAAATATAATCGTGTCTGCCCTTTCTAATTAAGCAGTAAGTGCTACATGTATTACAATTGCGCTGTGTGTATACTTTGTGTCTTATTTTAAATGTTGGGGCCCACAGGGCAGCGGGACATAATGGAAGAGGGACGTTGTGCAATTGTAATAAAATATTTGTAGATAATTACTAGTGGCAGTTAAAAACTTGGTCGTGAGTTCGAGTCCCATCCCACCCAAGTGATTTTTATTTTATTTTATTTTATAATACATCGGGCAACACTCAGTATGTATAACGAATACATCGGCGAAGGACAACATTACAATATCGAATTCACATAACCACGACGCAAAATCCATCTTATAAAATTCTGGAACCACTATTTCCAAATGTTACGTCATCAAATGTATAGTATAAATTTTTCAAAAACGTTTTGGAGCAATTATTGACATGTTCCAAAACGTTTTTGAAAACAAACCCAACCTATTACGGGGATGAAACCTAAATTAACTTAGGTAATTTCAAAATACCGTTGGTGTATTAGTATTTTCGGCAAATGACGGTTACAAAAAATGGGGTCGTTTGAGACGCTTGGTGGCAGCACGGTCCTTATTTTGTTGAACCCATAGACATCTAATAAAAGCTAGGCGGGAACTTGGGCGCACGTTCGCTATACCGGCATGTGTCCTGTGACGCGGCCTATTTTCAAAACAATGACCACAACGATAAAAGTATAGTTGTGTATACACATGTCGTGTCTTGCTTTTATTAGATGTCTATATAAACCACAGACATATAAACACATAGACCGCCAGGTCCTATTCAAAACTACAGGATGATTTCGTGATTTCGCGGCGCCCGACTAAAATACCAACTATGGGCAAATTTAGCCCTCGGTATAGGGAATTTGTACACACCCGAACTGTTCCAGTCAAATAATTATATGAAGCCATTTATCGATTTAAAAGAAAATTACATAGGGCTATACTATATACCATGTAGATTAAGCATAACCAGTGTCAATCTTGATACCCTAAAATAAAGAAGTTTTAGGCCCATTTTTGTGTCAAGCGCGTTGCCCGGTATGCGCACAGAACGTAAAAAAGCGCGGTGCGTTGCCCGTCGAACGAAATATAGTGTACACAATTATATGAACGCGCGTGCAAAGTGCGTTGCATGATAGACGCGTAATTGTACGCGCTTGACTTTTTATAGCTACACCCGCATGCCGTGCAGCCTACGCGTCGTTTTGCCCATACTTTGCAAATCACGGTTTTGTGCACACGACTGGCGGTCTATAGGTTTATATGTCTGTGATATAAACAATTCAAAAGGCCAGCGTGTTTGCTGCCACCAAGCGTCTTAAATATAAACAAAAAAGCCCTCGAGATGCATGAACGATGTAGCGTAAATTTCATACTTCATGAAATTCGTACTCTTTGGTAGTATTGCGCATGTTTAGGTGGAGAAAATAATAATGAAAAGAAAAATCACATCACGCGAAATCGATCTGTTTGCCTAAAGTGCATTATCGGCGATAATGCACTCGTCTATACCGCGCCCATGTCAACGGAGAACGTACATTATAGATGACCTTAAGTTGTCCGTCACTTTTAATTCCACGCAATGGCTTTTAATAAAGTGCGGACGTTAAGATGTACTAATAATCTCATAGACGGACAAACCCCACCTGGGTCGCAATTTAAAAAAGTCCTTGGGTAGCCAGATGAACATGTGGACGGCTTTTGTTTTCCTCAACACGACAGATCGGATACCGGGAGCACATCCCTCGAAACCAGGCGCCTTGTCCACTCCATGAATAGGGTACACTCTTGACATTCCCCGGTAACGACAATTAAGCGCGTTTTAGCCCACGGATTTATCAATTTGTCGGGAATTAGCTCTCACGACGTAGGACATCCTTGCGCCAAAAAGGTTAGCTGTCCGCTAGTGTTGTACCCCTGCCGCCTCATCCCCCCCCCCCCCCCCCCCCCCCCCCGCTTTTGCTTCTTAATGTCAAAATTTGAGAGGTCTTCAATACCGGGGGAATACAAGGCTGCATCTATATGATTAAGAGTGTTGGTCTTTCGGGGGGTAAGCCTCCCGTCGAACTTCTACTCGGAAAACGATGGAAATTAATCAAGCCCTAAAGTCGATACCTATGAAGTGGAGAGTTTGGATTTATTCATTGGAACACGAACGCAAAATCCTCTGTTCCCGCCTGTACGCAAATTAACCCTCGTCGCGCAAGCATCTTGTCCTGCGCTTGTGAAACCCGTCCCCTCGACTACTTAAGGGCGTAATCAATAATGTGCAGATTTGTAGAGCCTGAAGCACCTTCCATGCGTAAATGCATACGATGTAGATTTGCAGTACACTATATGTTTCGTTCACAGTGTAGATCGACAGGTTTTAGATTAAACATTGATTAAAAACGATGGCTGCAATGAGCTCTCTCGTTGGTGACCAGGTTTTAAAAACAAAATCAAATAAAATGATTTCAAGGTATCCCAATGTAAAACAATGACGAAGATAGCTCGGTCAAAACACACCGTCATGGAAAAGAAGTTAGATCAAAACAAAACATTAGATCATCGCTAAATTTGCCAACTTCATTTTCGTCTTGAAGGTCTAGTCAAGACGAGTAGGGTCGAGTATGCTGCAATCACTGTTCTAGTTAAATTGCTCTGAATTTAAGGGCAAAAGCTGATCTTTCTAAAAATGAAGTCCTTGAAATATATTTGTGTGTTCCATTTACCTATAAGTGATGTATCCAGGGTTTTTTTACCAGAAAGATCTAACAACGCCTAAACCGTCTTCAAACCGTATGAATCTGTATCAATCAATGTAATTTACTTGCGCCCTCTAGGACCCATAATAATACCATTTCATTAGCGTATCAGCACGTAATGCCATTCATCCCGCCTGAACACACACACTCGTAGCCAACACACTCTTGGGTTGTCTACACGGCAACATACAAGGTCGTCGGTTACCGCTCCGCCGTGCGTGAGGCGTATGAAGAGAGGTGACTTATGATCGCGACCTCATCCAAGCGACCCTTAAGATTCCACCGCCGAGTAATGATAACAGCCACTACAGCTAGATCACGCCCCGTGCGAGATCCGAAGTGGCTCGGTCCGCATAATCATCCCGACCCATGCCAAGCTCGTGTCTGCGCCGAAGTAAAATACAAAAAAATAAAAACAACCAGGAAGATGGGCTTAAGATCTTAAATTAAATTTACTCCGATTCCACTGGGGCGAATCGAAGAGACTTATGTGTGTTTACGGACGGTGGATTGAACGATTATATTACTGGAATTTTTGTTTTGTTATTGCCGGGCGCCGCGGCGAAGGCATGCAGTAAGTTAATAACTGTGGACGGGAAGGGAAAGTATGGCAGACAGATTTGCTTGGAACAACAAACGGAAGGCGGTACCTGCGGCACGATGCCCCCTTTTAATTTTCCGCAGACGCGGGCTTGACGACGCCGTAATATCTCGGCCGCGTCTATTAGACTTATTCTCTTGTGCCAGGCCGCTTATACGGCTAGCTGAATCAGGTTTTACTTATAGGCCAGCTGGGGTCCGGGTGCGTTCCACTTAGGCGAATACTGCCAACGTTTGCTAAACGCGAACAATTTGCGTGAGTGTGTTTGTATTCCTCCATGGAGGAACGCCTGTTTTTGTCGTAAACTGCAATTAAAGGTAGGATACACCATTTTGCAGATATCGACAAATTTTACTACCGAATTATTAAGAAATGTCTTACCCATTTGAAAGTAAATAATGATTTCAGGCATCCAGTAAAATGATAGCGCTAGATAGGCTATCCTGTAATTGTTCCGAAAAAAAATTAATTCACGATGGCCGGACGGCGATCGCGAAAAAACCCAAGAACAACAAGAACAACTGCCCGACGCCGGTTGAAAACGAACGCCGTTTGTCTTGCATCTTTCTCGGCATCCATGATTTTAAAACTTCGGACAAGTCGGTTAATATTTACTATAAAATACAACCCCCCAAATCCGCCCATTCCTGGTAATTCAAGCAATAACCAATGGTGTATCAAATACCTTTAGACTACCGACCGCATATCGCGATTCAAAATTGAGCAGTCTAAAAACAGTCTAAATTGAGCAGGCGATAACCTGGCTAGCTTTATAATGCAAACACCTTTTCAGTTATCGTTGACAATTTAAAGTCAAACAAGAAAGTCGAACATAACTCAATGGTTACTGGCCTGGAGACGGGCGTTAATAACACAACCTGTTTTTATCCCAGCCTGGACAAGCATGACGGATAGATTAAACGGCCTGCGAGTTTAACGCTCTAAAGATGTACTTCGCCACGCGCGCGAAGGCTGTGCGGCGCGGGTAGAGAACATAGTACGAGTCCCTAGTGCGACCATTTTGTATCCATGATATTGTTTAGCTAAGCCCATCTCCTTTCCACCTGTCAGTAAAAGGTTTTCACCTCTTCTTGTTCATGCAGGGTGTTAACTGGGCCTTCAGAAGACACGGTTGATGAAGTGGTGTCCGGCCGAGACTGATAATCAGCTGAGAGCAGAACTGCCGGAAATTGGATGAATAAAATTAATACTAATGGCAGAGTTCAACGCCAATCGATAACCATCCCAAACGAAACAAGCTACCGGACCCGAGTTTGGCCACCTGCCCGCCCCACGCTCTGTTATTATACACCACCTTGCCAATATTATTCCAACTATCCGACAGGTGGTTTTGTATCCTTCTTGGATGTACACCCAGTGCTAGTGATATAACGTTCTCATCAATTAGAGTCAGAAGTGAATTTACCTCTGCTTCATTAGTAATATGCGTAGTTCGTGGCCCCAGGAGAAATCTCGACACATACTGATTTTTTTCAGAAGCGAAACGAACTATGGGATGATCGAGTGCTTCGCATGCCAACTATGCGGATTACCTTTCATAGTGCACAAGGGAAATATTCAGTTCTATGTTGGAAACCAGAATTGATTCCTTGGTTAAATCTCGTCGCACAATGGACTTCCCTGCTCTCTATATTAATGAGGTTATTTCTGAGAATACAGCGGCATTGAGTGTGAACGCTGACTTGCCTTGAAAGTGTGTATAATCGAACGTCCATGATGTGGTAACTACAGTGTTATGCGTACACACGTGTATATGTTGTAGTCATCTTAGGAGCCCCCAAACGCCTCAACTGTCTTCTAAATGAAACAAATGTAGAAGGTAAAACAGAAGAGCAGACAGAGTATTGTTGTTGTGGGCGTTCACATACTTTGGAATATTAGAATATTGGAATATTATACGTGTTCCAGTTTCGGATTGCGGTATATCGCGCGGATCTGCTGGAGTTTTCAAGATGGATGCGCGCTTGGTCGTTCCTCGGGACTCGACGCCGATCACACATCTATGGGACAACAAGAGGGGGTTGCGTAGCCGCAGTCACAGTGCTTCGTCAGATGTAAGTGTTTATTTAAGTTGCGTGTCCGTCTTGGTTTTTGTCTTGAGATCGAAGTCAAAGAAACTCGATGGGTTTTATGTTGTCATTACAATTGTGTATATTGACCATGCTGCCTTGGATGGTATACCAACGGGCAGCCGACAGACAGGCGTCTTAAACATTTTAAGTATTTATTCCGCTCTTGTGGCCCGGGTTCGGCTCGGAAAAGTTGAGTTGTTCGTTGGATCTCTCCTGTGCCACGGGTTTTTTTCCGCGTTCTCCGATTTTCCTCCCTCGAGTTAACCTCACGAGTTAACCTCACGAGTTAACCGCACGAGTTAACCTCACGAGTTAACCTCACGAGTTAACCTCGCGAGTTAACCTCGCGAGTTAACCTCGCGAGTTAACCTCACGAGTTAACCTCACGAGTTAACCTCACGAGTCAACCTCACGAGTTAACCTCGCGAGTTAACCTCGCGAGTTAACCTCGCGAGTTAACCTCGCGAGTTAACCTCGCGAGTTAACCTCGCGAGTTAACCTCGCGAGTTAACCTCGCGAGTTAACCTCGCGAGTTAACCTCGTTAACCTCGCGAGTTAACCTCGCGAGTTAACCGCGCGAGTTAACCGCGCGAGTTAACCGCACGAGTTAACCGCACGAGTTAACCGCACGAGTTAACCGCACGAGTTAACCGCACGAGTTAACCGCACGAGTTAACCTTGCGACGGTAAACCTCACGAGTTAACCTCACGAGTGCAATGCGCACGAGTTAACCTCACGAGTTAACCTCACGAGTTAACCTCGCGAGTTAACCTCGCGAGGTTTTTTTCCGCGTTCTCCGATTTTCCTCCCTCGAGTTAACCTCACGAGTTAACCTCACGAGTTAACCGCACGAGTTAACCTCACGAGTTAACCTCACGAGTTAACCTCGCGAGTTAACCTCGCGAGTTAACTTCGCGAGTTAACCTCGCGAGTTAACCTCGCGAGATAACCTCGCGAGTTAACCTCGCGAGTTAACCTCGCGAGTTAACCTCACGAGTTAACCTCACGAGTTAACCTCACGAGTTAACCTCACGAGTCAACCTCACGAGTTAACCTCGCGAGTTAACCTCGCGAGTTAACCTCGCGAGTTAACCTCGCGAGTTAACCTCGCGAGTTAACCTCGTTAACCTCGCGAGTTAACCTCGCGAGTTAACCGCGCGAGTTAACCGCGCGAGTTAACCGCACGAGTTAACCGCACGAGTTAACCGCACGAGTTAACCGCACGAGTTAACCGCACGAGTTAACCGCACGAGTTAACCGCACGAGTTAACCGCACGAGTTAACCTTGCGACGGTAAACCTCACGAGTTAACCTCACGAGTGCAATGCGCACATGTTTTGTTCCTCGTCTGTCATTCCCCGCCACTGTTTCCCTACACCATTTTCCTGCAAAATAATAAGTGTGGGTCTTCGTGAAAAGGTTCATCAGGGAAAGTATATCATTCGCAGCTATCAAACAAAAGTAACTAACCAAATTATTGTTCAAAAGCTTAGGCATACTTGATAATATAAAAATATAAATAACTTTAAATACCCTGTGGAATCATTTTTTTCTGGCATGTTGCCGAGAGTTCACTATTTGCCAAGCAATAATTTGGTGTCGCGGGAGCCCTTTTTGGGCGACACAACCATTGCCTTTAGGTTTTTGCTCGCGCGCAAACAAACTGATGGAATATATTGTTAACATGTTAAAATGTCACATCGTCGTTCCGTAGTCTTAAATCATTATTTGTTTTGGTGGCTGCGAGCAAAGATTGAGATGTTATCGCAAATTGGCCATCGGAAAGAATCGGCCATTTTGTTCTCGATATGTGCAATTTCACACAGTTTGCGCTATGTCGACTGAATGTGTTAAACAATTACTGTGATATAAATTGATTTAAAGCCAGCTTTTATTAGGTTCCTCAATAACTACAGACCAATTTCTGGGTTAACTTATATATAAACATAACCGGCCATGCACAGTTCCCATCTCCGTATATATAGTGTTTTATTCTAGCTGTGATTTCCTTCAATTCCAGAGTCTTATACGCCGGGCATTAATCCTCAAAATGCAGAACCCATTTTTATATATTTTTTTATCGATGACAAATTACCCGCCATGGCAGAACAAAACTGGTCTCGTGGGGACTGTTCGTGCCCACACATGCATTTTATTTCAATTACCCTATAGTGTCAGATTGCTATACGCTCGACAACCCGCCATATTCCTCATGGTAACGAAACACGAAGATTCATATTTGGGTGTCTGTATAGATTCGAGCAATTCCTATCAGATAGACTCTTTGGAGATGGTCTAACGCCAGTGTCCAATTCTTTAAAATAGATTGTCAAATATTGTCAGTAGACAAATATTGCAGAATACTGTATAATTCCTTAGGGTATGGTATCATTTTCATTTATTCCGAAATCTTACCGATCGAGTTATTCCCAGAAAAGCTTACTTGGATTAAAGATCGTGCTTGTTTTTAAACACCCCGTGGAATTATTCCGTCTGACCTGCTGTCATTTAAAAGAAATCAAGAAAACGTATTTGATTTCCAACGATCATATGCCTTTAGGCTTTTTTGTGTGAAGGATTTATTAAGTTTTTAGATGTTCACTTCTCAAGCTTCGTGACTTGTTGCAGCTCTACATTTGGCGCGAGGTGGGGTTAGTTTGTCGGGTAGTTTTTCAGATGTTAAAGGGATCAGAACGGTTTATCAAAACATCTCAAGAAATAGCCAGGGTTGTAGACGAGTCCCTGCAAGTCCTTTCACAAGTCCTTTCGTGAAGCCAGTCACAAGTCCCTTCATAAAGGCAGTCACAAGTAACTGGATGAACAATGACAAAGGAATGCTTTTGTCAAAGCTGATTTGAATAGCTTGCGATTTGAATTGGAACTGGAGGACTTGTGATGGATTTGCAGGGACTTACAGGAACTTGCAGGGACTTGTGATGGACTCGACTACATCCCTGGAAATAGCTGCGAAGTTACGCAAACATTTTGTGTAGATTATATATTTGATAATTTATAGGGTTTTCGAGGAAAACTACACATTTTTGTATTCATGCTCACGTCCCTGCTCATTGGTGTCACTGCTAATTGGTGTCGCTGTCCATTAAATTAATTCATGCATTCGCCCTCACCCGTTTTAAGTGTTACTTGGTTCGTATGATGTACTTAAGCAAATCTGTAAGACCTCCGCTGGGGGTGTTCAAGTGAATACCGCTTGTATACGTTCACAAATAGACGCCACACTAGTCTAGGCGAATCAATAACACCAACCCATTTTATAGGAACTGGTTGCAACCTCACGCGTACGAACGCCACTACACATACCACCGGGCGTGTATCTACACGCACAACCTCTAATTCTAGTGGAACATCCACGGGCCAAGTCATCCGGATCAATAGGAAATGGGGACGCCTTCGTAGGACTATGAACCCAAACGTCTGGGGCTAATTTCATGGAGCTGCTAAGCACAAACAAACATTCCTTGGCAAAACAGGGTTACCAACCAAATTGTTCAGGTGATGTAATATACGTTTGTGAGTGGTATTCACTTGGTTTCTGCTTAGCATAAAAAACACATAAAATAGGGTGCATGTTTGCATCTAAAAAATCCAAGGGGTGCAATGTGTTTAAGTTGAACCCAATAGGTTTAATTTTGCACCCTTTATGGGTGCTTATGTATATATTGTACCAACTATAGGTTAAAAATCATGAGATTTTTGGTGTGTACATTTTGTTTACATTTTTTAAACTTTTGTTTACATTTTTTTTTGTGGTCACGTGGTACCAACTTCCAGAAAACTATACTCATCGTGTATCGCCTGAGATAATTGTGACCCAGCACGAGTAAATGAGACACTTTGAGGCAAAAATGAAATTTGAGATTTTGATTTCATCGTTTAAAGTTAAACAAGCTTTAAATGATGAAATCAAAATCTCAATTTTCATTTTTGCCTCAAAGTGTCTCATTTACTCGTGCTGGGTCATGCTACGTGCAAATTTAAAATTGACGACAGTGTTTGATTTATAGCCAAGATATACACAAGTGCACGATTCAGTGTTGGGGTTACATGCGGTGGCTTTGGAAAACGTGATCAGAAGCTATTGTTTTATAGGTGGCACACGTCAGTGCGCATGCCGCAAAAAACGACGCGTGCTTGCTTTTGGTTACCTTATTGGTCGAAGGAGTGCGTAGCGCATGCGTACTACCTGAGAGCGACACGCACAGCCTGCTGTTACCACAGAAAATGGCTGTCGTCGAATCAGTCTATACTTAGCCATAGGTATTTATTTTGGTAAAAATATTTGACACAAAATTTCCGAATTGTATAAGCAATGAAACCATTCGTGCGCGTAAACCTCATTATTTTAGTCTATTTTTTGTTTGGAAAACTAAAATACAGAGTGAATATTATTACAATAAAACCACGCAAAGTCATTTGTATCAGCAACTGACCATTCCCAATATTTCTGAGGCTGAGGGATCTATGTCGCCCATTGTGCTTCATTTCCCTTGAAATTATTTATCCATTTCGCCACCAATAAAGTTGTTATCACCCCACGGCATTTTCCCCTCATCTTTAAGAATACACTCGTCCGATACCTCTTGGTTTTAAAAATATGCCTCGGGAAATAGGGGATTCTATCCGTAAGACAAGACCCGGCCGTAACGAAACCCGACCGTAATTTATCTCTAAGGTTCATAAACTATAGCAGTTAAATGTGACATTTCAACGTCAGCTATATAGTAAAAGAGAGTGTGTATTGTGTGCGTTAAGATATCGTATTGCAATTACCAAAAATGTGAAGCAACGAAGGTGTCCGTTTTATATGAGGCGTTAACTTTGCAGACTGCGCGACCTCGGAGTCTTTTTTTGGTACAAATTATACACTATAATGTGTGATATTAAAATTGCACGCACGACCCATTACGGATCGAAATAACATCTGTTGAAATACGTTTTAGGTAATGATCGTAGGCTGAAAACAACTATTAGTTTTTGTTAATAGTGGTGGTGCAGGAACAATTTGATGCTTATTTCCCCAATGTCCACACATTAAGCTATAACAAAGATTTTTGTATAAGACATTACACGTGTTTATTGCAACACATTTTGCACCACTGGGGAAACAGTCGTAGTGAACAAAACCACCCATGGAACTACACTAGACAGGTGCTTTTAGGTGACGTCACTGAGTACGCTCTAAATTGAACTTCACGATGTATTTTATAGGTCAGCAGCGCAAGTAGAAGAAATACAGTAATTTATTTGACGGTTTATATTGATATAGCTTTAAGGTATTAATAATTATACACAGTGTCCCTTTGGAGACTCCGTTCCGTGCGTTGGGTCTTGGCTCAAGCCGCAAAAGCGATGGGCATACCATACCCCATCACCAGTAATACGGAGTTGTATATTGATGTACGTGCAGTAATTACCACAGTGAACGTTAAAGAGGTTGTGCGATGAATTGTTCGTATAGGGACATAATCTGTGCACATATCTACTGAAAATTAATGTACGAAACCTATTTGAAATCCATTTTTAGTTATTTGTATTAAAAACTGCGCTTTAGTCTAATTATTTACTTATTGCACTAATGAGCCTAATTAATCTAATCTTCAACGCTTCTAACAAAATAGATTCCAACAAATTCGATTGATCCTTAATCAAATCGCTGTAGAAGACTTAAAATGTGTACTCTAATCCAGACCTAAATGCAAGCGATTTACAACGATCTAACACAGTACTGGTTCAATACGGCTTGGTGTGAATGAGTCAGATCTTTCTGACGCTAGTTTAATATCGCTTCAATTGCATTAGGCCTGTTTTAAAGAACGCATGTTCTTTCACAGCGGTTTGACCTAGGACCAACCAAATTTGTTGGAATCTATTCAACAAAGAGTTTTGAGGTTTATATTGAAACATTTTACAAAATGTCCGTGTTTTTCCAGACAACAGAGGCACTGTGTGGTGTCATTTTAACCAGTTCGCGCCGGATGACGTATATAAACGCACAAATTTCCCAAAATTCAAAACGGATGACGCATAAACACGCCAAGTTCAAGTTCGGAAATGTATGTCAGCAGCGCGCAAAGCCGGAAATGCGTGGGTGTGCTTCCCGGCACTATCGGCCGGAACACACTTCGGATCGAGTTTCGTTAAAAATAATCCCGCCCGTCGGCTCGGCGTTGTTAAAATAATCCCGGCGCGAACTGGTTAAGAAGACATTGTCAAGTTTGGGAGTTTTCTGTTAAAACTGTGAATCCGAAAGGCTCCTTTCTTGTCGAGGTTTGTCTAGTCTTCTCTCTTGTTTGTAAGGGAAAGCATCAAGTCCATCCACTGCAGTATGTGTAGCATTCCTCCCATGGGTGTATCGCTTTGAGCAGACCGAACCCCGGATTCTCGTATCTAAGTGAGAGTCAATTACCTTCCCGGTAAATAAACCAGAAGGGTTATATTAAACGTTAAATTACAATCACGTCTATCAACTTGCCTCAAAGTCGTTTTAAATTTACGTCGTGAACAACATTAATTAAACATTATTGAACCCTTTCGCTGCGGTGAGCTGTAAGGTAAGAAAGATGCTATGTATGTATAGAGGCTAGCCAGTCCTTCCTTCAGGAGAGTACCTCGCATTTGAGGCGTATAATATATTGAATTCGTTGTTATCTACATCGGGGAACGGATAAAACAGGATTTACCGTAATGAAGGGAGGTATCTGTTGACGACCGAAAGGCAATATTTATTTTGGATTGGATGGATTTAAAGAGATTTCTTTCAATGTATTAGTTATGGCGCACGGAATTCCACTTTTTTATTATCTCTTTAAAGGGATCGTATACGTTTGGTAATTACTCCAAAAATTAATGGCAATCAAAACTTACTTGGTAAGAAGTACAGCAGCTTTGGATAGTATAATGCATTTTTAGAAACTGTTTACTTCGAAGTACTGCGGTTATGGAAAAAGATATCACTTTTTATCCCCCAAAAATTGAATCTGAGAAGCGTTACTGCAGTGACGTTTCTCAGACTGTGTATTCCAATGCAGATTATTCTTCCTGCGTGGACATAACCGCTTCAGATTTTCGGCAATATCTCAAAATCGCTAGCACCTTTTGAAATGAAATTTTTACATGTTAGTTTTATGGTATATATCTATAACTATATAGGACTGAAACAAACAATGGGTTCCATTTAAAGGGGCACCATGACGCCCTGAAATCCTCGAAAATTATAATTTGTTGATTGTTTTACTTATTCTATTTCAAACATCTGGTTGAGTGTGTTACCGTTTATGATAAAAGACGGAAAAAACACGTTGTGTACGTTTGTCGAGGCATGCGTATGCACATACGCATTTCAAGCCGTGCAGACGATTGCGTGGTAAACGTAGTACGTACGCATGCTAGCTGAGCAGCCAAAACATAACAACCGCAGAATGCAATGCGTTGGAATCACAAGTTGTACGCAAACATTTTGGGAGTCGCAAAAGTGGACCCCGAAATTCGAAAAGACAATAACATCAAAACCCGTTTTTATATGTTGGATGTTTATATCCTACTTTTAAATGCTTTTTCCGATTAACATCATTTCGTTCAAAGTGCGTTTTGTAGCCTAACAGGCGCTTCCAGGACGTAAAGCCAAGTTAAAAGTAACAAAACAAAACATAACAAGTATAGTTGAAAAAATTACACTAAATTCCCTGTGAAATTATTCCTTCTTGCATGCTGTCATTTTATAAGAAAACGATAAAAGAAGGTTATTTTAAAAGATGCGTCCCAGAGATGCATTTGTTTTTTGAAATTTTTTGTATTATACTTGGTTTATAATCCGTGAAAATCGCCGGGAACAATCAACAACCTGACACTCAGACTTATACAAAATATGTCTGCAAAATTTGACCGTATACATAATTGAAAAACAAAAACACCCGCAGCGTAAAAGACGCTTGAAGATATTCCTCCGAGTCAGATCCTGACATTTTTCTTGAGCGGAAAAAGCTTCTGTCGGGCCTACACGTGAGACACACATTTTTCAGACAAAAAATGTACATGTATATCAATAACTCCCGAGGCAACAATATATGTCCCGTTTTCTTCAAAAAAACACAACTGACGTCATTAAGAGGGCGGCTGGACAGGAGAAAGCCGTCGTTATTAGATTATCGGGATCAGTAGCCATGTTTTTCTTCTAGTTGATCAGATGCGATTTCTCTGCACCCCAGAGACAAACTTTACATCACTGAATCAATAAGTCTTGCAAGCTCCAAGTGTATTGAGGAGAAAATGCATCCCCAAACGCAGCTCAGAGGGGAAATCTGATGAAGAAGAACTGATGATGAATATGAATCCATCGGCTAGCGGCATTTTCGCGCTCTCGACTTTTGTGTGAACACCGCGCGTTGTCCGCACTTTATTTTAAAGCGATAAATAACCCGCTAGGGTATCCGTTTTGGGCGGAAAGAAAGTGATTTAAAGCGCCGTGCGTGTGATGCATGTAGTGTCTTTTATTGGTCAGCTGCAATTAAAACGAAGTGCGGGGTGCTGTGAGCTTGGTAGTGTAAGTCTACACTGCAAAAACTGTGGTGTTAAATTGTACACCAATGGTGTAACATTTGATTATTTCCTGGTGTTTATTTTGGGCAGGGATTTGGGTGTTGAATAACACCAGTTTGGGAATCAAATTTTTTTAACACCAATTTTGGTGTACACTCTGATAGCAAAATTTAACATGGATATCACGTCATTTGCTCGTCATTCTAGCGAAAGGATGTACTGTTTTAACACTATAATTTTGTACATATTAACTGCATGGACAAATTACGTAATAAAATATTACCAAGAACTGACTTATTACACATAATATGTATACAATAATAACCTATTCCTACTGAATACGTACTACACACATAGCCATTGCCGTTGTTAGTTTTATACTACGCTTTTTTGTCCACGACGATGTCACAACTAGTTTTTATGAATAATGTCAAAATTTGAAAACGAATAAAATGTAACGCGAATTTGTAACTATGTTTGCACAAAAATCTAAATTCAATCATGGAATCGTTTAAATAATTACATATTATGGTAAAAAAAATGAATTTTGGGACTAAATACAACAATTTAACATCGACTATTGTTAACATATCCCATAATTCCTTATCGACCAATCAGAGGGCTTTATTTCACACACGCATGCGCACTAGGTCAAATTTAACACCAAAAGTACGTAACACCAGTACTTGATTTGAAACTGATACTTCAAGAATCATTTTACTTCATTTTAACACCAATTTTCATTCCAAAAGATTTAAAAAACATTGGTGTTAAAATTTTAACACCACAGTTTTTGCAGTGTATGACCCCAAAGTCGGGTCGTTTATTCAGAAAATACTTGCGGGCGTTTTGTGAGGCACTGGTAAATTACAAATCAAAACAATAAATTAATATATTCTAACTATGCAGTGCTTGACTTTTACGAGAGGAAATTGACAGAATCATTGCCCGTATTTGAAAGTGAAATAACACCCCTCGGAACTCACAAGAGTTGAGATGTCTCAATTAAACCGGCGGGTAACCGGTACTGTAACCGATGGGTTACCAGTGTTTGGACATTTTGAAATGGATGATCCTGATCCATGAATATTAGTATACGTAAGAGGTCATCCAGCCTGACCCACGGGCTCATTAAGAATCCTGATTGGATTAATAAGATTCTCGGTCCACGATAGCACAACGATTTTTTTCTCAGTGAGATAAACACGAAATACAAATGCACACAAGGATATATAGGGACGTGATAACCGAATCGCATTCTGTGCATTTTTGCAATTGAAATTTATCGGAACCGGATATATGGATATAAGAATAAACAAAAGTATACATTCAAAAATGATGCATCGTAAATGGTTGGATAGAACACAGGTGGATGTGAGCGAAAACGTAAACCGCTACAGCCGTCACTGTATGATTAATAGCTTTGGTCCAAAGAGGGCGCTATAGAAGTGGACTGCAGGATTTGTTTCGCTCAACCGCACGCGCGCGCCTTATCCAAGGATTATTGCTAGAGGGGGTGGTTGAAGCATGGAGGATGGTTGAAGGCAGTTGTGGGTGCACTAGCCTAATTCAAGCCCCATTGAAAACGGTGTAAAATTAACAACGTTCAGGGCCAAGTTTCATGCAAAAAGACACCCCTTTGGTTTCTCAAGCAACTAGGACTATCAAATTATCGTCTTAGTCTTTATCTTTCTATTTCTTTAAAATAGTTGGTGGGTTAGCAAATTAAATGTTTTAATATTCACAATAAAAGAAACTCGGCTCGGACTATAACAAGTAGCTTGTAGGTGCTTTGTGAATCAGCGGTGTTTTTGGCAAGATTTCGTGGGACGGGTTTCATTCTAACGATCAAGATCGCCAGTTCGAGCGCGCGCAGGCGAATTACCCAGTAGAGGACTTTCATTTCGCCGCACGAGGGCGCAATTTTTCAACGACAGGATCGGAACGTCATACCATGGAGCTGTAAAAGCTCCATGATACGTATGGACGTGGAAGAATCTATAATGTTATGTCATTAAGCTGATGAGATATTGGCACGTGTCGTTGTTACAGGTAACGTAACGAAGTTATGTGCAGTAATTTGGTCCCTGGAGATACGGTAGCCATTTGTACAGGCGCCAGTAATGAATATCCCGCGTGAATTGTGTAGGTGTCAACGACACCACGACGACGCGTGTCCGACTAGAAAAAGTGACGTGCACGTAATAGCCGCTGAGACAGTTGCTAAGTTATAATTCGATTTTCATTTAGACACGCGCTTTATGGTATCGTATCTTCTTGGCAAACACTACGTACGCGCCACACATAATGTTAATAAAACAATGAACAACTGTCGGCTGTTCAGAAGGTCACACGTTTGGCGTTAAGTTGTTGGATTCATTCCTGCATGATGAAATCAAATTCTTTAAAACATACACAAATACAATATTTGCCTCTTTCCTCCAACAAATAATTTCAACTTGTATACCGCGTCTTCCAAAAATGTTCGATCCAAGAATTACCGTTTTCAAAGCAACCCGTCCCAAAAGAACAAAGTTATAAATGGACATCTCAGAAATGACGTTACCCAGTTTGCCGAATGACGTTTCAGTTTTCAGTATAAGGGGGCAAAATACCGACATCAAAAGCGATTAAATTTCGACTAAATGTGCAGTTTTAGCACTGTCAGTCGTAAAAGATAACATGTCAGAGAAGACTGGGAAAGATGCTATGCAGGGGATTTTCACCGGAAGCCACATAACTGAAAAAATTAGCGTGGAAAGTGTATGTGTACGTGTTGTGTTTACGCGCCGCAGTGGCAGCCCTCACTTTTCCCCATGACACATTTTGGTAAACAACGTGTAATGTCATAAATACATAGGGCTATTTCACAGCCAAATGTACTAAAATGTACATCTTTTATGTTGCCAACGAATTCTGCACTCGCGCGCGCATAGACGACAGCAACCAGCCGTAGTCGTCAACAGCGCCCCCAACCGGTCCCGATTATACCATCTCCTCTATTCTCATCCTATCCTCCATCTTCTTCTCCTATGATTTATAGGGGCACTGTGAAGCTCACTGTCTCTGTGTAAATAATTGAGTAGATTTCGATTCTCTGCAAGTCTTGTTTATTTTAGAGACTTTCATACAAGTCGTTAGCAAACAGATAGAATATTCGTCATCGTAGACGTAAACCAGCCGCCCGGAGATCTCTCTTGAACCAAATACCAGCGGGGTGAAATGTTACCCGAGTGTTTCTCGTTAACTGAAGAGTTGCTTGAAGCGCGGTTTGAAGACTACTCAGTCGATGTTTACAGTTTACTGAAATTGTGCAAACAAACTGTCACAGTATTATCGTAAATTTCAAAGTGGGAAAGCGCAGCGTGGGTATTAATAGTATAACGCTGTACGATGTCCTGCAAATGACGTGTATTCTTTAAACTGTAACATTTTCGATAGTAATCACTGGATTTGAAACTCGCTTCCCGCCGTAATCTAATTTGAAACATTTGAATGTTCGATGTGAATTATGACGTTCCTTCCACCTCAAAAACAATCGTCACTTGTTCTCATTTTGTTTATAATAATATTATAATATATAAATATGTAAATTCTAACAGTTTAAATTTGAAGAAAAAAACCCAAAACCACACAACCAACTAGATTTGGATCTCACGCCGCGACTAATTGAGTATTTTTTTACCCCAGACACCGCATAAAAAAACAGACAGTTTTTGAAGCACAGCCGGGCACCAGACTATTTCTAATTTGCATAGGTATGATTTGTTTTAATACAAGGGAGAGAGAGTAGGTTGTCCATGATAGGAGCGTAATGCGCGACGCCATGGGGCTGCTCCAGCACTGTATCCTGACTCCAGTTGTAGTTGTTTTTGTTGATGTTGTTGTTGTTTTTGTTTAGTTTTTGTTTAGTTTTTTTTACATTAATACATTAATATTATAGCCTTTAACATGATGAGTAAGATACGTGTTTCTGCCCTATCTATTTTGTTTTAAAAAATGAAGAAAAAAAAAAGCCGCAGGAATGTGATCTGAAGATCCGTATCAGAGATTGGTCACCTTTACGGAAAATGTCCCCACCTCAACAATTACGACATTTAAGAAAAGAAAAAAAAACCTGACGCAGTGTGTGTGCTTACCACCCTTAGCGGATAGTGACGTTCGGAGGTTATCAGGTGTCTCGAGAAATGCACAGTATGTGGTTGCATTAAAGGAGTATATAACGTGCGTTTGGCTGTATTTTTAGTAAACACAGATTAGTACACATAAATATTGAGTGGCTTTGAGTGAAACAGGAGAAATATTCAATATTGCAAGGTAAAATCTTGACTTTTCAATTTCGCAAGGCGAAATATTCCTCCCATTTCACAATTTAAAGCCATTCAATAATTTGTTTTATATAAGTAACTGACATATAGATCTGCGAACGTTGGCTCATCGATTAACGCCCACGGCCGCCATGATTCTGCATGAGCAGCACAAATCGGGTCACGACCTTCTTCCCCGGGTTTCAGAGCGAGGACCGACTGTACAACAGCCGTGGGAACGAGAATGATCCTTGCTGTTGTAATTGCCAGTCACCAGGGGCGAACGGGACTTTTTGAGCTGCGGTGTGAATGGGAGTAATAATGAATGTCACGTGATGTGAGTTCCACCAATCAAATGAAAATGATCTGTTTGTCATAGCAAATATGATTAAACTGATGCACCTATCCAATCACACACAAGTTGTTTCGATATTGCTTTGTACACCAAGTGCCCGCTTCCATGATGTACATGGGTTAACCTGCGCTTGATCTATGCGCGGAGGAAGGAATAGTGACGCAAACGTTCCAGTAACAGTTTCTCGCGGCTTGTCACAAGTAAGGTCGACTTTGGAAAATCACGTTTTAGTGAACGGGAGCAGAAACGGTATAATTATATTGTGTGTGCGAATGAAAAAGATAATTGTGTGTTGGTGGGTCATGGTCTCACCAAAATGACGTACATGTACATGTGAGCGCAGTGCGTGTTTGTATGGAATTCGGAAGTGGCATTGTGAAACACGACAACGAGACCTGTGGGAATTAGGGATTCCAACCCTGGAGCGATACACAATTATGAAGGTCAATCTCGCCCCGCGTACTTGACCCAGTTTACTGACTGACCAAGTTTTATGTGTCATTTCATGGGAACTCTCTGTGCGGTTAGCGGTGGGAACTGGCTGATTAAGTCGGGGGCTTCCCACGTCTAGGCTTCCTTATACCTTTGGTAGTCTTTCAGGCGCTGGACTCCCCCCCCCCCCCTGATAACCACCGAACGCAATTCGTAACAATTTGTCATAATTGTCGAATACTTGGTGTATGGGAAAAGCACTGGGAGACTGACGTACCTTCACATCATACGTTGGGTTAGTTTGAGGGGAAACTCCAAGTTGTCTAATAGATTGTTGCCTTTATTATGTCCACCAAATATCAGTTAATTTTAATTGATTTGTAAGGATGTGATTTTCGACGATGGTTAAAAATTATCCATGTTGATAACAAAATCTTTACATTAGAATTGAAAACGTATCAAGGGGTTCATGAGGTAATCATGTATGCATTCAGGCATTTCTCAAAATTACCAAAATGGGTTTGTATAGGAAAATATTGACAAGCCCCGCCATATTTCTACTAATACCCGGAAATGATTCGTTCTTTTCCATGTTGCTGACAATTGCTTGAGGTTTGACATTTTTCCCTCTCTTTAAAAAAGTTCATTTATTTTTAGTGTCGTTTTGGTTTTCCCGTCAAAACCGTCTGATATACATTATTGATTCATCAGAAACGAAAATCAGTGGTTTAACTTTAAGGTCATTGGCCGCAGTCATGTTCTTTGACATTCAACGCTGCAAAAACAACATTAGGCGACACGTACGACCGGCCCTGATTTAAATGAAACGCTAAAACAGCCGTCGGTTTCAAGGGCAGGACACGCGCGCCAGCACAACCGATCCTTCTTTTTCTTTATTTTTAAACAACTACCAACTGTCGGGCTTTTGTCACCTAAAGGGAGTATGCTGAATACCGTATTGTAATATTATCTCCGATATAGTCAATAGATTGTGGAAGGTGTTAAGATGTGGGCGGGAAACATACGGTAGCTTGTCTGGCGGATTGTGGATGCAACACACGATTTGCGAAGGCACGGGCTAACCCTTGTTGCACGGGCGCTGAGTCATTCGCGCGGCCGATCGATTGGAAACTGTCGTAATATATTGTACGTCGATGCAGCGTGCGTACGTAGATACTAGATACCACCTGCACCGTACTAATCGGCCCCCGTACCCACGTGCAAACGGTAGCAGTTCTGGTACACGTGATAAAGATATCTTTTCTGCACACAAATTGCTATTTCAACCGTGTCCGAAGCGACACATTGTTTACTGACGAAGGTGTTGCATTTCAACGTGCCCAGCACACGTTATTTACACGGAGATTGCCCAGATTTGGGGCTGTGGTTTCAATGCGATATCAATGCAATATTCAATTCAATGGAAGTAGAGCTGTGTGTTTAGAATTGTACCGAAACTACTGCTAGTGCTAGATATCATCGAGTTTATACCCGTTCTTGGATGACAGAAAACACCGCTGATATTTGAAAACCTGCCCGGTTGCGGGCCGCTTAGTACTACTAAACTACAGGCTGACTAGTATTCTTCGCCCTTCACATGTCTGCGACGGACACATTTGACTTCGCCGACCCTTCATGGCATAGATGCAACAGCCGGCGTGGGAGCATGTACGCCCAGCCAGGCACCGGTGCCGTCGGGGTGCCGGTGCCGAGCGGCGGCCTGGGCGGGCTGTGCATCATCTCCGGGCCGCTGCCGGAGCGGCGACGCAGCGAGCCCGCACCCAAGCCCCCAAAACACCTGTTCCGCCTGGGGTCAGTCAGACGGGTCAGTATCGGACCTACCTACATGCAAGGCGAGGATAATGCCACAGACTTCACGGTGGAGGAAGAAGAGGTAGGAAATTAATGCAATATATTAAAGTCTGATTAGCACATTAATGTAGACAGGCTAAAACCCCAATATAGCTACCCCTCATAATAGCACTATTCCACTATTGCCCGTCTGGGTAAGAATTCCACATCCGGACATCATCAAAGCTCATGCTTACAAAACATATGGGCCACGACAAGAAAACATATTGTAACGGAAAAACTTACTTATTCCTAAAACAGTATCCAAATTCGGGAATTTAAGCTTTCTTTGTGGTAAAGCTGGGGCATCTTCAGCATAACAATTGTTATCCGAATATGAAATTCTTAGCTGATTTTAATAGGCATGACAGTTATACAGTGTCGTTTTGGTTGCTACCCTGTTCAGTAAAGATGAAAGTGCAACGACTGTAATTTTGAAGTTCAATTTCAAAGTATGTCCAAATAATTATGGCAAGGGAGTTGAAATATGCCTCTGGCAGCACAGCCCTTTCTAGTTTTGAATTGCATTGAATCCACAGAAGTCTTACAAACAGAAGTACACTTCCCCCCTATAATATTTATGTTCAATTCTATGGCAACAAAATTTCCCAGCATACCATACCCATTCGTGCATGGATACTGTATTTTGTTACGCTACAGCATTACACGCGTATTCATCAACACCCTAACCCCTACCCCTGTGAATTGGTTTTCGGTAAGATTTTCATTTTGTTAACTCGGTATTATTTTTCTTCTTAAAATTACGACGGAGTTTAGTTTTAATAGTATTTTACAGATGCTTTCGAGAGATTAACCTCATAATTCTGAGAATATAATGAAGCGTTGAATATCGTCGAGAGCGATAGTATTCTTAGAAAGAATTTCGTATACGGACATAACTTTTTTCAAAGTTTTTTTCTCTTTACTTTCTCTCCTAAATTCTTCTTTCTCTTTCTTCTGTTCTAAGCTATATGGTTCATGGGTTAGCCAGTTCAGTTGCATAAACCAGCAATCTTATCGGTTGCTACGGATACAAGTCGATTTGATATATTAACACGATTAAAGATGTACGTTGAATGAAGTCGAGGTCACAAAAAGGTCATAATAATATTTAGTACATGGCACTGTCGGGAAGACGTTTATTTATGACTATTTAGTACTACATGTACCAGTGACTATTCACAGTATAGTGTTTATAAAGTCGCCCTAGGGTAAACGGTGTACTTTGAACCATGTTCGGACAATGTTTTATCAATGCGCTCTGTTTACTCAAACCTCGTGAAGACTATTTATAGGAGCAGCTACATAAGTATAGAGTCCAGATATAAATGGCAAAGAAATGCACGATGATCACGCCGAAAAAAGAATCGTTAGTTAAATGGTAGAATTCGGGTTATATTGACTTAGCTAAAGATTGTATCCATGTTTACATAACAAGATAATTACATGTTTATGAAGTAGATTGACACAGGCATGTTTAATTAGATACACATGAATGTTCAAACTGTCATCTCTGATGTGCAATATTATTGCCAGCGTTCAATGACCTATCGCATAATACCAGTACATTTTATAATTATTCCCTACCAATCTCGTTATTGTTTTTTAAAATACAGAAGATGGTATTGGGAAATTGTTAAAGGAAAAACACAAATTCCTATTCGAATGTATCGTGGCCATATCGGGACTTTCATTTTTATTTTTATTTTCATTGACGGTACACTATACGTGGACACTGCCTCCACTAGAAAAAAAACTATTTTAGATTGTTTTTTTTTTCAATGTAAAACGTAATCTTGTAATGAATGGTAGATTTACAATTATCAACCGAGTAAAAACGCTGTACCCTATTACGATTCCTTGTTTGGGCATCGTGAAATCGAATTTTGGAAATAAGTTTCAAAATGGTGGGCTGTTAACATGTAAATGGCGTTTGTTAGAATTAGTTCTACGTATTTCTGTGTAAAAAAAAAAGTGAACCTGCTTCTTTGCTAGAGTAGATCCACGGTGAATCTAGGGGCGTTTTAGGGTTTACCCCACCCATTCCCTTGGATTGTACAAAATGGTAAATAACATAAACATGCCTTCTAAAGCTGCCATCCTGACAGATAAACCCCTCTGTCTTGTCAAACCTATTACCCCCCCCCCCCCCCCCCCGAGTGACAGATACCTACCATGATTATCTGTAAATATCAGGTTATGGCATTATACATGTGATCGTGAATAAATACACGAGAATTTCTAACCTAAATCCCAAAACATACAAGCAATAACCCAAGGCATTACCTTGTCCGCACGGGATAATATTGTTTGTATAACTTGCCTCGATTCTGCAATGTTGTAAAGGTTTTCTTGCATGTGATAACCGTATGGCGAATATTTTATTGGGCGTTCAACCATAGAGAAAGGAACAGATTATCTATGGTTTAACGGATATCGCTTCAGTTTACTGAAGCAATTAACCGCAATATTCAATTGTAAATGCATTTTACATCAATCTGCATCTTTTCTCGGGAGAAACCCGTAGGGTCTGCAACCAGACTTTAGCATCACCCGTCTGCGTATACGGTTTAGAAATTCTGAGTATGAAATGAATGGTTTCTGGCTGAAATTATGTAATTTCTATAGAAGATACTCTACAAAGTTTCACGCATCAAACTTCAATGATCACCGTTCTGTATATTGGCCTATGTTTGCTTCCGTCGGATGCTTTTTTTTAATCTTACAAAACGATGTAAGTGACACAAGTGCGGAGAAAAATAACCTCCTTCCCTGAGGATATAGCGTCCTCAAGCTGTCAAAACCTACACCCAATATTATTTTTGCATCTTCCCCTCTGAGTGGTCGAGTTGTTCTTGAAAGGATGCGAGAACGTACGGGGACGTGTGACGTACCACACGGAACTATATGTTTTCGACACTCTCCACCCGTAATGTTAACACGGCTTTCTATTCTACTTTTCATATGCCATCGTTTTAGGGATAACAAAGTAAAGTAATTGTAAATTCAAAATAATGATTTATAAGCGATTATTTTCAACATTGTCAGAGATGGATTTTGCTGCCACTCATTTTGATAGAAGGTGCATGTTGTTTGGTAGGGTTTCTAGCCAAAATGCCCTATAGTTAATAACAAGAAATGGATAGGCTATCCTATAGGCTATACTAGGTAAGAGTTTTAATCACAAGGATTAATTTAGAAGGCAGAAAACAAAATCTACTGGTAGGTCCAACTGCAGATAGTGTTTTAGGCGTTCAACTTGGGTTTGACATGATCTTTAGTATAAACAACTATTTTCCCCACTTGTTTTTATGTTGAAACAACAGATGAATGTCACGCGACCAAGATATGCGGTTTCAGCATTATCCTATACTGCGCTAGCCTAAAGCTTTTAATGCGCCGTCTCCAGAATATAATATTTCCTGGGGGATTGCATGGGGATTTGCAACTCGAAATCACAAATTTTGATAGCACCGACTCTGAAATATAATATTTCCAATGCCTCACCCCTAACAAAAAAATAATAATAATACAAATTAGAACGAGATAGACGAACAAAATACAAGTAGAATTTATGGGGAAAAGATTGAATATTTTGCTGTCGAAGTAATTCACTGTATAATATAGTTTTGTTCGCATAATTTTGTTGGTGAATACCGAAGCGTACCTTTGCACTATCTCGCTGCATATTGTAATGTTGCTGATTTGCGATGAAACTGCGCGAGGCACGAGCATTGAAAGGTCTTCATGCTTGACTCTGACATCTGTGAATGAGGCTTTTTCAGCTTTCAATAAAAACCACTCAATGAATGGCAGTAGAATACGTTTAGAGGACAGCACAACAGTACGGGTTCGGGGTCGTATTCGTGGAAAGGCTTTTAGCGATGAACTTTTACATTTATTTGCTAGCACGACGTGCAAGATTGCCGTATAATGCTGCTACTACTAGCCTCGCGCATAATCTGACGGCTTATAGACGACATTTCTGGCGGTAACAACAAGGTTTTAAAACAAAACAGTAAACTTAACTTGAAATGAAAAAGATACAAAAAGTGCTGCGCCACCCACTGCAGAGAAATCTCTAAGATTTTCAAACTTTCAAATATAACCTTTTTGATAGTTCTGACTTAGACTTATCGATGACAGATATATTTAAAAAAAATGAAGGCTGACATGCCACTAGAAGTAGTTTATCACGTGATGCAACTTATTGGTCTGGTTCCCAGACCAAAAGAATCTGACTATCTCTGATGCATCTTAAGTAAATTCCCGCACTAAGTATATATACCGGTACCTTCAATCGCATGTTTTTCTTCATTAAAAGCTTCGGTTTCCTCGTCAAAAAAATATAATTAGTGCAGAAAACGATAATGGAAAGGATATTTTAAGGAAGAATTATTCAAACACGAAATTGAAACCACGAGCTTTTGTCGGTGCTTTTTGATACAAGGCATCGCGTCCGACGTCGTGTTTCGCGCCGTCATATTAAATAAAAACCCACATCCTTTTTTATTTAAATTATTTTCCGAGTTAAAACATTGATTACTCTTCATCAAATTATCCACTCATATTGCGGTTTTACTACTGTATATAGTTGTTGACGATTTTAAATATGTTTATATATTTTTTTCTGGAGTCCGAGTTAGGCTTGTGAATTTTTAAATATTGTATTAAAATGCAGTAATCATAGTAATTGAAGTACTGGTTTAATTTCAAGTGACAGAATTGTCCATTCCCTTACAAATTTGGTTATAAACGATTCTTAAAACTTACGTCAGCATTAATGGCAACGACTAATGGATTGCTAACTGGCAATTAAGACCACCCCACCCCCCCCCCCCCCCCCCAACCGAGAATAATAAATACAAGATTCGTGGTCAATGATGCATGCGTATAGTAGTACATATGATATAGAGGTATTGCTGCCGTTGCCCTGTCTGCAATTATGTAAAATAAAATTATAACAAAGTTATAAAACATGTTTGCGTTCAGGTATGCGTAGGAAGAGGTAATTACTGACGCATTTCGCATTTGATCATTTTGCTTTACCGTGCAATGTGGTGGTTTTTTTAATCAACAATAACACCACTCAATATAAAATACCAAGCATAACCCGTGAACGATTCAGGTCAGTGGAAAGGACTATTCGAGAAAAAAGTACACAAAAAACTTTGATGTATAGGTGATAATCCATTTGGCTGTAGGAATTCAATGGAGACAATTGAACTAGGGCGTTGAATTGGCATAACCACTGAAGTGTGATGCGGTTGTATACTAAGTTAAAACGACATGGCATGGCAACGTTAGCGCGCACACGACCACCGTGACGTGTCCTAGTACTACGTCAGCCGTGTATACACGTCAACCGCCACAATCAAGGAAACTACCGCGTCGTGCACTGCACACACGTTTTCCGCTGAATCAAACCGTCATGTCTGGCGGGTTAACGCGTCATCCGTGAACACCACAAATATTTCCAGCAACATTAATTCCGTCATGCTTAGCATGCATTAGCCTTATTCAAATGTTTGTCGGTGTATTTATCATTTCCAGTCATAATAATACCATTCCCATCACAGGCCGTAAAAATAAAAAATAAATGTTTGAGATATTTGTTGACAGTATCATGTCGATCAGGGTGTGTAAATAACATTGTATTTCTTTATCAGACGAAGCGACAGTCACTAGGCCTTTGCTATAGCTATCGGGTTTACGATTGACCAGATGCACAGTACGCGATGTCATCAAGCTAAAAGAACGTGATGAACTTGTAGCGATAAAATCACGCTGCTTCAAACACAAAATGTGAACCCCAGGCTAATCTTTTTTATCGACACTCGTAATGACGCATTTCTGATATCAGTGTTGTTTCGTCCCAATGTGGTCAAAGAACTGTGCCTTTTTGTTGTCGTCTGAACTGAATATAGCTTGGATTCTGAGCTCATGAACAGACTGAGTGTGAAAGGCAACAGCGCGATTTTTGACAGTCCGAGATTAATAGCTTTGAAAATGGCAAAAAAATAATTGAAATATTATTAGGTTAAACGGGACACAAAGGTGGATGTTCATTAACAAATTACACTACATGAGCCCTTTAAATTGTCATGTTACACACACCTTTAATCGTTGCACTTTTAAATGGCAAGTTAACTGTAATATAGTGTTTAATACCCACGAGGTGCAATATGGTTTGGCACACCAACATTTAATAAAACTGTGCCCGCAACCCAACACTCAATGGTTAGCAACCCGTAGGTTTAATTGCTCTGACTTTTTTGACACTGTTTTTTTAACTGGTGCACACTCAAGGCTGCCAATCGACTGAATATTAATCTAATTGTCAAGGAACACTCGATAGTTTGCCCTGAAATTGACACTGCATGTAATTCATTAAAAAGACGTCGGGCTGTCATTTTGTTTGTCTATTACATCGACTTCACACAAGTGACCCTATAATAAAATCTTCGTGACTCGCTTTTGAATTATGTGTAGAATTGATTTAGTGGTATAGCTGACACATACGCATGATCTTAACACTTCGGATTTCTCCCTTCCCCCCTTTAAAAGTTCGTTCACCCCACATTGTTTCGTTTAGGAATGGGATTTGGAGTCCCTATGTCCCTATTTTGTAATCATACAAAAACAGAAGATCGGGGTTCACCCTGAGTCCATCAAAATCCATTTCCTGTTTTGGAGGATTTTAGCGGATTCAGGATACCTCCATATTGAACAACTGGAGGAGTGTGATGGATTGAGGATTTTAAGACTAGCGTTACTGAAGGAGTGTGATGGATTCAGGATACAGACATTCAGGTGATGGACTGTGATGGACTCTGTGGAGAAACGCACTGCAATTTTTTGTGTGCCACCTAGGTATCCTGAATCCGTCACAGTCCATCAAACTTTTGCTGGTGGAGAATGATGGACTCAGGATCTCTCCAGAATGCATACTGGTGGAGTCTGATGGACTCAGGACACCAGCAGTTTTTGCAAACCAAAATTGGTGGACTGTGGCGGATTCAGGATACTTTCTAGTAAAAGCCGTGAGGGGGTTAGGGTTAAACTGGCCTTCGTGATGACTGTTTTTCTTACCCACGTGACCCAGCCTACTATAAATTCAGCTTCGCCATTTCAGTAGGCAAAGACCACACAGGGGCGGATCTAGCTTTTTATTTCGCTAAAGGGCCTCTGAAAATGTTGGATTCTATAGATGCTCTGTTGTGCAATTTGAGCTGATTCCTGGCAACTTTACTCTGAAATTAGGTAATACATGTACATCGATACTGTTGCAAATCCAGACGTATATAGTCGTGAGCACAACGGATGATTGAAGCGTCTCTAATGGTCGTCACCAAAGCCGGCTACGCAGAGCGAAATGGGTTTCGTGAATATTGTTGAATGTGCGTGCGATCAATTCAGCGACTCTGCGGAAATGAGTGGTTGTCTGGACAGCTCAGGCGCGCTGTATTAATGTTGCTGAATGATGAATGAACACCATGCAGCACATTATTCCGAAAACTCCGAAAAAGTAATCAATATGTAAACACGTCGTGTCTCCAAAATGGGAGGGGCTATGGATCTCTATTATATACTAAATGAAAACTTAGGTTGTGGGCTTTCTTACCACGTATATAACTCAATTTCATTTTTTTCGCGACACAAGACACCTTTTTGTAGAGCCGGTCACAGATATGCGGAAATAACTTGAGACGTGGGTGGTTATATTATCCCCTCAATTTTTTGGCGAATTTGCCCACATCGCTGTCTGGCTGTACTTGTTTTACAGACGCTGTCATAATGCTCCAACCGTCTTGCTTTGGTGATTTATTTATATATTTCTGGTAGTGAAACCAAAGATTCATCAACCGTGACCTAAGCACTGTAGTATAACCCACAAGCCTGAAGAAACATGTAGAGAGAAGACACCGCGAAGAAGGTACAGGAAAACCCAAGAAGAATATTCTTGGGGGCAACCCAAGGAACTGAAAACGCAATCCACACTAGTGTGGACGAGGGGCCAAATTTACAAAGGCTTCGCAAAGTAGCAAATTCGCAAACACCTCGCTAACGCTAATTTCGTAATTTCACAAAAGGTACTCTTGGCAAGCACTTTGCAAATGTTAGTGAAACCGCCATGATTTCGCAAACACCGCGAAAACACACCTTTTGTGAATAACGTGTATATGTACGTTATTCACAATAGAAAGATAGGCTATACAGTAAATGCCAAGCTTATCAAGAGATGTTTGGAAGATGTTTGGAAGATGTTTGGCGTGACCCAATACCTCCTCCCCTGTTTGCGCACTATACTGGTATTCGACAGACAAAAATGTATAGGCTTTCGTTATCTTTTAACCTATAGGGCCATCTCTGGAATTTGTTTAACAGTTTGAGGAGCAGTGTATCCGTTTTCTATTTTGATGATAACGAAACAAGGTGTATGTAAGCTTACTAGTTTAGTTGTGTAGTGGGCGGGCAGCGCGCACGATGTACAGATCTTTAAAAAAACACAATTGTGTGGACTTGGCGAAGGTTTGCCAACTTAGCAATTTCATAATTTAGCAAAAGCTTCGCGGAAACTTTCGTGAATTCTACGCATCGCTAAGCTAACGATTTCGCAAGTACTGAGATTGCTAAGCTTTCGCTATATATTTGCGAAGCCTTCGGGGATTTTGCCCCAGGCGGTGGGACTCGAACCGTGGCCACAGTGGTGGAAGGCGAGGTACAGTATCCACTTCGCCAACTTGACTTCTCAAAACGTCCCGTTGGTTCGCTCGACTGCGTACACCGAGTACACCGAGCAAAATCTATAACGTATTCACCCACACAGACCCTTCCTACGCAGACCCTTCTCCTTCTGAAACTCATAACCAACATGTTTCCCAATTAATTATAACTTGTCTCATGTCTAATTGGAAAAAAATGACTTGTTATTTTCCACCTTGTTACGTACATGTTATGCAATACAGCTGCGTCCCCGAGCTTTAGAAGGGCAACTTTCATCTCCAATTCTCGCTTATGGAGCCAATTTAAAAGTTGGCCCCACCAAATTGTTTTTCTTTGAGTCGGTACTGATTTCAATCCCTCGTTGGATGTGATGTACGCCGCGGCCCAAATGAAGGCCAATTCTGACAAGCTTGATCAAAAACCCTGGAGGACTCTCCACCTAACGAGGGACAAATTAATGACGCTGAATGCTGACCTAACGACATCAAAACAACGTTCAGGCAGTCGGTGACATTGTGAGGCCGTATTCCGGAATACGGCTGGCGAGGCTGTGATTCGGAAATCGGAGGTGCGACAGGCGGATCCGGTTTTATCATTTTGAAGTGCCGACAAGCTACACCGCTTTTTAATGGATCTCTTTAATTAAAACGAACCTTCGTGTCGTTTTCGCCTCTGTCTGCGGTCTTGCTGTTCTGCTGTTTGTCATTTGGTGCCGTCTTGCGTCGTTTTCAGACTTTTTGAGTGATGTTTTTATTGGGAATAAATGTTATTAAGGGGGAAATTGTTCTATAGCGTGTTACGTTGCAGTAAATTATGGCCAACACAGTTTACCGTGTTGTATTTCAGCCGTTAAAACTGCTTCGAGTTCATATCTTACAAGGCTTGGAACAATAATAAAGTTGCTAGGATTGGGTATTATATGGTCATCCGAATGGATCCCGTTCTAAGTATTTTGCATGGCACATAGGGCGGTTGATCACAAACGAAACACAGTCAGGATTCGTGTATAGCAGCGTTTTATGAGAAGTAAGACGCAAAACCTTGAGCCCTATCGCTGCAGCAGAACTCGATGGGTGATAATTATACTAAGATCGGTCAGCGGTATATATTCTCTGCCCAGAAGGCGAGAGATGCATGTATACACGGGCATCTGTTGATGTCTCTCCTGGAATGGTGTCGCCTTTACCCCCCCCCCCCCCCCCCCGCTGGTCATCGGTGCTCCTTGGGAACAGTTGACAAGAACACCGGTAAATTATTTCGTGTGACGGACGCGGCTGCTTTGTCTTCGGACACGAAGGGTCAACATCGAACTTGCCGTACGGAATAATGATGGACGGTAAATCCAGGGTTGGGGGAATATTGGGTGCACCGCTGGGAAGAGAATGCTGCGGTGTGCATCCGATATCCTCACGGTGTGCTTGTCCAATACCTTAACCTTAAAATTCTGGTATTTGTTTTTGTTTATATACCTGTAACTCACAGTACAGGTATTCATTCCAACTACAGCTTATGGCAATCGTAAGAGATGTTTTAAAATTTTAAAAACAGTCGCAACTAAAGTTATGCAAACTATTTTAGACATCAAATGAATTGTAACGACGCGATCAGTTGTCATTTTGCTCGCTATTTATCTCACTCCCAAAAACATTTTTTTCATATATTTTCGGCCGTGCTCGTGACGTGTTTATCCGCCATCCGTTTTGAATTCCGGAAAACATTGCGTGTATACACGGCATTCGACGCGAACTGGATAGCAAACGATAACAAACTAACGCTCGATAAAAATATATTATATTGAAAGTTGTACCGAACAAGCTTCTGAAGAACTGAATCTTGTTTTACAGTACATACACTCGAGGAGTGCGTGTCAACTTTGAAGGAGGACGCCATTTTGTGTCCAGATTGGGTACGTTGCCGACTTCACAACACTACCCTTCACAACCTTAATAAAACGTTCTAACACATCTCTCTTTAATACCACTGACCCCATTAAAACTGCATAGGAGGCTATCGTGCACGTCTTTTACCACTTTTGGTCGGAATCGTGATTACCGTCACCGATGACATTTTAAGTGGATACAGAGATCCTCGTTCCTAAAGAAGAAAGCTAAAGAATGAAGGTAGGGGGGGGGGGGGGGGGTTGTAACAAACAAGAAAACCTACTCAAGAAACTGAACCCTCATTTGACCGTGAAAGAATCTTATCTCCTACCTCCGCTCCGGGAAGGGGGGTGTATTAGCTTAGTATGTGCGCTACCGCGAGAGCGCATCAGAGTCGGCGCGTGCCTCCATCGCAGACAAAGAAGTAAATACCTAAAAATGCCTGGGGACACCTACGTTGTCGTTCTGCGTTTACACAACGCGTCTGACGAAGATTGCTCTTACGCTAAGCTGATTTACCTTTACGCATCTTTTCAACCGTGTGAACCATGTAACGTTGGATCTGCAAAAACACCCTTCTCACACCACCTCAGCGATTGGCCATACTGATCGTGTGTAGTGGGGGTGTAGTATGATGCTCGTACAATTATACAAGTGCGACTGCACGTACAATTTATTTATCTAAATACAAACATTATTTCAATGTTCTTAAGAGCTTTTTACTGTCAATGTAAGCATCAGATATTTTAAAAGCCACCCAAACAATCGAAGATTGGTTGTCTTTATGTACCTCTTAAAGAGTTCTGCGATAAATTCTTATTTTCTACCAACTTTCTGCTACTCTTATGTATAAAACTTTTTGAAATCCTTTTTGGGTTAATTTTATTTTAAAAGGGCACTTTAAACGTTTCAATTTTGTCCACGCTTTTCTGGATAATAGAGGGCGCTGCTGTCGTGATGTCATTTAAGGAAGACGCTGTTAAGTTTACAGGTTTTCTGTTCAACTTGTGAATCTAAAATTTGCCCATTGAAAACATTTGTGAGCGAGCTTAGCTCATACTGCCATGTACTAACACAACAACGAACCTGCACCAAAGAAGCTAACATTCACGACAGCAAAATATCCACAGTTCTGGGAACCTTTGTTACTGAAACAGTTGTAACATTAAGTTTTCTGCCTGATATGCCCCCCCCCCCCCCCCCCCCCCCCCCCCATTTGAAATTTTGATTTGCACACAAACAGTAAACCAGTTGCCATTCGATGCCCAATTAACAAATTGGTGCACCCCAAGATTTCCCCCATTAATGTTGTAAAATACCAGGAAAAACTGTTCAGTTTAAGGATTGTATTACAATTTTAAACCAGATTGCTCATTGGAAATATTTGTGAGAAATGTGTTCTCATTGGCTTTGAAGATAAACAATTTAAAGAGATGTGGCGTGTGTGACCAGTTCGACGACTGTGTAATCTTTGAGTTGAAAATCCCGTAAATTAAAAATCTACGTCAAGTCAAGTCAGATTGATGAACGACTACAGATGTACAAATAATCATTCTCGCTCTGTGGGGAAAGTGGGCAAACAATAATGAACCAACCACGTCTGTGGATGACACCATGTACATAATATCTGCATCTATAGCCGCGTTCGCACTGGACTTTCTTTGGTAAAACCTACGGAGACTGTTGTCAACTTTAACCAAATTAAATCCAATGCGGACAGGTGGTAACATTGTCAAATTGTCCATTTTACCCTCCGCAACAGTAAGATCTGCAGGCCCAAAGCCGCGTTCGCATTGGACTTAATATTGTCAAAAGTTACCGTACGTGATTGTCAAAGTTCACGGTGTTAAATCCTCCGCTAGAAGCTTGGGCCTGTAGATCTTACTGTTGCGGAGGGTAAAATGGACAATTTGACAATGTTACCGCCTGTCCGCATTGGATTTAATTTGGTTAAAGTTGGTTAAAACAGTCTCCGTAGGTTTTACCAAAAAAAGTCCAATGCGAACGCGGCTCAAGCTTCTAGCGGAGGATTTAACACCGTGAACTTTGACAATCACGTACCGTAACATTTGACAATAATTATTAAGTCCAATGCGAACGCGGCTTATGTAAAGAGTGCACCTCAGTGTTGTCACTGTACTACAAAATACAACATAATTCTCATAGGCCGGTGTAGATACAAAGCCATAGTTTTGTATTAGTGTGTTTAGAATTTAATATAACTATCCATTTGTGTCTCTGCCACGAAAGCGCCTAATGTGTCAATTTCAAGTGGTTCTTTATTGTTATTGGCGATTATGTCGTGTCACTTTGCTATCAGAACGGATATTACGTGCGTGTTTCAATTTATAACGATGCGCTATAGTCTATAACGATCCCTGTGACATTTTGTTTTGTGCATTCGTTGACAAGATTAAATGAGGGATATTAATGACATTATTTGTATACCGTTGTTGTTGTTTTTTAGGTTTAGTTTTTTTAATATTTTTTTTTAATTTTTTTTTAATTTTTTTTATTTTTTTTATTTTTTATATATATATATATATATTTATTTTTTGGGGGGTGGGTGGGGGGTTGGATGGGCTCTTTTGTTCGGATTTTTCGCTGTGTTTCCCGTCCGAATCGACCCATCGCTGTGTGATCACCCGTCTATGATATTCATAATTCTTGCCAGGTGAATAGCATATGTAAGAAGATATTATTTGAGCTTAGAAGGACCTATATTAACTGGAAAATACTCTAATTTGTTTGAAATCATTAGTAAGCCTCGCTCGGTATTTTTTTTAATGATACGCTTGTTTTATTCATGAAAATGAGCCATTATAGTTTCTATCAAAACTCGCACGTCGAAATTGAGTTTAGTTGTTCACAGAAGGACCAAACAAATGTTTAGCATAATGGCAAATGATACACGCCCTGTCTCATCTTGTTTAGTTGCCAGGGTTGTTGGTATAGCTTTAAAAATGAGGTCGCATGTAAATTATGACTCCATAGGTCATCATTAGTCAACCAGTGTCTCTGACAGTTTGTAAATCCTGGCAAGAATCGGAGCTGAAGTGGCAAACACCCATTGAGTTTCCTTTGCAGTGTTACAACATCTATCAATATTTCCCTTTAACCCTTCGGACCTTTGAAACATTTGCACTCATCAATAGGACAGAGGTCGAGGACCATCACCTCAACTCGAGAGATCTCCCAAAGACCGTCCTTTGCTGTGTGTCACGGTACGAGATGGTTTACCCGACACAGTCTGTTTACAGCTCTATACACGTGATCGATCCCGTGGGCACCTCTCACCCCACCGCGTATACAATCGTCAAGGAGCAGTAGTGTCTGAAGAGCTCATTGACCCCTTATTGCGAGTCCGGGAGGAAATCACCACTCTCTGAGGAGTGACATCTTGACGTGAACCCCATTTGACAGATTTGAGTATCTCGCGTTGCTAAGGCGCTCGAGCTCCCTGGGCTAAAGTTGCTCGTAGACTGTCAGTCAAATTGAAAATGACTTTCCGCTCGTTCCATCTTCGTTATCGTGAGCGAATCGCAAATTAACACCAAGAACGTCTTCTTTGAACGTCTAGATGAAGAACAAGTTGCTGAAATGGTAAATAAGTGAATAACCCATGGCAACTACAGCGGAAACGACGTAATGTTAAGTGCACAACCGGAACGATTTTGTTAGAACGGTAAAAACCAAAACATCATCCACGAATCTTTTTTTCTTAACGTCACAGTAGTAAACTCTTATTAAATTTACTGGGCACCCATTGGACTGCCACGATTCTGAATAAATACAATTATTAAAACTTTAAGGGCAAGCAGGGTGATGAACTCCGACACATTTTGGATTGAAATCGAAATATTGTTTTCGCGGAACACACATCATTCACAGAGCTACAAGTACAACGTCATCAGGTTATTTGGCAAGAACCTTTATTTATATTTGTGAGCATTTTTGCTGCTGCAAACGTACACAATACACAACTGACAAAAGATAAACGATTCCTACCGAACGTCACCTAATACTTCAAAATACTACATGAGCAAACCAGTACTCTTACTATACACTGGTCTATAAGTATATTGACTAGTATTTTGTAGTACAATGCACTGTACCCCACTGTGAATGCCTAGGACGATAAGGATAGTCCCCGATATATAACTTTGGCAATTACGACGTGCGTGCATCAGCGTCTGTACACGATGGGCTTGCATCGTCCTTGCCTATACTGGTAATTCATTAACGATGTTCCTACGGTTCGCTTAGCTTAATGCATTTCTGATCAATTCGTATACCAATCCATTATCAAGTTGGAAGGTGACAAAACGGCAAGCAACCAAACAATGAATTATTCATAGCAGCAATATTGGGTTACTTTTTTGCCTTAAAGGGGGAGGGAAAGGGAAAAAATGAACAACAAAAAAGCATGTAAATATCGATGGACGTGTTTAGAATGCAGATAGATCGATAAAAGTCTCTGACCAGATCACAGCAAATTCAGATTGGGGAGCGCACGTGCTACACAGCCCCGTAATCTGACAACGGAGTGTGTTTATATCCTCGATGTTCCCTGGTTGATTCTCTACATAACATGCTATGAGCAAACGGCAGTGACGATAATCGAAGGTGACTACAGAGTGGAGAAGGTTAGGTTCACCCAAGTATGCCGTTGGTTTGTCACACACAAACCGAAAACCAAGTTACCGTTTTTCGCCCTCTCTGACAAAAAAAGCTTTCGAGGTAAAATTTGGTTAGGGTCATCTGTCGCAGAATAAAGAGAAAAACTTAAGGGGAAGCGAAAATAGTACGAAAATAATATTTAGACCGACAATTCTTGACTACATAATTTTTTAATTTAATATTTTTTTTTATTCGGGCACAAATCATTCCAATAGCCTGCAACGTCTATTGCTTGTTTAAATTAACGTTAACAATCTAAAACCGCTATATGTAAAGCTTTTGGGAAATTGGAAAGCGCTTTGAGATCGTATATAGATACGATGAAAAGGGCTTTAATTAAACTTAAAAACAAAATAATAATAACAGAAGAATAAAAAAAAAAAACATTAACCCTCTTAGTCTTATATACCGTGCAGTTACCATAGAGCTGTCAGACCTTTCAAAACCTTTCAAGTTTCCTGGACTAAAGGGTTTTGAAAGGTGAGAAAGCTGTCTGACAAAATAAACCTATGAAAGATTTTGAAAGGTAAAACAACTCTCTGAACAAACTGGTGTGAGGTTTTGGAAAGTCTGGCCGTTTTCTGATAGACTTCCCATACCTTTATCATAGGGGCATACCATACCAAATAAATGTTGAAATGTTTTGAAATGTTTAGCTGTTTTCTGTAAGAGATATTCTACCAAAACATTTCAAAAGGTTTTGAAAGGTCAAACCATGTATGCATAGCAACTGTACTGATATTTGGTTGAGCAATAGCTCCACCTTTCATTTTCTTTCGCAAAGTTTTGGAAGGTCTGGCCGTTTTCTGATAGACTTCCCATACCTTTATCATAGGGTATACCATAGCCCATTTTTTCCACCTTTCAATTCCTTTCAAAAGGTATTGAAAGGTGTGGTAGTGCAGTAGCAACAAATTCTGGAGCGTTTTGAAAGGTTCATACTTTTTTATATCCATTTTGCCCAGTAAGCAGACTTTGAAAGGTTTTGAAAGGTGAAACCATAGGAGGGATAACACAGTTTGGTATAGCAAATGTTCAGGTGTTCTAGCCGATGCTGTGGAAGAAAACACACAATTGGGAAGGATTAGAACATATCCTGTTGACGACGTCTAAGACAGACGTCGCGATGGGGAGTGTTTCCTCGTGACGCGGGGTGTTTCCTCGCTCGTGGGCCTGAGTCACATATCTATAACAGTCGCAATACACGAAACATTAGAATGACGTCGACCTAAATACTGGGTAACAACGGCAAGACCTCATTGCTGAAGAAGGGCCGGAGTTTATCATATTAACAGTCCCAGGTGTTATGCAAATTCAATTAATGCCACGGATACGCCTGTACACATGCTCCAGCTTGTCTTAGTGTCAACCGCAGGAACGAATAATTGATGACTTCAGTTCCGGACAAACAATTAAATATACGGCTGTAAAAAATCTGAGAGTACTGAAAATATTACGAAATGCCTTAGTTTTAAAGTAAACATTAAAAAATATATTAAAAAGTGGGTTTTTCATGATGCGTCTCACGCAAAGCCAATGCAGGGTGAACCCGAATAAATACACAACAATTATTAATATTATTACACACAACAATTATTTCCATATTGCATGATACTGGTTTTTATTATGTGACAGAAAATGTTTTGACATGAAAATGAGTCTTAATCTTGTATCAACATTTGACCACCCATTCAATAGGTACGCCCATTTTAGTAAAGCAAAGTCAAGTCCTTACAGTTAAGTAAAATCGCTCAAGTTCAGATCAGGGGGCCAATTTCATAGAGCTGTTTAGCACAAAATCAAGTTGCTTAACATGATGATGAACATTCTTTCTTGACAAAAACAGGTTTACAAACCGAATTGTCAGGTGTTGTATATTGTTTGTGACTAGTATTTGGCTGTTTTTTGCTTAGCATGAAAAGCACATAGAGGTTTGGCTGGTAACCTGTTTTTAATGAGCAAGACTTTTTTGTGCTAAGCCAATTTGTGTTCTTAGCAGCTCCATTAAACTGGCTATTTTTTATGAGTACCTGACTGTGCTTATGCACGCAATCCCATTCCGAAATCACCGGAATGGGGCGCGCAGAACCGACAATTGGGAATTATATTTTTTCTATTAAATCGAAAGTAAAAGTAGTTAACAAATATGATGTATGTGCACCACGTTAATTTGGTCACGAAGCCACCACAATCAATTACATCCCGTTCGCCCTTAAGGAGTAAACCTCGTGATTGGCGAACTAATAGACGAGAATGTAACTGCTCTCGAGAGAAGGACTTGCTGAATAATCAGCAGTACAATTCTTCAATGCCCTGAATCCAACTTGAATAGATGGATTTAATAGCCATTTGCAAAAGGCCAATTAAAACAGCTACGTGTATTCTTAACTTTCGATGGAACGATGGAACGATTACCAAGCCCCTTCGGGGATCTTTATCATTAATGTCTGTTTAATGGTACAATTCGCTTTAGGACTCCTTTGTGACCCTAAAGCGACCTTTCAAAACACACAATGCAATGTCTAAATGTTATACTCCTGTTTGTTTTTAAATCACAGTGCACCACAGATTAGCATGTTGGGAAACAAGGCTATTCAATTACGAAAAAGATACCACATCCACGCCTGATTAAATAGCTGCAGCTTCCCATAACATCGCGATATTTGTACACGTCTGCAATCACAATAATTTACAGTGATTTATCGTACTACTGTTTTCTGCTGAAATTGCATTCCCCTAAAAATAAAAATACCAGACGGCCTAAGTCGAGTTGTTTCCGAGCTGTCTCCGAGTTGTCTCCCAGTTAGTTGTCTCCCAGTTATTGTCTCCCAGTTATTGTCTCCCAGTTATTGTCTCCCAGTTATTGTCTCCCAGTTATTGTCTCCCAGTTAGTTGTCTTCCAGTTAGTTGTCGCCCAGTTAGTTGTCGCCCAGTTAGTTGTCTCCCAGTTAATTGTCACCCAGTTAATTGTCTCCCAGTTAATAATAATTGTCTCCCAGTTAATAATAATTGTCTCCCAGTTAATAATTGTCTCCCAGTTAATAATTGTCTCCCAGTTAATAATTGTCTCCCAGTTAATAATTGTCTCCCAGTTAATAATTGTCTCCCAGTTAATAATTGTCTCCCAGTTAATAATTGTCTCCCAATTAATTGTCTCCCAATTAATTGTCTCCCAGTTCGAGTCTAGTTAGTCCTGTAGACAAGAACACGCAGGGATATAATGCATAAACCAGTAGTTATAAGATCATTGGCCTTGGTAGTTAAACAATAAATAGGACGGAACAAATAGATGTTGTTGGATCTGTTCAAGCCTTGCAACGACTGTTATCGCACGATGGCCGATGACGTTACATATACATGCCGATAACAATCGATGACCGGTCATTCATTCCCCAACATCGATATTTTGTATTGATTTCCGGAATGCAAGGAATGCACAATGTTTTAAAACAGGTGGGGTGGTTATAACGCAGCACCTGTGTTTTAACAGTGTGACTGGAGCAAAAGGACCCGAGCAGCAACATTTTAGTATAGATTAAAGAAGTTTGTAAACGACAATGAATGTTTGTGAGTACAATGATAAGAATAATTTCATGAGGTGACATGGATTGTTTAGTTTCAAGTGGCTAAGCCGAGTCCAATGAAATATTCCATTTGTCACCAAATAACATTATTCTTACCATTGCACGAATGTAAAACATTCATTATTTGTTTTATACAACAAATTGCTTTTTACTTAATTTATTTTCTCAATATATGGACGCGCAACATACTACAAACTATGTCTTTAAAAAGATGTTGTTTCGACAAAGCTCAAATTTCTGTAAAATCAAAATGCCGGTGACATTTAATTTTTTTGCATTCGTTTCTGCTGAAAATAGATATGATTGCTATCATGGTATTTATTCGTGTGATAAAACAAATTCTAAAAGGTAAATCTAATAAATTATCCATGGTGCTTCCAGCCTATCGGCCGATCTTTTGTCTTCTGAATCTCAGATTAATAAAAGCCCTCAAAGGCCAAGAGAAAAGCAATTCAGCGCGGTCAACAAAATACCCAGCAGCTAGCGAACACTCGTACACGCGACTTCGCGAATCAAGTACCGGAAAAACTCACTTAAAAGAAAACGTCTTCACATTTATTTAATATGCACATGCAACCCCTTGTACTATACTGGGACATTATAACGACCCACAAGTTACGCTCCACTGCAGCATCGCAATTGACGTCAATCGGCAGCTAGAAAATATATTCCTATACTGTTTAATGTAAACCAAAAACCTACAGAAAGTGAACATACGTTGTAATAAAAGCGACTATACAAGAACATACAAACATTTCAGTATGAGTTTGAAAGTGTTTCAACGTGCATGCGTACATAACAATTACGAATAACAAATAAATAATTCCACTGAGGTAGCCACAGACCTCGACAACGCAACACAATATGTCCGTGTCCAAATTGCTGGCTTTTGCTGTCACTTCGGCCGTTGCTATGCTGTTGCTATGTGCGGTCATTGTCCGCCCTTAGCAACAGCATAGCAACGGCTGAAGTCACATTCAAAGCCTACAATTCGAACATGGTCTATCATTGCATGACAAAAAAGGAAAAACATTAGAGCTTTATTCATTTGTCAGCCCTATACTTAAAGACTTCACCCAATACAAAACGTGCGACAGAGCTTTAGAATCCATGCCCCAAAAGACGCTTTACTTGATTGAAGCATGCCCCCAGCATGCCCAGCCTCGCATAAATATCTCAACGAAGAGACAACAAAATACAGAGATAACGACACAACATGACGCAGATAATTCACAAAACCTCACTAGATAAAGAACTCTGTGAAAGAAAAAAAACACACCTGCACATTGTTTCTAGCTCGAATTTGGCATTTTTCATTTCCGATGGTTGGACCACTGTCTCGGGATCTACAATGCGCGGTGAATACAACCGTAAAATGTCACAACGCGTATAGCGCAGCAGCAGCAGCATTTGTTTTTCTCGTGTTAATAATTAAGTACAATCTTCGTACGATAAGTGAATATGCGTACCGATCACTCAAGGCGACATGAGTGTTATGGCGAGCTCGCCATTAATACCGGAGATTTGACCGCAGTTTGCAATAACCATAACACCGACGAGAGAGCGCTTTAGAAGCTCTTTCCGATCCGCGGGGGTAATCGGGCCGGAATTTGCCATCGAGCGTATTAATGTCGTTAAGTTGTAATGACATACTGCGCGCGCGAGTTTAAAGGGATAATATTATATACCGTTTGTCGGTTGTGTATTTTTTTCTTTCGTTTGAATCGGCGAAAGTGCTCAAAATAATACTGTTGTAAATATTTTCAAGACTCGTTTATTGTCATAGATTGAGTCGTTCTCACCTAAATATAATACTGTACTTTAATGTGAAGAAGGAAATAAAGGTGTTTTATTCCAGTATTTGGCAATATTGGTTTAGATAACTTTACTCCATCATGTTTTCCATATTTAAAATACCAATCATAGTTCAACCATAGTATAACGCTATTAAACACATACATGTGTGTGTAAACACCTTAATCGTGGACCCCCTATTGTCCCTCTTTTGTTTGTACTTATAACGTTTTTGGGAGGCCTCCCATAGGTTTTGTACACGATTTGTAATCGTGGACTTTGTCAATCGTGGACCCTGTTGTCCTCTATTGTTCTATACGTCCACTATTTGAATGCGGATACAAACTCACGTCTATGGTACTGCAGGCTGCAGCCACTTCACATAGACTCGTGTGTAATATCAAGCCGCAGCCAAGTAAGTCGGACACGGCCTACTGGTTGCTGCTCCATGCGATATCATTGGGCCTAAGTGTGCCTCTGGAGGGCGCCCTTTGCGCATTTGTTAATGTCGCTTTTTCCTGCTTCGCTAAGCTTTCTGAAGTACGCATGCTGCTCTCAAAGCCTAAGGATAAATCGTCGTGTGAAATTAGTCTTATCAAGGGGCGTCGTGATCGAATGTGTGATCAATTTAACTATTAGCGAGCTCTAATCAGATTTTCCAATTGACGAGTTACCCCCCCCCCCCCCCCCCATTTCTATCCCCTTGTAGTGTGTACACACCGCGGTCATCGGGTGTTGAATAAAGCCACCAATCAGTGTTTGTGTATACGTGTATGAATGTTCCGGCACCACATAACGACCGAGGGGCGAGACACAAAGGAGAACAAATGAAACAAAAGCCCCTCGGTCGGCGGTATGAATGGACAAATTCGGTCCTCGATCGACGGTGCAAGCGCAAAGCAATGGGGATTGGGTATAACGTAGGAATAAAGGAAAACACAATATCGAGCCTCGATCGTTATGTGGTTCACGACTGTGTGTACTTGCCAAAGACACACGTCACGAGTATACTGATGTTCCCTATATTACGTATCTTACTGTACCTCAACGTGAGAACCACCCCTATTCATACCGCGTTGTTAGGTTGGTAGGTTGGTTGGTTGTGTTAACGGGCCAGTGGCGCATGGAAATAAGGCTTGTCAGTGAAACGTGCTGTGATTTCTCCCACGATTTGGGGATATGATCTAACACAGACATCGGCATACTTTGTACACAATCTGGCTTGGTTATTTTTATTATATGGCAGCTATTTTGCTATTTTATGGTTCGCTTGTCCCTGGCGGTCTGTACAACCTCGCTGGTAACCTATAATATCTCTGCGCTCTCATTGTATCCATTTGGTATTGTGGCCAGTGACCCGGAGTTAAAGTTACTGGAGATTTTTGCAGGAAACATGCTATCTTGCGCAAGGTCAGAGCTTTCACCGAACTGAAGAAAACACACGGCTATACCACGGTTGGTGCTGTGGCTATTCACCTCAGTCCACCAACGGCAATGCCGCAGCCGTAGCAAAAAAAATCACACAACAACAAAAAAACACTCTCGTGCCGGACATTGCCTTTTCCAATCACAAATAACCGATGGATATAAAAGGCTAGCTGTGCTCATCCTTGGCCGAGCTTAGCAATCACCAGATTACGGTTGAGATGTCAATTAGCTGTTCCTTGTCCATCCGCACGCACGTACATCGGCGTCGGATGAAACTGACAAGCGCAAACGATATGGCATGTACGATGTAAAGCTATTTTCGATAGACGTCTTTCCAGTGCGTTTTGGGGTACCGTTTTGCGTTGTTTAATCCCATACGCCATTCCAGGCACACTAACATGTCTATCACGAAGGGTCCCTGCAATGACAAAAGCATTGTGTATCTGTTGCTCAGATAATCTCCCATCGCAACTGATCACGTGACTGGATTGACATTTATACTTTATCAACTGAAAAAGGGCTCAAATACACAACTGACGAAAAACGGCATTTTTTTTGCCGCGTCGCAGACGGAGCTCTATTTGCTATTTAGAATTTGCAAATGTTATTCAACGTGACGATGCAATCAACAACCAATCAAATCCCGTGGTTCGAAAACAGCGCATTCATTAACATAACAACAAAACCCGGAAGTATTAGTAAAACTTCAAGGCTGTGGATGGAACTGCCAGTAATATTAGACTCCACATGAGTGGCAAATACAGTACACCTTAAAGTACAGTATGTATAATATACACTGCAGCCCACACTGATCACATGTAAATACGATACAGCCTTGCACTGGAGGCTATTGGTATCTTGGCTTTTACGGTCTGACTCCCTACAGATTTATATTGGCTGACGGTGAGTTTTGCACGTCGGTCGCTGTCAAACGGCCGCAGGGCGCCCGGCTGAAAATGGAGGTGTCGTCCCCCACGTCTACTTTGCATTGGTTATACAGAAGTTACCACGGTTACCGTTTGATGATAAGAACAAGTGATACCTTGTAATAGCTAAAATGAAAGAGGATATTGGAAATGACTGTCTATTATATTCTGAATGATTGGTATGATGGAAGGTAATAAGTCACATTAAGACGTTAATGAGATAATATATTCTTGAGTGCCAAAAGACAGGGAAGTATTGAAGAGAAATGCATCAATATAGCCGGGGTCGTCTTGGGGAAACAGAGCAGTTCAACGAACTCGGCGTGTAGGGCAAAATGCTTTCGGTAAATGCAAATTGAAGAGAGGAGGCGCGGGGACAGTTCCATCGTTGCCAATAATTCGCGATGGTCGTGATTGCACTTAATAAAACACCGGAGCACTGTGAGGGGGTGGGGATAATTCAATATGGGAGTGTGGAATGAGTTGTTTACTTGTATGGTGTGTCTGCGCATAGGATTTTATTTGGAAAACAACGGGCAAACGATAAGCTAGCTTCAAGTGTGATATCAGGGCCGTTTTCTAAACCCAAACTTCGTCTCTGTCGTTGGCTTCGTTTGTGCAGTTTGGCTATTGTGACGTAGCCTTATGAAGCTGGGGTTTGGCCAGGCTTCTTGTCTTGACCTCACTCTAACCTTAATTTGAGCGAGACAAAGAGGGGGTCGGGTTAGTCTTGGCCCAAGACTGTATGCTGGTCCCTTGCAAGCACGACACATAGACGCCTTGGTGGTATAGAGGGCGCTATCAACCAGACAAATCGATCCAGTCTTGGAAACGTCGGCGACGCCATTAAATTCCGAGCATTACGCTCGCTGTACTAGAGCTATTAAAGCGTCAAGTTGCCAATTTCACAAAGCTGCTAAGCATAAACATTTGCTTAACATGAACATTCTTCTTTGGCAAAAACATCGTTACAAACCAACTTTTCAAGTGATGTATATTTTTAAGTGACTGGTATTCAGCTGATTTTTGCTTAGCATGAAAAGCACAATGAGTTTTGGCTGGTAAGCTGATTTTACTAAGCAAGACATTTTTGTGCTAGGCAAATTATTGAGCTTAGCAGCTCCATGAAATTGGCCTCTGATCTTTAGACAATGAACAACGTCGGTCTCTCTGTAGCTTCTGTAATGAAACACCTTTACAACTTGAAACCCGGGTTAGAATTTCAGCCATTTATTTATTAGCACGTCTGTTGTCGTTTTCTCTTTCTTGTTTTCGCTCTGTTTATTTTTTTTTGTCGGTGTCCGTTGCGACTTCACGTACTTGAAAATGACGGCATTAGACAGTGCCGTTGATTTGAAACATAACAAGCGCGGACTGTTCGTTGACAGCAACGACCAACGTCACTGTCAACTACCTCACGCAAAACCAACAAGAAAACACCAACGGAAGTTGATTTTGAATGAATTGACTTAATACGACAGGCCAAGAGCTAGGGGAGTCCAATTTGTGCCACATTTGAAAGTTGTTTTTTTCCCAAGGCGAAAGATTTTACGGAGTTGGTCGAGTTTTAATAAGTAAGCCCAAAATCTCTCGACTCTCCCCAAAATAGTGTCGACGTAAGAATCCTTCTGTCAGATTATGTACTTTACTCAATCCGATTAAAGTTCTCGACTTATACACGAGTGCTGGTTTTACCGCCGTCAAATCTTTCGATCAGTTTTGGCGTTCGTTCCTAATCTTCATGACATTTCAAGAGTGAAACCCCGATTGAAATGTATATCCCTCAAAACGTGGCAAGTTTACCTTCGCCGTTTGGCAAGTAGAGGGGTGTGTTTCACTCACGCAAATAATACAAACGTTAGCCAATATTCGCTAATTTTGTGTCAACATTCAATGGAAAGTTGTAAACTAGGATAAACGCAAAAGTAGGCAAGACATTTTTTTAAATTTTCTATTCTGATATTAAAAAACAAAGCATTCGTAATAAGCAATAATACAATTCAAAGCATTTATGACAACTGTCCCAACAACGGACCTGTCATAGTCTTAAAGGAAAGCGTTCTTTGTAGAGAATGTGTGCCTTTATTGTTTCAGAAGTGGCAATAATAATGAACAAAACTTGGCAAACCGTGCAGTTTTCATGAACGTTTTTGACCTTTCCAATCTGTTTGAACAGGCACACTTTGCCCTTTCTTATATCGAGACTCTGGCTTTAATAATCGTTTCATGTGTGTAGCAAAAACATATAAATCACTTCAAGTATAAGTGATGCCCTCATGTTTACTCAAATCGGGAAGATTATAAGAAACTCCATTCAATTTGCAGGTGCTCGTATATTCGGAGTGCATTGGGAGTAATTCACAGTCCTCCAGCGAACATTATTTGAAAATGCCAATCGATAGCCGGCTGTGTGCCATCGGTGCTCACTCAGTGTCGTCAGCCGGGCGAATCCGCTCGGACGGCGGTACAGGGGACGGTAGACAACCCCGGTGATATGCTCCTTAATTGATCGTAAAGGGGGGAAAATACCGGTTAAATTAGAGGGATAAAAAGGTTGGTGTCCCGTAGGGCATACAGAACCAGGCCTCCATCTGTACATGATGAGACAGCTGAACCCACCTTACCGTACTATATATTGAGCTTCAGAGAGATTATCCATCTGTCCTCCGAAACCTCGCTATCTCCAGGCAATTTCGTTTTTGTCATCAGTGGTGAACTTATAATCGCAAAACACTGGGGGTAAAAATCCGGATTTTTTTTTCTTTCTGCGAGTAGTTGTCAGTTTTACTGATGCCTGATGGGAACCATGTATACTTTAGTCGATAACGACAGCGGATGTAGTTTTTTAGCCCTCTGTAATTTTCAGCTGAGTTTGCTTTAGATTGAAAGGCACTCGAGTCCAATTCCAAAGCTGTATGATGCATGATATATAGGAGTGTAAAGGTGGGGGGGGGGGGGGGGGTCGGTCGAAACCTTTGCTTCGTCTTCGTCTTCGGCCGGCTTCGCCTCAGACTTCCGAATTACTATACCGAAATTGTCTAAAAAAGGAATTTTTCAACCAGTGTGTTTTGCCTTCCATGGTATTTGAGTAAGGAAACGGAAAGGGAAATTCAGACAGGCCAAAGAAGCATTAAACGGATATTGCTTAGATACACAAGAAAAGACCGCAAAAAAGGGCTAGGATCAGGGATCAAATAAAAAAAACTATGTTTTAGTAACAACCAAAAAAGAATAAAATGGAGATGGGCTGAAAATCTAGGCAGAACAAAAGATGAAAGATGGAGCAAAATCACAATAGATGACAACCTCTCTCTGAAAAACGGCAGACCTCGAGCAAGATGGAGCAATGAGATAGTCAGCCATGTGGGATCAATAGCCTGATAAAGACGCACATGCACACATAAAGCTTTACCTTACATACAAGTCATGTACGTACATGTACTGTGGACATTCCTTTGTCTTCGTGTAGTTAAAAAACGTTGACTAAATACTCATTTTTCTCGCTTCCCCAAAACAAATTTACCCTCAAATTTTGATTCTGGGCCTCTCAGCTGTTCCTTCTATCTTTTCTATATAAAACCCTAACCCGTTTTTCCTCTAGCGCTCTTTTTCGGAAACTGAAAAACGAATTGTGGACCTAGGCAAGTCCACAAACCGTAACCTCTTCCTGCATCGTGTGCATGGACCTATTATTGTTCGGAGGTCCACAGTGCGTATGCAAGACTAACTCACACAGCCCTTGGCACAGTTTGGGAGAGGCCTTCGTTCTTCAGTAGCTAATTATGATGATGATGATGATAACCGTCCGTGCGTTAAATTGCGTAAGTCAATGCAGTGAACTGTAAAAGTATCTCCAAGGTTTACGAACGGATGCATATTCCGGGTGGAAAGAAATGCAAATGGTGGCTGTCTCTTCGAATCTTCTTACCGCGCGCATTTTTGATGAACCTTGGGAATTGTGTTCCATTAAAGGGTAGTATAACATTTTCCAGTTGTGCATTTTTATTGTTTTGAAGCAGCAAAAGTTCTCGGAATCTAAATCTAAAGAATGGTGCTTGACCGCTAAATTGGCGAAGTTTTATCTCTGTGAATGGTGTATATTCTGGGGGAAGAAATTTATATTCTACGATTTCGGTTTTAAACTAACTACTAATGGAAATTACCAAAAATGCGTCTCTGAGATGCATTTTTTTGCAATTTGAAAGAATACTTTCACAGGGAGTTTAGAGTCATCAATATATTTAGATCAAGTAAGCTTTTGGACAATAATTTTGTTGGTAAATCTTTTTGATAGTGGAAAAGGGTATCCTGTCCCTTTAAATAATAAAAATGAAAATTTAATTTCCTTTATGATATCATTACGTACGACAGATCGTATACTGAAATAAAACAAATACGCATGCGTCAATCCCTTTCAGTTTTTACTTTGAAAAGAAATGCCGATTAATTAATTAATGTCAAAATGGTGTCCGATTCTTCGCATTTTTCTGCTCCCCATTTTGTTTACGTACGGTTTCTCAATATCATCGTTCTAATGCAAAATGCAATCGGGAAGGCACAACGCATTCAGCTAATTTTCGGGATTGCATCCGCACTGAACGAAGCACGTTTGGCGCCAAATTGGTGAGACCGCTAATATTCACGCGCACCATTGTAACACGCTCTAGCATGGTCAAGGCGAGGTTTATAAAATAAAATGGAGCCAACTTTCCCGTTAAAGAAAAAATTATCTTCACTATCTGATATTAAAATGGCTTTCAATTCTCTCTGCCATGTGTCACCTTTTCGCTGGCGAAAGGTAAAAAACAGAAACATTGATCACGTCGTGAGGTAAATGGTTACCATGCCAACGCTAGATCTTCAATCGCGCTCTCCTATACGAAGAACGGTCAGTGAATGAGTTGTTTTTGTAGGCTGGCGAAAAAGCCGCAAGAACGAGACAGATGGTGATTGGTTTGTATGGGTTTTACAATTACTGCTGTTGTTTTTTATAGTAGATGCAAAATCCATTCAAAATAAGTGAATTTATTTAAATCAATTAAGTTTTGCATTTTCTATCTTACATCGTGCCCATTTCTGTGCCGCATAGGAATGCATTTTTTTTGGTGTTTTTGTACAGTTAAAATTATCATTTCTCGTAAGGCCTTTTTGGAGTGTAAGGGATCAAATATCTATCCATTACCAGCGATTTCTAGTGTTTGAGCATTTTGAAAAGAATGAGCCTACGTCATGAATATTGGTATATAGTCAAGAGATCACTCAGCCTGGTTTATGGGCTCATTAAAAATGTAGTCAACTATACTCAGGGCCGGTGTACAATAAAAACCACAACTTTGATAAAAACTGTACCTGACGTATAGACTGATATGTGTAAGTCGTATAGCTCGTTATAGATCAGAAAATGAGCGGGCAGGTTATGCAAGCAAGCATGACGAATGTTAAATACCAACCTCGTATTTAATTAAATGATTTAATTTTATTGTGTGCGGAAACTTTCAGATTATCCAATTATTCAAAACAGAAACGCCGGGCCTACATTTGAAATCTGTCATTAAAAAACCTAATTAACCTTGCAGAGGGAAATGTCAAATTGCCAGTAGCAGTCCGTAGTAGCAGCCAGTAGCACTAGCCACGTACCCCCAAAGGGCGCCTTCTTGAGCCTTCTTGATAACTTACCAGTAAGCCATGTCTTCGCATTATGACTGTTGTTTTCAGTTCGTACCTCGTCGTCGCGTTCGAATGTTTTCCCGCGCTTACTCGTGCAAGCGCGACTTCGTTCGATTAACATCTCACGTGGTTTCTCGCGCTTACTCAAGTCTAGCCATGGCAACCATCGCAACTCCCCCCCCCCCCCCTCCCCCCCTCCCCCCCCTCCCCCCTATCCCCTCTCTATCCGCCACTGACTCGGCCGTTGACTCTGTGAAATTCTTCCCTTACAAATGTCTCCATCAATACGATGCACAAACACAAACCTCTAGAGAATCCTTCAGGAAGCGGAAACTATGAGTCCGTCGTAAATCAGGCGGCAAATCATCCGTTTGTTTTGAAACCCAACTCCGTGCGTCACGTCATCGAACACAAACTTGCACTTTTTTATTTGGTATTGTTGCGGCGGACAATAGTCAACGTTAGTAGGCGAGTTCGACTCTAAAGGAAATTGCGAAGAGGGATGGTGAACAAATTAAGGCGTACATATCTTGCAAAATTTGTGGTTTTTATTCGAAGGATTTGGTGGCCACTTTGAAAACAAATTAACCCCTTGAATATTCGTTGTCGCCGTCGTTGTCGTCGTCGTCGTCGTCGTCGTCGTCGTTGTCGTTGTCGTCGTCGTCGTTGTCGTCGTTGTCGTCGTTGTCGTCGTTGTCGTCGTCGTTGTCGTCGTATAGTCTCTCCGGTACATGTTTCAGGGGGAATGGTGCATAGACAATGAATTAACCGTGTACACTAAATTGTCCCCCGCCAGCCAATTTTCCAATGTGACATTGAAACCGTGAATTTCATTTTGTTCTCCGGTCTGCGGTATAATCCTGGAAAGTACTTGTATCCAGGCTATCTTTTGCTGGCAGAAACCTTGGAGAACAGATTAGATAAGAAAATATATGCATCCATTTACGGTGTTGTTCGTGAATGGTCGCTATGGATACCTCAGTCATTTACGTCAAATCCAATGATTTGACTAAGTCTTTGCAATTTATCAAGTCGTATCAGGCTCACGGACAAAAGATTTGAAATTAATATCTTTATCGTGAAATATCATGAATAATGAGAAAATGCAGGTAGTATTGAGAGCGTACTGCTCGACAGCATAAGAACAAGGTTGGTATTAAAATGGGCCTTGTTCTTGATCGTTGAGGACGCTGTAACGACGCCATTTTGGGTAACGTAAATTTATAATTCTGTTCTAGATTTCTTGTTTTAAAATCTAAAACTGATTTAACAAGTTTTTGTTTTATATAATTTGGATGATTAGCATGCTTGTGCTTTGTAATTTCACTGCCCTAAATGGCCAAAATTATTATAATGAAATTTCAACTTGTTGGCCTAAATTTTAATAACTCTAATGTGAAAAAAAATCCTCCATCCATAACTTTGATTTATTTTTGGCGAAATCGGGACACCGGAGACCTCCGAATTTCTTGCTGGGATAACGTAAGCCTTTCCAACGCAATTCGTGTACGGAATTATAACCCTGATTAGACAAACTCAACCTAGAAATCAACTAATAGAATCTTCAAAGGAACCGGGTCAGGACCCGTATCAACGTAATTGACGCGAACAGCTGAAGGCGGATCATGTTAAGGACGTGCTACATGCGTCGGTTTTCTTCTTGTGTTTATTCTGTACGTGTAATATCAAATTACTGGAATTTAACTGTTTAATTGCATGGGCACGCGCTGTGAGATGCTGTACTTGTTCATTTTTGCCAACGGCTGTTTTATGCTCCCATGTGTATTGGGTGGGGGGGGGGGGGGGGGGGGGGTTGCCATATTCAAGTTGTCATAATGTTGACTGATTTGAGTATTATTTCTGTGTGCGGTGTGAGCTTGCATGCTAATTTTCAACCTCCGCGGGCCAACTTGCCGTGTTTGTTTGGCCAAACTTGCTGGTGAGACACCGAGACTGCTGATTGGTCAGATGGCCTTATTGCGTCATGCGATGTTCTTCATCGGATCTACTTTTGCTCCCCGAACACATCGATCATAAGCGCTTTCCGTTGTGCTGTTTGCTTGCCATTGTAACATATACACTTGTGAATACGGTACAAAAAATGCGATTGCAAAGCCCATGCAACGACAGACCCATAGTTTTTAGGTCAAGGTAGTTGTCATAAAATCACCGAATCTGTGCTTCGGCTTTGGACCTTCACCGCTTCAATCCATCGACTGCTAATCCAAATCGATGGCAAAAAATGACAGAGTTACCACAAATTTAATAAACGTTTTGATATGGCCTTGCCCCCTCGGCCTCACTCCGTATCCAGGGCTTGCTGCAGCCTTAGTATCGAGTCAATAGGACATTGTAAACTAATGCATCTTTTGGCTTTACGGGCGATTTCTCTATGTGCACCGGTGCATCGAAAAGCAATTTTGTTTTCAAGGTTTCTACCTCAGTCGTCACAGCGACTTTCTGTTTCAGCTATGTCTGAAAGTAAGACTTTAAAAGCCATGCAGATAAGAAAATAAACGCCTGAAGAGTGTGACAGGAATGCATCACTGAACGCAGAGAAACACTTTGTAATTTCTCTACCTTCCCTCTTGAAAATGTCAAATCCCAGGGGTTTACGATTGTTTTTAGTTGCCAACTGAAGTCTTGGAGTGACTGGTTTCCCGCCCTTTTTTTTTTGAATCAAAACGTACATATTGCTGGTTGGCACGTTGAACGTTTGCCAACCGTGTTGGCCAACTACGGAAGGCTCTACACTGTAAAAACAGTTATTAAAGAATACGAAAATATTGTTTGATTATTGAAGATACACCGTACAAACAAATCAATAATTGCTAGAAAATGATTTGTAAACATTATACAATTAGGGTGTTAAAAGAATTTGTTTTTGAAAAATACGTTGCCAACAACAGCTTTAATTTGTGTGCTTGTGGCAGGTTATATAAAAATGGCGCTCAATGTTCACAAATAATAGAAAAGATTTGTTATAGATGAATGGAATTATTGTTTCCCCTAACGTCGACCGTAAAGCTTAATACTGTTTTATTTTTCTTCAATAACTGTAAGCATAGATATTGCATTCCCGTGCGCAGATATAGCAAAGAGCACCGATTTATTTTCTTCGTAACCAAAGTGTTGTGTTTGTAGATTGAATAATCTCCCCAATCCACACTGCATAAACGATCATCAGTCGGCGGCCACGGCGCGCGCCCTCTCAAATATGTTGCCCTGGAGGTTATAAATATCGCCCTCATGTGCCCACATGGGGGTAAATACTTCCCGGCTAATGAAGTTAGTTATTGTCCTAGTAAGGTTTCGAGCAGAAGTTATTCCACGTTTTAATAGCTATCGTGACTTCCCCTGGGAGTAATTGTAAAAGGAGTTAAGAGCAGCCCTGCTTTTTTATTCAGTATAGACCGCTGAATTTATTCATTTCAACAGGCGCCATGTGAATTGTTGCTCCAGCCATGCAGCGTGCTGGCCTCACTTTAAATCGGCAGCATCAACTCGCAGATTGCAGGCATATAATTCGCAATCGCTTCCCGGGGGCTAGAATGGTTGGAAGGAGGGAGCATTGAAGCCCTTTAATCCTGGCAGACTTGTTCCCGGTAAATTCACCGCCCTTGTTTCGCCTCGGCCTGCGAAAACAACATCAGCCCCCTTTGGAAATGGGGCAATTGCTCCCCTTCCACAAAAACTGGTGATTAAGACCGGTCGAGCGATGGGTAAGCACGCCGAAGCCCACCGGCTCCGGCGTTCCCGGTGCTAGTGAGACAAAGATTGCTTACCCATCGCCAGACTATACCCACTCATATGATACGAGTTACATAATTGCACTATTAAGGGAGATATGATAAATGAAGGAAATATACGATTCATATTGGGCCGTTAATAAGAGACGTCGTCTGTCTTCGTTCTGGAATAAAAATAGCCCTTGGTACTGATGATTGGACTAGGAAATGCGATACCATGCCAACAAAGTATCGCAATAGAAACAAATAGGAATTTCCGGTTTGGGAAAACTGCGAAGCGTAAGGGGGTATAATTTGATACTTAGCGAAGTGTTCTCATCCAATTCTGCACGTAATTTGTTATTTTTGTTTTACACGCTCGAGTTTCAAATATTTCTCACGCATTGAATTTGAATTGTAATTATACACTATTTGGTTTGAGACTCTCATATCGTATTTCTTTCGTCAATCAGCGCTCATAGAGAGCACATGTAAACCGAAGCGTGATGTGATTAGTTCTTTAGGGCTATGTGTAACGGTCTCTCGTGTCGTGCACCAGCCTTGTCTAGTACCGCAGTCTCTGGGCCCAATTGGGCATGTCGTATGATGATGAAACAATAATGGTTATAGAAGGGGCCGTGTCGTAAGTCCGACGCCTCCGTAAGCCCGACGCCTCGGTTCGAAATTATGAGGTGTCGGATTTATAAGGCATCAGACTTATATAATTTGGCCTCATAAGTCCGACGCCGCAAGAGTCTGACGCCTCGTAAGTTCGTCGCCTTATAAGTCCGGTGCCTCATAAGTCCGACTTCAGACAAACGGGGCGTCGGACCTATGAGGTGTCAGAGCTATAGACCGTTACAAAGAACGGTTCATTTGTCCGACATGGCAACAACGAGTTTAACTAGAAATCTATAAGAAATGCATGCCTATTTTTTCCCAGTGTTTGAGGATGTACTTGAGTCTAACCTATATTTTTTTCGCCAAATGTTCTTGTGAATTATGTTAACCGTAGAGCAAGGCTAAAGGGAAAACTGGGTTAGGTTACCTAAGTGCCTTGAACAATACAAGAACCACTACACGAGATCGTTTATTGTGACATCCCAACAAAACACATTCGGCTGGTACTTGCCGAAGTTTTTTGGCGTACGTTACAGAGGGCGCCCGCATCGACGGCCTGTACGCGTGCATCGTATACGCTGCATCGCATATGGCGGCTAGGACGTCTTGCAACCAAGACTACTGATGAATGCAATGCCATGAGGAATATTTTGTTATCGGCTAATTACGACCTTGCAGGCAATCGATCTCAACCCCGTCCCCAGGGATGGCCCCAGATTTTCGTACCGTTTCCGCGTTCGTGCATATACATGTGCACTGGATCCGATGTCCTGAGCTGAGAGACATAATGTATTATCAACTGTCAACCTTGCAGACAATCGATCTTTGGGCCATTTTGGCTCTCAACTGCGGGAACTCCAGCCACATTCGGGTGATTCATAAACATTCAATCGAAGTTGATATCCTTTTTCATTTGGTTCTTTTTCTATTTGCTTCTCAGTGATTCGGAAGTTGGAGCGAAGCCGAAGACGAAGGCAAGGTTTCGAAAACCACCTTAACCTCCTCCCCATGTCTCATCATCTCCATATTGCCTAAACACTGGTAGATTCCCAACCAGGCTTGATTTGTCGCGACTATTTGCTGTGGGGAAGTAACGCAGTCTTGGGAGTTGAGATTTAATTCAATACTGACATCACCCGTTTGTCTTCTCTGTAGGCCTATTATATACACGGGGCTGCAAATTTACTAATCGAGTAACGCTCAGCTTTAAAAACATTGCCGCGAGCTGAAATTGTGTAACCCATGCACCATGTGTGCGAAGCTCAAAAATGCGCAAACTGTGATCAAACAGCCACCAAGTATTTCAAAGGGTTATAAAATAGAGTGTATTGGCCCCCGGACTTTATAAACATCAGACATCAATCATTATAAACCACTCTATTACTGCGCCCGGTATTACACTACACGATTTAAAGTTCAGCTCCTTCGATCGCATAGTGGTGGTCTTTGCAAATTGCGTCTAGCGGTTTATCTTTTTCATTTTTTCTCCGCAGGTTTGTCTAGGAAGCCAATCAGCGATCGTAAAAACTGCGTTTATCTACACGTACTACGCGCACACACATAATTCCTTTGTGAAGCAGCACTAATTGGATATGCAATGCAGGCCAGCGCGACCGTTGAATGGTAGTTGACTGCGTGAAGACGCTGTGCATATTCTACTAATCGAATTTGCATGAAAAGGTGACGTCCCTTTGAAGCAGTTTGTAAAGTCTGTGTAGCTGCGATCGAGGGAGCTGGACTATAAACCGTGTCGTTAGCGGGCGCACTGTTGAATACAGTGGTCTTTGCCAAAGACTTCGTACGTACGTATACACGTCTCATTATATCTAGACATGTTAATTTTATGCGACCCTGTGTGCCAGCCAGTCGGTCGAAGTCAAATGACGCCATTTTGAGCAGAAATCTGCATGGACAAAGCTGCTGATTGGCCAATTTGGCCGCTGGGTTTTGGTAACGTAACAACTCATAACGGAAGGCGCGAAATCGCGATGGAAAGCGCCTGCTGAATTGACATAATCTTGAAACCAAGCAGTTATAATAGACCATAGTTTTTGGTCAAAATTGTTATAAATTCACGTTCGAATTTTCATGAATCAACCCCATTCTAAAAATGGTCGTAACATTTTATATGCCTGTTATGGCCCGACACAGAATGGAGGCGGAATGTTTTGTAATCGTAAAGTACACAAAGTGTGGATCAGTAAAACACGTTTCGAGTGCGCTTCGCGATAATTCGGAAATCTATTTCTGTGCACAAACAAGAGAGGATAATATTCATCCTCTTCATTTAGCGCCGTGTCTTTAGGTTATTGGCCCAGGAAATTAGAACACCACGAAGCGATCAACAACCCCCGTCCGACCCACAAAGATTGGGGGGAAAGTCCAAACCGACAGTCGGCTGCCAGTTTAATTTAGGTCCACAAAGACGGTCAGTGAGATTTAATGCACGTTGGAGCCTCAGGCTCACGGCTTCCACTAACGCTGCTGTCTGTGTTCATCACGCACGCGGTACTCCGGTCTAGAACGTAATAACTACTGGGTGACGGCGCGTGAGATTGGCGTCTGCTTCTTGTTCTCCCGCGCTGGGTTTTTGCATGATCAGCACATCAAGGTAGCCACCTATTTAGCAAAGTTTGTGGTCGTTCTTGCATGGATTTTATTACCTACATGTGGTTATATAATGAGCAGCTGGTGCTTTAATTTAATAAACGTGAAAGAGAACTGTATGGTCTTTTTCGAAACTCGAGGTCATCTTAGTAGTAGGCTTGAGGCAATTTTAGACTCCCAATTGCAAGAACTCCAGCCACATTCTGGTGCCTGTTGTGCTTCAGAAACAGTCGATCGATTGATATGAACCCAAAGGTCGAATATTTTCATTTGCTTCCATTTCTATTTGCTTCTCAGTGATTCGGAAATCGGTGCCGGAGCCAGAGCCGAAGCTTGAAGCCGAAACGAAGCAAAGGTTTCGGAAACTCCTATATGACGCAAAAGCAAGTCTGCTGCCACCAAGAGTCTGAGTTACCTGTCAATTGGCAAAATCTATTCACAACAGCGCCCTCAGTGTTCCGTATTTTGTTCACTGTCGCATGTCTTAGCCTTGACCTGTCGTCCCTTAATGGACAGATTGTCGGGTATGTATCGCAGGGGCTCCGGAAAGATCAGGCAAGGCAGGCAAACAATTTTGTGTTACAGGCGTCGGCGTGTATAGCCCATATCCAAGTTGCGCGCCTTCGTCGGGTTGACGGCTGTTCCGTGTTTCACTTTTGTCGACATGTTTAGGGGTGCACCTGCCTAATTCAAGTCCCATTGAAAACAGTGTAAAATCAACAATGTTCACGACCAAGTTTCTTGCACACCGACATCACTGGGGTTTCTCAAACAACAATCAGATTATTGTCTTGGTCTTTATCTTTCCATTTCTTTTCAATTTTTAGTAGGTTAGCCAATTACATTTTTTAATATTCACACCAAAAGAAACTCACCTCCCGAAAAGTGATACTTCCCGAGCCTGCAAGCAGCCATTTTACAAATGGCATCCCTCCACGTTCTAGGGCAATTAGGACCCATTTTTCAACTGTAATTTTGTCAAGTCTGCCCTCAGATTGAAGCTCAAAAACCAGGGAGTTGATCCTATGCTATATTTACACAATCCCACCATTTCTTTCCCCAAACGGCATCCGTTTTCAAAAGAAATTGTGGGGGCACATTTCATGCAAATGAGCTCGCGTAGAAATTCTCCTTACAATTAGGGTGGTGCACCCTTAGGGTTAGTAATTTTAAAACATGCCTATTAAAAATCAGTTTATGAACACAAATGCTACAAATTTAAAAAAATGTATGAATGGTTATTGTAAAATAGCAACGATTCTTTTAATATATTTCTGTTCTCAGAGATCAACTGAATATTTAAATTCTATCAATTCAATGTCGATTACATTTTTGAATGATTGCTTGCTTATCAAACACACGAAAATGTCTTGTTTCTGCTTTGATAAACCAAGTCTGTGATTAAAATTGCAGTGAAGTAATTCCCCCATGTCTTCGTGACGCGAGAAAACGGCGTCTAATAAAACTAATGCGAGATTACTTCTTTGGCAAACATCGCTTCCCTTCGATCTTCCAAAATGATCACTGTGCATCGGCAGCACTGCAGGTGGGAGTTTCGTCTATTCAGCAAACTCGTCTTGAGCGATTCGCGACTATGAATTATGCAGTGTAATTTCCCAATTGGGCAATTGTTTTTTTCTGTCCAGCACATCCAGCCGATTGTTTGGTACCTTGTGTCCAATGCGCTACCATCTGTATGCAGTTTCCGTTTTCGCTCTGTGGGACCACCCACGCCGCGAATTGTCACGAGAAAGTCGTCGGGTGATGAAGACAGTTTGACTGGCGCATCCGTTTTTCTCACTCTCTTTTTTTTTTGGTTCGCTGTATAGTTGATGCACGGCCCCACTCCCACGACAGCCCTTGAAGTTCGTTCGATCGCGGCGTGTTCCTAAAACAAGAAGAGAATCCCCTTCTTTCGCGATACAATGCTCGCGTCCGGAAATTTATTCAGACACCGTGTGTGGCGCTTTGATGCAGAGTACACGCGACGCGTGCTGATAGGCGTGGAAGTAGCATACAATGTACTCGCATCATTTGAAAAGAGCCGTTCACATCATTGAACTTGGTGCATGACTGGAGTATCGGACATACGGCGAAGGTGATCCGTGCCTATTTCTCCCGTGGTGTGGGGGAATTTTGCCCAAGTGACAGTGACACCCAGCGGTATCTTGATTCGACTCTACCTGGTGTCATTCGTCTTGCGCTATAACGCCGGCCTCTAGGGGATAACCAAATACACGAGCACCGGGTGATCGAGACTAAATTACGCCGTGCGTCTACGGCCGAAGATCCGTTACCTACATGCTCGGCTGATGATAATACAAGTCAAATACACGACGGTTTCTGATCCAGTGTGAGTATTAAAAAAAAAATCTTGTTTTGTTTTTTCCTCGTGTATTTTTCTGGTCTTTGAACCTTTCCCTTTGTGGTACATGCTTCATTTGAAATGTGCAAATCTGCACACCTGCCTGTTTCGGCGTGCGCGTAGCTAGGGAGGCAGCTGGGAATTTCGAGCATTAATTACTAGTCTATCAGCAAAAACAAAATGGCTTAATATAATGGCTGACACGAGGCCCCAGTAGACTAAGCCGCAGCTGTTGATACGGGTTATCGCTCCCTACATGTCTCTCCCACGGAAGCTGTATGATAAATAACTCGGCTGAGGGTTGCTTTATTGTGGCTGTTTAGGCTAATGGGGAACTGGAAAGTGGAAGCTCACATTGGTGACAAATGTTTTGATCCGTTGTCAGAATTGGTATTTTGGTCTGTCGTTAATATCCAAGCATCTTTTACGCATTTTAACAATTTAAAGACGACTGATGATGTTTAGAATTTTGCAAAAAAGAAAAAAAGGAAAAAAGGGGTTAGGCCAGGGAATCTGAATTCGAAATTTGCATTTAAGATACGGTCCTCTATAGAGCTTGGCACCGTCTGGTTGAACGGTAAAAATGTATGGTTTATTAAAGAAATATTATTTGTAATAATTGTAACCGTTTGTCCAACAATCTGAAACATTTTTGTATGAACAAGTTACTCTTAGTTACCCAAAACGAATTGCTTTGATCAGGTTATTTGCACCATAAGAAGAAACCTAGACAAGTTGTTCTGGTTTCCTGTCTGAAGGTATTATATTCCTACCCTAGTCGGCCCGCCCACTCCTCCCCTATAATCGTGTCGTTAACTGTGTAAGCTGTCACTTGAAATGGTTACATCGATTTAGGCATGAAACATATAATTGGTTTACAATGTGCTGATATTTCTTTACAGCAGTTCTGTATAGAGGCCAAGAGCCTTCGCTTTGTGTTTTAAAGGTAGGATACACCATTGGTAATTGCTTGAATTATCATTTTAATGGGTAGATTTGGGTTGTATTTCATAGTAAATATCATTTAACTGACCTGTCCGAAGTTTTACAATCATGGATGCCGAGAAAAGTACGAAAAACAGCGTTTGTTTTCAACCGGCATTGGGCAATTATTCTTATTTTTTTATATTTTTTTTTTGCGATCGCCGGACGGCGATCGCGAATTTTTCTTTATAAAATTATATTTTTCGGAATAATAACAGGATATCTAGCGCAATCATTTTGATGGATGCGTAGAATCATTATTTACTTTCAAATGAGTAAGATATTTCCTAATAAATCGGTAGTAAATATTTTCGATATCTGCAAATGGTGTATACTACCTTTAAACCATAGAGCTATAGGTGTAACGATAGAACTATTTGTCCTAACTTTCAAAATGTGTTGTTGTTATTCCCGTGATTTGCATAATGTTTTGGGGTGGGGGGGGGGGGGGGGGGGGGTTACGGCCACATTACTGTTAGTACGTTTGAGCTAAGTTGGATTTAAAAGAACAAATACGCCATGTTTTTGCAATTCACAAACGATGCTTTTCTGAGGCAGTGCCAAAATCGGCTGGGCAGGTGGTGAATAATCTTGGAGGAGTATCGGTAGATTCACCAGTATAGATTCACCATCCGAAAGCCAGTTCGACTGAAGTTGAGTAATCCTTTTGGAAGCTCTTTTGAAATGAGAAATTGAAGCTAACTCATTCTATCTTCATCAAAGTGGGTTTTCAGGTATTCTGCAATGCTGACCCATGGTGGTTTGCGTTGCAGGTGAACCGGGAACATACAGTAAGATCTGTTTTATTACTTGGATAGTCCTTTACATTGGAATTGTTTTCCCGTAACCTGAGATTGTTATCCCGCGCAGCACCAAATCAACCAAGAAATACTAGGAACCAATTTCATAGTGCTGTAAGCACTAAACTTTGCTTTGCATAAAACATTCTTCCTTGCCAAAAACAGGTTTACGGACCAAATTTCCAGGTGATGTTCATGTATATTGTTTGTGACTGGTATATAGCTGATTTTTGCTTAGCATAAAAAGCACATGGAGTTTAGGCTGATAACCTGTTTTTACTGAGCAAGACTTTTTTGAGCTAAGCACATTTTGTACATCGATAACTAACCGATTTTCGGGAGTTTCTTTTTGTGTGTGTGCAATGAAATAAACTTTGCTCAACAGCCCAATGGGGTTGCAACCTCCGGAACCCTCCCCCAGCCCCCACTCCCAGCCCCCAGCCCCCAGCCCCCAGCCCCCACCCCCAGCCCTCACCCCAGCCCCTTCTCTAACCGCAACTGCAATGTACTACAAAATACTACTTAATTCTCATAATCCAGTGTAGTAAGAGTATTCCATACTGCAGTTTACTCAAGTATTATTTTATAGTATTCGGTGACGTTAGTGTTAAACATTTTGCAACGATTGAAGTGTACCGGAAGCAATGCCCAGTGCACGTGACGTACCAAATTGAAACCCAATAACCATTTAAAGTGTCTCTCGACCACCACTATATAGGCGGGCTTAGGAACTATATACGGACGAGTGTCTCCTTAATAAAATTCCAATGCGATGCACGAGTGGACTGTAGTTGATGTGTTTGTATTGATCTTGTATTTTATTTGATATTCAAGGGCACTTTACCCCACCGTCTATTTAATGAATGAGATAGGTGTTACATAAATATATAATAGGTATTCGTTGTAAGTACACTGAACTTTAATAAGTACAGGTCACCATCAGAACGTATTCAAATTATTTTAAGAAAACAAAATCGGAAAAATATCTACGATTCTTTATCATTTTTACAGAGGGCATTAACCGTCCCCCGTCCTTCGTGTTAACTGTAGTCGGGCCTTTGACTGCTAACGTTTTAGTGCGTATATGCTCGCTGTGGGTATACTGAAGGTGCTACTAGTCTCGTTTCGAGAATATCCTTCCGTCTGTTTATACCCCAAGTTGATCACTTGTATTGATGATTGGGCAGCATGAGCATTCATGTAAAATAAAGAGATACGCGGTCGTGTTGGCGAAGGGTGTATTGCTTTTTGATACAGAGATTGGATACAGTAATGTTGTTGTATGACCCGACATCGCACTTCATTATCCTCGAGTACTCAGTAGTTTATCGTCTTCTAAAATCGTTATTATAATTTCAAGTAATACCCCCTAAACGTCTTGAGAATTCTGCTTCGTCAGTACACGCTTAAAACTAAAATGTTTAATCAACCTTATAAGGTTATACTGGTATATAAAACACCATCATTGTAACTTTCCCGTCATTTAGTAGAAATCAGGAAACGTAGGTGATTTCCAACGATCGGTCAATTGAATGATTTTTGGAAATAGAGAATGCTATTATTAGCGAAATCTTGCTTATTGAGCCAGGAGTTGCGCACGGTTTTTCACCCTTTTCTCAAAAAGTGCTTGATACCCACTGAGCTAAACGTCAACGGGATATAATTTGTACATTCTTCATTGGATTTTGGGCGGTGCTGTTATTGGGCACAACAACTTGCGTACATGATAAAACGGTCCTATAGGACTATGCCTATAGACAAATGCTGCCAAATGTTATATAGACTTATACAATTTATAAATGCATGGATTGTGATTTGCGCCATGTCTGTACGTGCAACCTTGCGCATAATATTACCGGTATATATAGCCTTATATGAGCCGCAGAAATGCCCAAATGACCCAAGTGGAATATGTTGCCCTACATGATATACATACATGTATATGCCGGCCGTCCTAACTTGCGACCTTTTGATCACAGTGCCCGTGGGATCTCGTCCCCAGGGGGATTTCCGGAAGCGCCAGGCAGATACATACGCGTATAGGCGCCAACCTATAACGCTTGGGATCGAGTGGATGTTTTCTTTTTAAATTCGCAATAACCCGAGTTGTTGTTGGTCGTGTATGAACTGCGAAATGAATACAGTATGTAATTAGTGAGTTTACCACATCAATCACCAGGAAACAGTCGTTGCAATGGGTTGTGCATCCGTCTTCTTGTACCGACTCTTTTCTCTGAAATACATTTTCAGAACAAACATTTTCTTCAAATAGTGTCCCACATTTAGTCAGTAGCCTACTTCTTTTTGTTTGCAAACAGTTACATATCTGTGATCGGGTATAGTAAAGCGAGCTCAAGTATAGTCTGATTCCCTGCCCTCATAATTCCCCGATGTCTATATAAATTGCTCTGTTTTGTCTGAATTGTGGTCAGAAAAGCAGACTACCAAATCTAGAAAAAAAAATCTATGAACACAAAACATTCAACAGGTCAGTGTTACAAAATTTGCTGTAAAATTCAAACTCTCAATTCTATTCTTTCTAAAAAAAATAACAGCAAAACAAAATGATATTATACCAAATAGTGGAATAAAAAAAATCGGAAAGTATTAAAGTAAAGTTTAAGCTGTTGCATACCAATTCGTTTGTTTGTTTTCGTCATGTTTAACCTGGGTGCGCATGCTCAAAGTAACGCAAATAATAGAAGAGCACCGGTTTGTTTGCTGCCACCAAGAGTTTTACCTATTCTTTACATCTGTTCATTGTAACACTCGTAAGTATTGCCCTTTAGATTCGACGCTTTGCGTCCTTCTGTGTGAAATTGTACAAACTGCAGGAGAGCATGTATATCTGCCTAACAAAAATTGTTTTCAAACACTCGTGCAGTTGGAAACTATCGTACATTCAGCGTGTGAGTTTCGTCAAAATGGCCGTCGAATAGGGCCTATAACAATTAACATGAATAGCCATACCTTTTAGCCCTTTGTTTACACTTAACGGTGCAAATAGTCGAATAGGGCCTATAACAATTAACATGCATAGCCATACCTTTTAGCCCTTTGTTTACACTTAACGGTGCAATGCACGTGGGCGTTGTTTTTAGGCAATGTGATTCGGTATGACTTTGATGTGCAAGACATTCTCTGTGGTATTGAACCGTCGTTGGGCTCGGAGAAAGAGCAGTTTCGGTAAAGCTATCTAAATATAAGGATTTACCAAGCAGGTACAACCGCGCGTTTCTAGGCTTGCTAATGTATGCCTCGGAGCGCCTAATAGGACGTGTCTATATTCATTTGTGCGTCTGTCCCTAATGAATATTTCACCAGTTCTAATGAATAAGTTAAGACAGATAAACCATGTTGTGCTTAACCACCATTCCATGGATAAATCGTCGAGGGTATATTCCGTTTCTAATTGGCCAAATGTTTTTCAACACGAAAACAAATGCTGTGTGGTTGTGAGTTTCATAGGCTTGGCCTCGGGTGCTATGCGTCGCTCGGGTGTTCAGAACGTCATATCCCACGTCGGTCATAGATCGTCATATAACGGCCTTTACATATTTGTTCTCTCTTCAAGCAGTTTTTTTTTTACGGAGTGGGTCTATTATAGGTGGGATCATGTTGCCGTTGCGACGTCCAAGGCAATGGGTTATTACTGTCTGTGATACTCTCGAAAAATCAATATCACGCACGGCACGAACTTGGGTTGAAACCGAGACGAGGTGATGTGTGTCATATAGAATGGGACTCGCAGCCGATCGCATCTCGACGCCGGCTTGAGAGACAGTCTCATCTCGATCAAGGATAACGTTATTGCGTTGATACGTGCATGTACATAAATGTAGACTCCTGTAGTATAATAGGTCGTGCCGTTGACCTCATACTTCAAGTGGAGAGGCATTGAATAATGATCGAGGCTTGGGGCATTTTGTTTCAAAGGAAACGGCGTGATGGCTGTATTAAGACACACTGTAGTTTGAGGCAGAAAGATATGGGTACCTTGTAATAAGGGTGTTTTTCTGCCAACTCAGTAAAGCTCGAGAGCAATCTGATAAAGAGACACAGACTACAAGGTTTTATCTGTCAGTGTCAGTCATCTAATTTTGGTTTCACCAATTTTGCTTGTGTTGTTCGGTAGATTTTGTAGAAAGAATTTATGAAAATCTATATTATGTCCACGTCCAAATTAGGCTAACACAAATCCGTGCACTTTAAAACTCACGTGTCAGGTGTTTTTAACTTAGCGTTTTGTTTATTTAACAATGTTTCCCATGATTCTTGCAGAACTGCTAGATTACAAACATTTGACATGAATACACTTTTCTGAAACCACCTCCGTACCATTTTGTTACATGTATTCCTTTCACATGACTGAGAATTAGTAAGAATTACATTTATGTGTGTATATCATTCAAGCCTAGTTGTAAATCTGACATGTCATTGCATTATTTGGTACTCGCCCCAGATACCAAAAACAACCACTAACAACACTAATTTTGAAGCCCATGTGAGGCACCAGACTATTCCTCATTTGCATTGGTAATCACCCAATTGAGGGTGAGATAGCAGGTATAGTGGCGGGAGCGTACTGCTCGACACCATGCCAAAGAGGTTGCAGTTCAGAGCTGTGTATAATTCGTCCACCTTCAATTATACTTTTTTTCTGACGTGCCTGGCTTTCGTTGTCACTATTCATTAAGCGCTGTGAGACTGTCACTGGGTCAGGGAACCCGACCGTAAATGGCGGCATACGCTAAAAACAGTTCTCAGTGTATTTCCGTTTTGCTGCTATTGTCATCAGTGGCAACTATAGAGGTGGGAGGTTGCAACTACCCGCGAACACCCCCCCCCCCCCCCCCCCCACCACCACCACCACCACCACCACCACCCCACCACCACCACCCGGGAACTGCTGAGCAAAGATGTGATTAGCAATGCTAAACTATATCCTTGTTACAAGTGAGTCTATCTACCGCGGGTCCATACTACTGTCCATACACTATGGCACAGTCATGCTACAGCTATAGAGCATATTCTTATTTGTAAAACACACAAATGTGCAGCTTTAAATGCCCCCCCCCCCCCCCCCCCCCCCCCCCCCCCATGAAAAGCTAGATAGGCCTTTGGTCATGAAGATTGATTGTGATTGTGATTTCAATTATTTTAAGACCAGTGCCCTTTTTACTGGTCATTGACAGCAGCGGTCGTGAAAGACTGTCTATAATAAGTTAATGGAATTCGCCATTTTCTGGTGGTTTTTTTTTCTTCACAGCTACAGGATCCCAAATTTAATATCTTCCTCATTTAATTTGGCTCTTTGTGTAAAAAAAAAAATCAATAGAAGGTTTTAAAATCAGAAAGAGAAAAAAGCCTAAGGTTGACGACAGCGTCGCGCGGCCCTGAAATGCAATTTTCTTTCCCGTTTTGGCGCTGTTGATAAGTTTACACGTTTGCGTTTCCGTAAATTGTTGTATTTTTTTTCTTCCAAGCCTTTTGTCCGTTTGTGGGAGGAAAAACACAAAATGAAACAGAAAGGTCGTACAAATCTAGTGTCGTTGCTCAGTAGATGTTCCGCGCAGAACTAGAACAAAGTAAATAACCGTGTATTCTCACGGCCAACGACGTGATAATCTCCCAACTGCGTTCTTATTGCATAATTACGTACAAACAAAAAGCAGGAAAAAAACACTGTATAAACAATGGTTCAGAGAAAACATTATAATTTCATGAACCCTTGCTTGAAATTATTATCACACTCTGCCAGAAAAAAAGCGCGCCAAAACGCCCGAAGAAGAGATTGATGCGTGCGATTATGGACTTATTTCTGCCTTCGCCTTAGCAATGTTAGGTGAGTTAAAACCACATGGGTCGTTTAGATTTGCATTCGCAGACAGTGATATTTTGGGCGGTCGTATATAGTTTATTTTGACATACCTGCGTATTCAGCAATGTTAAAGGTATAGGATACACCATTGGTAATTGCTTAAATTATCAAGAGTGGGTGGATTAGAAAGATTGCATTGTATAGTAAATATTGTTTAACTGACCTGTCCGAAGTTTTACAATCGTGGATGCCGCGAAAAGCACGAAAAACAGCATTTGTTTTTAACCGACGTCGGGCAGTTATTCTTATGTTATTATTGGGGGTTTTTCGCGATCGCCGTCATTCTGGTTCGTTTACAAACAAAATAATGTTTGGAGAACGACCCAAAAATGTGAAATGGTGACATCCCATTATTTAAGATTAAATGCGCAAATAATATTAATGATGACTTGAGGATCGGTTGCAATTGTATTTGTTTTATCTTGACGGACAAAGAGGGTTTTCTAATCATGTATCCGAGACGCAAAATTCGAGTTGGCGTTTTAATTGGTTCCGTGATACTCCGGGGACGGAGCAAATTTAAGATGAACACGTTTAACACGACTCACCTGCAGGCACCTGTCTACGATCTGGACCGACTGTATTTTGTCAGTTATCGTTGCCATTTTTATTTAAAACAAAACAACTTGTTCATACACTGATGAAAATGTACCTTATAAGTTTGACATTCCACACGCGTTCGCATTTTTGTATCACTGTGGAGACATGGCTTTGTTCTCGTGTACAAAATGGTTAGAAAGTCGAGCACGTTTTTCAAAATGCTCCCATTTTAACCATAATTTTTTTCCTGGGTTGAAATTTCGACCCAATATACCCTATATTATACCCTAACCCAAACACTAACCCTAACCCACATCCTAATCCTATAGTTTTTGAGTAATTTAAGTAAAATCCAAAAATCTAATTCGTGAAATTCCCAATGGAGACCTATCTATAGAAATGTACCCTCCGGAGACGTTTTGTCTCCATTGTACACATTGTGTTCATGTCTCCAGAGGGTACCGTATTTCAGAACACGGTAGATGAAGAAAAAAAAACAAAAAAAACGCGAAGAAAGTTTGCAAAGTTGTCATTCAGTCCCTGCGCTTACCGGAAAAACAAGGTTTAGTTGTGATTTTAAAATGTCCTTCAAAACTTAAATGGAGTTTATTATATCTGATACAAACTTGACGTCAAATAAAAGCAATTCCAAACCTCGTGATCCTGCAAAGTTTGACACAGCAAACATAATCAATCTATGCCAACATTCAAATCGAACTACAAAAACAAAACACACAATCAAAACCAAGAAGCAAGTGACAACTACAAATCGACACACCAAATAAAATGTGTACCGTCTTTGACGTTATGTTCCTGGTAACCGTCCATGCTACATATGGATGTCAGACAAGTCGACCGTTGAGACTTGTCTCAACGGTCGACTTGTCTTTCCATTTATCGGACAAACGGTCGAGTTGTCTCAACGGGCGAGTTGTCTCAACGGTCGACTTGTCCCGAGTCGAGTTGTCTCACCGGTCGACTTGTCTGACCCCCCATATCCCCCTACATACACGTACACACGGGACATTAAACAGGACATGTAAACCAACGAAATATTATCATGAATTGCGCGTCTAATGTTTAATCATCAATCATTCATAAACAGGTAAGGAACTAGAGTATAGTCCCATATTGCCCATGCCGTATACCGATCCGTTTGATGACAGGATACACCATGATTATCAAGATGATCTTGAAAGATTTTCTCTGTGTGAGATATGCCACTCACGCTCCACAGAAAAACCTTCACACGCTGCATATAATAGCTTTAAAATCCAAATAAAATATTCAAGTAAATTTAACCCCCAGGTCGTATGCGCGACGATGAAACAAAAATACAACCCCTTGAAGTGACGCTGAAAGCTTTTCACCAAAGTCTCAGAAGTATAAAAGTGACAAGAATATGGCACACTTTGATGTGGTATAATCAAGCCTCTGTGGAAAGCCGATCGCGTCATAATCAGATTAATATCCGGCGAAAAAAAAAAAGCCCAGCCGTCGGGTGACGTGCTTAGGCTCGACATAGAGTGTTAAGATGTTTGCAAATCAGTGCACAATTTACTACAGACATATATTTCAAGCCGCTGAAAGTAAATGCCGTCACGGTCGTCACCTGAAAAATATATTCTTAAGGTAAGGTTTATTGGGCCTCTAATATTCGAACGAAACCAGATGAAGCGGCAATGAAAGCAAACTTGAGCGATTATGTACAGGCAGACGATTCTGACCATTTTAGCGGGCGCCTTCAAATAGCGTCTTCGGTAGCACACTTGTTAAAGGGATCGTATACGTTTGGTAATTACTCCAAAAATTAATGGCAATAAAAACATACTTGTTAAGAAGTAGAGCAGCTTTGGATAGTATAATGCATTTTTAGAAACTTTTCACTTCGAAGTATACTGCGGTTATGGACAAATATATCACTTTTTATCCCCAAAAATTTGAATCTGAGAAGCGTTACTGCAGTGACGTTTCTCAGAGTGTGTATTCCAATGCAGATTATTCTTCCTGCGTGGACAAAACTGCTCCAGAATTTCGGCAATATTTAAAAATCGCTACCACCTTTTGAAATGAAATTTTTACAGGTTAGTTTTATGGTATATATCTACAACTATATAGGATTGAAACAGTGGGTTCCAATTACCAAACGTATACGATCCCTTTAATATTAGTCAGACAGGGTACAAAATATGATAGAATAATGTTCACTTGGCGATAAAAGCAAGACGTTTGGCACACAGTCGAAGTGTGTAATAAGAAGATATTTGGCTATGTAAGGCCATCGCACATTTTAGCTAAATATAGGTAGAATAACATGATACGATATATAGCCATTTGGAAAATGTTATTCTGCCTACGATGACAATTATAGCCAAACTATTCCATGCTTTTATCATTTGATTAAACTTGTTTTTCCACCAATCGGCCTGACTATTATTACAAAAATATGGCAGCCAACTTGACCAGTCGACGGCTTTGTCCACACTTCGGATCCAAATGACGTCACGGTTTCCAAAGTCGGCGCTGATTGGCTTAACGGTAACTGTAAATTGGCGGTAATAAGCAATCTCCTTACCGCCAGTTTACGTACAATTAACGTGACCGTTAAGTGACCGTACATTTTACGAAAATTCGTTGGCACCCATGCATGACTGCCAGATAATTTCCTATAAAGTGTACCGACTTGTCTTTTACAGTGTAGATTTTTATCGAGTAAAGTTAGCGATCTAAAGAAGAAACGTTAGCGGTCGTTTTCTCGGTGAGTCTAATAATCCCTTTAATGACCGTCATCCAACACTAATAATCATCTCGTTTCTGAGTACTCCACAGCACTCGAGGCTACAACACCAATCGCAATGCAATAATTATAGTCACGGAGAGCGGAGTTTATCAATAAATAATTGTTTGTTGCGCTTTTGAAAATTACCAAGAGATTGTGGTGCGTGCCTCTAGCTCCCACCACGAGGACAGGGTACACGTATTGCCTTTCTGGGAGTCACGTTCGGGGACCGCAGGCGATGAATAACTGAATACAGAAAAGCTTAACTTTATGCAAAAAATAATAATTTGCCCTGCGTCTAATAAGGTGCTTTTGTTTCTGTTGTACGCATGTGTGAATATCTTGTGTATCCATTGGTTTTTTTAATTGAAATCCTGGAAAAACCAAGATGGCCGATTAATGCCGTAAGGTCAATGGTTATGTGAAGTTTGAAAGAAAGTCCCCAGTGCTCGGAAGAATGTTAAGTATATTTATATACGGCAGTAAGATACTAGAGATCGAGAAAATATCACATCACGGTGTGAAGGTGTCGTGTGTGTACTTTCTGTATACTGTGCTGTACTGTCATGTAGCTGTGCCGGGACTTTTTTTTTAAGAATGGGGGAAACCTTGTGTGGACGTATAGGTAATAAAGTCCGCACAACGTCTTCGTTCCCTGCACTGTGCGGACATCTTTTGTTCAGAGGCCCACACAGTGAATGCATTGCTTGAACACTATTGTCAAGTCGTGACTGTTTTCTTGACAAATTACTAGCAGTGTTAAGAGTGTACAGTCAACCCTTTGAAGAGCTATAAAAAAACACTCCAAGGCGACAAGATTTCTCCGAGATCCAAGGACTATAGTCCTTGGATCTCGGAGAAATCTTGTCGCCTTGGAGTGTTTTTTTAACCCTCTGTGATGGTCAAGGCCAAACGGTGTCAAGTGTCTTGAACACTGACAGGCGACGCGGGTATGGACTGAAGCAGAAATTAGTGGATTTACTGTTTTGTTGTTTAGCGGAATGCTGCCTTGCTCGCACACGAACTGCATTCGATCACGATCTCGAACTGCATTCGATCGATGGTTCATCCGGTCATGAACCCCGGCCGATCAAACATTGGTCTTCGGTGTTTCCTCGGGTATAATTGTGGTTTGCCTGCTATAGTCCACTGTTTGGAAGATACGATATAGTGACTTTATTAGTATTTGAGCAGATTCGGTTTGTATGGTTACATGGTTATCCTTTGAGTGTGAGGACTTAGAACAATGGGTAATTACCCGAAATAGCAATAACACGTACCGAGGACCAGGGTCCATGTATGAACGAACGTTCCCCTTTGGAAAGTTTGTCAAAAATATGAGTTTTCCTCAATAAATTAGTATAAACAATAGAGGGATCTGCGATACGAGGTATAAAAACGCTCGTTTTTGCAATTTACGAGGACCTTAGGACGATAAGGTCCCCGACAGTTGACAAAGGTCCTCTATTGTCATTCGTGTATTAAACATTATGGGATGTATTCTGAAGAGATATAGGCCTAAACAAAGGAGGGACATGACAATTTGGGGTCCACAATTGAAGACGTTTACACACGGTATGTATTGATGTAATGACGGTGTGTATGTGCGTTTGTATTGACCGGCAATCGTGGTCGTCGGACAAAAGAATTGGGAGTCAAACAATGGGTCCACGATTGACACAACGTCCACGATCTTTTCCCGTGTACAAATCCTATGGCGATCATCAAAAAACGTTAGAGTATAAACAAAAGAGGGAAGACGGTCGGACAATACCCCGTCCACGATCGAAGGCCTTTACACACTTGTGTGCGTGAGTTAGTCTTGCATACGCACTGTGGACCTCCAAACAATATAGGTCCACACGATGCGGGAAGAGGTTACGGTTTGTGGACTTGCCCAGGTCCACAATCCGTTTTTCAGATTCCGAAAAAGAGCGCTAGCTAGAGGAAAAAAGGGTTAGGGTTATATATAGAAAAGATAGAAGGAACAGCTGAGAGGCCCAGAATCAAAATTTGAGGGTAAATTTGTTTTTGGGAAGCGAGAAAAATTTGTATTTATTCAACGTTTTTTAACTACACGAAGACAAAGGAATGTCCACAGTACGTATGTAAGGTAAAGCTATGTGTGTGGATCACTTTGTTTCCACAATACAATTCATTATATCTTATTAAATGATCAAATTCAAATCGGCAATTTAGCGGCGAAAATACAACCGAGTCTCGCAGCGCCAAGCCAAGCGCGCTGATGTTATAATACAAAATGTATAGGCATCCGTCGCCATGATCGTTCACCTCGCTCGGATCCTGCATGCAGTGAGCAAGTCAAGGGAGAAAATGACCTCGAATATGGAAGCGAATATTATCATCTCAATTGCGATGTCCACTCATGCACTGATGCCGATGACGGTATAAACTGCGGTCATATTGAGTGTCATCTTCCTATAACGATAGCAATCGTGCAATGATGGGCTTATATAGTTATAACTATAACGTTATTGACGTGAAGGCCAATGCTATGCATATTTATTCAGTGATGTTTCACTGAAGGCTGACAAATGGTTTGGGCCTTGTATTTGGGTAATAAGTGTAATTACCAAGCAACTGTTGCTATGAAGCTAGTTTCTAAGCTCTCACAAAATGATGCCGAGTTAAAAAAGGGAGAACCGTTTATCATGTAATCCAACTCTTCTTGGGGGAAGAATATTGCGCCACTTTTTTCATCAAATACAGCTATTATCTCATTGATGGTCAGTCATTGTAACAATGTTAAAAAGACATCAATGTGCGAGTGAGAAAATTTGCCAATTTTTTAGAAAATGCACTTAACTCCCCATAGACTCTGTAGGAAGACACTTGATACTAACCCGTGTATCGGTTAGTGGGTGTTTTTTCTTCAGCAGCTAGGTTCTAAGTAAATTGTATATTGGAAAGAACATGGCAACTCAGCTACAATAAAGAACTGTAAAAGAACGGCTGTTCTCAACCAACTCGCCAATAGCCTAGTTGGTGGAGAGGTGAGCTATGGATCGAAAGGTCTGTGGTTCGAGTCCGGCTAAGTTAACGTTTTTCTTTTTCTTCGCCAAAATAGATTTGATTTTATTTGAGATGGTTTATTAGCAATGTTCATTGTGGTCAATGTTAAATTGCAGAACTCTACATTCATTAAATATCATTAATTTACAATACAAAATGCATCGTTATATCATAACTACATACATTTACATGTACATTAAAATTGCATTAACACACTTCATTAATGTATGGATGGGTCATTAGTCCCACGCCAGTCTCATATTAAACGCGTGATTGTTTACATTTTGACTGGAACTTCAGTCTAGACGACCTGGGTTTTTTGGGGGTGACAAAAACGTTATACCTAAAAATTCATGCGGGTTTTTTCTTCAAAATAATGTGAGCGTTAACTTTTTGTTAATGTTAACTAGTTAACTCCCCTCAACTCTGTTCAACTATAATCAACTCGAGTTTTGGAGCGTAAGTGGCGTAACCTTTAAAAAAATATCCCTTTAACTAAAATCAAATTAATTGTCAGCCACGGTTAGTCACGTGAGTTGAGTTTCCTTGCCTTTGGCAGTTCATGTCGATGTGTTGCTATCTGCTGTTGATAACGGTGTTACGACGGGAGAGTATGGGAACGGCAACACGTGCTCGTGTATGCTTTGGAGCCCTAAGTGCATATTATTACACACTCACACACTCTAGTATATAATGCATTTATATACAACACTGAATTATTCAAAGGTGGCACTAATTAATGTTGTCATTGCTATGAACCGATAGTCCCGTGCGATTGGTTTTCGCCGACAAGATTGATTGATTGCTGAAAGGTTGTTTGAGTAGCCTATGGTACACTATATCAAATGTGTAGAAGCGGGAACCAATCAGAATGCGGAAATCCAGTTAGTTTTGCATGGTCTATTTTGAGTAAACCAGTGAACGCAATTCGCGCACAAAAACATACTGGTACTACTCCGATAATACAAACTAAAAATGGCGGTTAAACTGGAGTTATTTTCTAAATCTAGGTTCCAGACGGGGCTCAACCTTCTCTCCTATAATAATGATTTAGAAATAAGAAAATTAATATAATTCCAGTATGTTTGACCTTATATTGTTGTGATTTGACGTTCAACAGAAGATGAACAATTCCTTGAAATAATTATTTAAACCGGAGCTGAATCCTAGTTGCGAATGAAGCCGCAGTTTGAAAATGTGAAACCTGCTATTTGTATACTCGCGCTCCACCCGTTGCTAGCGATTCAAGGTTTTATTTCTATAGCATCGGACGAGGCGGCAAGACTAAGAGCCGGTGTGAAAGGTAATTCTGTCCCCCCTGGTAAATGTGTCCCCCCGGACAGACTTACCAGGCCGTGACCCGGTAAATCTGTCCGGGGGGACACATTTACCTAGGTATTTCTGTCCCCCTCTAGGTAATTCTGTCTCCCTGCCCAACGTTAAACGTGTCCCCCTGGTAAAATTGTCCCGTGCAACGTCACAAGTCTAGCACCCACTAGACGCAACAACCAGTGTAGTACAGGTTCACACCTTCATGGTGCATCATTTGTGGCAGACTGTAGGATGTGTAGTGTACTACAAATTACAGGTTGTCAAAAGTGCTGCCACATTTCGTGCTGGGTGTACAGAATTTGTACGCGTGCAAGAAGTCTGAAAATACTGATTACCGCTAATTTCCCTTTCGCGCAGAAACGTAGATCGGTTGATTTAATTAACACAGTTATTTATATTTTTATTTTTATTTTGATAAATCGATGAAGGGAACAGAAGTCCAAATAATAAATACCATGTGGGCTTTTCATTGAAGCAACATCAAAATAACCACTTATGTGTGGAACATTGGGGGACAAAATTACCTAGAGAGGGGACAGAATAAACTGGAGGGGGACGGAATTAACGGCTCTAGGGGGACACTTTTACCTAGGTAATTCTGTCCCCCCGGACAATTTTACCGGGGGACAGAATTACCTTCCACACCGGCACGGTGAAAAAAACACACAATCGTGCCAAGCCCTAGGGAATATACTGCAATATTTATGAAACCATATATCCATAATATACTGATAATAATGCCTCCGAAGACGAGCCCGTGAGCATTTTCTCCGCATTATTCTATTAAAGTTTAATCTGCAGGGGGCTGCTCGAAGGGTGTGTTAAACAAAAAAAGGTGTGTGCATAAACAAAAGGCAGTAGTGCAGAAATAATTGTCTTATGTTTGTATAGCGATGACGTGCACTATAATAAACGGTTTCTATTTCTATTCTCTGCGCACTGTGCCGTACAATCCATTTAGTTTTACTAACTTTAGGCCTACATCGAGTCAGCTTTTTGAACAATAATGTGGTCGGTTACTTTTTGAATAGTCTAAAAGGGATACTTCCCCTTTAAAATAATTATAATACAAAACGTAACTAAGTCCTCAACCTTTTTTGAATATAGACTAGGCACGCCCATAGCATTAACGTAGACTTGGAATCCGATAGTAAAACTTTCCGGTTAAAAGGGAAAAACATCAGTTAGGATCTAAATCGCCGTCATTTCTGTCAAGTTTTCCCGCTTCCCGCATCTGTCAGTGATAAATAGACGCCCATGTCCGGTCCCTTGTAGAATTAATTATGACCCAGCCAGCCAGATGCCCGTGACGAATTGGTTTACGACTGTTTTGTTTGAACATAGGTTTAATCATTAACCAAAGGTATGTAAGTACATGTAATACAATATTTAGTGGATCTGTAAAAACTTTTAAAAGGACTGAAATTGTACCCCACAGCGGCAGTGCGTTTTACGTGTGATTCTGAGATTTTAGTATCTCCCCGAGCTCTGTAAAAGTTGTCGGTATTTTTTTTTTAAACAAGCATCAAGAACTGGACGCCTATGGAAAGGTGCAACGTCCCAATGAATTTTGTAAAAGCGGATGCGGCGATTTCACTTTGAGAACGAACACTGTCTTCTGAACCTGATCACTGTAACCTGTCGTCGGAATCTGTCGACACTGTCTTCAGAGCATAAACCGAACATGCCGACCCTAGCTGTCTAATGTAAATTATTGATACCAATATGTGGACATTTGAAGTTGCCGTCGAATTTGTGATATATTTGACACTTTCTCGCTGCGAGAATCACACGTATAACGGCGGAGACCCGATTGACGCAAATGGTTTGAATATTTATAGCTAAAGTTTGCTGGAAACAGTACTACAAGTCAAAAGCCATTGGCGGACTGGCCATCGGGAGGTTCGGGACAAATCCCGGTGGGTCGTTCCATATAAAAGTGGGCTGGCGCGGCGGCCCTACCTATCTGTCTTTTGGAACCCTGGTGAGCGTCCGTGCGTGGGCCGGTGCATCTGAACGTCCTGGGACTAATTTGCGTCCCAGTCCGCCCCTGAGTAAGGTCACATGGATGGACCAAGGTTGGACTATTCAGCAGGGATTGTAGGCCAATTTACGTAGTGGATAAATACCCGTGTACATGTATTATGAACTACGCAGTGACTTCGGAAACTCGATGCATTGATGACAAGCACAGTTGGCACAGATGACGGTAACATTGACCGGTCCTCAAGTCCCCACTTGGACTTAGGCCGCCGGGTCCTCTCGTGAGCTCTTCGAGCCCGATAATGATCGACACGCGACAATCACGTGGAAGTTGATGTATTACCACCAGATAAAAAGAAAGAAAACATAATAACGAGCAGATGAGAACAACTTTAATAGGAGGCGATCAAGAAGGAAATGTTCGGATACAATGGCTGCACAGATAGATACATTGTCATTTCACATCGCTGTGAGAAGGCCAAACATTTTGCTCAACATCTTGCAGACGATAGTAGATTTGAAGTTGCAAACGGTGGGCTCGGTACGAACAAACTCGAGGTTGGTCCTCACTATTCACAAACCTCACACAGTCCGGTTTCATTAGGTTACCGAGGACCACCCGTATCTCTACCGAGGACCACCCGTATCTATACCGAGGACCACCCATATCTATACTGAGGACCAATGTTTTTTAACCCCTTTTTGACTATATTCCCTTGAGATTTGTACACGAGTACTACCGAGGACTCGGGTCCTCTGGTTTATTTTATCTGTTAAAACTGAGTCTCAGGTTCTCGAAAGTAAAGAATAATTTGTACAGGCATCACAAACCGCGCACATTCCGGTTTCATTAGGTTACCGAGGACCACCCGTATCTCTACCGAGGACCACCCATATCTATACTGAGAACCAATGTTTTTTAACCTCTTTTTGACTATATTCCCTTGAGATTTGTACACGAGTACTACCGAGGACTCGGGGCCTCTGGTTTATTTTATCTAGTAACACTGGGTCTCAGGTCCTCGAAAGTAAAGAATAATTTGTACAGGCATGACTAACGGACAAGGATGAATTATACCAAGCGGATTGGGCGGCAGCAGCAGGGTAGGTCATCGCATCCGAAACAGCCTCCACGAGGCGGGACGTGGCTGACGCCGCATCACGGGCTAGCTGAGTTTGTGGAGACCGCTACGAGAGCGGTACACGAGGAACCGAGGTCATGCCCCACTCAAGGCCAGAGTTTTGTGGTGGGATTTCAATTTTGTGTTTTTGTCTATGTGTGTGACGTTGTGTCTGTAGGTTATGTGTTCCAACAGGATATTTATCCGATATTTCTCACACCAACCCTCGAATAATGTCGAGAGGGCGAAAAATGAAGATTATCATGTTTAATTCAATGTTTTCACTGCAATTATTTACGTCGAGTGCGGCCCAGCATAGCAGTGATTTTTAAGCTTACTCAATATTTACAAACGAATTTTGAAATTTCGATGTTTTATTCAACGCTTTACAAACAGATTTTGCTGATTAGCAATTAAAAACAGTCACCTTTTTTAAGGCCTTACACTCGAAAACATTTCATTATGCAACTTGAATTTGTGTTCATTGCCTTTCATGTTTGTCAATGAAAGAAAAGGATGACTGTAAAAATGGTAGGTTAAATCATTTTCTAAAAAGACCTTTGTCCTTGAGTTGAAGGTATTCGTGTTTTTGTTGCAACATTTAACACTTGGTGGCGCCCTTCAAGAATTTGTATATGGTGTGCGCCCTACGATTACGAACGTACAACAAAGATCCACGTGAAACACGTCTACGTCGTGTTCAATCATAAATTCCTGTTTTGTAAAACAATTTATGTGTTTTGTTATTCGCAAACCAAATTGTGGCATCAAACGCCAGATTTTCATTGTGGTAATCCCACTAATGGACTTGGAGTCAATCCAGTCTGACCTCTATCTGTTGTGCCCATTCAAATCCCGATTGCAAGCGCCGCCCGTTGGCGCGGCGTAGGTAGCTAGCTGCGCCGGCCGGGCTGGTCCGGCTATCGATCGGGCTCAGCATAGGCTCAGTACACATTTTACCGACGACCTCATCTCGCCGGATCCGGACAATGAGTGTCTCACCGACTGGGTATATTTTTGGTGGGTTTAAATCTTGACAAGTGTGTTTGAGTTGGTCTGTTAAATTGGTAGTCGGTCAACCGTTCACTGTGGAGTACTGTAGGGGGAAAAGTTCAATAGAATAGAAAGAATCAAATAGGGCAATTGTTTTCTTCTTTACTTGTTAGAGATTTACAACCCCCACCCCCCCCCCCCCCCCCCCCAGATGACTATTGGGTTATTATACCTGGGATTATATAAAAGATTTCTAAAGTATAAACGGACCCACCATTTGCATGATCAAGGCCTTTACAGTACTGTAGAGTGTATGGGCGCATTGTGAAGCAGGAAAAAGTGAGTAAATACATTGGCTTACAGCATATTCTAACTCCGGATCGGAAGATATAGGTGTGCTATTCGTGGCACAGAGCTCTATGCACAATGTTAATCTTTGCAAACTGATGCTGGTAATACATTTCGTGCTGTTATATTTTGTGCTTGGGTAGTTTGTGAGATGGTGGAATAAGTGTAGTAGTATAGGGACTTCTTCATGTATGTCTTCAAAGCAGTCTTGTCTTGGAAGTTGGAGTGAGTACAAAACCAGCCTGTGTATTTAGCAATTAATAAGGATTGTTGTCTGTATAAATCATCCCTGGTGAGCAAGTGACGTAAACACTTGCTGTAGTTTTATCATCCTTTCACTATATTTTTGTTATCCTATTCCCGGACTCAGAGAGAATAGTATCCTGCTGCCATTTCTTTGGTTGTAGCCTAAACTTAGTTTATGGAGAGTCAATTGCATGACATTTTTAAAACAAAATTGGAAATATTTCTCAGTCCCAGATTCATGTCTTTTTAATATTTTTGCAATGATTGACCTTCATAGACATAATTTTATTTGCAAAATGTGATCAATTGTTATCTTTTTAGAAGAGAAAAGAATGTTGCAACCTGACGCTGTTTTCTTCTAAATATATCATCTCAATAAAGGTAAATCAGTGCAAAATGTTGAAAAGATAATCTGGGACTGAGAAACCTTTAAAAATGTTGTTAGGAAATATTTAGAAAATTGTATCGACTCTCTATAGAATTTGTATACAATTATTGTTTGTTTATTAAAAAACTGATTTTATAGCCAATGGCTAAATTGAGTCAATTCTAACAAAATTTACTCATACAAAAAAATGCAATTATACAATAAAGTCACTAAAACATTTTTAAAAAATATTAAAAAAAATAAAAAAAAGTTCACACATTTAAAACAAGTTCAATATTTACATGTTACAACATTAAAACATATACAAACAAAATTGAAATAACCAACAATGGAAAAAAAATAAAAAAATATATATAAAAATAAAAATAAACGAAGACAGCAAACAAAGACGACAGACAATCATGATAACAAACAGTATCAACAACAACAACCAAAATACAAAGGCATTTACAAAAACAAATACGCATTTATGCACTGACATTATACAACCGCTGAAGTAGCGTCAAGATACTACATTCTTTCCCAAGATTATATCCCCGTTCTCTCCTGGCTGCCCAAAGTCAGTTTTGATGATTGTTATAAAAATAAAAGTCTGTAGTTTACGGTAGGCACTTTGGCCACGTGACCTTTCCCAGGGCCAAAAGTACACTGCTTATAATACGTCCCCAGCAATAAAGGAATCGTTAACATTTGCTCCACATTAACTCCCCCCCCCCCCCCCCCCTTAATTCTCCTGAGGAACTTGAATTCAATCGCAATAAAAAAAATCAACCCAAAACGTTAAAAAAATTGCACTTTGTTGTCAAAAGCATGGTAAATTTGGCATATGGGTAAATTTATCATGTGGGGTCAAAATAGGTTAAAAATCATTTTAAGATCGAGACCCATAATACTCACCAAACCTTGTTTTTTGGGGAAAAAAGTGCACCAAATAAAACCTCATAAAAACTGTATTTTACATCCACGTTCATTTTTTTTTTCATGCTTTAAAATTGAACATTCTAGCGTTGTTTTACTTTTTTTTATTTCAAAATGAATATTGCATTTTAAAAATAAACCTATTTCTTTACCGAATTAATGTTTTTGTTCTTCTCAAAGTCAAAGTGGTAGCTGTGGTACATATACACGCTTTGCAATGTCGCATACACTTGCAGTGAAAATCGAAGGATGCATGTGCGACGGTAATCGTGTGACAAAGGCGGTGAAATTAAAAAAATTGGATTCTGAAGGGCATACAATTGGTGGTCCAGATGTGATCAACAAAATGTATTTGTCGTGCAATTGAAATTTTAAATCGCACTCAACTTGACTCATTGTTTGGCTGGACTTTGGAGAACAAAAAATCATAAATACTTGCACCTGGCCTGTCAGTTGAAAGATATCAATACCTAATGGATATTCATTTTGTAGCAATTTTCACCTCAAATGACAGAATTACCCAACATGGGAAGAATCAATGCACTTTAACTATTATTCCATTCCAGGGACACTGCAGCTCATCTTCTCGTGAAAAAGACCAATTCAATAGAGACCCGCAGAACCGAAAGAGCCTGCCTCAATTTATTTCCACCTCGGTGAATTTCCTTTCGGTGACGATCTTGCGAGCAGCTCATTTCGATTCTAAAAAAAAAAAAAAAAAGTCCTTTACATCGCAGCTTTTTCCCCATTTGGTGTGTATTTTTCCCCATTTGGTGTATTGCATTGAGGGACTGTTTTGTCAGGCTGCCCGATTGTCTCACAAACAATCCTTCTTTCATTATGCATTGTCAGCAAATAACAGAAAGCTATCCGAGGATGGAAGGCTTTTCTCCTCTATCCACCCCAGGGGAAATCTATTGATTCACTATTGCATGGGAGTAGTGACCTTCCCATAGTCCATATGTTTTGTCATAACTTGCAAAGAATTTGTATTTCTTTCTTTCCTGAACTATCGCAATTGTAAGTTTCAGTTCATCAACGAAAGGCCTTTAGACTCGATATGATGAGGCAATTAAGCCATCTCTTTTTGAAAAGTTGTTGATCTGGAGTCTGGACATTATTATTGTGTAGATTACAGGTGCTCTTGAAAATATTTGAACCCCCATCTTGACGAGGAGGTTCTGTCCTACTCTTAATCTCCTCAAAATTCCCCAAACTGCGGTGGCACAAATGACCAGTAGATTAACACGACAAACGTCTTGCAAGCTCTTGCATTCTCAACGATTATGCTATGCTTTCAAGATCAAATTTGAAGGGGGAAACCTGCCAAATTATTCTTAGATTTTTGGGAATGCCAGAATTTTAATAACACCAGGTTTGTTCAGAAAATAAAACAAATACAGATGTCGAGCCGTACAAATCTTAGATTGCATAATTTTCTATTTTGTGTCTTTGTCGCATTCAGGATTCTCGCAGCAGTGGAGGGGGCGCTATTTTCTACCCCATCACGGTCGGCAGCGGTTCGACAGAAAGCCCTCGGCAGGCCAGGCGGCATCCCTATGCAGAGATGCTGAAGCCCAGCTCCCTCAGCCTCAAGATAGGGCCGCGGATCGAGGTCACCGACTCCACAGAATCGCTAGACAGGGAGGTGGAAAATCTCAACCTCAGGTACATGAAGGCAATGTTGTAGTTTAGTTCATTGTGGGTCCTCACAAGTCCCTGTGAATTTCTCACAAAGTCCCCTCCAAAGTCCCCCTTCCCCCCCCTCAAAGTCTTCTGCAAAGTCTCCCACAAAGTATCCCACAAAGTCCCCCGCGAAGTCCTTGTAAAGTCCTAGCAAAGTCTTCGCAATTTCTCCACAAAGTCTCTGCAAAGTCCCCGCTAAGTCCCCGCAAAACCCTTGCAATGTCCTCGCAATGTCCTCGCAATGTCCTCGCAATGCCCTGCAATGCCTTTTTTAAGTCCTCCCAAGACATCGGATGCTATCAAAATCTATCACAAGTTGTCACAAGACTATGCGAGTCTTCATAAATCCTCAAATCTTCACTAGACCACCAGACGTTTTCCCAAGTTTGTACAAGTCCATTTCGGGTCATCCCGAGTCCCTGCGAGTCACCAAAAGTCCAAAATGAAAATTTATTATACATTTTTTGTTTTGTCTTTTTATGGTGGTACTGCTGCAATCTTACTTACATTCACACTCAACTGGTTTGTTTGGCACCAACTATTTGATGTTAAATTGACATGAAAACAGATCTGGGTAAGTAAGGAAGCAAGCTTCAATTTTGTTTTTAATTTTTTGTTTTACCATCTTTACTGTTGGACAGTTTTTAAAGGTAGTATCAAAAAACAAAACTACTTGTCAAAAACAGGGTTACAGACCAAATTTTCTGGGTGATTATTTGTGACAGACAATCAGCCGGTTTTTGCTTAGCATAAAAAACATTTTTTTTGTTAACCTTTTTCTACTGAGAAATACTTTTTTGTGCTAAGCAAATGTATGTGCTTAACAGCTCAGTGAAATTGGCCCCAGATTTTTAATCTCCTCTCAAAGTACATGTACTTGGTGAATACTAAGACCTATTTTGTCAACAGAGGGCACTGTTGAAGTAACCTGCCAGAGCTGTAGTCTTGTTTCACATGACAACAGAGGGGGCTGTTTGCCAAGACTAATAAGAAAGTAGCGTGGCAGCAGTGTTTTGATTTATAAGCCGTGTCTAAATCTCTTGTCTATGGCTGTTGTCTAGGTGTTCAATTAGTGTATGCGTGAGCAGGCTAGACATCGCTCTAAAAGCCCGTTTCGGACACGGCCTGACTTTTAATAAACTTAGTCAGATACCCAGGGTACCTGTGAAGGCATATATGGTTATTGTGGTTGGTTTAGCTGCTTTGCACCAAAATGGCAGCATCGAGCTGTATACTCCCCAGGGAGCTGAGATGGTATTTGGAATGTTTCATGGGCCCAATGACCGGGGTAATAATGGAGAGTGCTTTGGGTACCAGTCTTGGTAGATACGTGCGTTGTAAAAAACAATCTGCCTATTATTATTATAATTATTGTTATTATTATTATAAAGGTAGACAGATTATGTTAAGCCAGTTTCATGTGTGAAAGATGTACCCTGAAAGGTTGAAAATTTTGTCAACCCAGAATTCTGGGGACTTTTTGGCAAATACAGGGCATTACCGTAAAGGCAGGGCAGTTTTAGGTGGGAACGGTAAATAATGCGTTGACTTTGTTAGATCAACATATCGAGGATCGTAGGACTTGGATGCATATCTCTGTATCGGGCCATGGTCGGACTTAATGTCCACCCTGCGAATCAAAACAATCAATCTTTTAACGCGCCCCTTCCTTCAATTTCAAATCTTAGCTGAGGATGTGCTTTTTTCTTGGAAGGTTTTACCCGCGGGGCAGGGGGGTTTACTGAGTCAGGAGAAGAAAGAACAAAACGAGTACGGAAATCACAGCAGGTGTGCACGGGCAAGTGATTTCCTGCACTCGCCGCACGCGAAGGCTCTCTGCCACGGCCAGAAAAAAAACATGGAGGTTGCAACCTCGTCCTCGTACAATATTCAAATCAATATATAAGCATGCTTCCCTTCCAGGGTCGACTGTTGTCCCAAGCTTGAGAGTAGATTCCCGGAAAAGAGGTTCGGAATATTGGTGAATTTTCACTCTGCAGTTTGTGCAACCATCTCACCTTTTTGTTTGGAGTAAATCCAATCAAATTGATACAAAGGAAATTAAAATATGGATTTTTTAATTATATTTTGTTAACTTTGTTTTTAAAGTGGGTTCGGTTTTTCAGCTGTATAGGAAATCCTTTTTCCAGAGAAATCTCTGGTTCTTCAACCTTTTTTTAAACTTATAAATAGTATTTGTTAAATAAATCAAATGTCAAGTAATATGCTTTTGTTTTATTTTTGCAAAAGTGAGATTGCATGATCAGGATTGTTCTTTTCTGATTTACATTTAACACTTCGACTGCTAAGCCCGAGAATTCTCGGGATAAACTTACCCCACCGTAACTGCTAAGCCCGAGATTTCTCGGGTTAGCAGTACAACGATTTGCCGCCCTCTGTTGATCAAGAATTAAAATGCTTTTCATGTATAACATGTCTTGACATTTTTTAACGTACACATCGGAATCATATGCGGCTGGTTCCGGCCGTGTTTTGACCACTGGGCGGGTACCAACGATTGCGAAGTACCGGGGTGTTTACATTTTTCTGTATTTGGGGATTTAAAAATGGCGGCGCCCAGGAAACGTTAGTTTAGACTATGTTATTGATGAAATATTTGCAAATAGCGACTCTAAAGCAAGTGAATTTGGAGGAGATGATGATTCTGATACTATAGAATAGGAAGGTAATACCAGTGACGTTGGAAGTGAATCTAATCATTCGGAGGAATTAGACGATACTCGACGACAACGTTTTGGCAATCGACAGTGCTAGTGAACATAGTGAATCTAGCGGTTCGGACCGTGGTCGTGGCAGAGGTTGTGGTAACCGTGGCAGAGGCCGTGGTAACCGTGGCAGAGGCTGTGGTAACCGTGGCAGAGGCCGTGGTAACCCTGGCAGAGGCTGTGGTAACCCTTTATTTAAATGTTTTTTATATTGGGGAGCATAATAAATAGGGAGTGACGGGGGTAAAAACATATTTATTTGTAGTTCTCTAAAAAACTGCAGCACCGTGGGCGGTAACAGTGTAAAAAATGGCAGCAGTCAAAGTGTTAAAAAGGGATTTTTTGGTTCAGGATTTTTAAAAGATTCTTTAACCATAACCAAACTCAATTCAAATCAGTTAAAATCTGTTAGGATTGGTCTGGTACCCCTAAACTTACAGACGTACCCCAAAACTTACAGACGTACCCCAGAATGGGAGTCCAACAGTTTGTGGAATTTGCCAGTATGCGTACGGTTCTTAGTAAATTACACTATTCCTTTAGAAATAAGGGTGTTTAGTTTACTTACATACAAGTTTGTATACAACTTAGTTAAAGAAATTATTAGAAATATTCATTTTTTTCTGGTAATGAAATCAAGGATCCCCAAGAAAAGAAAAAAAACAATGAGAAGGAGGTACAGTTTTAGAGGTAGGAGGAAAACCCCAACAAAATATCCTGGAGAAAACCCACAGAATCAGGCAGGGACTGAAAACCCAATCCATATATTGGCCCATGGCGGGATTTGAACCCGGGTCACAGCGGTGGAAGGCAAAGAAATGCTTAGCCAACCTGACTTCCCTGGGAAATGAAAAAGAACGAGTGCCTTTTAGTAGATGGCAAACGCGTACATGTACCCCGGTACCATAGACCCAATGTAGTTCTTGCCCCTGTCTTTGATTCTCTTTCAACCAGGTTGTGTTTCCCGTACACACCCGCTAACAAATTCACCGTTCACACCCGCTACAAAAATCACCGTTTTGTTGCAGGATATAACAGCACTTGTCCCACCTCGATATAACTCTTTTTCAAGTGCAGTATAGTCCTAGGCCCTCCAGATTTCACAGATACCAGCAAATAGAATTTGTACAAGCACCCACTTAGAACCACTCACCCATGAGTGAGTGGCGCCGCGGAGGCTTGCCCGGGCTTGAGAGCTTCAAAGCCGCTAAGCCAATCCAACTTTGTCAAGTCGTTTGGGGTAGAAATCCAATTTTTTTCTCAAGTTTATTGAGTAGACTAATCAAATTGCAGACTAAAATTGGATGGATTATGATGTATTGTTTTCAATTTTCATTTATTTGTTGATAGCTTAATTGGGCCCAATTTAATGGTCAAGTGCTTACCGTTAGTGAAAAATAATCTCTGTTTATTGAAGCAGAACATATGTGTGCTTAAATAGTTAACTTAATGTACATGTAGGATACACCATTGGTAATTGCTTGGCCCTTACATCGTGTACGCATTTTTTAAAAGGGTACACGTTTACTACATAACTTCAGCGCTACAAAGTTTGTGTCTTGCAAAGGTCACAATCCCAGCAAAATGGTTGGGGCACATGTACTTGACAGTAAGTATACCCTTGCCCCGGTCCCCCACTGATCCCCGCGGTCAATGTTGTTATCTGCAACTGAAGCACAGATGAGAGACAACATTCACAAGGGGGGGGGGGGGGGGGGGGGGATCGGGAGGGCGCGGCCCAGCGAGATTTAGTCGGGATTGCAGGTTTTTGTAGAAGTTGGCAAAAATTACGTTGGAAACACTGCAGTTTTGTTTTAGCTGTCGCATTCTCAGCTGAAAATTAAATCAAATTGTCCCGGACAGTAAGAAAATGTATTTCTTTACATTCTTCAGAAGACCTAAAAGGACTTTGCACACTATTGATTGATTGCGTGTGCTCATGAATTGGCACAAAGATATTTCCTAGCCAGACAGTTCAGCTGCTAGCTGAGGGTTTTAGTGTCGCCAATAGTAAGCACTTGACAGTCTCGCGACAGGCACATACAGTGGCCTAAATCTGCGTTGGTAATTGGAGAGGAGAGGAGGGGGGGGGGGGGTGGGGGAGGGGGAGATGGAGATGTCGGGTTACTGTAAACACACCATTTCTTTTTGGCCTAATGATCAAATATTTGAAACAGCTCTGTAGAAGTTTGTTGACTAAACAATGTTCAACACATTAGAACGATTCTTAAACAATATTTACCACTGGTTGGTTCTTTTCAAAACAATACCCACAGAAGAAACTGACTTAAATTTCAAAAAATTTCAACCAATTCCATAAAAAAAGTAGATTTACTTGCTTGTTTAGCCTTATAAAAGGATGCAGCTGAAAATGAACCTAATTTTAATTACATGTGCAAAAAATATTTACCAAAAAATAACAACAAAGCAATTTGCTTGTTATAACGAAACATTGAGCCTTTCAAGCAATTGCAAGTAATTAAATTTCAAAAGCCAATTGTTTGTAATGAAGTTTAAAACTAGTAACAAGATTTCTTTGGCAGTTATGTGTACAGCGATCGAAACTGCTTACTTAGGCTGTTTGCTAAGGGGATTCAATTCGCCACACGCACCGAGCTCCAATCGTTTCAGACAGCACAGCTACCCAAAGTTCAAATTCTCATGTTGCTATCCACAACATGGGGCCAATTTCATAAAACATGTAAGCAACAAACATTTGCTTAGCACAAAAATGTCTTGCTCAGTAAAAACAGTTTACCAGCCAAAACTCCATGTACTTTTCATGCTAAACAAAAACCAGCTGAATACCAGTAAAAACCAATAAACATCACCTGAAAATGTGGTTTGTAACCCTGTTTTTGCCAAAGAAGAATTTTTATGCTAAGCACATTTTTGTGCTTACATGTTTTATGAAATTGGCCCCTGGTCTGGGCAAATAGCCGGACATCGATCGCGAAAAAACAATATCAACATAAGAATAACTGCCCGAACAAACGCTGTTTTTCAAGATTTTCTAGGTATCCATGATTGTAAAATCCGGACAGGTCCATTAACCAATATTTACTATAATTAACATACAACCCTCCAAATATGATAATTCAAGCAATTACCAATGGTGTATCCTACCTTTAAGAATTTGAAACAAATTTTTTTTTAAATTTTAAATACTTAAAATTATTAAATCGAGTCAATTCTGAAAATGGGCCTTTTTATGCTAAGAAAGTTTGAAGTGGATAAATTTTTTTAAACTTGATAATTGATTTATATTTCAAAATATTATTTAGATTCTTAAAATTGATTACAGAAAAGTTTGAACCTCCTAATTCCAATCTACGTCAAGTTGACATTGCTGATGCTACTCACAATAAGTATGGCATGCGCGCTGCATACAAGAGTGTTGTTCTGCACTTATTTTACAACCCTCTAGGATCCCTAATGACGCCTCGAAACTATTGGTTGAAAAGCCTCGTTACTCGATCGTGGTTATTAGCCTGTCAAGGCTGGCACGCTTCGTTAACTCACATGGCAACGCCATTTGCTTTATTTATTTATCAGGTACGGCGAAGCGGTGCGTAAAGGCAATTAAGTTTGAATAAACGATATCGAGGGTATCAATTCGATGTTTGAAGGTGGAAGAGGGAGGCAAGGCTAATGTGTCTAATTAACAATCCATGACCTGAAGGTTGTGAAAGCAGTTGGCTTGTAAAGTTTGACAGAATGCTATTAAATAAAAAATGTATAAACCCAATCCTCATATTGGCCCATGGCAGGATTTGAACCCGGGTCACAATGGTGGAAGGCAAAGAAATGCTTAGCCAACCTGACTTCCTGGGAACTGGAAAAGGATGCCTTTAAGTAGATGCCTTTAAAGGTAGTATACACCATTTGCAGAATTCGAAAATATTTACTACTGAATTATTAAGAAATACCTTACTCAATTGAAAGTAAATAATGATTCTAGGCATTCAGCAAAAGGATTGCGCTAGATATCCTGTAATTATTCAAAAAAATTGAATTTTATAAAGACAAATTCGCTCTCGCCGGACGGCGAGAGCGAAAAAACAAAGATAACATAAGAATAACTGCTCGACCCCGGTTGAAAACAAACGCTGTTTTTCGTGCTTTTCTCGGCATCCATGATTGTAAAACTTCGGAAAAGTCAGTTAAACGATATTTACTATGAAATACAACCCCCCAAATCTACCCATTCATGATAATTCAAACAATTACCAATGGTGTATACTACCTTTAAGTAGATGCTAAACACGGACATGTACCACAGACCCAACGTTGATCAACCAGGTTGTGTTTCTTGTATACACTCGCTAATAAATTCACTGTTTTGTTGCAGGATATAACAGCACTTGTCCCACCTCGATATAACTCTTTTTGAAGTGCAGTATAGTCCCAGGCCCTCCGGATTTCACAGATACCAGCAAATAGAATTTGTACAAGCACCCACTTAGAACCACTCGCCCATGAGTAAGTGGCGCCGCGGAGGCTTGCAGGGGCTTGAGAGCTTTAAAGCCGCTAAGCCAATCCAACTTTGTCAAGTCGTTTAGAGTTCTAATCCAATTTTTCTTCAGTCGCCCTTTAATAGTTTTCGTCATTTTATCAAATTTTTCCAAGAGTTTATTCAGTAGACTAATTAATTTGCAGACTTAAAATTGGATGGATTATGATGTATTGGTTTTCAATTTCCATTTATTTGTTGGTAGCTTAACTGGGCTAAATTTAATGGTTAAGTGTTTACCGTTTATAGTGAATAATACTCTCTGTTTATTGCAGCAGAACATTCTGTGTTAGTTAACTTTAGGTAGGATACACCATTGGTAATTGCTTGAATTATCAGGAATGAGTGGATTTGGGGGGTTGTATTTTATAGTTAATATCGTTTAAGTAATTTGTTTTACAAAACCATCATGGATGCTGAGAAAAAAGCAAGAAAAAAACTGCGTTCGTTTTCAACCAGTGTCGGGTAGTTGTTTTTGTTGTTGTTTTTTATGGCTGGCACATAGGAAAATAGCGGCGTCAAGTTTTAATACATAATGCTATTAAATAAGTTTTTCTTTAAGTAATTCCGTGAAGATTCTTGTACTGTGGGAAAAATGTGGTGCCAGGTTGCTGTCTTGTTTCGTTTACATTTTAAAACAGCTAGTTCATCTTCATGGCCAGCCTCTTTCCTTTTGCAGGAGTCAAAGGAGAAACCATTTTTTTTAAATTTCATATGTTGAAAGATTGTTTCATCAATCTATTATAGAAAAATACATTAACTGTATGTCGTGTTTTATTTTGTGTGTGCGGAATTTGTAAAGATGTTTACTGAGCGATGGAACGTGTGGCAGTGTCGACTTTTGTATCACGGCAACACAAAAAAATTGACCCACTTGCGTAAAAGCAAGCTGAAGAAGTTTGATGATGGATCTGTAGTCTGGTACCCCACCTTATTGCCACTGGTCACAGCCTGTGTAACCCAAATATAAACATGGGCACCATTCTGTTCCTGGTGAGTGTTCGTAATTCTCTTCCCACTTCTATTAAATAAAAACCGATGGAAATAAAAACAGTTGTATCTACATGTAGGTCATCTGTGAATAGTTCTCTTTCTGAAGTGGAAGTCAATTTTTTTTTTTAAATCACGCATTTGGTTACAATTTTCAGCAATTGTGACAAACAAAATGTTTGACTAGATGTAAATGCTGTATGGGTAATCAACGTCTTTTTGATGAGATTTGAAAGTTTGCATGCTAAAAAGGAAATGTGAAAAAAAAGAAAAAGGATATCTCTGTAGTGACTTTAAAGCTTTAAAAAAACTCCCTAGTAATTTTGCAATTGAATTGTAAAACGTACAAAAAACAGTCAATTTCCAATTTATATCAATATTAGAGGCTTCAATTTGTGTAAAAAAATTGTGGGTTTTTTTCAAGCTTGAATCACATTCAGTGTTGAGTTGTCAGACAACAGAAAAGTGGAAAAACAAATTACCAAAACCTTTTCAGAAATAAGCTAGACAGGAAGTGTTGATGGATGTGACAGATAAACCTTGTTCAGATTTGTATCACAATTCCAGTGCTGAAACCTCTAACCATTGGTTGCCAGGAGCGAGTTACAGATATGTCTGTCTGAACTGTAAGATATACGATACAATTTAATATTTCATTAAAAAATAAAATCCCCTCTGCCTCTCTGGGAAAGCTTTTTTTGACATTGACTGGGCCCAGGCACGAGATGTTTTTATACGAACCTCGATCCGAGTTAACACGGCACAAGTTCTATATAGTGCCCATAGAAAGCTTGCATGCTGATACCCTATACTGCATGTCTCTCAAAGAGTGCTAATGTATTTATTTTGTGCCCATACAGCCAGATATTTTTAGTTATCCTGTAACGAATGATGGCAAATATATTACACTTTGAAGTGCCGGGGTATCTGTTACTGTTTTATCTAGAATCCTTGCAGGCGATCGACTGTCAATAATCTGTGACAGATTTTGTGCTACTGGTAAACGTACACAGCATGTCGTCGATAAATAGTCAGACATTTTGTCTGGAGTTTTAAGTCCTGCCGTAGGCACTTCGTTGCCAGTTGAGTATCTACAAGACCGCAACGAAAGTGTAATCAGTATTAATTTCCTATGTACGCATACATTTAATTTTGTTCGGTTATTGGCAGTATATATTGTGAAGATGATTAAATTGCTGCCCATGTTTTTTATTTTTCTCGTTGGTATAATATAGTTTCTTTTGAAGACGGACAAGAGACCCATACAAACGACTTGGGAATTGAGATTATTTCCAATTACTGGGGAAAGTTATCTCCCAATTTTCTTGACAAAATCCTGAAGGACTGGTTTCCATTACCATGTAAAATTATATTCTACCCGGAATGATATCGTAAGAGGATAGTCAATCATATTACATTTTTTTCTTTGACATTCGATGCGTTAGCAATGAAAATCAATCACGAAACCCACACAATTGTGCTTTTTATATTTTTCCTGTCGTCTCAAAACGGAAGTGTGTCTTAAACTAAAACTTTAACAGTTTAGTTGTAATGCACCCTTCTGAAGACGAGTGCCTTTAATTGTGGTGTCAATTATCTGTGATTTTTTTTTTGCAGAAGGCATATTCGTTACATATATTGAAACTTCCGAATGTACAACTTTACAAAATTAAAAATTTAAAATTATGAAATAACTACTACAATTTTGTATCTCCCCCTCCCTCCCCCCTCCACCACCCCCCCCCCTCCCCCCTCCACCACCCCCCCCCCCCCCCCCCCTCTCCCCCCTCCACCACCCCCCCCCCTCCCCTCCACCCAGGCATTGTAAACAAATTAAAATAGTATCTTTTTGTTCAGATGTTGTTTAACCCCTCCCTTGCGCAAATAGCTGGGTATGCATTTATTACAATCTACATTTGTACAGTATGACAAAAAAATGTTTTCTTCTGTTGTGTTAAGCAAAAACAGTTTTGTAAAACAAAATAAAGAAACTGTTAAGAATGAATTGACTCGCAATTTAGTTTTTATAATTCAAAAATAGAAACCTTAAAATGTTTGAAATGTGTAACGGTATCTAGTGTGAATAGCTTGAGTTAGGCAATTTGCCTTACTTCGTGATGATAAGTTGCGCGGTTTTGTATCCTAACAAAATATACGCCTACATGTACAAATGTACATACATACGTATACATGCTGCAACATAGTTCCATCTGAAACGACCTTGAATGTCTCAGAATGCACTCCATATAATTCCTTTACAGGAGCAATCTACATTCCTCCATGGTCATGATGATCACATATCATTATTTTGTGCATGCATGGAAATGTAGTGACACATAATTACCACGCCATAGCAGGAAGACAAATTTACTGTATCCCAGTGTTTTTCTTCTTTTTTTTACATGGAACTGAACTTTTTAAAAAATTATGAAATAACTACAAAAATTGTGAATCTCCCCCTCCCTCCCCCCTCCACCCCCCCCCCCCCCCCCCCACCCAGGCATTGTAAAAAAACACCATTAAAATAGTATATTTTTGTTCAGATGTTGTTTAACCCCTCCCTTGCACAAATAGCTGGGTATGCATTTATTACAATCTACATTGTACAGTATGACAAAAAAAATGTTTTCTTCTGTTGTGTTAAGCAAAAACAGTTTTGTAAAACAAAATAAAGAAACTGTTAAGAATGAATTGACTCGCAATTTAGTTTTTATAATTCAAAAATAGAAACCTTAAAATGTTTGAAATGTGTAACGGTATCTAGTGTGAATAGCTTGAGTTAGGCAATTTGCCTTACTTCGTGATGATAAGTTGCGCGGTTTTGTATCCTAACAAAATATATGCCTACATGTACAAATGCACATACATACATACATACATGCTGCAACATGAATAGTTCCATCTGAAACGACCTTGAATGTCTCAGAATGCACTCCATATAATTCCTTTACAGGAGCAATCTACATTTGCATCTTAGTCATGACATTCCTTCTTATTCCTCCATGGTCATGATGACCACATATGATTATTTTGTGCATGCATGGAAATGTAGTGACACATAATTACCACGCGGTAGCAGGGAGACAAATTTACTGTATCTCAGTCTTTTTCTTCTTTTTTTACTTGGAAGTTTTTTAATAAAATTAACATCTCCTGTCATGTTTCTAACCAAAAGCTTGCTCAGGAATGGTTCAGTTGATTAAAACAAATTAATATGATTGTGCCTAAATTTCAAGGATACACCATTTGCAGATATATTTTTTTTATACTACATAATTATTAAGAAATATGTTACTTATTTGAAAGTAAATAATGATTGTAGGCATCCAGCAAAATGATTGCGCTAGATATTCTATAATTGTTCCGGAAAATTAAATTAGATTTTGCCAGACGGCAATCGCGAAAAAACAAGAATAACATAAAATTTCTTTTTTATAAAATTCATTTTTTTTCTGAACAATTGGAGGATATTTATATTAGGTTTGATGCCATAATACGGTATGATGCCATAATAAAAATGAGATGTAATGGGTTTCAAAGATGTTTGACAGAAGATAAAATTGTAGAAAGGTAAAACATGACTTGCATAGTACGGTTCTCATCAAAACAAAGATCAACCACCCCTTCAAATTTTGCTTTTCCCCTCTCCTTTGCAAAATAGCAATTTCTGACTTAAGCTCATTTCATGGTGACAGCACATGTTTTTACATTCTTGATAATCCTGCTGATCTTCTCAGATCATTGCACATCACTGTAGGAGACTTGCAGTCAACCGCTCAGGATGCAAACTTTGGAAGACATGTCTATTTTTACCAAAACAAAAATTAGCTGTATGTAGTCGGAGCATGTATCGAGCCAGTGCTTGACTTATTTACAAGGTCCGAGGAAGTATACAGGGTGCATGGTTACTTCAATCTAAACACTTATGCAACAGGCCTTCATTATATTTACCACTACACACGAGTTTGCAACCGACGACGAAACAGACATTTCCTTACAAGTTGGAGTTGTGGATCCAGCTTCCTGTGTCAACAAATGACCAGCCGCAAAGTTTGGTATAAATTCCGTGTTTTGAATACTAAAACAGAACCCGAGCATTTGTGTTTGTTTGGTGTGTTGATCTCTGCAATTCGGAGCTCTTAAAATGCAAGCTACGAGAGTTCGCCAGGTTATTTTTAGCCAAATTGTTGCACAAGCCGGGTAATTTAAGTCTCTTTTATTCACAGAAGTTTGGCCAATGGAACCCAAGTGTTCTTGTAGCGAGGCCGTAATTGATACTAGGCTATGCTGCCTGCTTCCATTATTTGTCTACCCATCAGATAAAATGCATTGCCTGTAGCCCTACCATCCACCGTCAACACAGTTGGTCAAAAAGGTCTATGCCACACTGCACTTGCCATGTTGTGTTAAATCGGAAATTTGGATATTAAAAGAGTTGGTTGGATTGCCCTTTTGATATGGGTCAGTTCACCTTGTACATACCGAGCTGGTACATGTAGGCTTGGACAAGTTGTCACAGTGATCAATTAATGCTGTGTTGTGACTTCCACAGTAAATAAACCAAGCATTAGGGGTATAGTTTTGGATGGTGGTGTGTCTGCAGACCACATACTGTACATATAGCTTTGCTTGTTGTTTTTTAACCCTCCCGCTATGAGAAAAGATCACTGCATGGTAAACACATGCCAATTCACTCCAGCTGTGTGCACTGAAGGACTATAATTTATACACAAGTTGTTTTATGTGGGTGCATGTTGAAGTGCGTTGGAGGATAAACTAGAGCAATTGGATAATGAAATGTAAAAGTGCTCATGAACTTTAGCTGTTACAAATCTACACAAAAATATCACTTTCGGGAAAGTTGTATCATGGAGGAATAAGAAGGCTTATTCCTCCATGGTTGTATCTAGCGCAAAACATGGATTGGTACAGTTTACAAGTACATAGTACATGTAAACAAACTTCATTGTGCCAAACTTAGTTCCAAAGTGCAGTCACGTACGTATGCATGCAGATGTGTTAGATTAGAATGAACACTGCCACTCTTTAATTGTGTAAAATATTGTGTGCAGCCCGCATCCTGCATCCAATTCATATCATGCCATTGTCTGTGGCTTTGTGAGTCGCATATACTTCCTGCACTGGCTATATGTACCCCTGCAGGCTTCGTGGTTGGCAGAGTTGGACTGCATCGCACGCGACAATTACAGCCAGTTGAGTATACAGCCAGTGGTGTGGTACACATTTTGCATCATCCAAATGAATGACAGTGCTCTCCCAATCCACCAACCGGGTGTTTTTTCCTCGACCGGCATCTTTGATACGATCTAGACACTTCAACACGCACACACATGCACGCACACACGCGGGAGGAGAAATTATATTATCAGTCTGGATTCGGCACGGACTGTGTCGAGGCAGGAGAATCTTGCTCCTCGTGGGAGCACGGGCATCGCCGCGTCAGGACCAACGCAGGTGCCGCAACGGGACAGGGATTGTCGCGATAATTTAACCAAGCATTCTAACTGTATCTCGTGGATATTAACTTAGCCATCTGCTATAATCTCGTCGGATTGGATTGAGTTTTGTTGTTTGCCGCGTGATCATCAAGGCCTGTGTTTAATGTTGACTGGGATTTGTTGGACGTCAGCCACGCCCTCAAGATGTTTCCGGTTCGTAAACATCGCCCTAACCGTCCTCGGAGGGTGACCCTTGCAAACGTGAATTTCCGGTAATGTTGTTTTTCTTTTCTTTTTTGCAATTTAATTTTTTGTTTCTTTCAATTTTTCAATTTGTTTTGCATTATGCTTAACCTGTTCGCGTAGGAGGACGTATATACAGTATGCATGTTTTTTCTGAAATTCAAAACAAAAGAAAGATAATAAACACGTCACAAGCAAGGCTGGAAATATCTGTCATTCAACAGCTCGCAACAAGCGAGGCCGGAAATATTATGGTGTGCTACCCACAGATGCCAGCCTGAACCCGTCTCGGATTGACGTTCGTAGAAAATAATCCCGTGCTGGCGTCTAGTCAATGTCAAAATATCCCGGCGTGAACTGGTTAAGAATCAATAAAACTATAGTGCGTGGGCAGTTTCGGGCACTATATGGAGTAATTAAGGGTTTACAAAATGGGGCAGATAATTGATATTTTTACATTTATATCAGTGTGTTTTGGGTCAAACTTTGTGTACACAACTTGGTTTTACTGTAATTTTTCGAAATGGGTTTTAGTATTTTATAGCAGATATTGTATTATTGTTAAGATAACCTGTTTCAAATTTTTTGTTTATATTTGCTGAAAAACCAAGAGAATAAAATCATGTACATGTAGTTTGTTCCCTAGCTGACCCTATTTTGGACGAAATTAAACAATTTATAAATATCAGGAAATTGTCATTTCAGGGAACCTGAGTAGCTTAGCAAATAGGTAGAATGGACCCATTAACTGTGCCTTTTCCCCCCTCTTCCCCTTATTTACGATTTTTTTAAATATAAAAAAAGAAGAAGATTTTTCACTTTTTTGCCATATTTACACAGCATCAGAATTATCTTCACTGTACACACACAACACATTATGTAGGGTATATTTGGTCGAAACCATGTAGAATTCTATGTATTCAGAGTAGTCATTTTTCTTTCTAGCCACAACTGATTCAGCCATCAATTCTGGAGACAAAATCACAAAGGTGTTTCCCACAAAACCTAAACAGACAAAAATACCCATTGTGTACTGTAATATACCTTGAGGGAAACAATAGTTGTGCAAACAAATGCGGTTTCTATCTTTCAAACATTTCTGCAGAGCAGTTCCTGTATGGTCCATTATGCGCACTATTACTGATGAAAGAATTGTCCCACTGACGTCAAGAGCTTTTACTTTTGATGAATTCGTCAAGAGTTTGATATTTTGAATGGACAAAAGAAACGGCCTGCAATTTGAGGAGTTTCTTTTTGATCTTGCACTCGCATTCATTTGGAGTTGATAGCGAGTTGCAATAACCACAACTAATTGTCAAAAAAGGCGTATTTCTACATGGGGTGGGTTTTTTTATTGGGAGAGATTTTGGGTCTATTTTTGTGTGGTTTAACATATTGTGCATTGCCAACTGTTGTCTGCCCTTAATTTTTTTAATGCTTTCTTCTGAGATGTAATTCCAGTTGGAGATTTGTAGATTTTGTACAATGTAGAATATACGTAAACGATATATTGGTCTTGTGTCCGTTTTGTACAAATACCTACATACATGCACCATAGCTAAACTGTTTTACAATGCGCGTTGCGTGTGTGTGCTGTAGAACCTCTATGCAACGGGCGCAGGTGATTCAATTCAATTTTTTTTTGCGCACAGCCTAAGTTGCAATATTTTTTTACTGCCCCACTATAACAAACAAACTTTTATCTGCTGTGATGCGTGGTATGATTTTTTTAACACCCTCGGGGACGCATAGCACCCTCGGCTTTGACTTGGGTGCTATATGCATCCGTCAGGTGTTAAAACGTCGTACATGTCTCACACCTCGCAGCGGGCTGCATTCCTTGTGAATGATTATAAACAACGAGCATACATCTACTGAAACCTGTCAACTCGACTAGATGTATTCAAAATATTTCTTTAGTCATATAAAGTCAATATTTCTTTAGTTTTATGTGCCTTCCCCCTCCTCCCCCCCTTTCACCTCCCCTCTCCCCCCCCCCCCCCCCCCCCCCTTCACCTCCCCTCTCCCCCCCCCCCCCTTCACCTCCCCTCCCCCCCCTTTCACCTCCTCTCCCCCCCCCCCCCTTTTCACCTCCTCTCCCCTCCCCCCCTTTTCACCTCCTCTTCCCCCCCTTTCACCTCCTCTCCCCCCCCCCTTTTCAAAACCCTGGACTATAAGCCTTGGTACTTTATGCCACAGAGTGTCGTGGCTTCGTGGTCTGGAGCATTGAATTTGTGTAATCTGTAGGTTAAAGCTGCAGGTTGTGGGTTCGAGTCTGGCTTGGGACTAAGGTGCGTGTGCCCTTGGGCAAGGCACTTTGTCACTCATTACTTCTCTCCACCCAGGAGTAAATGGGTACCTGTGAGGGCAGAGATGGTTATTGTGGTTGATTTAGCTGCATCGGGCTGTATACTCCCTATGGAGCTAATGATGTAAATGTGAAGCACATTGATACTGTTGGTGATAAAGCGCTATAAGCACCACACATTTAATTAAGTGTTCGCTTTTCTAAGGGCTATGAAACCATACAAAATCAGACATTGTAAAGTGTGACATCAGTATGAGGTTTCATTGCATTTATTATTCAAACTGTTTGCAGAAAGGTTTCTCTGACTACAAAGGGATACATTCTGAGAGCAAGCTGATATTTTGTGCTTTTTATCCCAATTTCTAGATTGTGTTGTTCCTTGCTCAATGTTCTGTATTACATGTATAATTGCACAAAGGATTTTATATCAGATTTTGCCTGAAGTATTTTTGTTTTTTAATTAAGCGAGCTTCATTTTTTTATTGACATTACGTGTACATGTTCAATTCCGCCTACTGCATATTTTCTGTTTAATCTCTTAAAAACATGTACATGCATGCTCTGAGAAATTTGCGGTCGGCGTTTTTTGTCTGTTCAAATAAATCGAATTAAAAAGCATAAAATGGGAATTAACTTCGAAAACTCCTTTTTTATATTTTTTTATTCTTCTTTTCTTTTCTTAAAGCCCACAAGATTGGAATTTCAATTTCCGTGGTGCGGTTTGTTGATGATCCCCAATCCAAATAGAAACTGTCAATTGGAATTTACAAAAAGGAACTGCATGGAATGGAATTTTAGCTGACATATGCACTCTGTATACAGTATTCATGATGCTGTGTTAATACAAGTTGACCTCGTAGGGAATATCGTAGTTGCTTAATTGCGCATCACCAGCTGCAATTGCCTGGCTTTTTTTGTTGACCGAAAAATTGCCGTTTTAGACAATATGGCTGTTTTAATGAGATTAAAAATTGATCTCTGCTCTCTTAATTGATGGTGAATACAAAACAAATAGTCGGCATGTGTTTCTGTGAAATTGTAGGTATTTCTGGGTAGCTTTTAATATCTAATTATTTATTTCTTAACCAGTTCGCGCCGGAGGACGTATGTACATGTACACGCAAAGTTTTCCTCAGATTCAAAACGGATGACGCATAAACACGTCACGAGCAAGGCCGGAAATGTCTGTCAGCAGCGAGCAATGCCGGAAATGCGTGGGTGTGCTTCCCGGTACCATCGGCCACAACCCGCCTCGGATCGATTTTGTTTAAAATATTCCTGCGTCCAGCTCGGTGATGTTAAAATATTCCTGGCGCGAACTGGTTAAAAATGTTGTTTGACTGCTTTTCATTATGCAAAGTTTTGCGTCTAAAACCACTGACATTTTTGCTAAATTGTAGTATCGGGCATTGTGGACAAATTTAAATGTAAAAAAAATATTTAAAAAAATTACAAAAATTTAAAATATGCGCACAGGTCCATTAGTTGTTGGGTAAATAAAAAAACTTCTTTTTCCAAAAATTATTAGCTCATTATAACCTGCTTTTAATTTAAATAAAAATGCCTGTAATGCCACGAAAAAATATAGCTTTCATAAATTCAATCATGACCAAAAATACAACACATGCTTAATACATTTGTCCTTCTAGCTTCCTTCCCAGTATAGTACATTAATTTTAAATAAAAACATTAGAGTTGTTCTGGTGGGAAGAATCAGACAGGATTTTTTTCCTGAATTTTTCAAGGCCCTCAACTGAGTCATTCTGCATGCATGATCTTTCGCACTGCATCCTTCCTGTTTTTATCACATTCTCTGGAAGTTCCAAGGACTCCCATTAAAAATACAATTGGGCTTGATTGAGATCTTGAGTGCTGGATGTATGTGGGGCCAGCTTGGATGCAATCCAGCTTGTCTATGCTCATTGGCAGGTGCCTAGATATTCGGCGGAAAAACTCTTAGTTGGCTGATCCAAATGTCAGAACGAATTGGATAATTCTCTCCTTTTCCCCCTGCAAATAGGAAAAGACAAATAAAAGAGAGAGAGGAAATATTTTGGTTAGGATGAAGTACTTCAAAATTATTCAATGCATAAAAATAATGAATGCTTGTGAGGCTTTCTACCAAAGTCCAATCACTTTACAAATAATGACGACAATTCGTCAACTAATGAGACCATTTTAAACGTTCAAGTACCAAATGAACTGCTGGAAGTAGTATTAATGATCATGTGCCAGTTTTAAGTTTGTTACCTGCCACAATTATAAAAGCAGAATGTTTAAATTTCCAGGTTTAAATTACATGTTTGTGAGGTGCGTTAATTGCAATATGCATGTACATAAACGGCGAGGTTTAGCAGCACGTATTTAAGCAAACGTCAATATGAGCTCGTGACATTTTGGCACAGAAGGTATGGGCCAGGCAAGCTCAAATTAAGCATTATAATTGACGTTCGAGGGGAAACGTGCTGCAAATGTAACAATTTGACAAGCTAGGTGTCATTCAAATTTCGTAGTCCTAAAGTAATTGTGCAGCTGGAATGAAAGGCGCAGTAATTTGATAGATACTCAATTTTATTTGATTGGTACATGTACATGTATGACCTTCAAGTCTATGCAATTTTTCATTGCTTTGAAATTTCGAGGCCGCTTTGACCTGCTAGGAATATGTCCCTAATTGTCACTTTGTTGTGTGACCACTAAATAATTGCTATGTGTACTGCCCAGATGTGAATTTTTTTACTACCAAATTAATGACAAATATCTTACTTATTTGAAAATAAATAATGATTGTAGGCATCTAGCAAACGGATTGCGCTAGATATCTAGGTAATTGTTGAACAAAATTACGATCGCTGGAGGGCAATCGCTAGAAAAAAACCAAGAACAACATAAGAACTACTGCTCGAAGCCGGTTGAAAATAAACGCTGTTTTTCTTGATTTTCTCCGCATCCATGATTGGAAAACGATCACAAGTTTGAATGGAACCTCATTAAAGAATTCTAACTCCACTATTTTATATTTGTATGCTTTTCAAAAAAAAAAGTTGTAACGCTGATTGTTATATTGACAATTACGGTTGCATTCACATACTTGTGCCATGATCATGATCACGATATATTCTTCATCTAGTGTTGTTTACAATTTTCTCGGTAAGAGAAGCCCACAATCGTCGGGCATCTCTTCCAAGGAGCTGTAATGCAAGCCATTATTGGCCGCACAGGATGAGTGAAGTCCTCTCTAGTGAACTGTAATCCCATTCCAAGTATGTGGTTACATGTACTTGTGGCCAAATCAGCACGGCACGACTATGCATAAAAAGCCATATTATAATCCACCGCAGATCCAAGATATGGCCGTTCCTGAGTTTCTGAGCGAATTTCTGAGACCTAGTATTCTAAAGCCCAGAGAAGTCCAACTCTTTTTTTTTGTGCGGGTGTATTGGGGAAGGGTGTATAGGGAGTTTTTTTTGTAAAGGCTTTGGACCAAGTAGAAACATAATTGAACAAGCACGCAGTAATTTTTACCATACATATGTTTCCTTTAACTTTTGTTTATTTTGTTTGCACTTTCATACGTTTTTTTTTACACAAAAGCCTACTGAGGACTTTGCTCAGGTCCTCGGTGCTCAGGTCCTCGGTGTCATTAGTATCTCAATCTCCCATTATTCCAAGTCCTCGGTCGTAATGGATCTATATCACCAACCCCCTGGTTCTCCTGGATGGTGTGGAGCAATGCGCAGGCAAATTTTATCGGAATGCCCTTAAACTGCATCTGTGCATTCTTAAAGCTGCAATGAGTGCCAGTTGTCAAGGAAAGATTCTAAGTAACTGTCAAATGGTTGAAGAAGAAAAATTGGCTAAAAAAACACTTCGGGTAAATTGAGGAAAAACTGTATAGTTCATAAATGCATTTTTTTTCTATATTGCCTGTACGACTGTGCATGTACAGGCAAGTTGATTAACTATCAACGCTCCAGGAAAGTGTCTTAAGATGATGGTTGGGTGCTAAGTCACGTCAGAAGGGTAAACAACGAAATAGATAAAAAAAGGTTTAAGGCAAGTCCCTCAACAGCTCTTATCACACGGAGCAGCCCTGGACGAACCGTGTGGACTCTGCAGGCAAGACAATCAGCCGGTCCCAAAGAAGCCAGTCACAGGACCTTTTCGTGACCCGCGGACATTACGCCGTTTACAAGAACATTGCGTGTGGAATGTGATTTTTGCTTATTTCCCCGAACGCCAAGTTCCCCGAATGCCCAGGTCAGTTAGTCAGTTATAACGTAATATGTTCAAATTCTTTCACCCTGAGCTGTCAATTTTCTCCCGAAAATTCCTGCTAAAAACAAAAGGGAGAAAGATATGACAAAGCGTGTGCGTTTGACAACTTGTTTTTGGACTAGCGCTTGTCAATTTAGGAATATGTCGCGTCGTTTGAGGAGGTTTTTGAGGAATTTCAACAATTTCATGAATTTCTGGCTTCAGTTTGGGATGCTGGCAAAATGAAAGTCACATTTTTCTTTCAATTTTAATTGAATTGGCATTTGTTATAGTGAAATTCTACATTCGCATTAAAAATTAAAGTGGAACATATTTAAAGGGAATGTACAACATTTGCTTTTGCTGTAATTTTCAAAAATTGATGGATTTTTGTTGTTTACAAAATGACTTATTTGACGTTTTGGGTTTGTAGATGGACAAAACAAGAAAACCAATCATGTTCTTGTAGTCAGGTACCCTCCTCCCACTTAAGATGAAACGGAGCAATTTGTAGACGTTGGTGAATTGTAAGATCAGAGATTCAGTTGTACACTTTTACAGATGTGTAATCAATTGCAAGGAAAAATGTGGAATAACTAAGCGCTAGTCGACTGACCTCTTTACTTGAAAATGTCAGCAGACCAGGAGCCATTATTATACAGGATGCTTCAGACTGCCATTCCCTAGTAACAGTTTAGTAAAGTATTTTGTGATACTTCGATTTTTTTTTTATGTTTGCAAATGATGTATATTTCTTTTAATGAAACCGTCCTAACAAATGCACTATTGAAAAGTAAATGATAAGTAAAATAAAATGAAGTACCGGTACATAAATTAAACGCTAAATAAATTCATACAGATTTTGAAGAGCTAAACAATTAATATAATAGAATTTCTAATTTTGTCCTTGTAATTTTAGCAGTGGATGCACAATCATACAATTTACGAAACGTACACGTATATTCCACCAGTATTGGTGCTAATCAAGGCACTACTATACCCTTTTCATTTAGCCAACAAAATTTTTTAAAAATCTAAGACAATCTTTTTTAAAAGTTGAATTGGATTAATCATTGTTGTGATATAATATCACATTCACTTAAAATTGTGGAAAATTTGAAACATGCATGTTGTAGCTTCTGTGCCTGTATTTGTCCACAAATTTGAGAATTGTTCGTGTTGTTTTGGAATCTGTTGGCTATCGCTGTATTTAAAGCTCTGACAAATCCTTTGTGAATGTATTGACAAGTCTCATCAGTGAATGTATCGTTTGCAGAAAAAAACCAACACATTTCAGTTCAGTCGCAGACTATTATTAGCGTCACAGCGTTGAATGTCTGCAAAATTGCAACCTTGACGAGAATAGATGTTTATGAGTTCCCATCCTCCCCTCCTCCTCCCCCCCCCCCCCCCTCCTCTCCCCCCCTCCTCCCCCCCCCCCCTCCTCCTTGATAGATGTTTCCTTGACTTTGATTAGGTTATTATTCTGAAGCAGGCTGTATATTAACGACTTCTTTACATCACTGGGTGAAACGCTTTATCATGTGTGACGCAAAGGCCAGTTCATGTTTCACGAGAATGCGAAGTAAATTTGGCGTCAGGGAAAAAATATTCACAGCACAATTTGCTGGAGTCGAAATGTGTTCAGCTTTTGCAGCATGAAATATTTGCTGTGGCGTCACAAATTCAAGTTCGCGTTCACAATTAACTGTTGAACACGATACGAACCAGTCTTAACGTAATCAAACTTTTGTTCTTCTCAGTAATCATTAATCATTAATGCCGTTCAAAAGTTAAAAAAAATAAAAATAACAATTTTTTTCAAATTCTGTAGCCAACTTTTGTTACATTGTCGGAGAATACTGTATGTTTTTGTGAATGAATTTGAATCGGTGAATTAATTAATTTCATTTTTGTTTCTTTGCTTAAACATTTAAACCTACAAATATAAAATATTTGCTCAACATTTTGTATTCAAAGTGATAGCAAACAACCTTGTAAACGCACTGATCGTTAACATAAAGTTGTTTTCCCACTATTTTTTCCCAAATCCAAGCAATATCGTTCATCTTTGGTTTCATCACTGATGTGATCAAATAGTCTCCGCCATTTGCAGCCAAATTGTTCAATAATTAATAGGTTGATGAAGCTGGGGAATTAAGTGAGATCAACATGCCAATTCACATAAAATACAAAATTGCCCAGGTCAGTGTTCAATCATCATGGATGCGCTGGCTTGCCGTGCAAGAAGCATTATTGGCCAGAAAGCCATCTGCAATAAAAACACAATTTTTCACCCATCAAGTTCTGTACTAAGAGATTTTCAGTTTTTAAACAAACTGATGGTGATGTAATTCTTATCTAGAATCAGGCATTTGATTTTGAAAGCTAAAAGCTTTCAGAGTAAGACTTCACTATCGCATAAATTGTTTTGTATTTAAAAAATGAAATGGCAAGGTTAGAGAATACATTTTCAGATCGTTTGATGCTCGTCGATTTACAAAATGCTACAGAATTTGAAGTAAGACAAACCCCTGAAATATGCTATTAGGTTTTTTAAAAGAAAATTCAGCAACCCCAACCCTTTAGGACCTTTTTTCTAAGAACCATCCTCCTGCAAATTCCTCCAATTCCACTATCTAAACAATGGCAGCCTCAATCCTCCAGGCATCTGCTATTTCTTGAATAGTAGAGGTGTGGCTCTAGTGCCTCAATCTTAATCCTTCACCTCTTCACTGTAATGAGTTGAGGCAGGGACGATGACATTTAGAAGTACATGTAGTGCGGTGTGGTCGAGGGCCCAATTATGCATTGCTTAGGGTGGGTTTTCACGGGGCACTCGAACGATTTGTGGAGGATGCGAATGCCAAACGAATTGCAAAGTCCAACATTCGAAGAAGTTTTTCTCAGAATGTTTCGCGACAATGCAGTTTGTGCATAGTTCTCACATCGTACGTGCGAATGTCGTGTGTGGCGTTGGCGAACTATGGCCAGTCCACATACACGAAGAACATGCGACTAAAATGCGAATCTCGGGCAACTTTTTTGAAATTCCCGCCAAACTAAAAACGACTCCCACGAACAATTGACGATTGACGGGCCTAATATTTCGATCTTAACAAGATCTTCTTCAGAGACATAATGGCTGTGTGCTTTTTCTTTTGTGTTTCTCCCGCCAACCATGATGTGCATCATGCTGTATGTTGCCCTATATACCATATGTTTGTTTATTGTACACAGCCTTTATGTCTCTGAAGAAGATCTTGTTAAGATCGAAATATTAGGTCCTCTTAACTTATTTGACCAATAAATACTATTAGACTCTGATGAAAGACAACCCTAACCCCTTGGGCTGTCGAACTGGGGCAGTAACATCATCCATCCCTTAAATCCCGAAGACGAAAAAAACAACTACAGAATCAAAAGATGAGGCCGTGACACGACACAAAGGCATTAAGAAAGAGTTGAGAAAGCATCGGATGTCTTTTTCAGCCGCCATTGCCAATTACTCTTCAATGTTTGGTCCCGGGCAGCATTCGGATAATTAACACATTGATTTCCCAGCAGATCCGCAAGAGAAGACCAAAGTGACATTGATCATTGCCCCTCCCCCTCTTGGGTTTAAGATAAATGTCAGCGTATCAAGTATTAAAACATGATCCTTTTGCTTATTTCATGCATTCCATGTAAAGTTAGTTTGACTGAAATTTTACCAAATTTAACAAGCTTACTGACAACTTTGGAAATGTAAGGTCGGGCTTTAATCTCATTTGGTAGAGTACCATTATTGTATTTGAGTGGTTACAGGTTAGAATCTCTGCAGTCATTTGTTTTTTTTCCCCATCTGAAAATTGACTTAAGTTTAGACTTTTGTCGAAGAGTAGTTGATGATAAATTCCTCGGCTCACCCCATCTCTACCCACGCAAGTGTCAATTAGGGACCCCCTATTGTCCCTCTTTTGTTTGTTCTTTATAATTTTTTTACAAGACCTCTGTTCCAGTTCAGTTGTGCATACTGCAACCCCCAAGGAATTAGAAGCGTAATGCATCTAATTCAGCATTTGAATTTAATTAATTAATTGTTCGTTGTTGGCAGGTTTTTTTTTCGTGGAATATGTCTCATTTGAAAGCTCATAACAAATACAATGCTAGAAAATTATCAATTCAATTTGAAAAGCCGTTTTCAGGAAGCAAACCCCTAAAAGCACGGACACACCAACTTTAAAGTTTTATATAAATAGCCAAATGCATCTCCAAATGCATCTCCAAATGCGTGGGTTGTGTGATTGATATCAAATGATACCATCATCCTGCCTGGGGAGTTGGTGAAATTTTATCTTTCAGATTTTTATCGTCAATATTTCATGCAATCACATCTCGAGGAGACAAAAATCCTCGGGTGATTTCCCTAGAGTTAACGCTTCATCAGGAAATGAAAAACTAAAACTGTTTACTCAAAAACGTGTATTGAGTTTCATGGTGGGTATCGAGTTTCAATGGTGTTTGTTGAATTGAAATTAATTTATCACGTTTTTAATTGGGCGGTGGTGATTAATTTTGAAAATAGCTTTCTCTATCGGTAGTGTTGGTATTTGAACAGCTGGGATAATTAACGATTAATAATGAGGAATATGTGTAATATTCTATTCAATGATGGCCCACAAATATACACTATATATTTGTTTTCTCCAAACCTTATTCATACTCTCTGTGGACCTGTGTCCACAGGATGCAGGAAGAGGTTATGGACTTGAACACGCCCACAGTCCGTTTCCCCCTCTCTGAAAAAAGAGCTTTGGAGGAGAAAATTGGGTTAGAAATATCTGTCAAAGAATTAGGGGAAACTCTTGAGAGGCCTAGAATCAAAATTAGAGTTTAAACATTTTTCTGGAAGCGAGAGAAGTAAGAATAAATGGCCGATGTTTTCTTAACCAGTTCGTGCCGGTTTTATTTTAGCATCATCGAGCCGAGGCGCTAGATTAATTTTAACGAAACTCGATCCGAGGCGGGTTCAGGCCGATGGTACCGGGAAGCACACCCACGCATTTCCGGCCTCGCTCGCTGCTGACAGACATTTACGGCCTTGCTCGTGACTATTTATGCGTCATCCGTTTTGAATCTGCAGAAGACTTTGTGTGTATATATGTCATCCGGTGCGAACTGGTTAACTACGCAAAGCAAAAGAATGTCCCCAATGAAACGTAAAACTGTGTACATCAAAAAATTTTGCAAATCAAAATACAAATTGTTACAATGGGGAAAAATATCATCTTTATTTGTTAATAAAAATGTACACCATAAAATGCTAATGTTGCGGGTTTTTTTCATCCACCGTTTTGCTGATGCTCATAGAACTACAGTTGAAATGGTGAATTCTGTCCCCTTACGGCACTGTACACTGTGCATAGTAAGTTCAGAATGATTTGTCGTTCAAACGGCGTATAATTCCCGCAGGTTGCAGCTGCACAATCTCTTTGTGACGTTGTTTCTTCTAAGAAAGCAACCGTTTGTATCCTAACGATCATATAAGACCTGCATTTGCTGTCTTAACAAAAATAAAATTACCTCTGTTGCCATGACATTTAATCAGGCATTTTTTTCACCTTGAAATTAAATTACATGTACCTCGTTATAGAGCTTGTGTTTCCCCCTTCTCTCCCCTGCACTTCACATCAAACACTGTTAAATGCAGTTTACAGAACACTATTTTTTTTAAATAAAATTATCTTTATTCTTTTAATATTTATTCTGCACAGCTTTATTAATTGTAATACACACAAAATATATAATGGAAACTGACTAGGTTAATTCTGCATTTAAATGTTAAATGTTAAAGTGAACAAAGAAATTGGCAAGGCGGGACTTGAACCTGAGACCTCCGGAATACTGGTCTGGCACTCTACCAACTGAGCTGTCTTGCCCTATGTTGGCAGTCTCCCAAATTGTCTGTACTTTTGTTCGACGGCGTTAGTCAGAAGTCATAAACAACAGTATGCTGTGTGGCCACGGATCACGCCCGAATTTACAATACAACTTTTCTGCAGTCGGAGTTTGCCCTCCGCCGCACTTTGACTCCTTTTTATATTCAAAATATTACATTACGAGTCCCAAAAGACAGGCTATATGTTGAACTCGTATTTGGACAAGGTAAAAATTCATTTTAAATGACTTCTTCAATTACGCCATGATCAATGGAATACGTTCTCTGACATCGGAGAATATGCCCTAAATTTAGCAATAAATGACTTATTCAGGTTACAAGACGTGTCTTTATTGTACTCCTCAAATGTCAAGTCGGCTAAGGGGCTAGCGGGGCTATTTACCTATCGTGCTCGCTTCTCCTCGATGAAGGGCCAATGAATAAACCAATAAATGTCTCAGAACGTTGACACTCAAATGCACTTGACTACTTCCACTTTTCGATTGGAAACTTTTAGTTCATCTCGGAAGGAAGTACAGTTCATATATATAGTCAGTGAATGTTTTTGCTCTTCCATTGTACAATTAAAATTGAAAGGATGACATTTTGTTGGATTTCATCATGGTTTTTTTCTCTCCCTCTTTCTGAAATGTGATGTTGATTGAGAGTGAAGTACTCGGTAAGATTTCTTCCTGGTCGAGATATCGACCAGGAAGAATTCAGTATGCATTTACCGGCAGGTTGCATTTATCGGCAGGTTGCATGTCAGTATACATCAGGGCTAACGAAGTAGGGCAACTGGCCAAGTTAATAAGCCAATAGTATCGGACCCATGCCTTTTTTGTATTATAATACGTACATATGTGCCCTATACCTTTAGGGACCTGCGTGCTCTGGTTCATAAAAACATCTGCTTGTGAAGTGAAGCATACAATTTCTCGGTGTAAATCTTTCTTTGAACAAAATGTGCAGTTTCTGTTAAATGTCAGCCATAATTGTACCCCAAAAGGGACTACTAGTAATTATTCCAAAATTATGGTACATGTTGGTCAATACCTTCTGTTGACCATTCAAATACATTATACATGTACCGGTACATCTTTTAATTGTTTTGTATTAATAATTTTTTTATTTTTATTTTCCATATATCTTTGTCTGCGCTGGCTGCATCTTGAATCCTCTACATATCCTGTCCAAAATACAGGTAAGTTCATTTGTTGGGTCTTAATATAAAACTGTTGATTGCAACACATTATTTACGTAGCGAGTAATGCTTTATAGGAAGTCCGACTAGTCTTCCAGTGGTTTTTTCCTTTACTTGTGCAATTCATCCGAGCTTAATAACCTTAAAGCAAGGGCAAGGTTGAGTGCACACAATGACTCAATGTTATACAATATGAGTAAAAACCTACCTTATGTCATGTTGGGCTCATTAATATTCATTTTTACAATGAGAGACTTTATTTTTTTCATTTAAAGATTTGTACAGAATAGTACTAGCCGACCTGTAACACAACTTTGCTCCCAAAACTCTATAAACTTTTGTACGTTTGAAATGTGAAATTCTCTTCTCTAGTGTTTTCGAGGTTTTACTTTGAGGACACTCTATGCAAGTTCACTTTTACCCAGACTTGGCTTACCAAGAGGCATTGAGTGGAACATTTTCAGCAGGGTACAGATAAACTGGTTTTTAACACACACAAAACGAACCAAAAAACAAACAGTTCTTCTCTCTTTGCTGGCAAAGCTACTTTGCCCTTCAGCCTCTCAGCAATAGCGATTGCTACTGTTTGACTCGACTGCGCTGACAACGATAATTGCTTAGGGGACCAATGGCAAAGCTTTTAATGAAAAACAAATTCTCCCGTCTATATTCATTGAAATACTAGCGCATCAAGGCCCAATTTCATGGCTCTGCCAATTGTTAGCGAAAAATCTTTGCTCTCTGTAGCAAACGATTATGTGCTTCTGGTAAGCATATTTCACAGCTTAGTAGGAAATGTTGGCTTCTGCGCATACATGTATGTACATCCTGTAACTAAAGATTCTTTGCTTACGGGTTAAGGCCAGGGGCCAATTTCATAAAACATGTAAGCACAACAATTTGCTCAGTAAAAATCAGGTTATCGGCCATCAAACCTACATAACCTCGCGTGCTTTTCATTCAGAGCAAAAAAAACAGTTGAATACCAGTCACAAACAATAAACATCAACTGAAAAGTTTGTTTATAAGTCTCTGTTTTTTTCCTCAAGGAAGAATTGTCATGCTAAGCAAATGTTGGTGCTTACGCATTTCATGAAATTGGTCGTAGTTCAGACATCGCGCAAAAGCGAATGCGATGCGAATTTGATGGAGTTGAAATGTGTTGAAACTTTTACGAAATCGCAGCGCAAGAAACAGCTGTGTTCACATAATTTAATTTGCTTTTTCTGGTAGCGTGGTTAGCAGAATTCTGTGGTTGGCAGAGTCCTAAAATTGGTACCAGAACATTTCAGCTGGTAGATTTTGTCGAGTCTGGTGTACGTGTGTGGTACATGTATATGCACCTCTCGTGTGAAACAGTCTGCCAATGTAAATCTGGGGCTTTTTTTTTCGGAAGAAATAGATTTTCTATCTGTGCGATCGTTGGTTTTTCCTCAGTCCATCTTAAATTAGAAGTGATCATGCGTAAAACAAGTTGTCTGCCTGAACGCATCCCGCACTCGACAAATTGCCGGGACATCTGTGGGAAAGAAATTGCCTCTAATCGTGTAAAGAAAAGAAAAAGTCGGGTGGAGTGATGTCTCGCTGATGGAATTTCGTGTTCTTGGCTCAAATGAACAAATTTCTCATGTGGTACAAGTTTCCCATGAACCTTGCGTGTACCTTGAGGCTTTTTCTATCATGCTATCATCTTGAGGGCACTTTTTAATTAGTTTTTGAGAGCCCATGCATGTGACACGCATCTTATTCTTTGTTACACTTTTTAATTAAAGACAAATAATTAAAGACTTTATTTTGACAGTACAGTTTTTATTATGTAATTGTGCTTTAGGCCATAATTACGTGGCTGCGGCTAAAAATTACACACAAATCTATGGTCGTGGCTGCAGCCACTTCTTATATATTGATTCATGTGTTATATTAAGCTGCAGCAAATTTGGGACACGGCTGTGGGCCATGTCTGATTGAATTACTCGTGTGTAATTCCCAGCCATAGCCAAGTTATTCGGTCCCGGCCGACCATTATGTCAGACTTTCTGAGTGTCCATGATAAGAGTCTGCTGCCCTCTGTCACTCTAGAAACTATACATCTGCAGGTATCAAGACTGATAGTGAGCCCTCTTGTGACTTACATGTATCATCTGATGTTAGTTCGCAAGCTATACCTGTTTATGTTGATGTATTTGGGAGAGTTGTTCTTTTACAAGTCCAATTGTTTTCCTATACAAAGAGGGCTACAATCGCTGTACATTTTTAATATTAATTCTTTCTGGTAATGAAACCAAGGATCCCTCAAAAGTGCCTTACATGTAGGCACTGTACAAGTAGCTCGCAAGCCTGAAGAAACCTGTATAGAGAAGACAGTGGGAAAATAGTATAGTTTTAGAGGTGGAAGGAAAAAATCAGAAGAATATCCTGGGAAAAACCCACAGAATCAGGCAGGGACTGAAAACCCAATCCACATATTGGCCCAGGCGAGATTTGAACCAGGATCATAGTGTTGGAAGTCGAGGAAATACTGCTACGCTAACCTACCGGTATATTTTGGGGAATTACAGCCAGTTTAACGTACTTCAGGATTTCACAGGAATCATGATTATTATTTTTCAGTTTACGAGTAATTCTTTGCCTAATAATTGTACCAATAACATGATTTGTCAACTGCTAATCACATTGCCATTTTCCATTTGTATTAAACGTGTCAGCTGTAGGCCTAATTTGAATATGTGTGAACATCAGGTGAGTATGAAAGGTCAGAACTGATGTACTAGCTGATCAATATATCGACTGATGAAGCTTTCGAGGACGTTGACAAGGTTGACATTAGATTTTCTTCTTACATAATTTGTATGTGTGAGGTTCTGCCAATCTTTTTTTCTGTGCTTGTATTTTTTTTAGATTCTGCTCTTTTATTAATTTAAAGAAATAATATTTTAAAAAACAAAATATAATTCATTTTATCTGAAACAAGTTTAAGGTGGGCTATTTGGACTTATGTAGTACATGTACATGAACAGAAATAAAATTGATTGTGTTGGCAATCGAACAAATTAATAATTCTATCACTAATGCAGAATGCCATTCTTAAGACTAAAGAGCTGTTTTGGTTACATATTTGTGACCTGTCATCACAAAATGAGCGTAAAGTCGCACGGAGTGATTTCCCAGTACGGCCAGTCAAAGTCAAAATTTGAAGGGGTGGTCGATTTTGAGATTATATGTTTTCTTTAAAGACTAAATCCCCAACAATCAATTCCCAAGTTTTCAGGAAGATCAGATAAAAAAAATGCCCGTTTTCTCATAATCTCTGTATTAAGACTCCAGACTAAAAAAAATATAAAACAAATTGAGTATCAAACATCCAAGTGTTATATACCATTGGAAAGCTCTGTTTCCACAGAATTTAGAAATACCCATATCTCTATTTTTGATTTTGCCGACTTTACGCTCATTTTGTGATGACAGGTCACATTTAACAGTACGTGTTATTCTTGTAAATGACAGTCATTTACTGTACACATTGCACAGAGCACATTTTGACACGCACATTAATTTACATAGATGACTGCTTTCTAAGTGACAGAATAAATTTATTGAACTGTCGCTTCACTCAACATTCGTACATGTAAAATTTGTTTTGTGTGCTAAAGTAAATTCACAAAAAGCCATCAAACATGTACATCATTTTCTGTTGGTGTAATAAGTAAAAAAAAAAACATTATATAGATTTTTGCCAGAACAACTGCCTTAATGTGTGTATGTCTTGTCCACAACATGCACCACTCTTCTTTGCAGATGTCACACTGTTTGACATTTCTGAAAAATCTGAAGTATTTTTCTATTTTTTTCTTCTAATGTTGATGCTCGTTCTGGCAAATTTTCTTGGCAAGTTTGTACAGTTTGTAGGTCAACTAAGGCAGACAGCATGATTTGGGGTCAACATTTCCAGCCAAACGAAGCAAGAAAATTTCAGGTGTCATAATTTTATCTAGGCTAGGCATGTGACGGACATACGGTATGTAATGTAAGGACAAATCTATATGTAGGTGTCATTTACATGTAAAGGTCGGTTCATACCGTACTTCATGCGAAAGCGAAATGCGAATCGAATTTTATGACGTCAACAATTGAAGTTTCATTGTGAGGTTCTTCATTGCCTTAACAAATTTGTTTCGCAGTGACAGTCGCGTGAATTATGAACCGGCCTTTACACTGCAGGAGAAATGCGGTTTTTTTGTTTTTTTAATATTCCCATTGTTAAATTTTTCTGAGCAACTTAATTAACAGCTTCTCCAAGTAATAAAATTCCCACCGAGATTGCTCTTAATTGGTAGGATACGCCAATGCAATGTATGCTTTTCATATAATATGATATGCGCACATGGGAAACAATATTTGCAATATTTGCATAGTGATCTCTATTCCTGTAGGGGGGTTGTATGCACGTGACAGCACAAGACTTGTTTTATTTGTTTTAATATTTGTTGAATTAGGTACAAAAATTATGAGTTACTGGAGATAAACTGTATTATATTATGTTTTAAGTATTGCGTGTTTCAATTATTTTCCATTTTAATTAAGTTCTGTACCCTAGTGCATATACACAATTATTCTCAATTACTTATCTATGAGGAGACATGGCATTCTTTGTTCCACGGCATTCCTCGCAAATTTCTTTGTGGAGATGTCCTCTTCAGAATTTCCTTGGGGAGATGTCCTGTTTAGAATTTCCTTGTGGGGGCCGTTTTATTTTTTTCTTCTTCACAGGGCAAGGGTACCAAATTTATAAACACTTGTACACGTCGCATAGACCCTCGAGTGTGCGTTGATGCAATGTATCAGATCTGTAAATACCTAATGACAGCGATTAATCCCTCATGCTTTCCCTAGGCATTGCAGCAGTTCCTTCCTTAGCACGACCGGCCGGCCGGGCAGAAGCTAGTTTGACTCTGTACCCCGGTCGCCAGCTCCTGAATATTTATGCTGGTAATTTTATCTGCCTTTTTGCAGCTCCACGGCTGCGTGTGATGTGCTAGAACTGGGTCATGGAGTGTCCTATGTTTTTTGTTCCTTCCTCCTCCCCCCCCCCCCCCCTCTCCAACCTTCATCTAATATGTTACCCCAAAGTTGAACTTGAGAGAAAATATTTGCAGCAGCTATTACCTTACCTGTTTGAAAGGTAAATAGTAGTTATTGCAGCAGGTTTATGAGTTTGTAGTTTTGTAAAGATCACAAAGCACTTCACAGGGGAATAAGGGTCTGCCATGACGCTTATGGCAGTCGATGCCTGTATAACGCCTGCTGGTATGTCGCAATACATGTGGCTCCAGTGGTGTTTATTGAACCCAGCTAACGTCCGCGGCTCTTGATAAAATGCGTGTACGCTCATCCATGGGTGATATTACAGTAGTACAAGTGGGGAGCCTGGCGTAATAACATTATACACACCTTGCTGGGTTCCCCCGCTCAAGCTCTATTTTCTTTTGGTTTTTTTTTTCTTCGTTGGTTTCTTCTACCCAATGTGCGTAGACAGCTTGCCGGGCATTGCATTTTCGGTCGCTCCAGGCTAATACAATTTAGTAGAAGAGGAGTTTTTTTTTACTCTCTCTTCGTTCGCTTTCTGGATACACTAGTCTTGGAATGCTGTCCTAGGTCTCGGTCTTGAGACTGCTGCACATCGCAAAGAAGTCGACTATTCTTGTGTCATACTTTTAAATTGCCATGGATTCAGAGCGGCCAACACTGGATTTGCAACAGGCCATACTAAGAGCACGATTCAAGGCCCAACTGTAAGCTGACATTTATTTCTGATATTATTTTCAGTCGATGTTTATGTTTTAAAAATATATCTACGCCCGCATTAAAGATTCCTTATCAATTGAGGTAATTTTGTATTATACACGTGTACCTTGAACTTCAAATACAAAAGAAATTAGAGAAGATAACCATGGAAATATTTCAAGGATGAACAACTGAATGATGTCATTCCAACATAATTTACAAAATATGGGTATGTAGGTCCTGTGAAGGGTATTACATGTAATTTTACACTAAATGTACATGTACATGGTATATGTACAGGTTCCACCCATAAAAGGAAAAGTTCTGCACAACTTTATGCATTGCAGTTTAATTAGGATAGTTCGTTAGTAGTATAGTACAAGTCTTCAGGTTGGATACAAATACATGTACTGTCCAGTTAATTAAACAATGTCAAAACAAATGAAGATCTATTCGTTAGTTAAATCAAATAATAATGAACATGAATTACTAAACAGGATGGTCAAACACTGTGCCATATTTAGCCATTTTTTGGTTTTGCTGTAAGCTTCGTACTCTATTTATTCGTACTTTATTTTGAATAAAGAATATAGAGAATACAAAAATTGTATCTGATAATTACTATTCAAAGATTTGGCCCATTAAACTGTCTTAGTATTTCCTTGAAAATAAAAACAAATTTGCGATTGCACGAAAAATTTCACAGAATTTAATTACCAAGTTATCATTTGCCCCATCATTGAATCTTGTTGTGTACACAGTTGGAATACCAAACTGGCTTATTGCCTTGAAGTATGAATTAGCCTAGAAAAAAAGTTTTTATTCAACCATCAGACCGGGTCGTCACTTGAGATATAAAGTTAGTTTAGTAATTTCCGACGCAAAACTCTGCCTGGCGGCTGCACTTGCTGATATGCCAAACTCTTGGTTGTTGATGGAATGTCAGGTGGTTATGATAACCATCGTACCATCACTCGTCTTACACGCAAGCATCCTTTGCCGGCATCTTTGATTCCTGTACTCCGGATAGAGAGCGCTTCTCGAAACATTGATACATATCTTAAAGGTACGTCATTTGCAAACATCCAAAAGCAAAATTACTGAATTATCTTAAATTATCTTACTTGACTGTAAGACAGTATGAGTCTCAAGCATTCTGTCATTTTCGGAAAAAGTGGAATTTTTGTATCAATTTCCAGCGATGGTTGGCTTTAAAAAAAAAATAATAATAATTTTATACACAACCCAATCCCACCATCTACGGTCGAACATGACAAATAATGCGGTTGGGCAATCAAATAATCTCATGAAAAGAAAAACCTGATTATTTTAAAACTACTTTAAGTAGTTGGTCCACATTTCGTTTGCAATCGGGTTCGCATCTGTGAATCGGGTGCAAACCAGCTGGTCCGGTTCTCTAACCTGATAATAACCCAACGTCTATAAATTGCTCTGTTTTGCCTAAGGTAGGGTTAGGAAACCAGGCCACAGGAACAGCATTTTATCTTGGTTTCTCTGGCATCTTCAAACACAAAACAGGTTATCCAAAGAATATTTGCTGTGACGTACTAAACCCCTAATCCATTCATTATTTTATACATCGAAAGCAAGAATAAGGTTTGTGGTTCACTAGCCTTCTGAAAAAATAGCTCTCTGAAATAGCAGTTCTGGTTGTTAGATATTAGCAACAATGGATATCTTTGTGCTCATAACCACAGGGCAAATTAATCAAAATGTGAAACTTGTTGAGCATGCATGTTACGAGTGATGCCGACATGTACATGTATAGCCGATTGAATGTTAGATTTATGTGTCGCGATAACAAACAAGCATTCCGGTCTACAGCCACTGTACTTTCACTAATGTGAAATGAGTAAGATGAGCTTCATGTATCCCTTTAAACCTTGGAAAAAAACCGTAAAAAAACCATGTAATCAACCGTAAAATGGGTGATTTGAATACAGAGTATAGTGCGTCATTCCTGTGTATATAGCTCATTGGAAAAAATTATTTTAGACATGGCTTCCATGTGTTCGAATATGAGGACTTTTTTTTGCATAACTACTTTTACTATGAGGCCCAAAATGTGAAAACCTTTTGTTGGACGAAAAGCATGAAAAGTAAACAAAAGGCCCCATTATCACTTTTTGTAATACGTGAACAGTTTACTTTTTACGTTTTCCGTTCCACTAAAAGGTTTTCCTGTCTTCGCGTCTCGCAATGTTTTTGAGAGGACGGGACGCGCTATGCGTTTCATGGCTCATGCGTGCTTAGTGCAATGTACGCACGCTAGGTTTTGTTCTGAATGTGCGCAAAGACACAGCGTGTTCACATGAGCATTGGGCGTTGTTGGCAATGAGTTTGAATGTGGTCACCCCATCACTCCCTTTCTTATCGTTGAGGGGTACAGTAAGATTCCTTGAATTGCTTGGGGTTAATTCCACCTGATCAAACGGAAGTCCTTGAAATAACCAAATAAATTGACGGGATATTTAACTGCAAGTGCTGTTAGCGCCAAATGGTGATCTTAAGCCATAATTCTGTGGTTAGCAGTGTAAGGTCTCGGATTTATTTTATCATCAATCACAGATGACACCCTCAAGCTAGGTAAGGCTCAATGCATTTAGATTTAGAGACAAGGATATATATACTCATAACTATTACGACTCTTTCTTCTTAAATCCTGCACTTTTTCTCCAGGGTAACTTCTTACCTCCGATTAGACAAGTACAACAAAAAAAGTTCGCACTTTTCTCCAGGGTAACTTCTTACACTTATTCCGGATTCGTAGCTAAAGCCGTGTTCCCATGGGACTCTAGTTTTGGTTTAACGTATCGTTAATTTTCGGTAGAATGACGACATTAAATCAAATGGGAACCCACGGTAGACTGACGTCCCTGTCAATGTACCGCGATGGTGAAGTAAAACTACCAGGCTTGAGCAAAATGGTTGAGGAAGTTTTCGCTCGGCTACGAAAAGTTATCAGCGCCAGCAATGTGTGACATTCTTCCAGCTTCGTAAGGCAAATAAACATTCAGTGTGGAAAGCAAAGGCATGTTGTGGTTAGTTTCTGCGAGGCCACAGGGAAAAAACAAACCAATGGGAACACAGCTTAAATGTATTTCATAAGAGTTTGGTTATCTAGAGCTTTTTATATTCATTGACTGCTAACTATTGCCTGATCGTTAACAAACTTTTTGCTGATAACAATATCTGTATACTCAGCAGTACAAAGTGGTCCCCAAACTGTGAAGTTATGTAGGTTCTTGTCATGGCAAGCACATATCAATTACTTGCGAGTTTCTATGGCTTCTAAGAAATCGTAAGCTGTTGGAAAGTAAATATTTACATTTCGGTTACCATTTTACTCGTTCATTTCTTACAAATTCAAATTCTTTACAAAATCTTTTTTTCCTTCTTCTCTTTAAGCTATTTGTACTGTATGTGAGATGCATTGTACAAATACTAATAAAATTACTGCTGCGGGCTAATAAAACTTGTAAAACTAATGCAAAAAAAATTCCGAATAGATTGGGGGAAAAAAAAAATGAATGACAGTGTGATTCTGAATGGAATCTTGATGCAAACAACATTGTATAATAAATTGTAAAACTTGAAATTGTTATAATTTGTAAAGATCTACTGTTGTGTACACACAAAAAGTAACAAATATACATTAGCACCAGGCTTATAAGGTCACTTGCATTACATGTAGGTTATTTGTATTTTACAGGATTTTGTTAGGTATTTCAAAAGCAGATTGTAATACGTACTTTAGGTACATGTACGTGCTGTAGGAAATGGGTGAATTGCCACTTCAGTGCTCGGGTCACTGTGCACTGAATTTGGACTCTCCCCTTTACACTGTAAACAACCAAATTAAATCCCCACATTTATAAAACTCGTCTGGTTTCAAAAAGGGGGTGAGACAACGTTACCATGACAACATTCTGAGAGGAAACACAGGGAAATCTTGTACGCCGTGTTTGTTGACGAGTGACGCACTGTGTAGATTTGTGCGAAGGGATCAAAGTATTTCGACAAATTGATAGTGTCAATACATATGAACCCTGGATTGTTTCTCAATGTACATTTAAAGTACACATTCATGACCTTGCAATGGGTTTAATAAGGGAATAAGAATGTTTGGCCGGTTTTAAACATACTTGTTTTAAACATACATGTACAGCTCATGGGCCTGGATGCATTAATCAACAATGTCCAGGCCCTTGAGCCCTTATTTGCATACTTGTTTAATTCCGGCTAACCACATTTTTATTCCCATTCATAAATATCAAAAAATCAAAACCTTTCTTTCTAAAAGTCTAAACAAGTCAAAAATCTAAATTTGCAACGATTTTGTTTAACATTTTCTTCATGTTTTCCAATACGCCCCTCCCTGCTATATAATGGAAGATCTAACTCGAAAGAAAAACAACTTCTTTTATGGACATTGGCGCGTGCGTTGCGCAGGTGTACGTCAGGGGGGGGCGGAGGGGGGCCCAACAAAGTGCGCCACCAACGTTGAAATGTATCTCATTCGTTCTTCCACGCTCATGAGCCACACATCTCACACAGTAAATACGTATAGATCGCCACCGCGAAGCGCACCGTTGAAACACGTACAGATTTGCTACGCGCTCGCTCTCCGAATTCAGTGATTCATGCAACGTCCGCAAAGCCAGGTACGCAGGCACGATCTACACGGATTTGTTTTGGGGCGATGTCATTTTCTGCCATTTTCGTTCGAAAACAACACGATAAAACGCAAGGGGTTCACAGGCAGATTTTTTCAAAAATTCAGTATATCACTGCTACATCCTTTTTAAACGTATCCATGGAAAAAAGTGAGTGGGTTCGAAGCACGATTTTTCACAATTTATCGATTATTATTGCCCTTTTTAGGGGAGGTATTTGTCAACGTCGTTTTAGTATTTGTGCACAATCTCTACGTGCATCAACGGTACGTCAACGCTTAATTTTTTCGACTGCCTTTTTTAATTTTCAATACAATTTTTGTCATTGGATGATAACAATTAAGGTAAATAACAACATTTTACAACTACAAAAGACAAGATGTTAAGATTAGATGCCAAAAACTCTTTATTTTTCGCGTGAGAAAATTGTTCCCCCCTATTTTGAGAATGGACGGTACGTCAGCGTTGCGCAATCACAGTCTCGAAGGGCCCCCCCTCCGCCCCCCCCCCCCTGGTGTACGTGTACATGTAGCTGTGGTGAATTTAGGGCCATGAAATACTGACTCACTTGTAAGATTTGCGTATGCAATGCATTGTGAATGTTTGAACAATCAAATGGTAAAAGGCACTGGATTTCATCGGAGTCCTCATGTGACACTGGAAAAGTACTTAAGACCAGCCAGCCAGCCAGCTATGTCTTTATCATCTGTTTAAAACAGGCCACATGACGAGTTCTTGACCAATAGGAATGGTAAACTGTCTTTATGTGTTTATGAATTGTACTTAAAGTTGAGGGGCTGAATAAGCCTTAATATTTGACAGCTCTGAATTTTTGCAGTTATATTGTTGGTTATACCATGGAGGAATAAATACGTACATCCATGCAACATACTGTACGTGTAAACACAAACAGCACCCAGACACCACCTTATCCAACGTATTGTACAAAATACATCCATGTACATTTTACCCAAAGTTTGTGGCATCATGAATTGAAGTCAAAGATCTCCTTAGTTGATATCTACAATTAGCGTTTATATCTATGACTGTATATGACTAATCAGGCATGCCCTGCTTTGACATTTTTTTTTTCTTCACATCTGCTAAAGTTTATCTGTCAAAGTTAAACTGACAGGAACCCTATAGAAGTTTAGAGCTGCCCCTAGGGCATCGTTGGATTATGCAGGGTGAATCTAAATTAACCAAACTGTTCAGCGAGCCAATCAAATATTTGTTCTTGTACTTCATTCATCATTATGGCTGTGACTGCGAGTGTTTACTGCACAGTTTGCGATTCTACATGTAACCTGCATCATGACTGCGCACTCGTTGAACAGAGCTAATTGGGAATTCAAATGTATTCTGCTGAGTGGATTGTGAGTGGTGATAATTGCACATTTGAAAAAATTAACGCCTTTCGTGGTAGCAGTAATTATAAGGCTCTCGACTCGAAAGACGCTGCTCTCCAAATGACTGGGAGGAAGAAGAAAGAATGTAAAACATCACGGCCTGAAATGAGTGAGAATGATGGGCTGCTCATCAAGATTTACTGATCGGATTTACCGAGCCCTTGAGCAAATAAACCAAAACGGCAGCGGTCAGACGTGAAATATGATCCTGGCGAATATTTAGAGGTTCCACCGCCGCTCTGAATATTTGTGCCCGGGTTGTATTTATGCATTTCTGGCTAGCTTGACTCAAATGGAATTTCGGAGCAAAATTTATTTTCATGGCGCAATGTTTGAGCATTGCGTAGGTCACCTCTGACTACTTACCCTAACACCCCCCCCCCCCCCCCCCCCCCTCTCTTTTAAAGACTTTGACTGATCAGAACCCAAGCTTGCGCGCGAGAAGCTGTGCCCTTGATGAGCGAATGGGTTGGGTGTATATATCGGTGGGTTTTGGCCAGGATTTGCGAATCATCTTTGATTTGCCAAGGCTGGAGAAAAACCGGGGGCCTACGGCTTAAGAGGAAGTCGATCGACGACGTTTGGCTCAATCCAGTCTAGCGCTGACTCATCTAGGATTTCGCTGCATGTACACGGGACAGTGGTGTTCCCTCCATTTTTTTTTCTTTCTCTACACTCCTTCGGTATTTGGTGGTGGGGTTATATGTGTATGCGTGGTCACATCCTTCTGCCCATAAACAACAAGCACAGCCGAAGGAATGGCCGCCTGCCTTTCCACTCTGACGGAGGAGCCGGAACAGTTACGTGAAGTCTTGACGGAGATGTCCTCAATGAGGGGTAAGCCACGTCCCCGCCTTCCAAGGATGGTGCCGCCGTTGTCTCGGCGCCACTCCATGGCCAGTTTCTATGACTCGGAAAAGAAACGGTAGGTTTTGGGGTAGATTTAGGAGTTTCAAAACAGACCAAAAAAAGAGTAGGGGCCAGTTTGATAGAGCTTTCAAGCACAGAAATTTGCAAAACACAAATGTCTCGGTACAAACAAATCTTACCAGTAAAAAATCTGTGGGCCTTTCATGCTAAGCAAAAAACAGCTGAAGTCCAGTCAAATAATATAAATCACCTGAAAATTTGGTCTGTAACCTTGTTTTTGCCAAGGAAGAAATTTTAAACAAGTAATTCAGACATGGCCTTAATTTTATTCAGTTCAATATGTCAAGATTTATACTCGCGATTTCCACTGAATTGGTATTTTTTCTTCTTCCGATTTTTAGATCTAAACTTGGAGGGATTTTTACTCTAAATTGTGTAATTCTTAGTTTTTACTCTTTGGAGTTTAGAGAGTAACATAACATGTAGAGGGATTGTTATTTGCCATTTCTTTAGATAATTTTGTATTGTTTTTGGTATTTGTGTAGTTTTTGACCGAAACATCTGTTTTTATCGACTGGTTATGAAAGATGTTAGGTATCATACGATGCTTGCTGTCAAAAAAACCATATTGGTGATATGCTTTTATGCAGAATGAGGAATCCAGTTTAATGTTTAGTACCTAAATAATGTCTGATACATCACATCCAACAATACGTGCAACATGCCAATTTTCATACGGATATTTTTACTATGAAGTGCACGAAGCACATACAATGTCCAGTTTGTTTTTGTAAAATATAAAGTAAAATTTCAAAATCGTTTGAAATTTGTAAAAACGTTGTTAATCATTTTATATTTTTTTAACTGAAAGGTTGGCTCTGGTCATTATTTGCATACTGTCTTCTTGCTGGTTTTAAAAATAGTTGTTTAATTCACCGGCCAAGCACATTTATTCCCATAGTACGACTTCAGTTGACCCAAGAATACGTGTTAAATAAATGAAAGGAAAAATCAAATAAGTAAATTTGTTGATGCAGAAACGAACGTGCAAAACAAGGTTCTCATTAGGAACACAATTCCTCAGTCGCCCCTGCTCTTCCGTTTTGCTTTTATTTTTGAGGTGACGATGAAATCAGGATTTAAAAATCAGGCAGGTTTGTAATGCCATTCCACGGTTACCGTGGCGGTTGCCTCCAGACCGGCGCGGAAGAAAACCCAATCGAAAAATCAATTCGAGTAGAGGAGATGGCCTTGCTGAGTGGGATCGCCTGGGATTGGATATTGATGGTCGCCAGGAAAGCAGCCTCAATACAAACTAAACATGTACATGCCTTGTAAAACAGATTTATAGTACTTTTTGGGATAACTGTAAATAGATTCTACGAAACTGATTTATTTTCAGCATGCACATTTTTATACAGGGTGGCCGGCCCACAAAAAAAACGGGACAAGCACACCTCCACCCAAAGCCAAAACAAAAACTACGAATACCAATAGATGGAGAGTACTTCTAGAAGAAAAATTATCTAAACAAATCCAGTTTAATCCAGTAGTTTTAGCTCCTGGTATAATTTTTCTTCCAGATCCGTTATATCAATTTGGCCTCAGTGCAGTGAAAGCACGCTTTGTCGTTAAAAATTTTTTTTTTGTGTGTGTGGGCACCCTGTATATACTTTTCTAATTCTTCACGTACCCGGCTTCTATTTTTCATAAAAGGTTTATTTTTAGATAGATAATTAAATAAATATAAATTAAAAGTCATGTAGAATATTTTTCTGTCTTTGAAAAATATCATTATTCCCATAATTAATCTTTCCTTTGTTGGTTTTCTCATTTCATTCCCTTAATGCCTCCTTTGTGTTTCCCCTCCCAACCCTGCCAGCTTGTGTGTCCCCCTCATGTTTGTTTCTTTCCTTCTCATTTTTCCTCTGAGAATCTTGTTTAGATAAAAATATTGGGCCCCCTTAATTTGAAAAGTCCGATTTGTGTGCCTGCACAAATCTATACAATTGATGCCATATGGAATATTTCATGTTGCGCATTATCGCTCCCAGTAGCTTAACGTGTAATTGAAAGTCACAACTGTCAACCACATATAAGCCTTTAATTAAACAGCCAGGAAATTTAATTGGACTTTGGGACAAATCAGTGGTTAAAACAAAAGGCCAGTTTACGTGGGTAGCAGGCACATGCATACATATTATTTATGCAGAATACAGACTTAAAAGTACTACTGTTGTGCTTCTTTCTACATGTATTTGTTGTTTTTTGGGTTGTTTTTTACCTTGCTTCAACTTTTCCTATTATTTTTCACTTTTTCCTACAATGCTGCAACCATCCTTGGATGGTGCATGTAGTTAGTAATTACTCGGTCTCTGTCATTATATGCACTCTTTTTTTGTCGCGATTCTATAGTCTTCCTCTAACAAATGTATAGCCCTACTAAAAACATCAAATCCATCAATCTCAGAGCCCCGCTAACATTATTTGTTGTTTGTAAGGTTCCTGAAATGCCTTTGAGAGAATAGAAATAAGAATTCACCAGCTTCGTAATTCTTGTTTTCCCTGACTTTGCAATTGGATCTGTTGGCTGTTTGAATATTTTGCGATTTGAGGCAAAAAGAGAGACTGGCTGTGGAATTAGAATAAATCAATAACGGTTGGGCTAAACTACTCTGTGAGCGTGGGCAGAACCTTTGCATGGGGGGATTATTATCCGAGAGTGGTGTCGAACTTCTTCCCTACTTTGTCTTATTTTTTTTTATTTTTTTTTTTTTTAAATTCCCCCCCCCCTCTCCATGATACCAATTAGTTTTTCTGTACTAACTGTTTTTTAGCCTTTATTTTGCCTACCTAGATAATTTTTCCCATACTGTGTTTAACCAGTTCGCATCTGGATTATTTTCACATCACCGAGCCGAGGCGCGGGATTATTTTTAACAAAACTCGATCCGAGGCAGATTCAGGCCGATGGTACCGGGAACACACCCACGCATTTTCAACCTTGCTTGCTGCTGACAGACATTTCCGGCCTTGTTCGTAACGTGTTTATGCGTAATCCGATGTGAATCTGGGGAAAACTTTGCGTGTATGTACGTCTTCCGACACGAACTGGTTAAGAAGTGACCGACATTATATTTACATGATCAGGCCTTTTTTTTATGTATGCAGCTCACGATAGTATGTCCTGTAAAGATTGTAGGTGTAAACACGAATTTGTTCAATTTCGTTGAATACAACTTAAGAGGATTATTTGCCCATATAGATTCTTTTGATACTAATTTTTTTTTTTTTTAAGTATTTTATTTCTGAAAGCATCTTGGTGATATGGCAATGATTTGGAATGTGATAGACACTGTATGCAATTGCACCCCTGACAGAAATCACACAAGATAATTCCTTAATGGTGCGTTCTCATCGCGAATGCTCGGGGCCGCCTTTCTCCTCTATCTAAACACATGACCTACAGTTAGTGGCAACTTTGCTTTGAGGCAGAACACCAACTAATAGAGTCCACTTAAGTGGTTTGCCATTTTTGGTAGATTATCGGATAGTTCATCTTTTACTTGTAAATAAATGAATGTATTTTATTTTTTTACTTGAGATTGGTTTTTCTCCTACTAGCATGCATTTAGCATGTGCATTGTAACTTTTCAAGCTTTTCTTAAATTGTTTTTTTATTTACATATACCCAGTAGTTATTTGCTTCTGTTTTCGGTAATGTAATGTTTAATAGTGGTGCTTAAAAAAATCTAAAATTGGTTAGCAAAATGGTGGGCCTTTCTCAAAAGATGAACTATGTTTTGGGGAGCTCATTTCTTAAACCCAACAGGAAAATCACTGAGCAAGCGAAGTGCTCCCGACATAAACATAAATATCTTCAGCATTTGCCGCCAGTTTAAACCAGTAACTCAACAGATGCCGGCACATTTCAAGCATTGTCCGACAAGAAAGAAACGGAATTGTGGTTAAGATTCACTGACCAAACATTGATTGTATTGATCCCACAGTACGGTATTTTTCATTACCGGGAGAATGCCAGAAAAATGTGCTGCGAAAGACGTACAGTATCCACAAAGAAATTAACACCGTCGGCCAGTAACAACATCACATGGCGTCTTTATAAGCAGCTTTGCCGCATTGTGAGGGAGTTATGAAAATAACCAGTGGAGATTTAGGGCTCCGATAATGGCAGCAGATTAGGTTGTCAACTGAAGTTTGAAAAAAAGACGCTCCGAGTAAAGCCGACAGTATTTGGGACGATGGCACAGTTGAAGGGCTCCCTGGCCAAATAATTGTTTTCTCTGAAAATATTATGGTGCCTGACAATGTAAACATTAATAGACAGAGAGTGATGTGTTGTTGAATGTGTGCCGATGACAAATGTAAACAAATTGAAAAAGGTTAAGCCAATAGCATGGCTTATTTAAATTGTGGTGGAGCCAGTAAACACCCAAGAAACATTTTAACTTTCTCCATGTTTTAATTAGGTTTATAAAATTTTGACTCTGAGTTCCGCTGATTGGTGATGACCAGCTCACATGTGGATAATAATTAGGCCGAGATCGACCGATTTTTCCTGATTTCAGGATTTTTATAATTTGATTTTTATATTTTGTTTTTCAATTTAAAAAAAAAATTATAAGGGGGAGGGGTGGGTGATTTCTGGACATTTTTTAATTCCGAAGTCAAATTTTTGCAAAATATTTCAAAGGTTCAAAATTGTAGCGGCATCCACTAGCAGCACATCCACTGCAATTATATTTACCTGTCTTCCTCTCCATAACAAAATTATGCCAGGGAAAGTAAAGAGTGCCATGGAATAGGTAAAATAAATAGCCAAAGATTTGGATAAATGATTGAAATTGGAGCGGCATCAATGTACATGTATACTGTGTCGCATTCATCATTACGTCGGTCGCTATCTCAACTGACGCATGTAGGGTGCACTAAGGAGTGACGTAAACAGTTTTGGCTTAATATGAGATACATCACTCTGTACAAAACGTGGATGTATGACATATACGTCAATTCCAGGTTGTTGTAAGTAGTGCTGGGCGAGTAGTGAATTTTCCCACCCAAGTACTCGCGAATAAACTACTCACGAGTAATCAAGAACTCGCGATTTTCACAAGAGGAGATAATGACAGTCGCACGTGTTTATCACCATGTGTTTTTCATTCAAAAGCATAACGGTTATTTCTCAGCGAGCTTGGCAGCAAGATTGTGTTTTTATTCCTCAGTGGTAGAATTAAAAATCAATAAAGATCGTTATCATATTGTTAAACCATCATAATTGTCATAATAAGTTAATAATCCCACCGGGTTGCAACGTCCGCCTGTACTAGTCAATGATCAATGCTCGCTACTACTCGCGAGTGGCACAAGTACTCGAATAGTTGAAAACCGCGAGTAGTTTAACAGTAGTAAAAACTACTCGTCCAGCACTAGTTGTAAGCAATAATTTTTGAGAGCGATGTGTGGGAAGATTGTCATACATGTATCATGTATGTTCTTTTGGCCTCGTGATGAATCACTAAAATCAAAACCCCATCATCGATCAAATTTTGATTTTCAGCTGCAAGATTGCAGTACGGTGTCTTGGTAAAGTGTCGAGGTCAAAAGTGCTTCAAGATAAAAGCGCTGACGACATGTTATGCGAACGTGCATTCTGATTGTAATAATGTGTGCGCGTGTTGTGCGACAACCTGGCGCGTTCATACGCCCGTGTTAGTTTCTCGAATGACCCGTGACCCATATTATGACCGAACTATGTACATTTGTGACGTAAACTACATGGGTTGTCTATTCCCTATTAGCCGACGACACAGATTTATGCCACAGATTGAAAGTTAAGGATTTTATGTTTGTCCAGGAAAACCTCATCAGTCAAACATATTGGAGTCGGGCGTGAATTAAGAATATACCCGTGGTTCAAATGTAACTTTTTGTTTCTGCGCGGTCTCATTAAAAACAAAAACGAATTAATACAAGTATTTGTTCGTCTAGAAAGGAAAATTTGATTAATATTCTCTATTTGCTGCCAGAAGTTACTCCAATTGCAAACTACACTATCTGGTTCGATTGTGGTAGATTGTAGGATAATTGAGTACCCTCTTTTATTCTTGATCAAGCAACATTTTGCCTCAAGTTAAAAGAGCCACATTGTGGGTCACGCTGCGGTCAGATTACGCTACAGAGAGATTGAGATTTCAAAAACTAATCACTGGTGTCATTTGAGATTTGCGGAGATACTATATACTGTGCTTTGTTTTTCTCTTGTTACTTGCGTGTAATTATAGTTGGCTAAGAATTATGCCTTGCTGGCAGGGCGTGGGATTGGCAAGGTTTACGGGTCATTTGGGTCACACGAACCTCCTCTAACTTATTGTTTTCACCCAATCATTGCCGTATATAGCGACAACTATCTCTTTAACTCTCCCAGCACGTCGTTCTTGTGCCTTGTGCTTCACAGCATCGCTGCAGATCTGATCTTCATCACCATCCTTTTATCCTCTGCATTGCTGCGCCATTTCCTTGCCTCTCTTTTTATCTTTCTTTGCCTTCCCCCCCCCCCCCCCCCTTCCACCACCCCGAAGCAATCGAGTTTAAAGATATTAGATTGAAACCCTGCTGTTAACGTCGATAGCCAAAATGAGCAGGCAGGCCTCTGCCGAACCAGTTGAGGTTGTACGTCAGCGCACGTGCGCCGTCTGTCAAATGCATAATAATATACCCCCTGTGCCTCCATAGCTCGGAGCACACTAGGGAGTGCTGGCAGAACGCCATCTCATTAGGCATATCATGTGATATACAGAACGCAAGAGCAGAAAGGCTGTCCAACATCCATCTAGCGACACCCAGCATGTTAATGGTCAAAGCTCCTGAACTAAATTCTTGTCATATTGAAAAACTATGGATCAAAAACAAAAATGTATAAGTTACATTTTGTCTTACTATGTTTTCTTATTGGTATTGCTAATGTGTTCAACTAATTTGGTTCTTTTAATTTTTTGGTGGGAATAAAATACAATTTCATTGACATTGTGAGTGTAAGCTAACAAGCTTAACCTAACGCCCTAACTCCCTAGGGTGTGTGCAAAATCATATTGAATTTGGAGGGTTGAGGACTGCTAGGGTCATTTGAGCATTTTTGAAGCAGCAAAAGTTCTAAATCTTAAGAATGGTTTGTGCGAAGTCCATCGGATTCGTCTATAGACAGGGTTCATTTTCTGATCTTCGAGAGTCGCATTCTCTGATCTCCGAGAGTCGCATTCTCTGATCTCCGAGAGTCGCATTCTTTAATCTCGAAGAGTCGCATTCTCTAATCTCCGAGAGTCACATTTTCTGATCTTCGAGATTTGCATTCTCTGATTTCCGAGAGTCGCATTCATGTATTTTTACAGTCTGCAGAATGTAATATGATAGAGCTTGGGTTTGCCCGACCTGATGTTTGAATAGGGAAGAGGTAGTTTGTTGACCTACTTGATTTCTGTTCCATAGTAGCCAGCACATCCTGAATAAGAAAATTAACCTTTCCAATTCTCGACAACATTATCTGAAGACTGCAGGAAATGCTTCATTCTAGAAGTATTCACAATGCCATGCATGTCCCCCCCCCCCTAAAAAAGTAAGAAACATTAAAATGTGTCTATTAAAAGTCCCAGCTTGTTGCTTATTATCAGGAGGATCTTGTTGGATAGCGGATCACGGATAGTCTGCGCACGGTATCCCTGTGTGACGATTCAAAGGTATTAACACGCGGGCGGGGGGATTTACTGTTTTACGTCAGAACTCCCAACCAGGTGGGAGTAGCCACGCACACACACATCGCAGCTTATGAAGCATGCGTGGGTCTCATGCCGACATTCGTTTACGCCACGCCGGGCAACCCTCAGTTGGTTCTGACGTACGTGAAGGTCGCGGCATGATCGAAAATCCTGGTGGTAGACTGGGATACACATCAGCTAGTGTAATAGTTACTCAGTTGGTGTTAGAGCCTCGATCAAGAGTTTCGTTCATAATCCGTTAAAGTGACAGAAAGTCACATTTATGCTCTGAGCTATTTAGACTTGTTTTGAAAAATATGTTTACTACATGTATAGTGCTTATTGAGGGAATTGTTTTTTGACGCAGTGGTAAAAAAAAGAGGACAAATTAAAAGCAGGATTTTAGATCTTGCATGACTTGGCTTCAATAGAGGTTCTTAAGTAATCTGAACTTAGCTCAGACCCTGCCTCTAATAATAATAATAATAACGAATATTTATAGTGCGCCGGTATCCGTCATTAATGACGCTCATGGCGCATAACAATGAAAAACATAACACTTAGGACAACAAAAGCTTAAACATGTGTGTTTTTAGTACGATTTTAAAGTCAGAGAGACTTGTAAGTAAACGGATGGCCTGGGGAAGTTTGTTCCACAGGAATGGACCAGCATGTGAAAATGATCTATCACTGGGTAAGTACTCCATTGGCCTTTAAAGCTAAAAAAATATCAGATGCTGTGGTTTATCATACTTCCTGGCTCTTGAGTATTAATACTACTCGTCTTTTACCCGGCGTGGGTATTGGTGTGCGAATTATGTATGGACTTGAATTTCTCAGCCCCCAGACAAAAAATGCTTGAAGGGTTGTTGTGTCGTTGGATAAGTGGGCTTGACAAAAAAAGTGACTGTTGCCAAAATCAAGTTTATTGTGGTACATGTACATGAATAGTCGCACTGCTCACAGCACCGGAAAAGAACAGAAGAAAAATTGATGCGATCTGGGAAGAATTTTTAGGTCGATTCTGCTGTATTGCCGGCAGCTTCGAGGGCGGCTTACACCTGGTGCTCTTGTTGCAGAGATGCTGGATGTGTGGGCTAGACTTTAAGCAGCCTTTGGCCAATTGGCTGCTGTACTCCAACCATGCACCGTGTGCCAGTCCGCTGCGAGCCATTTGCATAAGACATCTAGGCAGTAGAGGAAAAGATTGAAAGAACAAACGATGACGTACACCAGTATTCCTCGTAGCTTTGAGGGTAATATCAGCCATATCCGGAGTGAGTTCAGTTGATACCGAAGTGTTCACATGTGTACGCAGAGTCTCTATATCTGCCGAGTGGTTTGATTCATTTTTGTCCAGAAGAGGAAATGCCCTTTTTTAGTTAAAATAGAATTTAGAAATGAGATGGATTGGACCCAAGGCTCATCAAGAGAAACTGCAAAAGTGACAGGCGTCTACAGGCTCGTATCCCCAATTGCTGACGCCTCTTAGGAATTATTGATATTTTGTTTCTCTTCCTGTGCTAATCGTTTTAACGTTTTCTGTATGGGCAAAATTTGTTGGCCACTGCGGAAGTGTGTAGGTTGCTGCGGCGGATGGGAAATAAGCATTTCTGAATTTGGATGTCAACTTGATTGCAATTTGTATCTAATAAATATGAGTGTAAGTCTGATGTGAAAGAGATTTGGAGTACTACTTTCTGTGGAAAAGCTCGTGCAAGATCGTCATGCGGAGTGCGGTACAAGACAACTGTAGCTGGAATTTGTAGAATTGACTCAAGGCAAGTACACGCAAGCGGTAACCCTTTCAGATAAGTCTTGGCCAGTTTGATAATGGAACAAGAGGAGTTTTCTGGTTGCATTTCTGGAGGTGAAGTGGAATTTTTTTTTCGAAACGGCTATTGTTTGTTACAATCGGATGAATTGAATTTGTGCAAGTTTCAATGGTTTAATTAACATTCTGGCAAAAATTTGATTGGGCAAAGGGTTTGTGTATTTCCTCACTGGAAAAAATGTGGAAAAAATGAGGGTTTTGCTTGTGAACTTTACAGTATGAATAGTGCGGTTGTTGTCAAAGATTGTTGGTAGTCTCGACATCGGTCTAGCTAGTTTAGTGCTCGGGATGTTCGGTTCGATATTTGATACTTGGAGAGTTTCTCAAAATGCTTGTATCTTGTGTTCCATCAGTTCTGCCTTCTGTTTGCATAGCTAGATGTTTCTATATAAGTTGCTGTGTTGACTGTCAAACACGATGCTTCTTGTATTTGAGGCAGTTGTTATGATGAACTTCATTCATGTCAAATTGTAGAAACCTTAGAGTACGGCATTTGGCATTTGCTTTTTTAATCTTGAGATACGTATTTTGGCTCTGGCATGTTAAAAGGACAGTTTACCTTTTGCAACTATCAACTAAAAAATGCCTCCCCATAAAGGAAAGATATGAATTGTTTGGGATCTAGCCCATATCAGTAAATGTTTTGCTTGTAAAATGGACCATATTTATTTATAGTACCGTGTGTAGATCAATATAGACAAACAAGTATAAAATGACAGTTTGGAAATTTGCAAAACACATGATCTGGGCCACCAAAATAAATGGAAAAAATATTGTCTTGAATGAAAAGTAGGCCAAATGATGTTCTGGTATGTCAGCATATAGAACTATGTGGAAATAAGGTCAAAATTATTAGAACATAGTTTGTATACATTACTGAGGAGAAAGGAATTGTCACATCACCCGATACAGCTAGTAGGTTGGCCTACAAAAAAAGCGGACAAGCAGATCATTTACCAGTCAACGGACAAGCACCAAAATTTGTTAAGCATGAAAATTTGTCCTTGGCAAAAACAAGGTTACAGGCCAAATTTTCACATGGTTTTTTTATTTTTTTATTGATAATCGGCTGGTAGAATTTTGGATGGTAACTTGTTTTTAATGAGCAAGACTTTTTTGTGCTAAGCAAATTTGTGTGCTTAGCAGCTCTATGAAATTGGCCCATGGTGTTAACATCTTGTGTCACATTTTTCTGCTGTGATTTCTCTTTGCATAGACAGATGATCTACAAGTATGATGTACAAGTAGAATGTAACCGGAAGTTGAGTATAATCAGTGGAGATTGTGTTTAGGGTCAAAGGTGAACTGTGTTTCCTTATGCTTATCCTAACATGTTTTGTATTAATAAAGGCAGTGGTACTTTTCCTTCATGGTTTCAGAATTTTCTCAGCGGATATTAGATAGCGGTGATTTTTCGCTTACTTTAAGCAGAACTAGTGGCCAATTTCATAAAAGGTGTAAGCACTCAAATTTGCTTAGCATAACAAAAATCCCTTGAAAAAAAACAGGGTTGATAACTGGTATTCAGCCTGTTTTGCGGGGTTTTTTTGGTGATAAAATACATTTTTTTTTTTAAGCAACTGAGGATAACTAGAGAAATCATTTTGCTAGGCCTACAAATTATACAAATAACAAATTGTTATTTACTTTCAAATAAGTAAGATATTTCTTAATAATTTGGTAGAAAAATTGTTTGATATCTGCGAATGGTGTATCCTAGCTTTAACACAAAGCAAAACTTTTACTCTTTGCGTTTGTTTTGTTGAACACGAGTGAAGTATAGGGTCGCTTCCTGAATTATTTGACGATGACCAGCAGTGAACACAGGCTTTTTCAAAGTGCTGGTGAACCCACTTTCTGCCAGATGCAAAGCAGGTTGCCAAGTGGTTGTGTAGTCCCATTCCAAGATGGTTTCAGAAGCCAACGGACTAGACTCGTCAAGATTAATATAGAACGTGTGGATTCAAGGCTTACACAAACTGTATGTACATCGCACATGTCTTTTGGCCGGGCCAATTTAGCTTAATCTACAAAAGCCTTCAAGTTATTATAGGGCTTTTCTCATTTCATTTGATTGAAAAAGAAGATTTTCAATTTTTTTACAGGGCCTCATCAAATTGATTAAGGGGCTCCTTAACCAGTTCGCGCCGGATGACGTATATAAACGCAAACATTTTCAAAAATTCAAAATGAATGACGCATAAACACGCCAAGTTCAAGTTAGTAAATGTATTTCAGCAGCGAGCAAGGCCGGAAATGCATGGGTGTGCTTCCCGTCACTATCACCCTGAACCCGCTTCGGATCGAGTTTCATTAAAAATAATCCCGCCCCTCGGCTCGGCGATGTTAAAATAATCCCGGCGCGAACTGGTTAACTCTTTGTCTAGAATGCAATTCCGGTTTTATTTCCAGTTCTTTTATTGCTGTCAAATCAGTACTAAAAAAAACCAACAGAATCTATTCAAAAAGTAGATAAACACGTAGCTTCGGGTCTGTTTGTCAGAGCTCGATGAACGTCATGTACCTGGGAATGATCTTATATATATGGCTGTATAAAGCCTAATAAGTCGATGAACCCAGAACCCACGCTAAAAGCACTATTGTTTGCGCGCCATACGCGCAAGGAATGACATCCACTCTATCCCGACTTAGTTGGTCTCACGAGGACATTAATTTGTGTTAGGCGGGACACAATCTGATCCTTTGAAATTACCGTGATGAGATCTATATATGCTGATGCTTATTACATTAAGGGATATGTAGCCATTCGTGGGATAAAAGGGTAAACAATAATGCATTACTGACCGGGTCCAATTTTGTGCAGTCCTGATTCTGCACTTATGTCCTGCAATTCTGCGCTAACTGATCTAGCAAAAAAAATCCGAGCTAGCACTTGAACACAAAATCTTTAGTAACATACTCTTGCCCTCAAGCCAAACCTCCTTACTAACCTGTGAAATACGCTAACTGTTAGCGCAGAATTTTCTGCTATAGATTGCGATAATTTTTCGCTAACTTTAAGCAAAACCAGGGGCCAATTTCATAAAATGTGTAAGCACTAAAATTTGCTTAGCATAAAAAAAATCATTTCGGAAAAAACAGGGTTACAAACCAAAATTTCAGTTGATGTTTATTGTTTGTGACTGGTATTCAGCTGGTTTTTGCTTTGAAAGAAAAGCACAAGGAGTTTTTGCCGATAACTTATTTTTACTGAGCAAGACTTTGTTTGTGCTAAGCAAATTTGTGTGCTTACATGGTTTATGAAATTGGCCCCTGTGCTGTAAAATATCTTTCTCATGCCATGTACTCTGACTATATGTGCCAAGTTTTATGCTTGATAATGTGTAATCAAAGGCACAATTCCCCAAATATTTCCCCTATCTGCCCCACTATATGGCAACGTTTCCGTGTATCTCTGTATTTCTGTATAAAATGTCTTTTTAAATAACAAGTGTAGTTCACACATGTATCCGGTTAAATATGATAATAGACAATTACAGCCATACTGTTTCTTGATGAAGGTCATGCTCCATATTTCCGGATATTTTTTAAGAGCTTCCTGTAAAATGCTAGATTTGCATTTGCATTTTCCACATTGCTTTTTTTTTTGCTTTTCAATTTAGAATCTACCAAGCACAAATGTTGATGATCTTCTAGAAAGTCTCTCACGCAAATACGGCCACTGGCAAATAACTTACTGTTCCTAAGGTTTTCATGGCTTTTGTTTGTCTGTATATTTTTGCCTATAGCTCATGAAATACATGATGAGTTTCGGAAGCGTGGGAAATTGAATATTCATAACTGTGTGCTTCAGTAAAGCCTATTAAAATAACAGAAGGTCGTGCTTTTTTGTTTTCCTTTCATACACAGTGATCAATATTTCAACGGATGTTATTTAGAGATTTGTTTTGTACATGTATGGTAACATCGATATAAATTACTGTTTTGTATAGGAGCTTAGTGAAATTGTGTTTTTGCCGTGTATGCAAGAGGTGTGATTCTCATATCAGCAGGATGTCAATCAGGGCCTTTGTAGTGATGGATACAGTTGCCATTCATCCCGCAATCATTCTCGGACACAGATTTTAGCTGCGGCTTGCGTTTAGATTTGTATCGTGTACGCGAGCCTCCTAGACAAACATGAGCGGTGGATGTTATGCATAGACCGGCTGTCCACTTGGGACTGTCAGAATATTATATACTTCAGAGGATCATCGAGAAGCAAAAAAAAATAGCGTATTGGCTGATTTGAGTGTATCTGCTCGCTGCATGCAGTAGCAGCCGTTTTCTAATTGGTCGAGTGTGACCACACCGAGGAATGGCAAACGTCAGTGGAGCCTGTGTCATTTGGAGAAGCTCGGCCGTGTTGTATCAGTTGGAACTATACAATCAGCGGAACTGGCTGGGGGTTGTTGCTGGGAAGGTGTTTGCTCGTCGCCGGGGTGTTATTTGCCGGACACGATCACACCTTAGTTAGACTGGTTGTGTACAAAACTGGCTTTAATTAAGCAGAAGTAACGTGTATAGCACTGTGAACTGACAGTTTGGAGGTTGTGTGTTTTGCGAGAGTCAAAGAAGAGAAACCTAGGGATTCAGGAAGACAAATTCACCACCACCAGCTGATGCGAACTGCAAAAGTGTTCTCTTGGGGAACTCTGCCCACATACAAATGTACTCATTCAAAGCATCTTGGCTTGATGGCCAATTCTCAATTGCCGGTATCATCTGCTGAACAGGAATTATTTTGATGGGAACAGCATGTGTGCATCTTATAAATACTTAATGGTTGGGATCATCGCTTCCTCAGAATGCTTATTGGACACTGTTGCAGCTCATTAAAGAGATATGCTGTGTGTGACATGTGTGCGCTCGTTTGCAGTGGAGGCCTTAATGTGTTCATAACTTTGTTTCAAATGACAAGTTCTAGCTGAGGAGTGGAGAAAACTAATTGTGCATCTTTCTAAGAAGATAGCCTTCAAATTAAAAAGGATTTTTTTGTTGTGGACTGTTTGAAGGGAGGTACATTTAACTTTGGACCTTGACAATTTAATGGCCAAATTTTTACTAGGATACTTTTCAATAACAATTTTCTGAAAATTGTACTCCTTTCTATAGATGCTTCCACCCTGGCCATGATACGGTAGTTGTTGACTCGGTACACGTTTATTTTATTCGGAAACATGAATATTATCTCACTCATTTCCTGTGCGATCTCCCGAGCGTAAATCTGCCAATGTGAAAAGTAGCCCCCACAATATAATGTTTATTATTCATTTCGCAGTGTTTTATTTTTACATATCCCTCAGCGAGCCAAGAGTATAGTTGATGTAATTTATTCACGTGGACTGGCTGTGAAGTTGCCACTTTCTTCCCGGGAAAAAAATGTTCTTTAAGTAGCTTGGCTTTGGCAGACAGTGACTGTGAATCATCTGTGTTTTGTTCGGTGGAATCTCGAGCCTGTGTGACGAGCCGTTTGTGTTCTTCAATTTCTAGAAATTTAAAGATATTCCATCGGCGGAAGTTTAATGGAAAACTTTCCCTAGACTAAATTGTGGACATCCTCCTGTGAAAGAAACTGTGCTTTGGGGACAGCGTCCATGTCCTGAGTAAGTCAGTTTCCACGAACTATATTTTGGATGGGCAAAGTTTCAATGCCACCAGTCACCAAGTAGGTGGGGAAAATGAGGTTTCTTGGGCCCCCTGGGGTGCCTCTCTTTTTTTTGGCACCAATTCAAGTGTGTGTGTGTGTGTGTAAGACATGGGTTGGCCTAGCCTGCCTTGATAAGGGGAGTTTTGCAATTCGGTGATAAACTTGATGAACTTCTTCTTGACCTGTGTGGTATGCTGGATTGTGGCTTTACTTGTACAGAGACTGGCATAGCAAGCTGTCATTAGATGTTGATGTGCCACGTGGTTATCTGTGCAGTTGTTTATATTCAATTGGATATGTCACATACTCGTATCATGAGTGTTTAAACTAATGTTCGGGCCTTTGTTCGTGATACCCAGTTTTAAATTGAATTAATCATTTCATATGTAGACCTTGTTTGCAAGTGACTTGTACCTCATCTTCACTGCTTGAGGAGAGGCTAATGCAGAAGTGTTGTCTGTACCATGGAGGGAGGAAACACCAAATCTTAAAACCTACCTTACAGGCTGTCGTTGCTCCAGCCTCTACTCTAACGTTTGGTGGAATCACACCGTGTCGACGATATCGCTTTTATCATCGTTCTTGCGGGGGAAACTCTCGGACAGTGCAGCTAGGGCACTAAGTGGTCAGTAGATTGAATCAGTTGCTGACCCGTTATTATCGTCGCCCATGACATTAAATTGTGCTTTCATGCGGCCGTACGGGGCTCACTTACCTTGTCGCTCTCAGCGTACGCATACGCCCAGCAGCCTGAGTCCGGTTTCTCCATTGCTGTCGCCGTACCGGGATCGTAGTGTGCCGCACAGCCCCCATGACGGAGGAGAGATGTCGCGTCTGGGTCTGAAAATACGCAAGCTCTCAGAGCCAGTCTTCAGGTAGGTACCTCAAAACAATATGTCAAACTAAACAATTATTTTTGTCTCCATGTTTCCTTTTTTTTCTTCAGTGCTTATTCTGTCTAAAATGTCTTTTGTACCATGCTTTTAAAACAGGATTTTTTGTTCCACCCCCTCAGGTACTGCACATTAAAATAGAACTTGATATCTACTAAGTGTTCTGTAATTGGAAATTACCTCACAAAAAAAAAATTGTTGTAGGGGTGGGTGGAGGTAGCTGATTAGTTGAGAAAGAGAGTATTAAGATTTGGTGAAAAAATCGAAGATTGTCTGTAATTTACCATAAAGGATTCTTATTCACCCATATATTTTATCGCTGCAACATTCACACCTTTTATGCACAGCCGCTACAGATGGTGCACAACATGATAGAATTTAAACGATAAAAGCAAGAAATTTGGAGTATTTGGGGTATGTCATGGGAAAGAAATTTGGCTATGGGGCCATCACAGATTTGTCCTTTGAAGAAGAATAACAAACAATTTTTTAAAAGACTGTGCCAAATTTTCTCTATGCTTTTATTATCAATTGAAGAATTTTTAAATGCACCAATCCGTCTGACTACAGAGGATATCTTCCACACCAACTCTATCTATCCAGTGAACAATTTCTATTCTCTATTGAAAATTGAGTGAAATCTACCTAGTGCCTGCCATTTTGTGACCATTTCCGTCTGAATTTCTGGTTTCATAACTTTAGAAGCCATATGTCCAACTTTTGACCTTGCTGGTAGAGTTTAGGGTTATTTGGGGAAAGGATACAAATGTTTTCAATTAATTAGAAACTTATAATTGGCAGAATGTCACATATTGCTGGCGCTAATAACTTCCCGCGGCTGCACGGAATATTCCGCAACTGCTTTCGGCCTGGTAGTTTAAAGGTAGTATACACCATTTGAAGATGTCGAAAAAATTTACTACCGAATTATTAAGAAATATCTTACTTATTTAAAAGTAAATAATGATTGTAGGCATCCAGCAAAATAAGGGCCCTAGATATCCTGTAATTGTTCCAAAAAATTGAATTGTATAAACCAAAATTCATTCTCACCGTCCGGCGAGCGCGAAAAAACAAAGATAACATAAGAATAACTGCTCGACTCCGGTGGAAAACAAACGCTGTTTTTCATGCTTTTCTCGGCATCCATGAATGTAAAAATTCGGACAGGTCAGTTAAACGATATTTACTATAAAATACAACCCCCCAAATCCACCCATTCCTGATAATTCAACAAATTACCAATGGTGTATACACCGTTAACATCACCATCACAGTAAGTTGACAGGGATGTTATTAGTCTACCGCGCGTTCCCATTGGATTTAATGTTGACATTCTGCAGAAAATTAATGGTAGAATGACAAAGAGTCCAACGGGAACAATATTTTTGGCTGATAATCTACTCAATGTGATGCATTACTACCTACACAATGAAATCATCTAATTGTAAATGAGCCAACCTCTGTATGTATCTCCGTATGTCTCTCTGTATGTCTGCATTTTCCTCGGACACCAGCGGCCTGACCACATTCATATTTGGCATGGGTACCGGCAGAGATTCCGAACAGACAATGAGGGGCCAGATTTTTATATCAAATAATTGGGGCGATTAAATGGCAAATGAGTGCCTGACATTTTTCAATGCACTCTGTTTGAGCATTGATCAGTTATTGACTCGGTAAACATTCTAGAAAGCCCTACTATAATAGTTTCTTTTAATGTGAGCATATTTGAAAAAGAGCATTATGTTTATTTAGAGAAAAGCAAACAGCTAGGTTGACTTTGAAGCTTGGGGGGGGGGGGGGGGGGGGAATTAGCTAGTTTACTGAAATTTATCCTGTGTGGAAGACCAGAAAAAATACATATGACCAACCATAGGACCATGGACCAACCAATTACTTGAAAGCTTATCTTGTAAAGATATTAATGACTCTAAATTCTGTGAAATTATTACTTCTGGCATGCTGTCATTTGAAAGAAAATAACGAAAAATGCTTTTAATTAGAGACGCATTTAAAAAAAATAAATCCAGGATTAATGAGTTTGGTTGAATATTGAAATTTTAGAATGTTATTTTCTCAGAATAAATTGCATCTAGCTGAAACTTCGCCAGGATAGTTAGCACCATTCTTTATATTTTGAGATCATAAATGCATAACTGACAAAATGGCATACTGTAACTTTAACAACCCTATACGTGGAAATAGGCTGTATGGCAAGTAGCTGATTTTGGCAGAGCCAGTCAAGTAATGCGAAGTAGGTTTTTCACAGGAAGAACAATAAAACCTTACATGTATTGTGTCAGTTGTCCTTGTAGCTGCTATTCAATCTGCAGACACTAAACATTTCCCATTGATCTGTGCATGTTTATGCTTTAGTAAACTAACAACTATAAGTGGGTGTGTTTCTTTTTGGTGGCCATTGCCTTGGGGGAAAATTTGCTTTCTAAAGGCAGAGGATCGGAATACACGCAGTTAAACTGTGATACATATGTTATGGTTTTGAAGTAGCAAGGATCAATCTTTAGTCTGTGAATAAGGATTTGGCCGTTGTGGGGAAAGTTTGTATGATGACTCATTGTATAGTTTCCTGCACCAGTGGGAACTTCAGTTCCTGGGAACTGGTATAGTGCGGTTATAGGTTTGGTAATGTACACTTGATGACTGAACAGCAGAACTACATGTGAATAAGCTGTCATTTGTTGCTGAATGCTTTTTGTGTGGTTTTATCATGGCACCGCCTGTGCATCGGAAAGGATCCCACCCTATACAGTTACTTGACATTCCTCGGATCATTGTACCCCAAAGGCGTTCTAATAGGTAAGGCTGTTTCTGCTTGTTACTTTATAGTGCACGCCTATTTTGTGAATGAAGACATCAATTCAAACTAGATTCAAACTCCGCTCCAATTAATTGTTTTAATTCAAACTCAAAAGATTATCATAATGCAACGCACAAGAGCATTAAGTCGTAATTTACCATATAGACGGAGAATATCCAATTGTATTTTCTTTTCTTCTTAATTGTACTATAACCTATAACCCCATAAACTTAGTGTACACTCAAACGTACAAAATTCAACAAATGCCCAAAGACTGAAAAGACAAACGTCCAAGAATCTATTGTTACATCGCCTGTTGGGCTTCTGTCCTCGGGCGTTATGTACTTACATAAACAAGTGGGGAACACATCAAATATGCGCACAGTGTTCACTTCCACAATGTAATTTTCGAACGAATTAACATGCAAAAAGCCAGCATGTCTGCACGTTAGAGAAGCACCTAAGAATGCAAGGTGGCAGCGGCACTTGAGTGTTCTTCGGCAAGAGTTTACGCTTTGCATTTTTTAACCCGGTGAAGATGTACTTATGCACGGCGTCTTCACACTCGATCCCGGGAGAGAAGATGTGACATGTGCCGTTTTCTAAACCCCAGCTTTGCCTCCGTCTATGTCTGTGGCTTCGTTCATGCAGTTTGGCAAGGATGATAGAGCCGGAGACGGAGCCTAAGCTGGGGTTTGGAAAACGGCCCTAGTATGATGTAACTATAGACCCTGTACACAGCATTGTTTGCTGGACAGAAAATATTAATCCAGAGCCAATTTTAGGCACTAATTAAGTAATGAGTTGGCCGAAAACCAGTCATAAAAAGCAGTTAGCATTACATGGTATTTTAACTGAAACCCTGTTTATAACTAAGAATTTTACTTAGCAAGATTTACTATATGCTTCTGGTTGTTGTCACAAATAGCCGCTAAGCCGTAGTAAATATCAAAATGGAAAAACATTGCAGATTTGGAATTCGGGGAACACAACTCGTGATTTTAGTCCAGCATTTGAGGTTAATTTTGGGGGCTATAAGCATCACCACAAAAATATCTTCTAGAATGTTAACCACTCGCATGAATTATACAGATAAATCCCAACAAAAAAAGTACCAAGATATCTGAGAGAACTCGGACAAGTTTAATCCTGACTGCGTGGCAGGATTCCAAATGGGTGGATCACTAAAACGTAGACGAACACATGTGTGAACAATTCCCAGAATTAAATGGAGGATAAGAAACTAAATCAATGTCTGTTTACTAATCACCTTTCATTGCATAGTCTCAGCGTACACGTAGTACTCCGCTTGACAGATTCGGTTTCGACAAGGGTTTTTGAAATGGAGATATTGCACGTTTCCGTTTTATTTCCTGTTTATACATATTAGGCTTGTTTTTTTCTCTCTATATATCCCCATTCATACTGTTTAAACAAAAAGGAAGTTGTTTGTTGTTTTTTCTTCCATATAAAAAATAAAAAATAAAAAAAAATCCCTATAGGCTATTTTATAAATTAGAAGTCCACTTTTTTCTGTCTTTGTTACTCATTTTAAAATTATGATTATATAATTGCGATGTGTTGATTAACCCTAACAATCCCTTCTAACACCGGGTTTTGTTGGGATCTGTTAGGATCGGTACTGGCCCCTAAACTGATTGTCTTTAACACTGGGCTAGGCATACCTCCAGTATCAGTCCAACAGTTTGTGTGTTCAGTTTGCCATAGGTATTGGGATTTGTATGGTTGCTAGTAAATTACACTAGGGAGTTAGGAGAAATGCAGAGTCATTTAGAGATTTTTCGCAGGCGAATGGTTACGGTTTATTGCTCACTGGATACGTCACCAGTTTTTGTAGACTGATGACGTCACAGTTTCACACTACATGTATATACCATACCGGGCATGGATATCTCACTCGCTACACCTATTTATTCAACTAAACGCATGAATGCACACTGGCATATCCGTGTGACACCTCTATTATGAAAAGCAAAACTACCTCCTGCTATCCGTAAAATTATAATCGTTGGAAGTAATTGTTAATGATATTTGAAATGCTAATTGCAGGAAATGTGCGTTGCGCTTTGAACCCCAAATTCATGGAATAACGCATTGAGTTTCAGACCTAACTGTCTTGTTATTTAGAACGTTAATTCACGAGTTTTTTTGTTTTATCAAAATCTTTCGTGCGTAACCTCACCATTTTCTACACTGTGCATATGGCAGTATATGTTTTCACAGTTTGTTTGTTGTCATGTTTATTCAAACTTTATACATCATTGCACAAAATATACACGCACATTTTCAAAATACATGTATGTTGTACAGCACAATTGATCGTGCATCACTGAATATTGATAAAGTTCCTGTTATTTTCAGCAACCAACATGTGGTTAAATGTACATGTAGTGATTATATTTTAGTGGTACGATGCTTAGCACAGTAGTTTGGGGTTGTTTTTTTTGGAGGGGGCATACAAGTTTTACATCTAACTTTGGATTTAAAAATAAATAATGAATGGTAAAAAGGTCTGACATTTTAGCCCTAGCACTCACTGTAGCAGAGGCTTTCATGGTTTTGCCTTTTGAGAGATAACCCTGAACTTTTAGATCTATATAATATATGGTATACGCCCTCGGCCCACCTTTGCAGCAATTTTATACATGTATATGCAACTTTTCAATAAAAATAACAACAACAAAAGGAATGCAAAATAGCTTTCATACAAAAAAAGATCAGAAAGTTGCACAAAATGTGAATCATACAAAAAGCAACAAGAAAAACAGTTAAACAGGAGTTAAATTGTAGTAGTTTGTACCACAACGTTTTTTGGTACTTGATCTTTTTATGGCAATTGAGAATAATCATTATTGTTGTTGTCTACCTGCAGAAAAGAAAAGGGGAGGGGGCTTAGGGGAAAAGGACTCGGGTAGACCTTTTTTTTCCAAAAAGGGGAAGAAAATTAAAGGAAATACATGTAGTATCGTGTGCAAATTCCACATTGTAATATTAAAACTAAAACATAACATACATCGAAGCTTGCAAGAGAAATATCCTCACCCCCCCCCCCCCCCCCCCCCCCCCCCCCCCCCCCCCTCTCCGCCGTGCAAATCCTAGGAAAACAGATTATGGTTTTAGGCTAAACTGGTGATTAGTAATGCACAACATATATTACAAAATGCCAATTTGAAATTGGGTTGCGCGCTTTGAGTCGGACCGCAGCCCAGAAGGCTTGCGTGTCTATAGTCCTATGCATTACAAATGAACGGTGCACCTAGTATGTACGTCAGCGAGCGCTATAAGTACGGGGACGAGTGTACTTTGATATGTTTTTTATCTGTGGGCAATATTTGCTGGACCTGTATTAGATAACTCAGTTTAAATAATCTCTAGGGATATACATGTAATTCCCTAGGATTTTGGCTGGCTTCCAAAAGTGACCTTTTATTGAGCTGAGGTCGGGGAGACATAATGTAAGAGTGTAGATTAAACAGTCCGGATGTGCAATCTTGAAAAATACGGTTTGTTTTGATATAAACAAACCGATATAAATAGATATAAATATTTGCTAGTGTACAATAGTTCTGTATTCTTCGCTACACCAGTAGTAAAGGCATTGTGTAATTTTGTAAAAAGCCATCTTAATACATTATTTTGGATAAAAAGGCACAAGGAAGCAATGAATAAATTAACAAATTAACAGACGGTTTTTATTAGTTGGCTTGATGTTTGTTCATCGTTGAATTTTTAATTTTTTTTATCAATAATACTAGGTTATTGTTTTGGAAGGGACTCGTATTTATTTTGTGAAATTCCTGAATATGTTTGATTGTAGAAAATAAGCTGGCAATGTATTCAGGCTCTTCAAACTCATTTACACCTCTCATCAAATTTGTCTTTTATTTTAAATGATGGTATTGCAGAAATCCATCCAGAGACTTTGTAGTTATTGCATTGACAGTGTGGTTTATATGTGTCACTATCAATGATTTACAGTGTTGCATGGCAGACTTGGCACTAAGTGGCATATATGCCAAGGTAGGGGGTCTGACCATAGAGCAAGGAACCTGCTCTATGGTCTGACCAGCTGTAGAAAGTAAACTAGACTTTGGGACATCACCATGAAAACAAGAATGTAGCGCCAAATTCTGTCCCAGGGCACACAGCATACTGTATAACACACCGCATGCATGGTGCTAGGTTTCTTTCATAATTATTACCAGCGCCACACAAACGGGAATCTTTCAGTGTTTAGTGTGGAATTTGAGCAAGACGGTTGGGATTTAGTTTCTTGATGTACAGCTAGCTGGCTGTGTTGTTGTTGTACAGCCATGGCCGGCTCCACTAATAATATCGAGCTGAAGTTCCATCGGCAGTTGAGTCGTGGCCGATACCCACAATTCTGGTTAGTACTGATGGTTTTAACTAATGCTTAAATTATATACTGTACATTAGGTTCCAAAGACCATTATTATTGATAGAGACTATTTTTCTGGAATGCTACCGAACTAACTGTGTATAGTCTTGGTAGTGTAGCATTGTTAATCGTTTGTTGTCTACATGTACTAATACTAGTCTACTCAGCTCAGATCATGGAGGAATAAATCACCTCACTGTAATCACATGCAGTATTTTACACATTGTGGTCTTTTCCTGCCACAGCTGAAGCTTAAAGGTAGGATACACCTGTGACCATTTGTAATTACTGGAACTAGTATCAGGAATGGATGAATTTGGGGGGTTGAATTTTATAGTAAATATCGTTAACCTGACCTGCCCAAAGTTTTACAATTATCATGATGCCGAGAAGATAGCAAGAAAACTGACTATCGAGCAGTTCTTCTTGGTTTGTTATATGTTCCCTGTGCATTTCTTCATGTCGATATTTACATTGTGCAGTTAATTGTGTAATGCAGTCGGTTTACCCTTTCACGTTTGTTTGCCTGGGCGTTGACCAAAAAAAAAAGGGCAGTTTGTTGCTCATCCATGGGACATCTCTCCTTCATGTTTATTCATATGAAAAGTCGTCAGTTTTAGAATTATTAACACTCGAACCGCGAAGTGAAACATTACCGGCTGATTCTCACATCGGTCTCTGTCGTCAAAGATTCATGACGATAGGGCCCGGGACGTACGCGGATGATTACACTTACGTATTCTGCTCGACAGCACCCTGCAATTTGGCAGAAAGGGGTAATTGTGTGCTCCACGTTAATTCACACACATGTATCCATTAATTCACACACGTATACCATGGAGTCAAGCGAACCAATTGCGAGCGTTTGTTCCTTTAACTTCTTTAATGTGCATTTTGAAATTCAGATTCTGGTAACGCAGAGATGAAATAGGCAAGGTCTCATACACTTAGGCTGCGTCCGAATCTCTTGCCTATGGCTAATGTCTAGGTGTTCGTTCATTACAACTACGCGTGAGCAGGCTGACAATAGACGTAGCCGTAGCTCTGGAAGCCCGTTTCGGACACAGCCTTAACCGCCAAGTCATACAAGGCAATTTTAAATAAATAAATAAATAAATAAGTATAGACATTTAAAAAAAATGCAAAGTACTTTTTTCTGCAATCTGATGACATGACTTTTTGACATAAGTTTTACTGGGACAGTGGTAAAATGTTTGTGTTCACAGTTCACACAATGTTTTAGGAAGTTTAACCTAAACATCCTATGTAACTAAATCTAAAAAGATTGTATTTTCAAAGAACTTTTTTAATTGAAACGCATCAATTGTTTTTAGCAATATGCGTTAAATATGCGTTAAATGTATTAATCCATGTGCATATCAGATCGTTCAAATAAGGCTTCTTTCTCCAACCCACAGCTTCCGGCCAAACCAGATCCGAGAGGACGTACTGCCATTTTTGTTTAAGGACCCATATATTTTCTGCCAAAATGACTTTTTAGTTTAGCGACCGAAACTAACCAACTACATGCACAGAGTGGAGAATCAAAGGATGGAGAGTCAAAATTCAGACATTAAAAATTAACACCCAGTTCTTATTTCATTTGAATGAAACTTCAATTGTTGACAGGTTTTTAAGTACATGGTTGTTCCTCAAGATGTCTTTGTTTTAGCAGTTGATTTCATGTGTGGCTTTTTGTTCTCTTTGTTAACTGCAGCTTTGACGTTGAGAATGGCGCGTCACAAAGTCGTAGTCCAGGCATCGATGCCGCGAGCCCTTCATCGGGGCTTATCCTCTCGGCAAACCTTCCCCAGAGGAGAGAGTCCTTTCTCTACCGGTCCGACAGCGATTTTGACCTTTCGCCAAAATCGATGTCTAGAAATTCATCCATCACAAGTGACTGGTAAGCCCATCTTTGTGACCTATAAGTGTGTAGTGCATCTTCAGAATAGAGGATAAAGGTAGTATACAAGTGGAATTTTGATTAGTGGAATTTTGTATGAACAGGTTTTTACAGGAACGTCAAAAATCACTCCTGCATTGCATATATAGCAGTTGTATGCAAGTTGCTGACATACATTCGTGCACATAAGATGTACTAATATTTGTGAAACTGAAAAAATTGATTATTTGGCATCGCTATTTTCGTGGTATTGGAAATTTATTTGTTGTTGCTATTACTCCTTTAAGTGGGTATTTCCAGCCAGTTCATAATTAATTAGGGACTTACTGCCCAGTTTAATGCCATCCGTTTTGAATTCCGGAAAAACTGTACAGGTATACACGACATCCGACTCAAACTGGTTGAATAAATAAAAAGCACAAATTGTAAATAAACATTCTTATTTGATTTCTTTTCTTTTCAGTCACAATGCGGAGGATGTGATCGTCACACCGTTTGCTCAAATTCTTGCCAGTTTACGGAGTATTCGCAAGAACTATGCCTCGCTTACAGGGTTACCATCCAATTTCAACAGGTAAGTTGAAGGTACAAGTGATTTAAATGTGGTTTGTTTTATGTACACATCCTTTTTATCTCTAAAGAAGATCTTGTTGACCAGTTCGCGCCGGAGGACGTATACACGCAAAGTTTTCCCCAGATTCAAAACAGATGACGCATAAACACGTCACGAGCAAGGACTGAAAAGTCAGCAGCGAGCAAGGCCGGAAATGCGTGGGTGTGCTTCCCAGTACCATCGGCCTGAACCCGCCTCGGATCTAGTTTCTTAAAAAATAATCCTCACCTCGGCTCGGTGATGTTAAAATAATCCCGGCGCGAACTGGTTATAAGCTGACAAAGTTGTAGCTCTGTGAATGCTGTATATTCTAAGAAAAAAATATTCTAAGATTTTAAACCAACTACTAAGACTATTTTCCAAAAATGCGTCTCTGAGACGCATCTTTGAACTTCTTTTATTCATTCTTTTCTTTGAAATGTCAGAAGGACAAATTTCACAGGGAGTTTCAACTCATTAACCCTAACTCCCTACACAACAAAGGAAGTTGGAGGATTTTGAAGGAATTGTATTGTTTAATAACAATGGTGAGGGAGTTAGGGTTAACATCCTTTTATCAAATAAGCTTGATTACTTTTGGGTGGTTTTAAATTGGTTTTTCCAGTATCTATGAACACAAAACTTTAAATTACAGTATTTATTATAAAATATGGATCTCTAAACCCATCAATTTTTGTTAACCTTTGACATTCACCTTGATGTGAATCTAGACAAGTTTCCATGATTTTAGTATGCACCAAATGTGCGTCACTGGTATGTGCTCATTTGTAATGGGACATTACTGTGCAGTAATGTTTGTGTGGACCACAATGACATCGAGAGCATTTGGAATGAGACGGTACGTATCAAAGTCAAGAATGCTCTTGGAATTTGTGTTTGGAATTCAAACTTAGATTTCGAAAGAATTTCTCGGGAACAACACTGTGTGTACAATATGAGTTGGTAAAGCGCCAAAAATCTAATATTGAATTTACATCTCCAGACGCAAATTCCATCTTATGAAAAATTTGCTTGTGGTACCCGCTGCTAATCAAATTTGTATCCGTCAGGCTAACCTAGGCTAGCTCGGTAGTCGAGTGGTAAGACATATCTGCACAAAAAAAGGTCATGGGTTCGAGTCCCACTCAACTCATTGATTTTTTTTTTCCCCGAAAGAATCCCTCGGGTTAACACAGTATACACGTTGGGGAAAGAGTACAAAATCGTGCTTGTTTTGTCGGAAGAGTTCCTTTTCTGGCCACCGCATATTGTTTTCCTAACTCGACAATGACTGCATAACATCACAGTCATGTGTGTATATTGTGCATTGTTGTTTTTATTCCAATATTAAAACCAGAAAAAAAAGATATTCAGGTAATTGGTTGATTCGACAGTCGTACACAATACATTTTTAAAATAAGACAAAGTTGGGGTAGTTATTCTAAAAATTAAAAAATTAAAAAACGGAATTGCTACAAAAAAATTGAGTATGGAAAGTCAAAGGCAGAAGCATGTTGGAGTCTTTAAACCGTAATAATTTTGGGTTGGGAAATTTACTAATGAAGACGATTAACTTAGTACTACAAAACTACAATAGAGTGGAATGAGATAGCCACAGGGTGGTTCCAAAAAAAGTTAACTTTAATTTAAGGATATTGTTTATGTACCTTCTACAATTCCAGCGAATTTGTGTTTATAGTGTTGATGAGTAGGGTGTTTAGAAATAATCCTGAGAAAATGCTAGGTCTAGCTTAATTGAATCTCAAGATATGACCCATTGACTTATGGCATGTACAAAACTGTTTTTTCCAAAGGAACTTTTCTAGTATAGTTTCTGTCCTTCACATGCATATTTACAAGCTCGTTTTGTACAATCTATAAACACAAAACCCTATAAACACAAATTCTCTGGAATTGTAGGAGGTAAATGAACAATCCTCTTAAAAATAGGTTAATTTTGTTTTTACCTGTAGAAGAACCTTGAAACCCTCTAAAATGCCTATAAATCAGGCGCAAGATAAACAAGTACTGGTTAGCGTTAATTTACTAAAAGCCCCTCATCAGTAACATCATTATTTTGGCCTCGCTTCATGGAACATGATCTCAATTATTCAGGAGACTGGTTCTTAAAGGACATCCCATGAGACAAACCTATGGTCACACAGATCTCTCTCCTGTTAGCCGTGGGGAATCTAATAGTGAAATGCTGGGAGGCATAATGCAATTATCTTTTTAACATCCAAACCGTGTCCCAACAACAACAAATTCTTAAAAAAAAAAATCTTGATGCGCATTGAAAAAAAATTCAAATTGGACAATGTGACATTTGATGTACTGTTTGTGTGAGTGGTTTTTTAAACACTGGAATATTCAAAATAATTAAGAAATTTACACAAATTTAACTGTATTGGTTTTTAAAAGTTAATTTAAGTAAAGTAAAAGTAAAATGAAGTAAATTTGTTGCATGAATTTCTTTGTGGTGTTTGGTTTAAAACAAAAAAAATTAGGTCAGTTCGAGGTGGATTCACAGTTATAAGAAATGGGAGTTTCCCATACTTTTCTTACACAGGATATCCTGGGATATCGGCCTCTTATTCGATGAGTTATAGGATATTTTGTTTCCCTTCCACTTCGTTTTTCTTCAGAATTAAGTTGCATCTGTTCTTCATATTTCACACTGCTCTGGGGTCCCCTTAGGCAAGGAAATATATACTTCGCTGTGCACACGTTTTCACAAAAATTCGACACGCGATCAAGACTTGATTAGTTTTCAATTTTGTTGCAAGTGACAAATAAGCACGGGGTGTAAGTATTGCGAAGCGGACAAAAGGCTGGTGTCTCCATGGCGATGTTGATATCAGTTTTATGCTATCAGTTTACATAGTCTTTCTGTGTCCAAAATTTGCATTAGCTGCTTGAATCCAAAATGGCCGCCAAACAAGTTTTGTTTTCACCCAAATTTATTAAACTTGACGCAAATGCTTGATTTTTTTTCTTTCTTGACCCAGTAGGCAGTCGCCCAAGGACAAGCTACACCAAATCAAGCCCAATCCACCCAAAGTTGGTAAGTGGCGTCGTATTTATAATGTTGTTCCTTTGATGTATGTACAACTCTAACCTTCTTCGAAGTAAGTTACTTCGAAGTAGGCTTAAAAAAAAAAATGATGAAATTCCTACCTTTCTGTTTGTTTATAATTTGTTGACCCACAACTCTTAACAATAAATCGTAGAATATACTGTATGTTATATCAGTGTTACACACTGCCATGTACATCACACAATGAAGGGCTTGGGTGCAGGAGTTTCCAAGAGCTTAGTTTAGGATGGAGCCCAAGTGTTGTGAGTACAGGACATGCCAAATGAGTTTTATGCTTTGAACATGGGTAGGTATCAACAAAAACTACTCTTGAATGACCTCAACAGTCCCACTTTTTTCCTGATTTTCAGACAACCACTTGTCAACAAGTATTATCAATATTTTAGTTGCTTTAATTTGCTGTAAAAAAATAGTTCTCCCGAAATTTTGGGAAATTTTCTGGGAAATACTAGGGAAAACTGGGGGAATATTGTTTTCATTGAGAGTGCTAGGAACACTGTCACATCACTTATTTATTACAGTCTGGCAACACTAAGGATTAATTGAGCGCTAATTTTTGACTTTATCTCTCGTTCTGTCACTCTCTAAGATGAGAACTATGGGAAGCTGGCGCTGGAAACCATGGAGGAACTAGACTGGTGCCTGGAGCAACTCGAGTCTATGCAGACGCATCGCTCAGTCAGCGATCTGGCCACTAGTAAAGTACGAAAAATCATTTCCAAATTTTTCATTTTCCATGTTTGGAAGGATAGAGGAACCGCAGTATATTTAAAACTGTTGTGAGATAATAATAATAACATATTTTTTTTTATATAGCAATTTTAACTCCGATCAAAACGCTTTACATTATTATTACCCCCGATCATTGGGCCAATGAAACTTTCCAAATACCATCTCAATAACTAAGCTAAATAAAACATAATAACCATCTCTTCCCTCACAGGTACCCATTTACTCCTGGGTCGGGCGAGGCAATTCAATTTTAGTGTGGTAGTCAATTCCTAATATATGGCATCGTGATAAGTTATTAATCGTCTAAATATTTTAAATTTTCATTTTCAATGATTGTTTAGTTGTGTTAAATAACAAATCGTGTTTCTTTTTCTGCCTTCTTTGCTTCACACAGTTCAGGCGAATGCTTGGCAGGGAACTCTCAGCATTCTCGGAGACCAGTAAATCGGGCAACCAAGTATCCGAGTTTCTGTTAAGCACATATATAGGTATGTGATATGACACACACTTCTTTCCCTACTCATAAAACACCCCTCCCCAATGACTTCCCCTCTCAATTACACACCCCTGCCAACCACCTCCGCCCAACCCCCACCTCCACCCCTACCCACTCTTTTCCTCTTTAACATTTGTCTACGTGATGTATATTTTACTGCCTTTGTGAAGTCTGTGTTTGTCGACATGTAATGTGAGACATTCGTGGAATTGAGTGATTTACTTCTTGCGAAATCAAATACCATTAAACTAGTGTAAACAGCGATGATGTTTCTTGCCCATAAAAATCCATTAACGGCTCACGGAACATGCAAACAGTACATAAAATGTGTAGCTGAAATAATGACGATATTGGCATGCTCGCGTCATAAACTTACACGTGGTAGAATTTGAAATGAGTTAAAAGCCACAGGGATTTCTCCCCCCCCCCAAAAAAAAAATAAATAAAAAATATCGCAATATCTTTTACTGCAGTGAGTCGATTTATGTGTTTTCCAAGTATTAAATGACTACAAGCAGAGTGAAGGATGGTTTGTACTCAGTGCAAAAGTGAATGCAAATGCGAATTTGTAACATCACGGTGAGTTTTAAATATAATTAAACTCTGGCAAATTTTTCGCATTCGCGTAAAGTATTTAATTCAAGACATATGAGAGCTAGGGAACACACAGTCCATTTCAAATTGAACTCTTTTCAGACAAACACCCAGACAACGACGTGCCAGTCCAGCTGTCGCGCGATGCCACCTCCCCATCCCTGATCCCCAAGAACGTCCCCTCGAGGTCGGACAGCAAAGGCCTGACGGCCGCGTCGGCTGCGACGCGGCGGAGCACTGACTCGGGCAAGGGCATCAAGAGCATCGCCAAGCTAAAGCACCACAACAGCTTGTCGCAGGACGTGGTGTCACGCTTTGGGGTGTCCTACGAGAAAGAGGAGGACATGGAAAATGTGAGTATCTCTGGGAGGTTTCTACAGTTAGTTGGGGGGGGGGGGGGGGGGTGGTGGGAGTCTTGTCACAGGACGTCGCGTCACTTGACGTCGCGTCACATGACGTCGCGTCACATGACAAGTCAAATGTCAGATTTTGTTGGGAAGGGGAGACGCATTTTATCTATTGACTGAAAACTTAAGACCTTTGTTCTTTTGTATTCTGTGTTTCCTGTCATTGATGCGATTGCTGAACCCTGACCTTGTTATTCCCTGTTAACCTGGTTGTTGTTTTTTTACAGGAAATGGCCAACGTGGATAGGTGGGGCTTCGACGCGTTCAAGATTGACCAACTCACAAACCGCAAACCACTCACCGCAGTCACATACACCATTCTACAAGTGAGTGACGACCTCAATTTGAATCGTAGAGGAAATTTATATTTTTGTTGTCTATATATTTATTTATTTCTGGTAATGAAACCAAGGATTCCTTAAAAGCCCCCCAGGCACTTTAGCTCGCAAGCCGGTAAAAACCTGCCGAAACAGGAAATTAAGGTTTTAGAGATAAGAGGAAAAACACAAAATAAATGTTAGGGTGAACCCATTGAATCATCATGCAGGAACTGGGGTTTTCTGTCTCGCCTCAAAAAAATGTACCTTCTTCTCATTGTCTTCTCTCTACAGGTTTGTTCAGTTGGCAAGCTACAGTGCCTTGGGCACTTTTGAGAGATCCTTCATGACCAGAAAGAATTAATAATTATAAATTACACTGTAAATTTGTGTTTGTCTTTGTTTTGTAGGAGAGAGGCTTATTAAAAACATTTCAGATCCCTCAGAGGACGTTAATAACGTACATTATGACGTTAGAGGACAATTACAATAAGGATGTGAAGTACCACAATCAGATCCATGCTGCAGATGTCGTCCAGTCTACCAACTACCTTCTTTCAGCGCCAGCACTTGAGGTTCTTAGATGTTTGTTTGTTTTAATTATTAACATATTTTAACAATCTCGATTAGACGAGCAATTAAGGCCTGAAGTATCTGCCAGGGACTGGCTCGCAGCGTGCGAGGCCAGAAATATCAGGGTGTGCTACCCACAGATGTCAGCTTAAAACCCGTCTCGGATCGAGGTTCGTTAAAAACAATGATTTCAAACTTCATGTAAAGGGAGGTCTTTGTAACTAATATTAGTCTCTCACTAATAATTAGTATATTTGTGTATCTTTTGTTGGCACTGTAGAATGTATTCACCGACATTGAAATCTTAGCGGCGTTATTTGCAGCGGCAATACACGATGTGCGACATCCAGGGTTGAACAACCAGTTCCTCATCGCGTCAAGTAAGAACCTGGGGCCAATTTCATTTGCTTAGCACAAAAAGGTCTTGCTCAGTAAACCCAGGTTAGCAGCCAAAACTCCATGTGCTTTTCATGCTGAGCAAAAACCAGCTGAAGACCAGTCGCAAATGTTAAACATCAGCTGAAAATTTGGTTTGTAACCCTGTTTTGGCCAAGGAAGAATTTTCGTGCTAAGCAAATGTTTTTGCTTACATGTTTTATGAAATTAGCCCCTGTTGTCTTGATTCGTATCTGGGATGAGTTCCAAAAAAGTTGCAGGTAGAATCTATTCAATTTTTTCACAAGAAAAGTTTCATTAGCTACTGCTTGATTCACCAATATTGATAACACCTTTGCCGAAAGATTGCGGAGAAGTTGTTAAGAATCCTGCAACTTCTACCAATATACAATCTTCCGAACTGGTACCAGATATTATTATTATTGTTATTATTATTATTATTATTTATTTGGCCAAATTACAAATATACTACAAGCAATCCACCGAATGAACAAAACTAAACAAAAACAACTCAATCAAGGCTGGCCAGGATTGACAAAAGTATAAAAAAAAGAAAAATATGAGTTGAGATGGGCCTCAATTTTCATTTTTCCAACGTACGCCTTCTACTCTCTGCGATAATAAACACATAAACAAAATTCTTTCCAAATATTTTGTCATTATTTGTGGGATTCAGTCACATACATTTTTTAATTTTTTTTTTCACTTTTGATATCGGTAGGTTCAGAACTTGCAATCTTATACAACGACGAGTCAGTGCTAGAGAACCACTCAGTAGCCGTGGCGTTCAAGTTGCTGCAGCTAGAGAGCTGCAACTTGTTTGAGACGCTGTCGAAAATACAACTGCAGCAGCTCCGAAGATTAGTCATCGACATGGTGAGTTGGTTGCCCTTCTTTATTTCTCTGTTCGCATTTCCACTTTTTCGCCAAACAAAGAAATGCTTCTAATATAAAACGAGAGTGACGAATGAGATTGTCCCACTTTTTCCTTCTCCTTATCTGACCTTGTGCCCCCTCTTGTCTGACCCCTGGTTCAATTTCCGCTGGCATTCAGCGTCTGATCAGGTTCTGTGGGAATCGTGTAATAGGCCGTGACCGAATAGGCTTCAAGAGCTACGGCTATGTCTATTGTTAGCCTGCTTACGCCTAATTGTAATGGGTGAGCACCTAGACAATAGCCCTAGACAAACGATTCGGATGCGGCCCTACATCTGCTTCGTCTGGGTTTGTCTCGTGTGTTTTTTCTTGTTTCCTACTGTCTCGTTTTTCTGCCCACGCTTTGTGCCCCCTTTTTTTTTATTCCTCCCGGAATGGTTTGGTTTTTATTAAAATAGATGTATATCTCTCTGGCAATAAAGCCTAGGATCCCTCAAAAGTGGCCCTGATACTGTATCTCAAAATCCAGAAGAATCCTTTCGGAAAACATGAAGAGAAATTGTAGTTATAGCGAGTTGGAAAATTTGTACTGAAAATGTTGATTTATTTTGCAAACCAGGTTTTAGCGACGGACATGTCCAAGCATATGAGCTTACTGGCAGACTTAAAAACCATGGTGGAATCCAAGAAAGTGGCCGGGTCAGGAGTGTTGTTACTCAATAACTACAACGACCGAATGATGGTAAATTTGCCTTTTTGTATCCTAATATCTTATTGACTTTTTATACACTGCAATCGGTTTTTTCTTCATGAGACCATTTCGTTAATAGAATATGAAGGTCGATTTGTGTTGTAATAATAATAACTGTGACGCTCATATAGCTCATTCCATCGTATCAACGATCTAAATGCTCTTTACAATTATAACCCGTTCATCAGGCCCTAGACCACGCAGCAGTTGATAACAGCCCTCCCATCAGCGTCAACCCTCACAGGTACTCATTTATACTCCTGGGTGGAGAGAGGCAATTGTAGTTAAGTGTTTGCTGGAGTTCCTGTAGTTAAGGACCTAAAATTGAATTGAAGATGAACTTGAAGACAAAGACAAGGATTTGAAAAGGACCTTAGTCATGCGCCTGTTCGTTTTATATTCCATTGCCTCAGGTTTTAAAGAACCTGGTTCACTGCGCAGACCTGGGGAACCCGACTAAACCGCTGAACATCTACCGTAAGTGGACGGAGAGGGTCATGGAGGAGTTTTTCCTCCAAGGTGACCTTGAGAGACAGAAAGGAATGGAGGTCAGCCCAATGATGGACAGATATAACGCCTCCATCGAGAAATCTCAGGTGAGCTTGTGAAGATGTCACAGTTGACACGAGAATAGATTCCGTACACAAATACCACCCAAACGGGGAGAGACATTTGTAATGCGATTAAGCCAAATCAGTACTGCAACTGTACTTTCAAGAGCTTAAGATGCAGACGGAGCACAAGTGTTGTGAGTACAGAACATGCCAAATGAAGCCTAGAATACTGTGGAAATGGGCGAGTATCCTGAAAGCCCCCCAAAAACTCCTACTTTGATCCTGTTTTTGACAATTTTGATGCTACTTTTTTTCTACTTTTTCACCTGGGTCTTCTTGAAAACCTGTAATCTCGTCTTTCCTGTTGTCCCCCTCCCTCAACTTGGCTAAGCTTTAATTAATATGGAACTCTTTCCCTCGTTGGCTTCGGCCAGGTCGGTTTCATAGACTTCATCGTGCACCCCTTGTGGGAGACATGGGCTGACCTGGTCTACCCAGATGCCCAGGAGCTTCTAGATAACCTAGAGGAGAACCGAGACTGGTACAGCAGCCAGATCCGGAACAGCCCCACGCCGACCTCTGAGGAAGACACCATCAAAGAAACCGACGAAGATGACAAGTTCCAATTCGAGATGTCACCGGTGGATCGACCGGACGTTACCAAGAATAACAACCTGGACGACCCCCCTCTCACCAAGGACTCCAAGAAGGTCACGATTCTGGCGGACACGGGATCCAAATCCAACTCGAAGGAGTTCTCGCATTCGGAAGTTGTAGAGACGGACGCCTGCGAGTACAAGTTTTCAAAGCTCAAGGAGAAGTCGTCGAAAGAAACAGACTTATAATGGAGGAACTAGGGAAGAGAGCGTTCGCCCAACTGACACTTTTCACCCGTGTATATTTCTTAGAGCAGTTTATTTATATTTAAGAGAGTTCTTCACAACGTTTTAGTTGCTTCTCAAACAAAGCAAATGGATTTGATGAAAAGTTTAAAAAACATTGCTGCCAATTTAACATAAATCACCCTTATTTATTATAAACGCAGATGTTCCAGATGACGTTTTCGTTTTTTTGCACAGAGTGAATTTTGTGGTTTGCTTCACTATTTTTTGCACTTTAATAAAAATGGAGCGTTATTTTTTAGAGATTTGCATGAATAATTGAGACGTTAGCTCATCACTGTGGTTTGTGATTTGGAGTCGCTGCAGTGACCACTTTGGATATGCTGCTCGTGTTTGCTGATATTAAAAGAACAGCCGGTGAGTGTTATCACCGGCTAGATGCTCCCCCCCCCCCCCCCCCCCACTTCTTGCTTTGGCTTGCCACGCCCCTACCCAGGAAGTAGGTAGTCGCGTAGCCTGACACCTGAACGCTTCTGGACCCGTTTGGTTGGTGCAAAACACAACCTGGAATCACGCGACCTTCAAAATTGACCTGAGGAATTATGCGACTCATAAATTCACCCTGGAATCATATGACCGGCATAATGCATCTTTGGATCATATGGCGTACAAACTACATTTTGGAATCATGTGACCTACAAACTACACCTTGGAATCATGTGACCTGCAAAATACCCCTTGGGATCATGTGACTTGCAAACTACACTTTGGGATCATGTGACCTGCCTTGGAATCATGTGACTTGCAAACTACACCCGCTGGATTCTACAAAATTCACTTTTGGATCATGTGACCTGCAGAATCAGCTGCTAGTTAGGTTCAGTATCTCGATGAAACAGATTCTCGATGCTTGCTATATTTGAATCGTTCATCAGAAGAATGACTCTTTTTGTATAGTTTTCAGCCGCAATTCGCCCTTGTGAATTGGATGTTGTCGGACTGCACCGCCTTCTCAAAGTTCAATTCCTGCCAGCTCAGGAAGCAAAAGTCCCTGCACAGACAACAATTCTTGTGTGATATGTTCTACAAAGCAATAGATATATGTATGTGTAATTTTCTCTCACAGAATATAAATAACGTTCTGGGTACGTGAGTGGTTCTCGTATGTAGAAACTAATTGTTTTAACGCCATGGCCAGTATGATGGATAACTTTTAAGGTTTATTCCACAGCAGCCAAACAGATTCTCGAAATTGTTACCTATGTTTGCCAGTGTCAAAACTCAGCTTTCTAGCAAGGGGTGGTAATGGTCAACTTTGCATATTCTTTTTTGTCACTGGTTAGCGAGGAATATTGGCAATTGATTATGCCTACAAAACCATAACTAAGGATTCTGTGCTTACATGGTTAGCATAGAATTGTTCTGCTAGTGCTGTGTTAGCGCAGAATGGTAATTGTTAGCCCGGGATTCTGTAGTAGCTGTGAAATTTGATCCTGTTTAGCAGAAGATTATCAGACCGTGGATAACCTGTAAAGAATGTCACCAATTGTGAGCCGAAATTTGCACGTAACATTTGAACTTATTTACATGGGCCTTTATAGTATTTAAACAGCATTAGATCATTTATTTTTGTGTAGAGTGATGCTGCCAATTTCTGTCTTTTTTTTCCCCGTTTATTTTAGTACCACCCCACCCCTTTAAAACAAAGGAAAGAGAAAAGTTGCTGCAAGTTGGAACTGATAACTTCAGAGGGTTACATTACAGCTAGACAAAAGAAATTTTTGGATAATTTTATTTGCTGTTAAAAAAATATTTAAAACCAATGTTTCAACAAAAACAAATTTACGGTTGCAATAACCTGATACTAAATGAAAAATGTTTCCACGCTTTACTTTTCAATACAAAAATTACTTTCTTATGTGTTTGCCACAGGTTTGAATGATCCATTTTCTTAATTTGTATTCAACTTGGAAAAACAAATATATTGGGTCGGCCGATTCTTTTTTATTTTGAAGTTCCTTTGACAACTTCATTATTTACGGAGTAAGTGCGCTGGACTGTTTTAAGTAAATTTTCAAAGTATTTATGCAAATTGTGTGGCCGGCGTATTAGTGATGGAGGACTGTACATTTACTTGGTATGAATGTGGTTCATATTACGATACGACCGGACCTTAAGCAAAATAGGAACAGTATTCTTGAAATATATAAATAATGTAAGAGATTATGTACTTATAGGCTGTACACTGTACAGGGCGGGTGTGTGCGAGTGTGTTTTAAGTATTTCTGTACAGTACAGTACTTGTACAAATGTACAATACGAACCCGAAGACACCCTTATCAAAAATTGTAAATAGATTGTTGTTGTTTTTCTGTAAGCAAAATACCACATTATATTGTACCTCATGACAATATTTGATAATTATTTTGCATTAGTATTTAAAGATTTTTGTTCCTTGAATAATTGAAGGACTATATTTAGAAATAGCGTAAATAATTTTAAGACCGAGCTTTCAAATATTAAATATTGGAGTAATTTGATAATGTTCTGTGGCATGTTCTTACCACGTAGCAAAATTATAGATTCAGACAAAAACACTGCAGGACCTTCTCAAAATGAGGGGCTGAATATTCAACAATTTCTACAGTTATTTATTTATGCAGCCAATCATGCAACAGAACTGCATGTCACGTAGTTTGTCATTGGTCAGTGCGTGGTTACCGATATGGTACAATGGATGTCATTTGTTGGCCGAAATCCAGACTAACCGTGCATGCGATCCTCTATGCATATTATGCTGTTGTTTTATAAAGTTTGAATAAAAGAAAATTGTATTCCATGAATGGAAGATTTAAGGGGGGGAAAAACACGTTAATGTCGACAGGAGTCGCACCTCAATCTAGCGAAACAAAGAACACCTTTATTGTATTTTGTCAAACAATAATTTTTAGAATTAAAAGATATTTTTTGCAATATTTTTGTTATGTTTACCTTGTTTTGAGATGGTTGCAGCTGGTAGCATAAAACATTTAGCCAAAGGAAATTTACACTGAGTTAGGATAGGATTTAAATCATTGAATTTTTTTAAATCTTCACAGCCACAAGGTGATAAAGACATGTTCTGAAGCCTGGTACACTATTGGCCCCCAAAAATATGGGCTTCACGTTAGAAAATATTTGTTTTTAAAGTGCCGAAACCGTCCATATTTAAATTAAAAGTAGAAAATCAATTACTGCAAAACTCCAAACTACAGGCAATTGCCTAGGAAATATGATGTCGCATAATAAAGTAAAAATGAAAAAAATAAAAAAATAAATAAAAACCACTGTCTTTCAGCTATGTGTCAAAATTGTCACAATGAAAATTCTGCACTAAAATTGTGTGCTCGGTCCATATTTTTGGTAAATTTACAGGATTTTAATTGAGTCATTTACAAGTCACTTCACGAGTCGGTTTAGAATCATCATGAGGGGCAATAACAAAGAAAAGCTTTTGTCAAAATTAATTTAAATAGCTTGCGCGTTGAGTAAAGACTGAACGACTTGTGATTGACCTGTGACCGACTCGATAACTCGGAAAACTTTAACTGACAAAAGCCAAATTTGCCGACTATAAGGGTATTAAATTTGAAGGATGGTGAAAACTCAAATAGAAAAATTTCTTCAAATTGTTTTGTCGTAAGTAGACACTTTTCTCAATTGAGGGCTGTTTTACTTTATTCCCATTTTCACAACTGCTGCAATGTACTTTTTGGCAGTGTCCCCCTTCGGTCACCCCCCCTTTTTTTTTTCCGAAACAAATTTTTTACCAGTTGTTTTAATTCTGGTATAATTTTGCCAATAGTGTACCAGTGCCCCAAATCTGTGGTTTTCTTGATAATGAATACAATGCACATAAATAAAATAACATATAAAAAAATAAAATGATTCTATTTGTCACGAAGTTGACCATGAACTTAACTGTGCGTTGCGTCTTATTGTTCTGTCTTCTTGTCCTTTATTGAGATGTTGCGTTAAAAGCGTGATGATGATGATGATAATGATGATGATGATGAAAGGAGGTCCATGTGGGTCGGGAAAATGTCTGAACGCTTCAAAGTATTTTGAGATGGTTAGAGAATATTGACTTCTATTTGCCATGTCATCTTCAGTCATTTTTGGAATGGATTCCGATTCCGTCTGGAAATCCTGATTTCATTCGCAATCGATTCCGAAAGTAAACAAATGGTACATTTATGGGATGTAATCACTCTCAATAGACGGTCATTAGTCAAAAACTATTAACAGTTGCGTTTTGACAGCAGTATTCTGGAGCTGCAAGAAGTACATTCCCAATAATCGTGAACATTTCCTCCTACACGTATGATAAGACCTGATGGGCATAGCCAAATAACAAATGTTACGTCAAAGGAAAACAACTTTTGAGATATAATTGCGGTTAGCGCTTTAGCGTCAAGCAGCTCTGTATGGACAAGAATGTGCGGCGCTGGATACATTTGTATTTCACGATCGGCTTGTCTTTGATGCACTGCAGGCTTTTAAAACTGTTTTTGGTTCATTTTGTTTAATGATTTGGCATTCTTTGAAGACCTGTTGGTGTTGGTCTAGTCTTCCAAATCGTCGCGCAAGGGGAACTGGAATCGGCTACATCAGAGAATCAATTCCTCCAAAAAGTGGAATCGCGATTTTAATTCCAAGAATATTCAATAAAGCACGGCTTTGAGTTTCTGGACGGTTTTATTTTATTTGTTCATGTATACATATAACAAGTAATTATGTAATTTTACTAAATAGTTTGTACAAATTCTAAACAATTGGAGAAGTTTTACAAAACTTGAGAACACTTTTGGCATTAAATTTGTAAACGGCTTGTACGAGAGGAGAAAAAATGATTTAAAACAAAATTAACTTGTACAGCCTCTTATGTCTAAGTTTCACCACGTTTTATACAATCAAAAAGTAAATTTTACTGAGTTTATGGATTTATTGCAGTGAGGTAAACAGTGGCAAGATTTTGAATAAATGTAAAAGTAGCTACCGATAAATTATACACAAGTAAAATATACACAGATTTGTGTAATACTGCCGAAAACAAATATTGCAACACTAACTCGTGCAGGTTTTCATGCAAAAGTTTTCCCGAAATTAAAAAAACAATTGACGGATAAACACCTCACGAACAAGGCCGGAAATATCTGTCAGTGACCCGCTTGCTCAGGGTGTGCTACCCACAGATGCTGGCTTGAACATTTCTTGGGTCTGGTCAATGTCCAAATAATCCTGTTGTGAATTGGTTAAGGAATTTACCCTTTAAAGTTCTTTCAGGATTATACATAAATTGCAAACCATTAATTTCCTATTATCTTACAGTGGTTCATTGAGTTGTAATTTACTGCAATTAACAAAGATTAATATTCACAGTGTTTTCGCATATTGCAGTGTTTTCGCCCTAAACCATACCATGTATTACACTGTATTAACAAAAACATTAATTTGTGTAAAATATACAAAATTTAAATTGCTAGAAATTAAAAATGGCAAGCAAGTTTTGTTAATGAATATATAAAAGTTACATTTTATATTTGTGTAACAATTGGATATAATACAATAGTAAGAAGTAACTTTAAATATGCAAAGCGGAATTTGAAAAAACTGCTGTCTCAAATACCAAGGGTAACAAATTAACGTTTGGCACAGAGTCGTCAACAAAACAATAAACATCTTTCAAACAACAATAGGCATTATATATTTGTTGGGTTCAAATTCCCTAGGAAAAAACACCAAGTGGTCAGTCATTTTGAAATCCAAAATGCATTGCACGTGTTCAGCACATGTCCTGTTTGCCGATTTCAGCGAAATCGATCAATTCGGGCGATTCACAATGCAGTGCGCCACCAAGCGTTTGACTCAAAAGAGCCACTTTTAAACTTTACGGTCGACTTCTTCCGTATATAATACTGTAGTGAAATATCCATTCTTCATTGTTCACGCGAGTTACAACACAAACATCAATGTATCCGGGAGCGTCGTTGATTAAAACATTGTTATTTGCAGAAACAAATTAGAACTTTAATCGCACGCCTCCAAAAAGACGTAAAAACTGATGAGTTCATGCAAAATGAATACCGTTTTTCAAACTGATGCCGACTTTTCCCCATGATGCACTACGGGTATAGCAGGATTTGCGCCTCCAACGGCAGCTTCTAGGTATTGTGAATCGCTCGAATTAGCTGAACATTAATTTTTTTTAAATACATTGTAATAATGCCTTTTAAAAGTTCTGTTTCTCATGAACAACAATTTTGTATTTCTTTTATTTATGTATTCCAGGGAAAAAACACATTGCGTTAGACACATGTACGTGTATTACCGCAATATCAACCTGGTTCAATTATGATTTTCTCATAAAATAAGATTTTGCATCTTTAAAAGCAGCTTTTCAATACTTTTGTCATTCGGTTCCTGAGTTGCAGAAACTCTGTAATATTAACTCTGTAATATGCTCAATGAAAAAATATGCATGCCTAAAAAAAAACTTTCTAGTGCATAAATTCAACACATTTGCAAAACCAATTGAATTTCGTGCCGTTCTGAATACCTGTTGCACCATTTTGGTTTCCCAATGCATATTGCTTTTTCTAAAAGAATAAAACATGAATAAAACATGAATAAAATATGAATACAAAATGAATATAAAATGAATAAAAAATGAATAAAAAAAATAATGAAAAAAATAATAAATAAATAATAATAATAATAATAAAAACCCTTTTGTTCAGCCTCGTTGAGTCTATTCATAGTAGATCGCATAGACCGTGGCCGTGGCATAGATGTGCTGGTTCTCGAAGGAAGCGCAAGCAAAGTTGTCCCTGTTGGAATCCCACAAACAGCGGCTGCCGAGCCTCACATCCTGGTCTCGTTTCTCCCCGATGTTAACGAGACAGACAAGCTAAACGAGGTAACAAAAAAGAAAAAAGTTCGCGTCGGAGGAAGTGTATACATGCAAAGTTTTTCCGGAATTCTAAACGGTAGACGGATAAACACTTCATGAGCGAGGCTAAAAATATCTGTTGGCGAGCGAGGCCCGAAATATCAGGGTGTGCTACACACAGATACCGGCCTGAACCCATCTCGGACCGGTTAATAGAACTCTCACAACAATAGACTTTCCCCACTACTGCATCCTTACCCAGGAGGCACACCTAATGTTACCAACTCCATCCCCCGTTCCCCCTTTCATTTTGGGAGATTTTGTCAAGTAAGCCATGTGTACCAAGTTTATCTCTGGCTGTGGATACTTGCAGTTACAAGATATTGTCCAGACAACAGCCGTAGCCCCATACCTTGAATCGTTGGTAGTCTAGTGCCTTGACTCTCAGCTTGACCTCCTGTGCAATGCTCTTGCACTGGATGCTGCATGAGATGGGTTCGTAGGTCACGTTAGCCAGTTCAGTCTCCAGCGTCTCGCATAGTATCTGCTTGACCCGCTCAGGAACAAACCTAAAGTGGACCAAATTTCTCAATGAGAATCACGGTGCTTGTGTCCTTGAGCAATATATTTTACTACCCTTGCCTGTCACCACCCAGGATTAAAAAATGGGTACCCATCAGGACAAAGAACAGATCAGGGCCAATTTTATGGAACTGCTTAGCACAACAATTTGCTTAGCACAAAAATGTCTTGCTCAGTATATAGGTTACCAGCTAAAACGCCATGTGCTTTTTATCCTAGAACCAAAACCAGCAGAATATCATTCACATACACATCACAAGAATTGTTTTTGGATGGTTTTTGCTTAATAGCTTAAACAACACATGGAGTTTTGGCTGATAACCTGTTTTTATTGAGCAAGACTTTTTGTGCTAAGCAAATTATTGTGCTTACATGTTTTATGAAATTTGTCCCAGGTGATGTACATCAAGTGGTTTTTGCTAAGCATAAAAAGCATGAAAGTTTTGCTAGTAACCTGGGGCCAATTTCACGGAGCTGCTAAGCACAAAAATTTGCTTAGCATGAAAATTTGTCCTTGGTAAAAACAAGGTTACAGACCAAATTTTCACGTGATCTTCATTGTTTTTTATTGATAATCAGCTGGTTTTTTGCTTAGCATAAAAAACACGTAGAATTTTGGCTGATAACTTGTTTTTAATGAGCAAGACGTTTTTGTGCTAAGCAAATTTTTGTGCTTAGCAGCTCCGTGAAATTGGCCCCTGATTTGACTGAGCAAGACTTTGTGCTTAGCAATTTTTTGTGCTTAGCAACTTGATGAAATTGGCCCCAGCGCATAGCGGCAGCACTGTAAAACGACTTGATTCACTTTGTTACGACTCTGCCGCGGCGGTCCTCACCGTTTGGGCGGCTCCATCCGATAACTGTTCTCGTACTCTTCTTTCTGTTTAGGAGCAAACTCTTCCTCATCCTCGTCATCATGCATCGGGGCCACGGCCAGTGACACAAAGCTCTTGGAGCCAGTGTCGTGAGGCCGGGGAACCATGTCAAAGAGACTTGAGCGCCCCAGGCCGGCCTGAACCTTCTGGGTTAGCTTGGCGGCCATCTGAACCGTAGCACTTTCAGGATTGGTCGTCATTGCTTCACACAAAAGGGGATAAATTGCCCCAAATTCAACAGTGGTTTCAGTTGAACGCACTCTCATCAATAATTTGGCTATGTACTAGACCGAGTTACTGGCCTCTAGTTATCGCTTTTTTAACATTTGGACATCATCTGGCGCTACTAGAGGCCGAGCCAGATTAATAACTAATTTTTGAAAGCTCTTAATTGTGGTTCAAAATATCGCCAAAATCCACCAAAATACTTAACAAAATACCTCTAAATCAACTGAATAGCCTTCCATATGTGTCCAAGCTGGGTTTACGAACTTCTAAGGTACTCACGATCAATTTTTGACCTGCAAAAAAAGGAAATTCGACGACAGTATTTGAGCGAGTACTGCGCACTTGTTGTTTACGATAATTTTGAACGAGCATTGTGGGATGCCTGTGACGTCACTGCCAAAGTGCATGCCGACTGTACCACTATACGCGGGGGTGCTCTGTGATGTCACAGGTCAGTATCCAGTCGCGCGCAAGGTGCACGCGATACACACTGACCTGCGACATCGCAAAGCACCCCCACGTATAGTGGTACGGTCGGAAAAATCATGGCAAACAGCAAGTGTGCAGTACTCGCTAGAATACTGTCGTCGAATTTCCTTTTTGGCGATATTTTGAACCACAATTAAGAGCTTTCAAAAATTAGTTATTAATCTGGCTCGGCCTCTAGTAGCGCCAGATGATGTCCAAATGTTAAAAAAGCGATAACTAGAGGCCAGTAACTCGGTCTAGCTATGTACATGTACAATCAAGTTCAAACTAACCCCATAGGGACTGTAAGTGTAGCACCTGAGGTAGTGCCTTGTAAGAAAAAAATCTACAGCACCGGCACAAGTTCATGATGTTTTGAAGAAAACAAAATTCAAAGGTAAAATTTTAATGTTTATCATCAAGCCCCCCCCCCCCCCCCCCCCCCCCCCCCCGCAAAAAAACAACAAACCAACCCCACCGACTTTGGCCTTTTATCGAAAAATACAAGAAAATCAACAAGTCAACATTTAGAACTAAACAAATAACTGTATGGATTCATGGTTGTTGATGGTTCACCCAAGGGCAAGGCCATCTGCCTCCATCATGGATCAATGAACAAATTGAATACAAAAGTTTAGGATTCATTGTGTGAGAAGAATCACTGCAATCTCCAATATTGCCATTGCAAACACCCAATTAAGAGTGCAGAGGGATGCTATTTTCAGTCATCCTCACTTCTTTACCTTATAATGCCTTGTTTCTTCAAGTTTAGAGGCAAATATTGAAGGTTTTCTCAACAGTAACGGGGAAGAAAGACGTCCATTCTTTGTTTGTGAATAGTTGTACCACAAGAGGGCGCTATTTAAAAATCGCAAGTGTTGACTGTGGTTGTCTCCTGCTAAATCTCTATCTGTGGACGTACTCGCTCAACCAATGGACAATTTCCCACTTCAACATATATGGAAATTTGTGGAAAGCTGTTCATGACATCAATCGAATAAAACTTGATATGCTGTAATTGATAAATTTGGTATGGTTTTCCTTCCAATCCAAATATGAGTAGCGATGAAGCTGTTATTGAGCCGAGTTTTCTACAACCTCGAGTCGAGTTCATTTTTCTTTCAATGACAATGGCGCCCTCATCAGCTCATTCACCCACACGTGTCGAATAAGGTCATTTGGCTGTTTCGCGCTAAATTTTGCTATGAATGATTGTTGCACAAAGTAGGGTGATTTTTGTGTTTTTGTAGAATGAATACTCAGAAGAAATTGACGTTCAACGGCGGTAATTCTTATGGATGGATTGGGCCACCGGTGAAAGAAAAATCGCGGCGTGGCAAGACGTATTATAAGTGAGTTGGCTTATTTTGCTGGGGGCAAAATTCGTGTATAAAATCACGTGTGGAAAAGAAATCATGATGAACCACGGCACTAGTGTAGTGTTACGCATGATTTGAATATTTAGCCGGCACCAGCTAAATTTGGGAAAACAATATTTTGCCGGCTAGCTTTTCGCTCGTGCCCACATTCTGTTGCCATGAACATGTGAAGAAGGGTACAAAAACGATTTGGGCTTTTGTTTTCACTTGAAAATAATCATTTCAATTATTCCAAAAGAACTTCAGCATTCTGTCATTGGTCTGTATCTTCAAATGTCTATCTGTTCTGTAATTCCGGATTTATTAAGCCCCACGCTGGGTAAATATACTGCCCTTTAAGTGCTTCATTTGACCATTTTTATTTCAGAGGCTTGAGCATTGCCAAAGAGGTGATAACGCCAGGCGATTATGTCTTCATAGATGGCGAGGTCGAAGAACTAAGCTATGTGGCTAAAATCATTGACCTCTTTGATAACGGTAAATATGGAGAGATTGTTTTGGTGAAATTTACCAGACGGGGCCCTTGAGTGCTGAAACATGCCAATTAAATTCGGGCCAGCTGTACTTACTTTTTTGGCGGCAACATTTTTAGGATTCCAAGATAAAGTCCTAAAAAAAATTACCAGCCAAATTTTAAGTCTCAAATTGGCAGAGTTTTCGTTAGCCCCTGAGAGTTTAAAAACATGCCTTCGTTTTGAAGTCTAAGACTAGACTGTTACATGTCCATCTGTTTGAAAAGACTGATCTCTTCAGTGGTCTGATGGCAAACACAGATCACTAACTCGGTATTAAAGGCGCGTTAGACTGGTTGTTTTATGTGCCAGTCTATTTTTTTATATTGCATGTTTTTAATGCCATCAGTTTTGGGACTCTCGTACATACATGTATGTAGTATTGAGAGTCCCAGATTTTTGACTCTGAAATTATCCCTCTTTGTAAATCCTCTTGTTATCCCTCTTTTTTGTTAAAGGTAGTATACACCATTGGTAATTGCTTGAATTATCATGAATGGGTAGATTTGGGGGGTTGTATTTCATAGTAAATATCGTTTAACTGACTTTTCCGAAGTTTTACAATCATGGATGCCGAGAAAAGCACGAAAAACAGCGTTTGTTTTCAACCGGGGTCGAGCAGTTATTCTTATGTTATCTTTGTTTTTTCGCTCTCGCCGTCCGGCGAGAGCGAAATTTTCTTTATAAAATTCATTTTTTTGGGAATAATTACAGGATATCTAGCGCAATCCTTTTGCTGAATGCCTAGAATCATTATTTACTTTCAATTGAGTAAGGTATTTCTTAATAATTCAGTAGTAAATATTTTCGATATCTGCAAATGGTGTATACTACCTTTAAGGAAAGAGGATGGCAAAACATAAATCGTAATATCCTTTTATTAGACTTTCAATACTATGTACACTGGCATGAAAATGTATATACGCACCTGTTTAAGAAATCAATTTTTTTGTATTTGTTTCATAAAAACTAAAAAATTATTTAAATAAAATTTGTAAATATTTGTGTGTTTTTTACTGGATTGGCTCAGGGTTGACAACCTCAAAACAATATTGTTCATTATGTGCAATGTTTTTCTTTTCTCCTGTTTCCCCTGGTTTCAGCTTATTAACTGTGCAATTGAAATGTATTTTATCTGTATTTCAGCTTTTTGTATTTTATAGTGTTTCATAGATGTGCACATGTACGTCCTGTTTTTGAGAGTGTATTTGAAAGTCTATTTACTTGTTATGTCTAATAATCTTCATTGTGTTTATCGTACCCAAGGTTAATTCTTAAGGGTTGGTCGCCCTCTATTTGCCCACCAATCTACAGTACTTGCCAGGCTAGCCTTTCAGCATTTACCATGTTGCTTTTTCCCCAAGTCCCAATCCTAGTTTTCCCCCACTTTTGTAATATTCTATGAATGCCCAAGTGTTCTCCAATTGGGCTTAACTATAGAATGCAGGGCCCACTGGCAACTATCGGTTTTATTTTTTTATTCACCCTATGACATAGAATGGAGTGGCCCTGTATTCTATGGGTATTGGGGTATACAGGGTTAGGGTCTGTCCATTCCGTGTCCTAGGGTAAATAAAGTCGAGAGTTGTCAGTGGGCCCTGCATTCTATAATTGCTCCTCAAATTGTTTTTCTTGATGTTAATGTACTGTTTAATATTTATTTTTGCTCCAAGTATTATATCATTTTGTACATGTAAGCTTTATTATTTTTTTCTCATATACATTTTTTTTTGTTTTTTTTGCCCGCCATGGTTTCAGGGAACACAGATTCTGACGATTGTCGTCGGGCCGTGGTGCAGTGGTTCTTGCGACCCAAGGAGATGCAGTCACGCATACGAGGCCGATCGTTGCCCGAGGGCGCTGTTCTGTCCAGCACCAATGAGGTCTTTGCGTACGTGGTCCAGTCGGACCGAATCACGGAGCGGGAGATAGATGCTGACACGATCCTCGGCAAATGCCAGGTGGGTCCAAAACGGTCAAGAAACGTGAATGAGGAATGTTTTTTGGCTTGAAGGCAAATCCCTAAAAGGCAGCTGATTTTTCAAGCAGAATCCTTGTTTTAAGTTTCATAGTCACGTACATTATTGAGTAATTCCATATTTGACTATTGGAGTTTGTATTTGACAATACGCGCGAAATATACAACATTTACAAACATAAAAAATGAATTATTGTGAAATACCTTACGCGACTGTAAAATAAAATAGTTCTGCTTCCACTCCAGTTACCCGACCTACCCTAATTTTACGGCAGTGACCCAAAATGTTTTATGAACAAGATAAAAATATTGGGGAAAACAAATTATCCTGTTGTCTTTTCTGTCTTTACAAAGTAGAATTTTTGTGTCAATTTCTAATGACGGTCAGTTACAAAAACAAATCGGACTTATTTTTAACGAATACTGCTCCAGTTTACCAAATTTACCAAAAACAGTTTTGACTTTTGACCCAAATGTATTTATTAATGATATTCAGGTCATAAAAGCACCACTTAATAATCCCCTGCCAAAGACTACCGATGAAAAACAGCCGGTGGTGTACGTTCGCTGGTTGTTTGAGGGGAACAAGTTTAAGCCAATCGTGGAGCCGGAAAAGACCAACGGCGTCCGGAACGATCCTGACGTGACTTTTTGCATGAAGCTACGTAAAACACCCAGCAAGAAACAAGAGGTCAAGGAGCAAGTGTCAAAGGTCAAGGGCAGTGGGAATTCGAAGAAAGCGAAAGAATCTTCAAAATCGAAAACGCCTAAAAAAGGTGAGATTTAATAGTAAAATGTGTGGAAATCAGTCTTTGAAATAGGGATTCATATTTGAGATTATTTTTATTACTTGCACAGTTGTCTTTTCTGCCGCGGCCGATATCTTATGTTTTTGACTTGTTTAGCTTGTTGTATATTTGTTATTTTATCAAATAGCTCTATTGTATTTCAAGTTTTAGGAAAGAATGTAGTATCCTGACGCTACTTCAGCGATTGTGTACAAAGTCTATAGAGAGTCGAGAACATTTTTAGAAGTATTTCCAAACAAAATTACAGATTCATATCTTTTTAACATGTTTGCACTAATTAACTTTCATTGATGAATTATGACGAAAACAAGTTGCGTCAATTTTCAACATTCTTTCCTAAACTGATAGTATACCATTTGTCATTTGTGCATTTTATTGTTTGAAGCAGCAAAATTTCTTAACCTATGGTGCTTAAATTCTAACCTGATGAAGTTTCAGCTCTGTGAATGATATATATATTCCGAGAAAATAATACTTTAATACCTATAAAAGGGTTTATTGTATTAAACGGTTAAAACATTTTCCTTTTACGTAGACATTAAGTCACCGGGGCATCATCTTAATATCTCTGACTTCGAGCTAATTGAGGAGCTCTTCAGTTCGGATGCTGACAATGACCGCGTGAAATTGATCAACATTCCCAAAACTACGCCGGTTAAGAAAGGTCAAGGTAACATTACTAGTGCCTCCGCATCCACTGTCAAAAAGACGCGCTTCAGCGAAGCGACAGAATCAAAGATTTACGTCAAGAAGGTGAATCTTGTGTCGGACTCCCCAACCCCCAAATCCTTGACAAGACTGAAAGCATTATCGGAGCGAAAGCGGAAACCTCCGAACGGCACTCGCCCCGACTTTGATTTGAGAGAGGTAAACGTGATACCGACTTGGAAGGCAACAGGCAAGGACAGACTGTGCAAGTCGGAAACCAAAACTAGAAATCGCCGGACCGTCGATAAAGACCAGAATCTCAACGATGGGCTTCTGAGGGGGCGGAGAACCCCTCGAAGAAAATCAGTCAAGAAGATTGTATTCACAGACGAAGATGAGGAAAGTGATGAAGATGTTTTTGAAGACGTCAGAAGAAGTGCGAGACGGAAGAAGGATGTTTCTCGTGAAGATGACCCGAGACAGAAAACGCCAAGGAGAAAATGTCAGTCGACAAGGAAGATGCAAGAAGATGATGATGATGATAGTGGGAATGAAGAGCAAGTAAAAAGAGGCAGAGGAAGACCTAAATCAACCACCAAGGTGAATATAGATCTATACACAAAATAATTATAATCGGCTAACAAAAATTGGTTTAAACATTTAAAAAGAACCCAACATTTCAAAATGGTCCTTGTATTCTCGTGATCTGCCTTCCAGCTTTGTTTTACTTGGAGGCAACAATATCTGTAGATAATTTGGATTTATCAAGTTTTGCGACGGGATTGTTTTTTTAACATCGATCTGAGATGGGTTCAGCCTTCCTAATATTTATTATTATATATTTTTTTCAAAGTCGGTGTTTTTTTTCCATTAAACTGAATAATTTTGTATTATTTGAAGAAATCAAGAACTTTTTTTAGTGCAACTAGCAAAATGCACAGATTGTTATTCTTTATATTTTGAATTATCTGTAACTGTGAAAAGTTGGGTATTTTCAATGTGGTTACTGCTAGGCATGACGTTTTGCTTAACTCTTGAACAATTACATTTTGGGTTTTTATCTTTTAAAGGCGACCCCAAAAACCAGACGGAAAGTAGAAAGTGTCGACGATAGTGACAACTCAGATGAGGGCTCGGATGAGAAGAGCGATTACGAAGAGTCGTCTAGTGAGGAGGAGGTTGCCATCAAGCGACGGAAGACACCGGCTAAGAAATCAGGAGGACGCAAAAGCATCGCACCTAAGACTCCCATTTCCGTTAGTACCTGTAGCCATGTTAAATATTCAACAGAAGTAAATCAATGTGTGCTTCATCTTTTTTTAAATTAACCAGTTTGCATTGAAGGAAAGGTAATATACATGCAAATTTTTTCCAGAATTAAAAACGGTTGACGGATAAAAAAAGTCACGAGCAAGGCTGAAAATATATCAGCGACCGCCTCGGAGTGAGCAAGGCCAGGAATATCAGGGTGTGCTACCCACAGATGCCGACTTGAACCTGTCTTGGATCAAATTCCGTGATACTGGTCTCTTGTTTGTGAAGATGGATGTTGTGAAGATGCACGTAGTTGCATCTAAAATAAAAGTAGCTTCTCATGTTCTATTTACCAGGCTAGGTCAAAGGTCACGGGTAAGACGCCACGGAAGGACATTGTGCCACACATCACGGAGAGGCGTACGCCGTGTAAGACGCCATCGAAGGTCTTGGAGCACGCTAGGGCCAGGTACAGTATACATTCCAACATAATCAACATTTAAAAAATAATGTTTTACATGTTTTATTCCTATGGTAGAGCACCAAAATGTGCCGGACAAAACATCTTCTCTGACTCTGAGATGTGTGTAATTATAGAATTCAACTTTTGATAATTGTTTCTTGATTTATTGTCGTGTTTGCCTGTAGATTGCATGTGTCCGCTGTCCCCGATTCCTTACCGTGTCGGGAGCACGAATTTGCCGATATCTACTCGTTTGTCAGGAGCAAGATTCTCGACGGAACAGGAGGGTGAGTGAGTTGGGCCCTCGTCCACTCTAAATTATTTGAATGAAAAACCCCTTCAGTTCATACTACCTTACTACACATTTGAAGGGTTTAACCAGTTCGCGTCGGGATTATTTTAACATCACCGAGCTGAGGCGCAGGATTATTGTTAATGAAACTCGATCCAAGGCGGGTTCAGGCCAATGGTACCGAGAAGCACACACAGTCGTGAACCACATAACGACCGAGGATCGATATTGTGTTTTCCTTTGTTCCTTTACTATACCCTAACCCCATTACTTAGCGCTTGCCCCAACGATCGAGGACCGAATTCGGACAAGCAAACCGTCCTTCGAGGATCCTTTGTTCCCTTTGTTCTCTTTTGTGTTTCGATCCTCGATCGTAATACGATACAAGAACACCCACACATTTCAAGTAAGCTTTTCAACGGTATTTTGGTTGGTTACTTTTTGGATAGCTGCAAAAGGTATACCACTTAAACTAGAATCATTTGATGACATCTCAGATGTATGTACATTTCTGGCGTGCCCGGCACGGGCAAGACGGCAACCGTTACCGAGGTGATGTCATATCTAAGGAAGGAGACAGACGAGGACCAAGATATCCCTGACTTCACTCTGGTGGAGATTAACGGCATGAAGCTGACTGAGCCACACCAAGCATTCGTGCAAATATTAAAGGTAAGGTAGAAATGAGAGGAAATGGAAATATTTGAACTCTTGGGTTCATATCAACTGAAGTTTCTTAAAGGTAGGATACACCATTTGCAGATATCGAAAAAAAATTACTAACGAATTATTAAGAAATATCTTACTCATCTGAAAGTAAATAATGATTCTAGGCATCCAGCAAAATGATTGCGCTAGATATCCTGTAATTATTCTGAAAAATAAAAATTTATAAAAATCGCGAAAAAACACAAATAACATAAGAATAACTTCTCGACGCCGGTTGAAAACAAACGCTTTTTTTCGTGCTTTTCTCGGCATTCATGATTGTAAAACTTTGGACAGGTCAATTAAACGATATTTACTATAAAATGCAACCCCAAAAATCCAGCCATTTATTATAATTCCAGCAATTACCAATGGTGTATCCTACCTTTAAGCACAATAGGCGCCCGAATTTAGGAGTTCCCGCAGTTGGAAGGCTAAATTCGCCTTGAGCCGAAAGTAAGTTATGTAAAATTGCATCTAGGCTGAAGTTATCTGTTTCTTTTTTGCTCTGGCAGAGCCTGACTGGTCAGAAAGCCACGGCTGAACACGCTTCACAGCTGTTGGACAAATACTTCACATCGGCAGCCGGCAGGAAACAACCCATAGTACTCTTGGTAGATGAGGTGAGAGATTAGTCCTTGAAATAGATCTGATTTGGATGATCTAGAGCCCTTTAAAGGCAATACACACCATTTGCAAACACCAACAAACAAAACTGAATTGTTATTTAACTGTACATGAAAAACAGTCTCAAGAATTCTGTCTCAAGAAACTGAGTGTGATGTGGTTTTAGAGCAAAGTGTAATTTTGTATCAATTTTCAGCGATTGCCAGCCGGCAATTGTTGGAAAAACCTGACTGCATCAGGAAGGAAAGTCTGGTGCACTTTGATGCATTCCGCTATCAACACTAGTGCATGAACGACCAGAGTCTAAGACTATTGAGAGCTAATCCCATTGAACAATGACAGAGATGGATCCTGCTGCGTTGGGTGACCACAGACTCTGAAGCAGTTTGACCTTTAGATGTTTTACCTGTTGGATCTTGCTGCGTCTGGCAGGGTTTCTAGCCGAAATTCCCCAAGGAAGGTTAGGGTTAAACTTTGAATTGCACCACATTGACGATTATACATTTTGTTTTCTTTAACCATTTCTAGTTGGATCTGTTGTGGACCCGTAAGCAAGGTGTTCTCTACAGCATCTTTGATTGGCCCAGCCGGCCCAAAGTTCGTCTGATCGTCCTGGCTATTGCCAACACCATGGACTTGCCTGAACGCATCATGATGAACAGAATATCCAGTAGACTGGTGAGCAGCTCAGGACGATTGGAGATGGCCACTTTTGTGGGCCCGTTTGTTTCCCGTGCGAGTGTTATTATTGGTCGGTTCAGTGCGTGACACGCACATAGCTGCATTCATCTGAATGAGAACACGCCCCGAATGCCAATTGTGGCCGTAATTCAAATTGTGATTCGTCAAACTTTTTAATAGAAATCGAAATCTTAGAATATAGTTTTCTCAGAAAATACATCATTCACGGAGATGAAAGTTTGTCAGGTTATTTGCCAAGCACCTTTCTCTTGAATCTGAGCACTTTGGCTGATTAGTGGTGGCAACATATGAAAAATATCCCCGAACAATTTCAAACCATGAACTCCATTTAGATCGGAACTACATACAGCCATATTTCTGCCATTTGCACTGTTCTACGAAGATATAATTTGGTTGCTACTAGCCTGAGAGGTAGAGAGAGGGTATTTAAAATTGTCCTCTTCAAATGTTGCAGGGCTTAACTCGAATGACATTCCAGCCCTACACGTTCAAGCAACTTCAGAGCATCGTCCAAAGTCGTCTTGAAGGATTGAAGGCGTTTGAGCCGGACGCTATCCAGCTAGCAGCTAGGAAGGTAGGTTGGTGGGTGACAGACATGGTGGGGGACATCCCCAGGGGAGGGGACATCCCCAAGGGTTTGTCAGGGGTAGGTAGAGTACTGCAAAGGTTGTATAGTGTTGTATATTCTTAGCCATGCATAACTTTACGCCAAGATAAAACTTCATCAGCACTACCTCAACTCAAGCTAGCTGTAAACGTTTGCAATCACAATTGTTCTCATTGCTGATTATAGTGCTTTTCTGTCGTATTAACGATCTCAAAACGCTTTACAATTATCCTGTTCATTATCAGGCCCTGGGCCACGCGGCAGCCGATATAGACACTGAATCGGCCTGGACCCTCACAGGTACCCATTTATACTCCTGGGTGGAGAGAGACAAATGTAGTTAAGTGTCTTGCCCAAGGGCATAAACACCAGTTCCTGGCCGGGTTTGAATCCACGCATCATATCGCACAAGTCAAACACCGTAACCACTTGGCCATGGCATTCTAATGGAAGCTAAAGACCTCTACAATAGCTGTTTGTTTTTTACTCAAGGTTGCGGCAGTGTCCGGTGACGCTAGGCGAGCCTTGGATATCTGTCGTCGTGCCACGGAGCTGGCCGAAACCGCTGAGCCCACGGGAAAGAGCAAAGGTCCCCTGGTAGGGATGAAACACGTCGATAGCGCACTGACTGAGATGTTCAGTTCACCTAAGATTGTAGCCATGAGGTATGTCAAACAATGAATGAACATTGTTGTATGGACTTTTTACTTCTTTTCAACGAATTTGCCATTGCGAGGTTCTAAGAAAAGGCTTCTTGAGTAGAGGGCTTCTTGAGTAGAGGGCTTCTTGAGTAGAGGGCTTCTTGAGTAGAGGGCTTCTTGAGTTAAGGGCTTCTTGAGTAGAGGGCTTCTTAAGTAGAGGGCTTCTTGAGTAGAGGGCTTCTTGAGTAGAGGGCTTCTTGAGTTAAAGGCTTCTTGAGTTAAAGGCTTCCTGGGTGGAAGGCTTCCTGAGTGGAAGGCTTCCTGAGTTGAAGGCTTCCTGAGTTGAAGGCTTCCTGAGTTGAAGGCTTCCTGAGTTGAAGGCTTCCTGAGTTGAAGGCTTCCTGAGTTGAAGGCTTCCTGAGTTGAAGGCTTCCTGAGTTGAAGGCTTCTTGAGTTGAAGGCTTCCTGAGTTGAAGGCTTCCTGAGTTGAAGGCTTCCTGAGTTGAAGGCTTCCTGAGTTGAAGGCTTCCTGAGTTGAAGGCTTCCTGAGTTGAAGGCTTCCTGAGTTGAAGGCTTCCTGAGTTGAAGGCTTCCTGAGTTGAAGGCTTCCTGAGTTGAAGGCTTCCTGAGTTGAAGGCTTCCTGAGTTGAAGGCTTCTTGAGTTGAAGGCTTCTTGAGTTGAAGGCTTCTTGAGTTGAAGGCTTCTTGAGTTGAAGGCTTCTTGAGTTGAAGGCTTCTTGAGTTGAAGGCTTCTTGAGTTGAAGGCTTCTTGAGTTGAAGGCTTCTTGAGTTGAAGGCTTCTTGAGTTGAAGGCTTCTTGAGTTGAAGGCTTCTTGAGTTGAAGGCTTCTTGAGTTAAGAGTCTGTTAAACAAACATGGAAGTAAAAAAAAAACTAAGAAAAACAACAAAGCCTTTCAAGGTGGAAGAAGGTAAAATGCTAGTTGACACCATGTAGATTAATTTCTTCTAGGAAGATGTGTGGCTTTTTAACATTGTTTTTGCATATTTAAATTTTAGGCAAGCTTCCAGACAAGAGCAGATCTTCCTTCGTGCCATCGCGACAGAGTTCAAGATGTCCGGCTTGGAAGAAGCAGCTTTTGAAAAGGTTTTTTTGGGGGTCCTGACTGTGTCCTCAAGTCCTACTTTAAGCCTGATTGTGTAAACTTATGAATCTGATGCAAGCATTTTCCTTGACATCTGAAAAACCATTTGTTTTACACGAACAAAGTGTTTAGTCTTGTCTGCGTACATTAATTCACAATTTGTGTTTTTCCTTTCACAGGTTCTGATTCAGCACATATCCATATGCAGACTGGAGGGTGAGATTATTATGGTTTTTAATAACTTTAAAAAAAAAGTATTTAACAAATAAGATGTGAAATAAAAGAAGTTAATTTGTATCGCTTAACTACTTGAGAGGAATTGTTTGAACAAAGTGGTAGGCTCTGTGCACAAGAAAACAAAGAAGTTTGTTCCAGATTAAAATATTGAAATGGTCATGTTTTTTTTGTATATGTCACAAACACAGCAGAAAGCTGGAGCATGGCATTACTGAGAAAAACAGCAATCCAAATTTAATGCACAGCAATCCAAATTTAATCCACAAGCACTGTCTTTCAAATAGGTTGGTACCTTCTATGGTTTTGTGGCAGCCGTTTATATCAAAGGAGACCTGAATAAGATTAAAACTGCTGCAAACTGCTTACTCGCTGGAATGACCTGAAATATACAAATCAAATAAGTTAAGAGGGCCTAATATTTCGATCTTAACAAGATCTTCTTCAGAGACATAATGGCTGGGTATCAAAAGAGATACAAAATTTTCAAAAGTTTGGATGCCACATTTTCCTTTTCTAATCGCAAATTCTTAAAACCGTTCGTTTTGCCTCCAAACTATTTTTGTTTTGTTCAGGTTTACTCCCACCCGTAGTAACTGAGGTTGCTGCTGTGTGTAGCAGGCTGGCCTCCTGTCGTCTGATCCTTCTAGAGTCGGGCACCAACGAACTGAGGCAACGAATCAGACTAAACGTCAGTCAGGACGACGTGGCATATGCACTCAAGAACCATGGTGACCACGGTGAGTGACCATGGTCAGCAACTAAGGTGAGCGATCACGGTGAGTGATTATATTGAGCGACCACGGTGATTACAGTGAGCGGACCACGGTCAGCGACCACGGTCAGCGACCACGGTCAGCAACTAAAGTGAGCGACCACGGTCAGCAACTAAAGTGAGCGACCACGGTGAGTGAATATATAGTGAGCGACCACGGTGAGTGATTATAGTGAGCGACCACGGTCAGCAACTTCCAAAGACAATCCAAAACTCGTCAATGAATAACCATAACATTTGTTATACAACACCCGAACAAATCCCTGTCATCTGATTGGTGAATAGTTGATCACATGTGTTGAATTATTCATCCCATTGCACGGCACGACTACACCACAAAAATTGAAGTTTTATTCAACGTTGAATAGTAGTTATTCTGCGCGGTCGCACTCCGACCAATCAGACGATGATTTATTCAGGGTTGTATAAAACAAATAATTGAGGTTTCAAGTTCATGCGATGGATCGCACTCGTGAACATTTGTATAACATGCCACGTTTAAACGTGGTATGTTCTAATGGCCATGGTCGTTTTGGGTTTTTTAATGTCATTTTACTGCAACCTCATCTTTGCAAATTGATTGTTTGTATTCTGAGACATTTATTAACTTTACAAATTACTTAACCAATTGCTGTTGAACAGTGTGATATTCTTGTATTTAAATATTTTGTTGTATAGAGTAATGTTTGATAATTTAAAACGAAAGGAAAATGTGTACATACTTTTATATTGATATTCACCAATTATCATGCGCTGGTTTATATGAATATGCATACTATGCAAATCACTGACTGACCAGTTTAAAATCCTCATTTGTAAAGCATTATTGAACACCAAAAATCACCAATTGACAATTGAACAATTCTTATATTTCCTACATAATAAATGTTTATCAAATTTCGCGGATAATTTGGCCCACCCTATTTGTTCCCATTATTTCCTTTATTTGAGAATTGCCTCGTTATAGAAACTTGTTGGTTTTTTTAATTGTTATTTTCTTTACGTATTTGTGATTTTCTTTGATTGTTTTTGTTTATTATATGTCGGCCTGAAATAAATGAAATAAAATTAAATTCACGGCATTTTGGAATTTCCCCTTCATTTAAATACAAATATTAAATAATTCCAGAAATCGACATAAACTGCTAGGCTCCAGCAAGTTTATTGACAGCACATTTGTTGTCAGTCTGAGTAATGTACATACATACAACGCTGAATAAAAACAAAACACTGGCATTTAATTGGGTAAAAGTGATAAATTAAGCACTTGTGTTAACCATAACTCTCGGGGGCTTTGCAAAATCATATTTAAAATGGTACTGTTGGGGTTAATACACAAAATCACTTACGACAGAAACTGGCCAATGTGATATGAATGTGGCCTAGTGGTTAGGTTTCGTAACTCTAAGTGTCTGGGGTTCAAATTCAGCTTGTCCTTGGGAAAGCCACTTCTGACAAACTGGCTGTGGGGAGTGTGGCCCAGTGGTTGAGGATTCGAATCCAGCCGCTGGTCATATGTGACCCAGCACGAGTAAATGAGAAACTTTGCGGCAAAAATAAAAATTGAAATTTTGATTTCATCATTTAAAGCTTGTTTAGCGGTCTCATTTACTCGTGCTGGGTCACATATATGTTCTCTGACAAGCTGATTCACCTCCACTTGTCTCTCTCCACCCAGGGGTATAAATGAGTACCGACATTCACTGGGAGTAACCTGCGATGGACTGGCATCCCATCCACGGGAATAGAAATATTCTGAGCTGTATTGGCTCTTCACAGATTTTTCTTCCACCTTGTGTGGAGTGCGGCTTTTGTGGACAAACGATTATGCAAAACACGGCATGAATAATTTACATATTTACATATTTATAATTGGTAAAAACTATTAAGATAAGCTAGACTAACCTGATAAAGGTTAAATTAGCAAAACGTTACAATTAACCCTTAAATGTAGTTAATAATAAATATATTTGATGAACATGCAAGTAATGTTTCAAAAAATGTTTACAAAACTTACACGTAAGCCTTTGTGTAATTTACATTTAAACAAAATCATTTCAGAAAGTTAATTTGTTGCTGTAGCATTTGTGGAAATTATATAGATTTTAACTAAAAACTTAATATAATCAATCCACTACAAAACAAAAGTACGCACACTGATTTGCAATAATTATACCAATATTATAATATTTCAAAATGTTTGAATATACATGTATATAATTTAATCAGTTAAACAAAAAAAAATGGCTGTCTTTGAGCACACCACATTCGGCACACTAGAAACAACCTACACTGCAAAAAATGACGTTATTAAATATTTTAATCTCTGCAAACGGCTGTTATTAAAAAAAATTCTCGTCTCGTTTCGTAGAAAATTGAACAAGAAAACTTCTTGGAATGACATATTTCTATTTTTAAGAAAACAATTTTCAGCAGTGTATATTAATTATAAGCAGGCAACTTATTGCCTAAAATACTGTGTACTGTTTATTTCTTAACAATAGATATGGTATCAAAGCCAAATCTTTCTGCTAGTACAAATGATGAATGTTACAAATTAGGAAATATCTTTTTTTTAAGCACACTAAACCACAACAAAATTACAATGTTTTCAAAACAAATCAGTTTCCAAACAAATTAGTCTGAATTTTGATTGGAACGGGTATCGGCAGCCAATGGGCAAAACACATACCGAAGCACTTTTTGGACGTTATTTTGGTTAATGCTAATGGTTGAACTTCCCATGTTTCAACAGAAATGCAGCATGTCCCCCCCCCCCAAAAAAAATTTGTTTTTAAACATTTTAAATATTGTTTAAAGGCGTGTCATTGCAATGCAATAAATTTGGTGCAAAATTACTGATTTACGTACATCACCTCAACGTCAAACTTGTTACATTCTGTAAGATTGACCTAAACAACGAATAGGACGACAAACAATAAAGTTTCTCTCTTTTTCGATCTAATAAAAAATAATAGTAAATTTAGTAAATTGACGTGTAGCTATTACATGTACAAGCATTTTATGGACATTAGTTACATTAATTAATAGAAGTCCTTGCATCAAATATCGACAAGGCAGGAATATTTAATTTTATACACGTTGAAGGATGTTGCAAATTTTTAATTTGGGGGGCTTCAACTACGAGATAGCCAAACAAGATTACCATAGCCAACAATAGGGCGATAGACAATTTTCTATTAGGGGTATGATCCCTGACACAAACGCTGGCATTTATTTCGGGACACGGGTTGGTGCAGAGTTTGTGTAAATGACATCATTATGTAACCACAACGACACTTTCACTTTAGTACAAGTTTGGCTTCCAGATATCAGGCTCTGATAAATATATACAGGGTGTCTCTAAAAAAAGTATACCCATTTTCAAATTCATATTATTGCAAAATTACTGAACAATTCAGAAAAAGGCAAATGTCTGTTGAAAGGGTAGAATGCCCTCTGTCCAATGGTATAATGTTCATTATGTCATTGCCATGGATGACTGAACAAACAAGACAGTTATGAGAGGTACTGAAATCAGCACTGTGACAAGTTGGGACGATAAGTCCGGCATGAGACTAAGATGCCAGTTATGCATTAACAGGAATGGTGACCACCACCTTGCATTTGTCAGGAAAGAGACCCTGTCATAATTTTTTCCAATTTGTTCAACCTCAAACAGCAAAAGAATTTGTCCTTAAAAACACCTGCTGGAGCTTCGTCGCTCAAGTAAAACCAACTTGTCACAGTGCTGATTTCAGTACCTTTCATAAATGTCTTGTTTGTTCAGTCATCCATGGCAATGACATAATAAACCTTATACCATTGAAAAGAGAACATTCTACCCTTTACACAGACATTTGTCTTTTTCTGAAATATTCAGTAGTTTTGCAATAATACCAATTTTAAAATGGGTATACTTTTTTTAGAGACACCCTGTACAAGGCACTTCTACACATAATATCTATACGAACAAAAGTCAGCTCAATTATACGACTTTGTCGGTCGTCTGGACGGGGTTGTATGCTGCCCCCTGTGGTTATATGGGAGCCAACTCCATGCCATTAGATCCTTTCTTCTTCTTTTTCTTTTTTTTCTTCTTGGGTTCGGGTTGACTGGTACCCGTGCTGTCGGCTGGCATCAATATTGATGTGTCTCCGGTCCGGGAACCAGTGGAAAATGTCCTATTTCTGGAATCCTCGTTTACTGTTAAAAAAAAATGACATTTTGGGGCAATCACTGGTTGTTAATCTCGCAAGGCATTCAAAACGGCTTCAAAGAAATTTCCTTTCTACTTATATAAGGCTCATTTTGATTGGTCACAAACCCAGTGATAAGATTTGTCAGTTTTTCTCTAATAATAATAATAATAATGGAATTTATAAAGCGCATTTTTTCAAAGGTTTCAATGCGCTTGAGAACAACTCCACGAAAACAGAAAAAGATGAAATTGCAAAATGAAGGATGAGAGCAAACCTAGGATGAAAACAGATATGATTTGAGTTTACTTTTAAACTGGTGAACAGAGTTACAATGACGAATGTTGAGAGGTATTGAGTTCCAGCATCTGGGTCCAGCCACAGAGAAAGCCTTATCACCTGCAAGTTTGAATGTGCGTTGTACTTTTAAGTTATGCTCCGAGCGGAGACCACGTCGGTTGGGCATACTGAGGTCAAGTGAATATATTATGTATTGTGGATGCGTGCCTGATAGTGCCTTGTACATATTCACAGCCGTTTTGAAGATGATGCGTTTTTGAACAGGTAGCCAGTGTAATTGCCGAAGAAGTGGTGATGCATAACAATGTTTAGGTTGTGTGAGTGTGATACGGGCAGCATTGTTTTGAAGCTTTTGTAGGCGACTGGATTTGTTGCAGAGGTCACCCAGTGTGTTTCATGTTGTGTTCTAGCCTCCACCTAGTTGTGGGGACAGGTTCTTTTGTTTGGAAAAAACAGACCAAGTAGTGGGGACATTTCGTGTCCCCATATCGTGTTGGGTCTTCAGTAAAGGTAGAACAAGGTAAAATTGGGTTAGTGTATAATGAAAGAAAATGTAGAAGACAAATTAGGGTGATGTTTAGAACTTTAGAGTGATCCGAGTTTGAGTTTAGCACACAAACCTTATGGATTGTCCCCATAACGCAATGTATGTAAATAATTGATGTGTTCTCTCACTAACATTGATCTTTTGGGCCAAAATATTTTATTATTGACAGGGGGAAAAAAACTTCGATGTTTTAAAGATGTTTACCTTTCGGGTCTGGTACATGTGCTGTGTTGATAACCTGACCTCCACTTGGAGTGCTAGGGGTAGGGCTAGGGCCACCTGCGAGCGGGGGGGGGATTCAAAGATTCAAAATTATTGTCGGTAATTTTAATAGTTTTTCACAACTTTTTTTAGTTTCAGTTATCTCCCAAACTTTTAGGTTTAAGGAGAGGGTGCAGAGGCTAGTCTTCCCCGGCAAGACATTAATTATTTTCGGGCTACAAATGACCCGATCATAAGTAAATAAAGATGAACAATAGCAATTTATAAAATCTAGTTCTTAGGGTAAGACATGAAAATAGCACAGACTATACTTTTATAGTATTTTATAGTATTTAGTGGTACTTTGGGCAGTCGGGAAACTAGACTACAAGAACAGCAGCTTTTTAAAGTTTTCAACAGGACAATTGAATGATATTTGCTATAAAATGCTAACCCACAAATTCTGTTATAGTATTTGTTATTTATTCCATGCAGATAATCTAAATTGTAATCGTAAAAATAGGTTGTATTGACTTGCTGTTAAAAAAACCAATAACAATCGCCAACAAAATAAACATATTACAAGTTCCTTGGACGGCCCATTAAAGGAATTACCAGCCTATCAGGATTGACGAAGAGAACCAAAATAATCCAAGTACAGACAAGGAAATAGTTTCGATGAAACCGAAAATAAACAGTCGACAGTTTAATGATACAAACCAGAATGTGCATGCAAGTCTAGACAGACACAGGAGACATAACAAGTGAAAGTTTGGGAGTCTATGTAGGCCAAATTAATTTGTATGTTTTTCTTTTGGTTATTTTTTCCACTGTATCGAGATGGCGATGCATGAATATTAAAAAGAAAAACCATGACAATGGTTGATTTGATTGTCCTAAAAGTGGAATAACCTTGTTATGCTTGCCGCACCCCTCACAATGCATTCTGTAATTACCAAATTAATTATCATGGTAATGACATCTCTCATTTTACCGCATGGGATTTACGACTCAAATTTGGCATTTTTTTTTGACTCCCAGTCTTAGAACAGATAGAGTGAGAGGTGCTTACTCGGGGCAGGTGAAGCATTGCATGATGGGAGATGGTTTTGTGGGGCCACGACGGGTTCAAGAACTAAACTGCCTCTGTCGTGTTGCTTCTGTACCATAAGCTTACCCTGAATGGCAGGCGACAAAGATTCGTCAGCGGGCTTGCTGTTTACGTCGGATTCACTGTGAACTTTACTGCTAACAAAAAATATAAAAAAATAAATAACAAATGATAAATGCATATTAGTCCAATATTCAAGACTGAACATCTTAAACAAAGAAAAAACGGTACAATAACAATGAAAATACATTATTTGTTTTCAGTGGGAACTGTAAAATATATTTAAAAAACTTGCATCAACTGATGAGCTATTTGAATGTTTTGGGTAGTCGTGTAGTCCGGGGCACCTCCATTTTTTTGTACAAGTTCCATACAAAGTTTTTGGTTTTTTGCAATTGAGAGTCAATTCTAAAATGACTGTTGCAGCCTCCATCATTTGTTAGTCTTCAGACTTATACGTTTGTCTTGTACTTTTAAAAAGTACTTCAAAGATAAAAAATATTTTAAAACTTTGTTTGCTCGCATGGTTTTATTATGTGTCATGGATATGTACATCATTATCATAAGCCACAAATTTATGCACAATGTGTCTAATGTTACTTAGAAGCTCATCAGCTACTAGATGGATTTCTATTTTCAGAATACGGTGGCTGAACTACAATGTCAACACTAACAATAAAATGCCAACATGTACACTGTGTTACCATGGAAACAGTTGCTATGAAGCAGAGTTGTATTCAAGTCCCTGCAGTTAAGTCCATCACAAGTCCTATAGTCTCAATTCAAGTCACTAGCTATTCAAATTAACTGTTAATTAACAGTTACTTGCGACTGGCTTTATGAAAGGACTTGCAGGGACTCGAATACAACACTGCTATGAAGCAACGATTTGGTGTTCAGATCATTTTTTGTTGTATTTTGTTCAAATAATACCATAAACTTTACAATGTTTTCTTTCCTATTTGACAGACATATACCATTTGCAGATATCGAAAATATTTACTACCGAATTATCAAGAAATATCTTACTCATTTGAAAGTAAATAATGATTCTAGGCATCCAGCAAAATGATTGCGCTAGATATCCTGTAATTATTCCGAAAAGTCGAATTTTATAATGAAAAATTCGCGATGGCCGGACGGCGATCGCGAAAAAACAAAGATAATAACTGCTCGACGCCGGTTAAAAACAAAGGCTGTTTTTCATGTTTTTCTCGGCATCCATGATTGTCAAACTTCGGACAGGTTAGTTAAACGATATTTACTATAAAATACAACCCCCAAATCTACTTATTCATGATAATTCAAGCAACTACCAATGGTGTATACTACCTTTAAAAGGGAGGAATTTGTCTTTTAACTTACCAATTGACATTTTTCTTTCTGATGCAGAAATATGCAACACTCAGTATCAGCAGGACTGCCAGTATGCAAGCGAAGACAATAAGCACAATCTTCCAAGGCTGTTCTCCTGGGTGGGAAAAAGAACATTCATCACAAAATGATAAACATGCACACATTATATCTGGTAACAACTTGACCAAAGTGTGTCCGTTTTGTATTGAAACAAAAGGGCTCTCCAATAGCTAAACCCCCCAATGACTCAAATTTGTCATATTTTGTTTGACTCCCAGTCTTAGAACAGATAGGGTGAGAGGTGCTTACACGGGGCAGGTGAAGCATTGTATGATGGGAGATGGTCTTGTTCAAGAACTAAATGATCTGCCCGAACAATTGCGAACATTGGACTCATTAAGCACATTTAATTCAGAGCTCCGACATGCCATCTGAGTGTTAGATATTATGCCAATTGCGCTGATCTACGGAGTTAGAACTTGGTTGCCACTATAATGTGGAGCCGGATAGGAATTTCCCCTTCTTATTTTTCACCTAAAAGGTTTTTTTATTTGGCGGGTTTTCGCCTATCTCGTAAATTAGAATTAGTATTAATGTTTAGAATTCCTGTAATATCCTTGTATTTATAATATGTACTGTTATTTTATTTGATGATGTATGCAGGGCCCCAATGAAAACCAGTTTTAAACTGTTTGGGCACACCCTGGGTAAAGAAATGGAATAAATAAAATAAATAAATACACATGCACACATTATATCTGGTAACAACTTGACCAAAGTTTGTCCGTTTTGTATTGAAACAAAAGGGCTCTCCAATAGCTAAACCCCCCAATGACTCAAATTTGTCATATTTTGTTTGACTCCCAGTCCTTAGAACAGATAGGGTGAGAGGTGCTTACACGGGGCAGGTGAAGCATTGCATGATGGGAGATGGTCTTGTGGGGCCACCACGGGTTCAAGAACTAATATAAATGATACACATGCACACATTATATCTGGTAACAACTTGACCAAAGTTTGTCCGTTTTGTATTAAAACAAATGGCTCTCCAATTAGCTAAACCCCCACCCCACCCCCCCCCCCCCCCCCAAAAAAAAAACAAACAACAAAACGTTTTGGATTGCCTTGCCTGGTGTTTGATCAACCTATGATCTGTCCTGGGTCATTCCGTGTCAAATTACCCCTCAAAAAAATTTAAAAAAATTCCACCTCCTTCAAATTAATTTAGATTTGTTTCAAAGTTTTTTTTGCAGGAAAAGGTTTTGAGCCGTGCTTAGGTGTATGCGTAGAAAAAAGCTACTAAATTGGTGACAGTTCTTTGTTCGTCCACGTTGACTTGAGACTAAACTTGGGAATCGATAAGAATTGTAAGTACCTCTAATTCAGTCAAATCAATGATATTAGGTTTTTTTTCAAATTCTTACCAACAGGAGGAGGTTGTATTGTCACCTTGGGTGGTAATGTGGTAAAATTTTCTGCAAGGGGAAAACAAATATTACAGAATTATGCATGTTTGACCTATACATACTAAGATATCCCATCTTAAACCTCCCCATAGCTTTTGCAATGTATGTAAGGTATTAGAGGGATTGAAGGGATTAACAAATATAGCGCCTGTTGCTAGTGAGTTTGATGTCTGGTGTGGGAGAGTGAGAGGGGTGTGGTTACAAAATGAGGACCCCCAGAACATCCAAATGGGGTGGGGGAAGAAGGGAGGGATCGCCGCACATTTGATGTCCTGAACGCACCCTTCTACAAGGAGTGCCATGGCCTCGTGGTCTGGAGCATTTAATTTGTAATCTGTAGGTAAAGCTACAGGTTGTGGGTTCGAGTCCGGCCTGGGACTATGGTGCGTGTGCCCTTGGGCAAGGCACTTTGTCACTCATTGCTTCTCTCCACCCAGGAGTAAATGGGTAGTACATGTACCTGTGAGGGCAGAGATGGTTATTGTGGTTGATTTAGCTGCTTTGCGCCAAAATGGCAGCATCGAGCTGAGATGGTATTTGGAATGTTTCATGGGCCCAACGACCGGGGAAATCTTAGCGCTTCGAAATACTTGTATTAAGCGCTATATAAATGTTATTTATTATTATTATTATTATTATTATTATTATTCTTCTGCAAACGGCTTGCTTGCGAGTAATCACCGTTAGGCAGATGGGGCTTGACCATTAACCTTGGGCCATTACTAGAATCCATTATGTTTTAGTCTTCAATTTAAAGGTACAAATTTCAGAATTTGGTTGAACCCAAAAAATCAATATACATGTAAGTAACATGTATGAATCGTCCCAAAAAGGTAGGATATTATACTGGAGACTGGAACTTTTCTGACTTCTAAATTATTAAACTACTATGCAAAAAACAGCCAACAAACTTGTCTATTCCCCGAGATATTATCAACTTGAAATAATAGTCTAGAATGTAGATGAGCCAACCCAGTCAGTATATTTCAACTGAAAAAAAAACGCATCAAAATTTGACTAAAACCCCAAAACCCAACTAAACAAATCTAGAAAATGTAGAATTTCAAGAAGGAAAAAAAAAGGAAAAAAGAACGACATGCACATGCACATGCCAGTCAGTCAAATGAGACTTGAAACATTTTGTTTTGTTCAGTTGAGTAATTAAGAGTGTCTTGGGTATAGATTGAACATGTATGGATTGGTGCGCATGAAGGTTATAATGTGTACGTATCATGCACGCAACATGATGGTAGCATGCCAATGTGTATGCGATGGAATATGTTAATCATGAATGAGAAAATAAAAATACCCACAGCTTTTGTTTCAAACATCTAAAAACCCATAAAAAAAAAATCATATTTGGTTTAATTTATCTAAAGGTATCATACCTTTAAATAAACACACATTTGCGCACCAACTGTGAAAAAATAAGCATGAATGTTTTTTATGATAATTTTTCAATATGGCTGACATAACCGGTTATTAAAACTGAATGATGATGAATCATTTATGATGAGCATTTTAAACATTAAACATGCGCAGGTGTTACTGGCATTAATGAAATTGTTTTCCAAAAACAAACTGAGGCTCCAACTTGCATCATGTAGTTGTTGAGCAGTAGCCATGGTTACAGGAAGCTTAAGTATAACCAGTTCTTCTTTGCTTTAATTTGGGACGTCATCTTGTCTTTTTTTTTGGGGGGGGGGGGGGTTGGATCTGACTTAACCTTGACTTAAGTATGTTGAGTTGGGACTTGAGATTAAAGTCTTGCAGAGAATTACGTGTTTTTGAAGTTTCAACTGAACAGAAAGATGGAATTTCGGAGAGGTAAATTTATGATGATTTTAAAAACCTTGTATTTCAATAAAATAATGCTAATTGGTGATCAATATTTTGATGAGACATGCGGGAAAAATAAAACACTAAATTTGTCTGAATGTTTTTATCATTTTTAACAATAGAAAATCTAACATTGGATAACAATTCGGAAAAAGTATAATTGAATTCAATTTCTTTCGATTCAATAAAATACCCCCAAATGCCTTAGATACAGTGACATTTTCAGTCGGAAATAAGTCGTATATGCCTACAAGCCTAATTATGTTCCTTTCACACAAAGACAATTTGACAACATGTATTTTTTGGGGCTCAATTCCCTACCTCCTACACGGCTGCTATTTTCTGCAGTTGATGAGGCAGGTGATGATGAAGCAACCACTTCAGTGGTTAAATTATGCGGCTCTGGTGAGGCCGTGCTGTTAATTGGCTGATGAGTGGCTGTGGCTGATTTGCATGTAATGAATATTTATTAGCATGTTATTAGAGATGCAACTGTGGTTTTTTTAGCTAGCATTCTAGTCTACAATGCTCTTAAACAATTTTAGCAGGAACACATATCTATGAGATTTAAAAAAAAAATGATTGACAAGAACACATCACGGACATTTTATGCCAAGAAACTGATGAATGCCACATTTATTAGGCAAAATACAACAACAAAAATTGTATGGTAGAATTTTTCTGAATGACGCAAATTAAAAACCTCTCAGTTGTAAAAATCTTCAGTTATCATTTTTAACAATAGAAAATCTAACATTGGAAAAAAAAATAGTAAATGTACCGGTATAACTGAACTGAATTGTTTTCGATTCAATATAATGCCTTGGATAATGTAACATCTTCAGTTAGAAATACGTCGTATATGCCTACAAGCCAATTATGATCAAATTCACACAGACAATTCAACATTTATTTTGTTTTGGCTCAATTCCCTACCTCCTGCACGGCTGCTATTTTCTGCAGTTGATGAGGCAGGAGTTGATGCGGCAGGTGATGATGAAGCAACCACTTCAGTGGTTAAATTATGTGACCCTGGCGAGGCCGTGCTGTTAATTGGCTGATGAGTGGCTGTGGCTGATTTGCATGTAATGAATATTTATTAGCATGTTATAGATGAAACTGTGGTTTATTTAGCTAGCATTCTAGTCTACAATTTTAGCAGGAGCACGCATCCATGGCAAGCATACATCACAGACATTTAAGCCGAGAAATGATGACATTGACACACATATGTATGATGATTGCCACCTTTATTAAGCAAAATACAACATTTTAGCATATGGTAGGAGCATGGAAAAATGGCCGTGCATGTTAAAGTAAATTACAATTGTTTGTACATAAATCTGTACGTAAATTTGACGGCCAAAACGTTTGCAGTTTTTGATATGGACTCCGTGATCGAACAGTGGTTTGTGCTTTGTGATTAAATTATGAAAAACCCATAGCATCTTTGAGTGGAGCATCATAGACTATGCGTTTGGATATCTCCCTGTTCTTCCTTTCTAGCCATTGATAAGTTAGGGCTCGTGCACAGAGCCCATAGGTTTCTAAAAAAACTTGATTGGGGTTGTCATTTTTTTGTCATCACTATTACTTAAGATCATTGCAATGTCATAAGAAATTTTGTGTCAGGGATTTTTGTCCTGAAGCCTAACATCGGTAAAATATTCCGCTCAATCGCACAACAGATAAGCACATTGTTTAATGTATTTGATACAGTTGGGTGTATAGCCATTTTTCTAAGAGCAACACAATTTTGCGGACAAGAATAACTAAATGTGCGGAAAAGAACTCCTTGCCCACCCAGGATTGATAATGAATAATCCAAGTGCACAATGAGGTAATAGTCAAAACTATACAAACAAGTTTCTTGGAACTAAAGGGTTTTTGTAAACATGTACCGCTATACTTTGCAGGGTTTGAATTGCGTTTTATGATATATCCGCGATGCCATTGTGAATTGAAGTCAATAAGGTCATTGTGCTAAGTCCAATCCTTGTCACACTAGACTGAGTTTGTGGATCATAATAGCAAATTGTGGTTAACTAACTCGCGTACTAGATTCCTAGAATGTGGGCATTAATCTTGTTTTCTAAGGTATCGCAGTGATTTCCCTACCACTAAAGGAGTGGGTTTTCATTTCATTTGTACAACCTGACCTGTCCATTGTTTGAAACAAACTTGAAACCCGACTCCTGAAAACTCCTGGATATTTTTGTTGCGTTGTCCTGGTTTTCACTCTACTGTGACAGTACTTGTATGTTCGTCGACTGTTTTTGAAATAACTACACAACCATAAAGTCGATTTGGAAAATCTTTTGAGTGTTTAGATAGTCCCTCTCTATCGTTGGCCTAAATCCCTACAAGTTTCAATTAATTTGACATTTTTGGACACTGTGCAGTGATGCGTGACTGAAATTAACTAAAACTCAGTGATTTAGGCCAATAATTGGGAGTATCTGCACGATCAAATGTGACCTGTTCCAACGAAACCCGGACAAAGTCGCACAATGTGTTTTGTCACAATGTACTCCTGAAGTCATTTCGGGATGGATTTTACCATTTTGAGGTTCTAGGTTTTCCTAAGTCACTCACTATTAATCTACAATCTCCTCAAATTTGAACAAAATCCGTCTACCAGAAGTTTGTTTTTTGTCATTTTTGTGAAACATTTGTGTATAGAAATAATACGCTTTTCTGAACTTCAAAGCTGTTTATCTCATAATTAGGTTGTCAGGGTGTTATCACTAAATCCAGACCCCAGGGAAGATAGGGTGGGGGTACATATGTAAATGATACATCCTTTTAACCAGTTCGCGCCGGATGACGTATATAAACGCAAAAATTCCCCCAAATTCAAAACGGATGACGCATAAACACGCCAAGTTCAAGTTCGGAAATGTATGTCAGCAGCGCGCAAGGCCGGAAATGCGTGGGTGTGCTTCCCGGCACTATCAGCCTGAACACGCTTCGGATCGAGTTTCGTTAAAAATAATCCCGCCCGTCGGCTCGGCGATGTTAAAATAATCCCGGCGCGAACTGGTTAAAGCTGAGAACCTAGAGAATTTGAAAAAAGCAAAATCTGAAAAACTAAAAAGTTGACTTTGTCCAGGTTTCGTTGGAACAGGTCACAAATATTTCATTCAGACACACTTTTTAGGGGACAATATTTTCTTTCATTTTGTTTCAATATGTTGCATTCAAATTCTGTATAATTTTCTTAAGTAGGCAAAACAAAACTCAAGCTTATAGAAATGAAAGTCGACTGAGTGCTATGAATTGATTCAGATGAGGAAGTTGTGTGTTGCAAAATAATATTCAGAAGCAAAGTTGGCATACAAACAGGATTTTCGTTACTTGAAAAAACAAGTTTGTGTTTGAGATGCTCTCATTTATAAGGAAGCTAAACAGGAATAGGAAAATATATAACAGGATAGATCACAATCGGAACGACAGCAACACAGATGGTTATTCCATAAATGTAGTGTCCAACGCTGCAATGTTTTTTCTTGTCTGCTTCCCCATTCAAGTATCATTAAGAAAGACACATTATTGAGCTATTTTAGGTTTGTTAGTAGGTAGTTTGCTAACGGAAAAACCTCTTGGACATTAACTGTATTAAGGAGTGCATTAGAATTATAAAAACAAGGGGAAAACGGTTGACACCCAATTGATAGAATAACCAAATATGTGACAAGGAAATGCAATGTACGATGCAAGTTTACATAACAAGATATTGATCAAACCACATGGCAGCATGGACCACAAAATTTAATAATTAATTCTAGCTGCCAGTTAACTCAATACACTACAAGTACTAAAAACTTAAACACTCGTCAGTTTCGGTTCAATGTTTTGCGGGTAAGGAGGGTTCTGTAAAATGAAAGAGGGCGGGGCGATAGACAGAGGGTGGATAATGTGAATGGGTGGAGCTGATATGTAAAGAGGGCGGAAAAACAACTTCTTTTTTGGAGGGGGGGGGGGGGGGGGGTGTTGGGATGGTTGGGAGGGGATGTGAACAAGGGGATGTGAACAAGGGGCAGTGTAGGGGTGGAGTTGTGAAGAGTGTGGAAAAAAAGATGTGGGCGGAGTTGATGTGGGAGGAACCAGTATCGCGGACACAGTCACATGACAATTGGCAGCTAGCTTCCACTTACGTCGCACTTCAGAAGATGTGGTAATGGGCAGGGTCGAGGGTGTGGTCAGAATATGACCTCTAGTGTTAGCTATGGGTAAGGTTGTACGAGTGGTCCTAACTTCGTCAGTATTTAGATCTTGGGTGGTGGCTGCTATTGAAACAATTAGTCAAGAAACCGGCTTTGAATGAGAACAGTCGGGAGAAGTCAGAATGTATAAAAACTGTAGTTTAAAGCACTGATAAAGATACAATAATTGACAATATTAGGTGCAAGTATAGAAGTATACATATTTTGTTCTGTGTTTAACACAATTACAGCAAGTGAGCTTTCTGATTCAAGAATAGCATGACTTTGCTTTATTTCAGAGCTTTAAATAAAATTGGGCTGCACTTGCAACACGGAAAAGAAGAAGATATCTTACTGGGCATCACAGCTGTGGAGTCTATGTCGATTGTCAGGGGTGTGCCCTGTGTACTGCCCAGGGTTGTGCCCTGTGTACTGCCCAGGGTTGTGCCGTGGGTTATGGTGTCATTCGTAGTGGTGAAATCTGCATACATTTCACATATTGTTAGTGATTTTTCTCTTTTTTGTCAAATTCTTGGAGTACATTTATTTTCTCATTTGGGAGGTTTGGCTCACATTTCTTGTAGAGTATTTAAAAACTATTAATCATTTTGGCTTCCGTCCAATATTGTCAGATGTTTAAGTTAAATGATAAATTGAAATTTTCTGAGGGTTATTTAACAGAAAAGCACATGCTACGAATTTGACAATGAAATATAACTGAACCCGTGCAATTAGATTATTAGTTTTTGAGGGTTAACGTGTCTACTGGAGCAATCAAATCCATGCATTACTTGTACGGTACTCTTTTTACTTACTATCTTTGTAGCCAGGATAGATTACATGTGAATGTTTTTTTAATGCATTGTGGTAATGATACTTATAATATTTCATGTCACCAAATGAAAATGTTCTTTCCATTGCATGTGAAACATTCATTATGTTTTTATACAACGCCTGAATAAATCTTCTAATTGGTCAGGAAGCACAACCAGTGATATGACCATGCGAAGAAAGTTATAATCATCGTTTTAATAGAATTGCAATTTGTTTTGGCGGTGCAGCCGCGCCGATTATTTCAATGACATGTGATCAACGATCCACCAATCAGACGACAGGGATTTATTCAGGCGTTGTATGGTGGGTCAAGTTTGCTTTTATTAAAGTATGCAGGCAGTTAAACGTATAACCTCTGACCCCTCACCTTTGACCGTACTAGAATCGGTTATGTCAGTACCTGGGACTTGTGTGGTAGTTTGCAACGTTGTAGGCTGCTCAGTGGTCGTGGCTGTATTTAGGCAATTAAATAAACTATAGTCTTAGGCAAAATAACGGCATCGAACATTTACGACGGGTTAAAGGGATCGTATACGTTTGGTAATTACTCAAAAAATTAATGGCAATAAAAACTTACTTGGTGAGAAGTACAGCAGCTTTGGATAGTATAATGCATTTTTAGAAACTTTTCACTTCGAAGTACTGCGGTTAAATGGAAAAAGATATCACTTTATCCTAACAAAAACAAAAAATTGAAAAGTGTTACTGCAGTGACGTTTCTCAGATTGTGTATTCCAATGCAGATTATTTTTCCTGCGTGGACATAACCGCTCCAGATTTTTTAGGCAATATCTCAAAATTGCTACCACCTTTTGAAATGAAATTCAAAGTTAGTTTTATGGTATATATCTATAACTATATAGGATTGAAACAAACAGTGGGTTCAAATTACCAAACGTATGCAATCCCTTTAATGATTAAAATTTGTTTTTGGCAATGCATGTTGAGAGTTTTGATGCATTTACTGTTTTCTTTAATTGTTATGCATTGATGACACAAACATAATACAATTTGCAAACGAATTATAAATCATTCATCAAATTGCCACACATATAAAGACACAGTCAAGTAATTTGGACGACCACATCATAAAATATAGTCTGTAAAAATTCATCAATATAGCAATTGCTGCCTTAGTTTCCCGCAGTTAATGTTACATCTTCAACTGAATAACCGTGCAATATTAACCTGCGGGACTGTGTATGTTTAATGTACGTGTACATGTAACCATGACTGCATAATGTATAACAAATATTTACAAATAACACCATTCATTCGTACCGGTATTATACAATAAACCAGATCACAATTGGCCAAGCACTTCATTTTTCCTGGTACTGTTTACATGAAGTGGTAAAGCCCAAGCAAAGTCCAAAAAAACATATTTATCTTTTTTTTGCAGTTAAGGCGACACACACAAACATTAACACGCACTTATGCAGTACCGGTACCCAAGTTTGTTTGCCTTATTGCTTACACTTAAACATTTAATCTGGATGATTCAAAGATTGGGTACCTTGAATGGTAAAATGGAATAGAATATTATTCCCTTTTGTGTAAATAATTGCCGGTGACTTCCTTAGTTCCTTTTTATGCAGAAAACTTGAAATTCCCCGAATCAAATTAATGATTGTCTAGTTTCATATGTCTTGGTAGTAAGAGTTCATTCTAGGTTTTTTTTAATTCACAGTAAATAATTATTTAATAAAGGTGTAAAACAGATCAAATGTATTAAATTCATTCTTTATAGTTTAATTCCTAAACCTGTAAGGCACTGTGTACATGTGTGGAAATTTAAAATCTGTATTTAATTTAATTTTTTTTTTTACATTTATATGGAAATTGCAGTCAAAACAATGTCAGCTGTACAATTCAGGACAGACGCATTGGCAAAAAAAAATTCTCATAATTTATGAGAGCTGTTAGCCTTTATGTTGTTATGGCAACCACAGCGGCAGTCTCTGCTGTTTTGAATGAACGCGGAGGCGAGATCTGTAGTTGGAAAGAATTGCACATGCACAACGCGTAGCACGGTGTATTGCATATAATTATCTGCCAAGCATTAATGATTTGCACACTTATACCACCCCCCCCTCGCAATTAATACTACTGCACATTTTTAGTAACAACCCTAAAACTAATTCCGAATTTTTCAAACAAAATTTGAGGATTTGTTGGATAAACTATAACAAGATGTTTTTTTAACCTCTAAGTAAGAATTTTACAATTTAACTGATGTACCTAAATTATGATTTGTAACATTACAAAATGTAAATCAGTTCTACATGTTAATTCTTCGTACTGTTTTTCTAAATGTAGTTGTGATTGCCATGCAATTTGCTCTTAAAATCAAAGGAACCTGTGTTTTGAACTTAGTGACGTGAATGAATTTTTGTGAAATTAGCACATGCTGCAACAATGGGGAGGGTGTGGTCAAATTGTTGTAACAGAAACACAACAAACCTTAAAAACTAATTCAACCCATGAACAAATTATGACCAACACAAATTGAAAAAAAACCACAATAATAATTTATAAAAAGGTGAAAGTCATGTTATCTTTTTCACAAAAGGGATGGGTACCTGTATTTCTAATTTGACCTTAACAGAAACTGCCGGTTTCATTTTGCATGCAAACAAATTTTAGAGGTTTTCTTTACTCCCAAATAACAAAAAAAGGGATTTGATAAATTTATTAAATTCGTATTCAAAGGGAAAAGAAATCCTGAAAATTTGTTGGCCTGTGAAACATATAAAAAAGCATGCATTAACAGCAAACACGCCTCTAAAATCCTGCAAACTAAAAAAAATTACCAAAACCAAAAACAAAACAAAACAAAAACACACAAAGATACTTACTTATTTCTGGTAAGCATGGCTCGAGCAATTCAATTAATCGTGTGTAATTTTTTGTGTTGTTGATGGCGCATCGCCTCACATCTGCACACGAAAGAAAAAAAAGTAAATGATCGACTGACTTTAAGACATTTCAGATTTGACCTGAAAATCTTATTTCTTTTGACAGCAAAGACTTGGCCAACAGTAGACCAACTTTTGTACAATGTTGTATAGGCTAGAAACATTGTTTATGGTAACCATTGGTAACCTGATTTTTAACTAGATTTTCTGTGACCTTTTGATTTTAAATCTTGAACTTGTAAAACACTTAGAGTTGTTGTTGGATTATTGATGAATAATAATTGAACCGATTAATTAATCATAATTTCTCACCTACCTACCCGGATAAATCCTAGGGCGTTTCTGAATCAATGTATTCATGTGTAAAACATAATGGTCTGAAAAAGACACTGGCACTGCAGGACAGCATTTATCTATGTTGACGTAATTAAGTATAGTTTGGCGTGTTGTGCATAATATAGTACTCATGATACAAAGATCTTTGTTACCCCAACATTTGTCAATTTATAATATTTTTTCAAACCATCTTTAAAAAAGAATTTACCAATATCAAAACAAAATTAATTATTTTGCTATGATTATTTTGCAAAGTCTAAAACTGATCATTAGGCCAATAAAACAAAAAGCTTTTATTTATTTAATTCAATTTATTTCATTCAACACCCAACACCGCTATAGCGCCAATTACATACAGGATGAGAGAAGATAATGTGAAGAAGATACAGTTTTAGAGGTGGGAGGAAAACCCCAGAAAAATATTCTGGGGAAAACCCAACAGAATCAGGCAGGGACTGCAAACCCAATCCACATATTGGCCCAGGCTGGATTCGAACCCGGATCACAGCGGTGGAAGGCAAAGAAAGAACCGCTGCGCCAACCTGACTCATTATAATGGGAGGAGATGGCAGATTTGTCCAATATAAATTTTTCCATTATCTTAACAATTGTGTTGATAATTTGTTTTCCTCCTCCAAATAAGTCATAATGCTGAAGCCTCCAATTTCAATATGTTTTTGCACACCCCCTAGGAAGTGTGTTATACTAGCTTCTTAACCAGCCTGCATTCACAGGGTTTAATTAAGATTTTGGCAAGACAACTATGTGAAAAAAACCATGAGAGACAGACATTTTACCTGGGAATTCGGGTAGCTTTGGCAGTCCCTCTGTAGTACAGGTTTTGACTGTACAAATCCTGTTCACATCAGTAGTGTTTGTCGAACAGTACTGTACGGCACTTGCACCGCACGTGCAAAGAATTACGCACACAGACGTCCAATAGTAAATAACCTTCAAGACGCACGACGCAGGACCCATGATGTCCTCAGAATGCATCCTCCTCGACAAGCTCATGATCTGGAAGTTTGCGAAGATTTGCTGAGCTCACAATTGTATACACACGGTTATTTTCTAAGCTTCACTGAATGCTGAAGCACATTCTTCAACTCGACTTATCATCAGTGCAGTCACGAAGTCATCAACTATCATCCACTGATGAAATTAGCCTCGAGGATGAAGAGCTCAGAAATACGATTATTTCCTCAACTTCACTGAAGCTTGTTATGAAGCTTATATCCTCGAAAGCTTATATCCACAAATTATTCAACTAATTTATCTGCACATCTGTGATGTCATCATCAGATCAACCGCTGATTTTTAGTAGAACCTCTTGACGTTATATCCAAACTTCAGTTGAAGTCCGGCGCTAAAAAGTGGTCGAGTGTAAATTGTTGCCTCCCTGGGATCGGGAGGGTAGTAATTGTTGCCAACACAAACCTGTACAGCAAATTTAAACAAATACATATGATGAGATCCCCTGATGAAAATTTGAGCATTTTTATTTTAGTAAATGGAATTTCCTGAGGCATGGCTGTAGTGTTCATGAACTGTAGTCCTGTGTGTGGATATTCCTAGGAGACAAATTGCCATAGCAACATAACATCAACAGTAACACTCGGCACAGTTGAGAATGTCACTGTGCATGATAATTGATTTACAAAACCCTCTGGAATTACATGTGGTACAAGATGGATAAAGGACCAAAATGACATTGGGTCATCTCATTTAATTAATGAAAATCATTGAGAACAAACATTTGCAATCCACTTTGTGATGTTCTGAACAAAATGTGTATATTCGTCCCATGTACATGTACATATCATTCATACATCTTGTACATTTACCGGTAGCAATTTATATGATAAACATCTAACAAAAGAAATACACTACAGCGCACTTACAATGGAAATCAATTGTTACTTGGCGCCGTAAATCCATTGTTACTTGTTCACAGTGTAGCGCCAATACATCGGCGATAGGCTGATGATGATGACCACGGGCACGTGTGAATAAACACCAAATAAACAGAAAGGAAACTGCAAAATTTATTCCCGGCAAAAACTACCTACGGACGCCATGAATGCTGGGGTCCCGTCCGGTGCGACGATCAACACAGTGCGACAGGCATGCACAACGATAACCTCATTTATATTCTTGTAACTAATTAAAGGCGGTGCCTAGTTTGGAATTTGATCATTGTTATTTTCGTCGATCATCTGGGGCCAATTTCACGGAGCTGCTAAGCACAAAAACGTCTTGCTCATTAAAAACAAGTTATCAGCCAAAATTCTAAGTGTTTTTTATGCTAAGCAAAAAACCAGCTGATTTTCAATCAAAAACAATAAAGATCACGTGAAAATTTGGTCTGTGTAACCTTGTTTTTACCAAGGACAAATTTTCATGCTAAGCAATTTTTTGTGCTTAGCAGCTCCGTGAAATTGGCCCCAGGGTCGTGGTATGGTATGTGGGAGTGGCCTTGCACTGACGCACGAGAGGAGGGCGGTGGCGACCGGATGAATCAGGGGGATGAATATACATACATGTAGTGAAATTCTGCGGGACCAAGGATCAGACGGAAAACATAAGACAAATCCAACGATTCACCCTGGATAAATCTCCGCATACAAACTGCATAGGCAGGGCAGTTGTACTTGTATGAACTATGTGAAAAACTAATAATAGTAAGATTTTACTGCATGTTGGTAGGCCCTAAACACCACAAATTTCCGAATTAATAATAGTGCTAACAAATTCTGCTGTTATTTTTGTACCTAATAATCTACTCAAATGGTCGCCGTAAGTATGTAGCGCTGCTTTAATCCGGCGCGAAAAAAGGGAATTCCCCTAGTTTTTCCCGAATCCGCCAGCTGGCGTACGCGCATGGTACGGCGGGTTCCGTTTTTTTGAAAAGGCTGAAACGATAAATATAAATCAATGTTTAATTAGTTGTGGCAATGTAACTTGTACCTATACTAGTGCTTATTGCCATTGCTGCTACTTATTCCTCCATGCTTCTACCCTAAACCGGACCAAGCAAAATGCTTTCGTCGGTAGACCGTCAGAAAATCGCTTATTTTATAAGCGATGCTATTGTTGCTAATGTTAATTATTATGAAATTCAGCAATCGTTCTTACTTTTTTTTCTGGGGACGGAAGGGATATTAAAACATATTTTTGTAAATAGTACATTTTTCTTCGTTTGTGTAGTTTTTTTCATTATTTCTCCATGGTTTTTTCATTGAAAAAAATTTCTCTTCGCTCGACTCGAACTCGCGCTCGGAATATTTTTGCCCCTCCTTTGTGCATGAATTGCGCCCTCTGCCACCTTGAATCGTCAACATGGGTCTTGAACGAAGACTACAATGACCCCGTAAAAGCAGTGATGGTGTGCTATTGTTGATAAAGAAACGGCTTAACATGGGTGGATGGAAATTAGAAACTGCCCGAGTAAGTACTATACATGTAATTATGTTCTACAAATAAAACAATAATTATATTTTACTGCCCAGCATGATTAGTTAATTTCCCTTTACCAGTTATGATATGTGAAAGCATTGTGGACGCGTTTAAGTTTATGTCAATGAATAATTATTATATTAATATCTCTTTATTCCAGATGGGCATATACGTGTTCTTTCCTGTAGTGATGTTCTACTGTTTCAACAGGACAGAGCTATTTGAAAAATATGTCACTGCGAAAGTTGTGAGTGTAAAAATTGAAATATCTAGGCCTAGGGCCTATATTTAACGTTAAATAAACCATAGCCTAGGGATAGTATTACAGTCAAACCTTGATATAGCGGCCATCGACGGTGCCGGTTTTTGTGGCCACTATACGCAAGTGGCCACTATAGCAAAACGTACACATGTACACACACCCATACATGTACATGTATGAAGTCCAGGAACCAAACAACAGGGGAGATTTCAAAGTCAACAGAGGGCGCACTTCATTTCTGCGGCCGGAGTACACAGGTTTCACGGCAATGTAATTGTACACATTTTATTTCCTGTGGGCTAATATGGGTTGGCCACTGGCCGCGTTACGCAGTGGCCGCATTAGCAGAAATGGTTATGGTATGTTTATGCAAGAATCAAACTGGGACCAAGCAAAGGTGGCCAGTTAAGCCAGGTGGCCGCTGTATCAAGGTGGCCGCAATGGCAGGTTTGACTGTAGTAATAATAAACTGTTTACCATATGCAAAATCAATTCAAGCCAAGCTGCCATCAATTCTCAAAATTTGTATAAGGCGAATAAGAGGTTCTCAGTCGGTACACATTTTACCAGTGAAGTTTGAAGTCTCAAATCAATTTTTGACAGATTTGTACAATATTTTGCACTTGAGTGTGTTTGTAAAGACTAGGCAGAAATTTGGACTCTGTTGACTAACTTTAGCCAACAGTACATATACTACTAGTGGGTCAAGTTCAACAAACAAACAAACAAAAGAAGACAAGTTAATGACAGAAGACTATTTATATTGTATCGGTTTAAAAAAAAAAAAATTATTATTATTATTTTTTTTTTATTTTTTTGGGGGGGGGGTTTCCCCAAAAATATGTTTTGTTATCTTTTCTGTTGAACTACCTGAAGCAGACATATTCAGGATATAGCTTGAACTTATTTGCTACTAACTATGTCAATCCTGTTCAAAGATAAAAGGTTATTCGCCAAACAAAATTCAAAGCTCTAAAAAGATTTCACTGCGAACTACACTGATCCTGTTCAAAGATATTTATTTATAGTAATAGTAATGGATATTGTATGTATATATATATTTGTTTCCCTTTGCAGAAGATAATGTATCCTCCAGAGAGCAAAATGCATGTAAGTAGATTTCTGTTGTTTAACAGATGCTGAAAAGCTGTCATCTATAATTTCTGGACTAGATTCGAGCCACGTACCTTGTGAACACCATCCAACCCTTCTCCCGCCATCCAACCCTTCTCCCACTAGATTTCAGTTTTGATGTAAAATTCCTTGCTTATTAAAAACTTTTCTTTCAGATGGCAACACTGTCCACTTGTCCAGATTGATTTTCAATGGGCCATCATTATTCATTTTAGTTACACGATGGATAAGTGAGAGAAGAAAATGTGAAGAAGTTACAGTTTTAGAGATAGAAGAAAAACCTCTGAATATTTCGGGGGAAAACACACACAGCTTTACCTTACATACGTACTGTGGACATTCCTTTTTCTTCGTGTAGTTAAAAAACGTTGACTAAATACTCATTTTTCTCGCTTTCTTTAAACAAATTTAACCTCAAATGTTGATTCTAGGCCTCTCAGCTGTTCCTTCTATCTTTTCTATATATAACCCTAACCCGTTTTTCCTCTAGCGCTCTTTTTCGGAAAACGGATTGTGGACCTGGGCAAGTCCACAAACCGTAACCTCTTCTTGCATCGTGTGGACCTACATGTATAATGTTCGGAGGTCCACAGTGCGTATGCAAGACTAACTCGTGGAATCAGGCAGGGACTGAAAACCCAGTTCACATATTGGCCTAGGCAGGATTTGAACCCAGGTCATAGCAGTGGAAGGTTAGGAAAAAACTGCTGCGCTGACCTGACCCCCTAACGATGGTGGGCAGGCGGAACAGGTGCAATATCATCCCTATATGCAGTTAGTGGAGTGTCGTGGCCGAGCGGTTAAGAGCTTGGTTTTCTGTTCCGCAGAGCGCGAGTTCGAGTCCCGGTGTCGACACGTGTGTCCTTAAGCAAGGCAATTAAACCACTATTGCTTCGTCCTTCGGATGGGACGTAAAGTTGTAGGTCCCGTGTGTTGTATAATTTATAATGTGTGTATATATCTTTCCCATTATAACATTATAAAATTGTATAATGCACGTAAAAGAACCCAGAACACTTATCGCTAAGAGAAGGGGTTTGCCCCGGTGTTCCTGGCTGACACAGCCTCTGTCTACGGGTTTCTTCTGGCTTACGAGCTACAGTGCCTTGAGCGCTTTTGAAGGATCCTTGGTTTCATTACCAGAAAATAATAATAATAATAATAATAATAATATTAAATCATCTGTTATTGTAATCAAACTTGTGAATTGATTTCATAGTTCGACTGGTTATTGACTTGATAGCAAAATGTGTGTCTGAATTCAGAGGAAGGAGTTTGACGAGTTGCGAGACAGGATGGGAGAGAGGATAGCGATCAAGCAGAAGAAACGGGAGGAGCAGAGCTTGCGTCTTATTGAGGCAGCAAAGGTTTCACAGTCCTGAGAGGGTGCATCATCTGAGGGGTGATTGATGTAGCCATAGGACTCAATAGTGGAGAGAAGAAACACTGAGACTTTGAAACTCAATTTGCGATGATCGATGTACAATCCATCTGAAAACTGTGCTCGCAATAGACTTATCATCAGAGACTGTTGACTAAAACTAGGACAGTTTAGAAATATAAATTGGTTGTTTGGCCTTTTAACCCTAACCCTGCTAAACCCAACAGGATGCAACTATATTAGGCCCTGTCGGATTGAGAAGTAAACCAATTTTTGCATTATGTAGGGTTACTGGTAAATAACGGCAAGTTGGTGGACTCTCTTGAATCCAGTAGCAAACTGAAAAAGTAAGACAGTTGAATCCTGTTTGATTTAGCGGGTAAATCATTGTTGTATGCTCAGGTATCCAACGACTTGGTGTGTTGGATTCTTTTGGAGTGAACATGAAACTCATGAGTCATTGTTGGACTATGTTGGATTCAGCAGGGAAGCAGATCCTCTTGTACGTTTGTTTTGTTCCCCTTTTTTGTTTGTCAAGATGTTCAAAAATGGCATATGGAGTCTTTAATTTTCCCGACTATTTTACTAACTCAGCAAAATTTGTAAGCCTTTTTTTATATAGCTACAATTTTGTTAGAAACAAATGAAAAGACAACAATAATTTTGTAGAATATACTAGAAGTGTATGAATTTTAAGAAGTGGGAAGGGACTGGAAAATGATCTTGTACATGCCCTGTGAACTAACCAAATTGTCTAGAGGGCCAAGGTCCATGTCTTGCCCTACTCTACATCACTCAACGTGATGCATCAAGTTTTCTTGCAGATATGTATGGGGATACACAAGAAATATCCATTTGTGAAACTTGTGAAACAACCTTCCAAAATCCTCAAACTGCCCGGAGAATTTGAGGTTTCAGGAGGGTAAGGGTTAGTGATGTCTTTGGGTTTTTTTTTAGGTTTTAATGATTCGTGTTATGAATTGCAACATTTGGGTTTTGAAGAATTAAAGTTACTCCCGACTTCAATAACTTTTGTAGAGAAATGTTTTGGTTTTACTTTACACTGGACTCGGTATGTGGCATTGAAATTGCAAAAGAACATAATTTAAAATACCTTGGGCCCAGCTAGACTGTGGAGTATGTTTATTATTAGTTCACTTATTTCACAATGGTCAGCGTATTGTTAATGTTCAGTCACGCACGCCGTTTTCAATCCTGAACAATTTGCTCAGAAGTACGATGGGAACAATAGCATCGAAGAATGAATGCAGAAAAGTTATTGACGAGGCAGGTTGGCATAGCGACCAATTTCAAAGCCTGACAACATTTGCGCCTGGGTTTTTCCCTTTTTTCTACCCCGCGTAGGAGCCAATTGAGTCCCTGGTAAATACCTTTACAATGAACTTGCTGGTTTGAATGAACTTGTAAATTGCGGTAGAGAAAGCAATTGTGTGGCAGTGTTGCGCAGTACAACTTGTGTGCCGCCATATTGTCGATTTTGAGTCTGGCGTTCTTCCAACTCCTACAGAAAGGTAACATTTTTAATCTGTTTATTATCCGATTACATCAATTGGTTAAGTTTTTAATTGAGTTGTGGGAAAGGAAATAGTTGGGTGTAGGTTTTATGTGACTCTTACATATGTGTGACCCAGCATGAGTAAATGAGACACTTTGAGGCAAAAATAAAATTTCATCATTAAAAGCTAAACAAGCTTTAAATGATGAAATCAAAATCGCAATTTTCATTTTTGCCTCAAAGTGTCTCATTTACTCGTGCTGGGTCACATGTGTCTCTATAAATGTCATACATTGAAGTAATGATTTTTTGTAGGACTAGTAGTAAGGGGTACCATACTTTGTAACATACATATTTTATTAATTTGTGGATGAACAAAAAATTAGCCACTGACTAATGTTAATTTATGAGAACAAAAATTGTGGATGACCAATTCAATCAGCTGATACATTTGAGGACAACTATTTTGATTTAGTTGTGGATGGCCATTGTGATTAGTTGATTCAGTTGTGGATGACCATTTCAATCAGCTGAAATAGTTCTGTATGACCATTTTAGCTGATTCAGTCGTGGATGAACTGACTGCCACTGCTTGATCCACTACAGGGCCCTCGTACTAATCAGCGGATGAACTAACTCCCGTCATGGCTTCTTTGTCGCATCTCCTGTGCGTTCTGTTTGTCACATTCCTGTGGGGGGCCTGTACCCTTTCGGCAGCGGTTGAATTGTGCGTGCCAAACACCCGTCTGACGTGTACTGTCTTGTGTGCCTGTAACGCCTCGTCCACTACGAATGAAACGTGCGAGGATGAATTGCCCACTCTACCAGATTTCCCAGGTAAAAGGGAATAGTTAAATGTAACTTGGTTTTGTAATTCAGTTTATCTAGCTACATAGTTGCATGAATTGTAAGCTAATTGTGTGTTAGATGTTTTTTATTTAAATCTTTATGCTTTGTGTTTATAACTGTTGAATGTTGAATCTATTGATTGTTTAATTCACTATTGCTTTAATGCTTGTTGATCATGGCCCCCAACCCCCTTTTTTTTTTACTAGTTCGCGCCGGGATTAATTTAACATAGCCGAGCCGCGGGATTATTTTTTACGAAACTCAATTCGAGGCGGGTGCAGGCCGATGGTACCGGGAACCACACCCACGAATTTCTGGCCTTGCTCGTGACTATTTATGCGCCATCTGTTTTGAATCTGGGGAAAATCTTGCATGTATGCGCGAACTGGTTATTAAATCCATGAAGGTTGTCTGCCACTTTCCAAAACAAGAATGACCATTTCTAAACTCTTTGCAACACAATTTCCTAATAAACCAGCTGGAAATTAACCCAATCAAAAATTATTGGAAAATATTGATCCCAAGTTGTGATCAGACATTGTTTTTTATTGACCCTTTCGCACTGTGGGGCTTGCAGTGTGGGCCCATCATTCATTTAATAAATCCCTGACGAATTATCTTTCTCTTTTACTTGCAAACTAAATTATCTATTTTTGTTTGTTTCCGCAGTCTTTTGGATTGTTACTACATGTTTACAAAACGGTAAGTTGTTTTCAAATATTTTGGGGGTTTTAAATTTATAAAATATAATTGTCCCCATTAATTTTTTTGAAAAAATTCTGGAAATTTGTGGAGATCATTGCAGTCAAAATCTGTCACTAATTTTGAAATTGGAGCATCGCACACCTAAATCCTAATGTACGAGTTAATATAATTTTTTGGAAGAATAATGGAATGAGATGTGTATAAAATTGTTTTTGTTTAGATAGAAATAAAAAGACTTCATTAATGATGTAATTTTAGTTATCTTATGTTTAGTGGGGCAGTAAGAGAAATATATTGTGTGGAATTCTGCCGTCGATGTTAAAAAGCATGAAATTTGGCCCATAGTCTGAGTATGTTATGAGAAAAATATTTGGATATAGGGCCATCAAAGATTTGTACTTGGAAGATCTTGTTAAGATCGAAATATTAGGCCCTCTTATTTGATTTGTATAATTCAGGTCATTCCAGCCAGTAAGCAGTTTGCAGCAGTTTTAATCCTATTCTTGAAGAAATATAGGTAGATTGATAAGCAATGACAGACATTTTGAACTTTGAAAAGATTTTGAAAAATACATGTTTTTTCTCCCAGTCCCTCCGAGATCTTTCTATCTGACATACGTATACTCCGACTGTGTTCCAAATTCCATCATCGAAGGCACAAATCTATCACCAATTCTCTTTAGTTATTAAAGAAAATCTGTCTGAATTGTGTTTTCTAGAAAATTGTTTTAGTTCAACTGGTCTTTTTTTCGCTTTCGTTGGTGTACCCAACTCTCAAATCAGTTTCCTTCTGAAAATAGAAATGTTAGTGGTTGCTATGACAACAACGCTGTAGTAGGATTCTTTGTGACTGTGTTTTGAGCCGACATTGATTTCTGAAGCGCAAAGGATACTTTGTTCCCACAAATCACTGAACCATACCGCAATTTCTGTATGGATGGGAAACATGCATTGAAAAAGGAAGTGGCATGTTTTGTTTTTTTATCGCTGCATGGGGTACAATATGGTCGCATCATATACAATCGAATCATAATGTGCAGATGCCTGAAGTCGCACTGCTGCAACCATATGAACAAAGATATTAACAAAAAGGGAGACCGACAACATAGGGCTGGATAGCTCAGTTGGTAGAACACTGGACTGGCAATGTGGAGGTTGCAGGGGTTTTTTTTTTTTTTTTTTTAATTTTAAATTTTGTTTTTGTTACACTTTTTATTTAAAAAAAATAATAAAACCAAACACTTACAATGTAAATTAAATTGTTTAGTAAATAAAAAAAAACGTGCGTCATTGTCTACACTTGTTGACTAAATGTCAAGCTTTCTAGGAAGAAGTAAAGGGCAGTATACGATCCAACATAAGAATAACATCTTACTAAAAAAAGACTACCATGTATGTTGTTTAGTACTTGGAATATATTATTAACCTCTTTATTTAGGTGAAAAAACAACAAAACCATTTATCATTGTATTTAAAGCCTGTAGTTCATGAAGTCTTGTATCCTATTTTAAATCTCCTGAAACAGTGACAACAACAGAGACACCAACTACGAGTACAGAAACATCAACACCGTGGAGCACGACTCCCATTTCAACAACGGAGACACCAACTACGAGTACAGAAACATCAACACCACCAACTATGATTACAGAAACATCAACACCACCAACTATGATTACAGAAACAACACCGTGGAGCACGACTCCCATTTCAACAACTGCAACACCAACTACGAGTACAGAAATATCAACACCGTGGAGCAAAACTCCCATTTCAACAACAGAGACACCAACTACGAGTACAGAAACATCAACACCACCAACTATGATTACAGAAACAACACCGTGGAGCACGACTCCCATTTCAACAACTGCAACACCAACTACGAGTACAGAAACATCAACACCGTGGAGCACAACTCCCATTTCAACAACAGAGACACCAACTACGAGTACAGAAACATCAACACCACCAACTATGATTACAGAAACAACACCGTGGAGCATGACTTCAATTTCAACAACTGCAACACCAACAGGTATTATCAGATGCTAATGTTATCTGTAATCTTAAGATATAAATTTCCCTTATTTGCAATTTAAATACAATTGTAAAATTGAGCCTGGTAGACCAAAAGTCAAGTTGGTGAGCAATCACTATGTAATACAAAAGGTCATTTATTAAACACCATTTGTGACCTGTTCCAACGAAACCCGGACAAAGTCGCACAATGTGTTTTGTCACAATGTACTCCTGAAGTAATTTCGGGATGGATTTTACCATTTTGAGGTTTAAGGTTTTCCTAAGTCACTTACTATTAATCTACAATCTCCTCAAATTTGAACAAAATCCGTCTACCAGAAGTGTGTTTTTTGGTCAATTTTGTGAAACATTTGTGTATAGAAATAATACGCTGTTTATCTCATAATTAGGTTGTCAGGGTTTTATCACTAAATCCAGACCCCAGGGAAGATAGGGTGGGGGTACATATGTAAATGATACATCATTTTAAAGCTGAGAACCTAGAGAATTTGAAAAAAGCAAAATCTGAAAAACTAAAAAGTCGACTTTGTCCGGGTTTTGTTGGAACAGGTCACATTTGTACCCAAATAAATCTCATAACTTTAATTTTGTTGCCTGTCACAAAACAAAACAGCACCCCTAAAATTTCCTACCCAATAAAAAAAGCTGTTATGCAGATTCCCGAGTTTCACACTAACTTTATGCTCATTTTGTGGCAGTAGGTGTTATTTATTTATCAGAAACAAATGTTTCCGACCACCACTTCACAGACAACTTCACCAACAGAAATAAACTGAAATTCCTGAACAAACTACAAGTAGTATTGACATTATGCTACCGTTAACCTTCTTCCAAAACAGCTACACAAACTTCCGAAGTGTTTGCAACTTCGCTGCTGTCATCTTTGCCTTCCGAAACAACATCGACTGCTAGTCTAGACAATACTTTGCCTTCAGAAACTTCTGCTAAAACGACCGACATTTCTTCTGAAACTGCGTCACCCGAAATGTCCGAAACGCCACCTTTGCTTGTAGCCACTAGCACAGATGCTACTTTGCTTTCATCACAAAGTACTTTCAAAATGACAGTGTCGACGACGATTTCCCAAAGTACAACTCCACATCAGGCTACAGGTACGCAGTTGCTTTCAGACACTTGTCCCCAAAGTTAGGATTGTCAGTTTGGTTTGTGATTTACCCTATGTTTTTTTTATACTGTTGGCCCAGACACAACTACAGATACTATGACTGAAGTGACCATGGGCAGCACTCAATCCACTGTCACTACACACTCGACTACCCCTGAAATAAGTACACAAGGCCCTCCAGGCAATCCCAGCCAAAGAGGTAAACGTTCAAGTATTGTTCAATTTAGAGTTCATAAAAATAAGGGGTCCAAAATGGGCTTCAAACTTTTTGGTTTGTTTTGCATCTATTTTGCTTTCTGTAATCACTCTTGGAGATAGAAGGCATCTAAGAATGTGTACTGAATTAAACCAAAAATGGCACCTATTCCGTGGATAAATGTCATTTAAAGTTTGAATTTACTAACCAAAAAGGTGAAACACTAAGAAAAAGGCCTTAAAAATGTTGATGGTATGAAATACCATCCCGTTATTATTTCCTTCATTGTTCTTTACTTTGGCTTGTGTCTAATTTTCATATGAATGACATAACCAGTTGGGGGATTCCTGAAGAAACATAGAAATGAAATTAACACCCTTGCATCTGTGGTCAAATGTTAAATAAAAGCTGTCCGAATTTAGATATAATTTTCCCTGTGAAAGCGTTCAACTAATCAATTTTTGTTTGGCCTGTCTTTTCCATGTTAGCTGCTATGTGTGTGATTGCTGCTATTTCCATTGGCAGTTTGCTGGGGCTTGCGTACGTCTTCATCTGCCTAGTCCTAGGTTACGTCTTTTTCGTCTTTGGAAAGAACGCCTTGATAAGAAAGTGAGTAAAAATGTGTGAAGACTGGACGTGCCAAAGCTTCCAAGTCAACCTAACGTATGTTGTTTAAAATTAACAATTCATATTAGGTTTATAACTTTGTAGTGAGTAAGAGTAATGTTGCTTTATTTTGTGTGGTAATTAGGTTTTTTTGAAGCCAAGTGTTGGATTAGCGTATATATTATGCAATGAGAGCTTGAAGTGAATCAGTGCAAATGACAAAAGATTTTAATCCAACTATTTTCTCCTTTATTTCAGTAAAGTTCATCCAGATTGCGAGGGCCGTTTAAGGCCACCAACACCAAACACTGGAAAAAGTAAGATTTTGCAAAGATCTAGCATCTTATTGTAACTGTACATGTTATTTTGTGATCAGTGCTGAACATACTTTTACGCTTGTAACAAGGACGAAACCGTTTTCATCTTTGAAATTGCGCTTCTCCTGAGACATTTTCATCTTGTTTGTTATATAGCAACTCAAATCCTGGTAACTTTTTCTGTATGTTGTTACCCCAACCCTCTGTTAAAAGTTTGTATTTTGGGCCCTAACAAGTGTGCTGTCTGATCTTGATTGTTGGGCGAGATTGAACTCACCTACCATGCTTGAACAAAACTATTTCATTCTGGGCGTAGTGGAGAAAAATGTAAAATATTGAATGGGGATGAATTATCAGATCGATAGATATTTTGTATTATGTCTACTAACCCTATAACTATTTGTTTAAATGAGAATTTCTTTTGTTTTTGTACGGGAAAACAAAATCTTTGCCTTATGTCTCCAAGTGCAAATTTTAAATGAGCATAACTTATTATGGAAAGTGCGATTAAAACACAAACAGTAATTTACGAACAACTTTATTCTTTTTCTGAAAGATTTAAAACCTAAATTTCAACCTCTGCCTAGTCCCGTAACTCCTTTGCCATTGTGAAGTAATTATTTACCAACTTTGGCGGATGTCTTATGTGAACATTTTGTTTGACATCCAGAAACGCCACCAGTGCATCTGTGGTACATTGCAGCGACTCTTGTCGTTGTCAGCGTGTTGCTGGTGATCCTTGCGATCATCTTCCTAGCCACTTCCGTCAGTCACTGCGCCAGTCTGGCTATTATCTGCATCTGCCTCGTCATGTGCGTCACCAGTCTTGGAATCTTCTTGTACATCATAAAGGTTATGAAGACCAGCCAGTGAGTATAGACTCTGAATGGAAACTTGGCTCGTATGTGATGCGATCAAACAAAATGAGTCCGAAGTTTGGAAATCTGATTGTGAGAAATGGGCCATAATATTCAACCATTCACCAAAATGGCAAAGTTATTTATAAAATAAATACCAGAAATGTTTGATTTGATGCAGTGTTTGTCTTTATGTATTGTTCTGTTATTGTCGTACGTTACAGCAAAGTTGTCGAAGCCAAGGACTTTGTTATGTTAAAAATTGAGTACTATAACTGTCAAGTTTAAACCTTCTTTTCTTTCTTTTGATCTCAAAGTGCCCTTCAAATGAATGCGTGCATACAAAATTATAAGACTTCTTTTGCTTGATCGCATCACATATTTCCCCTCGATGTTCTGTATCTCGCTTGAATTTCTTCTGCCTGGTGCGTGCTGTTTAAAGAAGATATAATTATTACCTTCAGTTTTCCCGAGTACATTTTCTTTTAGTTTCTTTTGTAGGCCTGGAGTGGTGTATAGCCTTGTTCAGGGAAATATGTCGTCCCCAAAAAATACAAATGATCTCCTGCCTCAAGTGTTAAAATGTACGTTCTCCTTGCTTTCGCCAAATTAGCCACCACCCATTTCAGCTATGCCTACAGCCCACCCCACACCCTACCTGTTTGTGAATGGGTTTTGTTATTATTTCCTTTCCACCCAGTAACACGCAAGGTCTGTTAGCCCCGAGCCAGGGCTCACTCAGAGAGACTGCTTTTGTTGCTGAGAAGTCACTGACCATCTTGAAGTCAGAAGGTAAAGGAAGAAATGAGCATCAGATCCACACCTGTCTGTAATAATATCTCTGTGTATTGATGAAGTTAACCAGTGTTTACTGCATTGCAGTTATAAGGGGAGGGGAGGAAACGCTCGCTATACTGTAATGCGCCAAATACAGCAAAATGTGCAGTTGCTGTAGTTAATACATTCGAACACATGGAAAGATGGTTACTGTGTAGGGTATTATCCTTAGACAGTCTTGAGAAATGAGCATTAAAGTGTCTGTACACTTTGTATACGAGCTGCGGCTGTGACCCTAACTTCCTGCTCCTATGATGCCTGTGCGTAGACGTCATCAATACCTTGGCCTACTTTAGCCTTGACCAAGTTTGTTCCTTGAACGTGCAGCCACTTTACTGCGTACAGGTGATTAGTTTGATACGTCTGACATGCTAGCCTCAAATGAGGGTTCCATACGCTTGTAGTTGAGACGAGTGATAGCTTTGCTGCCAAGTTGTTTGTGATTGGCCAACATGACACTGCATATATATGGGGTCAAAGTTTACGATGTACAATTGGCTAGGTCAAATGTAAAGAAACACGTTTCAAATTTGAAATGGCAGGGTGAAGTCCATCATTGGCCTCGAATATGCCATAGTTTTTGAATTTGGACGACAATGCATTTAGTAAAAGTCTAACCCCAACTGAAGTGCTAATATGAAATAAATCATTGTGGATGTGAAATGCTTTCAGGTCTGAATCCTGTTGAGTTGGCTCGGCCGTGCTCACCCAGTCTGTCTATTGGTGGACGGGTCATCAAGACATCACACAGCGTGAATCCTAAAGGTATATAGTAGTCAAGATTTGTAAGAATCTTAAAACATTATTGATCTTTAAAACGGATATGAATTAGTAAGATGAGTGTATACAAAAATGTCATGAATAAAGTAATCGGAAGGTCACAGATTAAAACACACTGCAGTCATTTTTCTAACATGAATACTGCAAAATCCTGTTTACTATTGAGCTATAAATCAGCCAAACAGCTTCTAAGTGGCCTATTACAACAAGGGTCTGCAAGCATTTCCTATCCTCTACACATAACTTGCACCTTGACTGAAGCTCTATGGAGAATGGGCAGTGTGGAAGTGCAAAGTAATAAATATCCTCAATCCTTCAAAATACTCCTTTGGATAAATACAAAAGCACCCTCAATCCTGCAAAATGTGCATGTTTAGGGTTAAAGGTGATATTGCTAGTACAAATAAACCGGGACTTAGTTCTGATTTACCAACTATTTTACAATATGTTTGTGTTATATTTGTAATCACTGGACAAAGAGGTTTATTCATTGGGCCACTGAAAGATTCTAAATACCATCTCAGCTCCCTGGGTAGTTGCGGTGTACAGCTCGCCCTCTAATGTACGCCGTAGACCATGACCTTTAAATAGGACGTCTTGGCTAACTGACCTAATTGCTTAGAAAATTACGAGCAGAATTGTGTCGTATATTTCCGCGTGTGACGTTATGCAACGCAACAGAAATTTGACCAACGAGTCGGCCATTATGCGACATAATTGGTCAGACAAATTCCGACCAGAATTGTGTCGGTTAGTCAAGACACCGTATTTGAAGGTCTTGGAGGGGGCACACTGCATAACGCGATTAGGACATCTTGCAGCCCAGACTACTCCCTGGAGAGTATTTAGCTTGATGCAGTAGAATCAACCACAATGATCATCTCTGCCCTCAGTTACCTATTGACTCCTGGGTGAAAAAAAAAAAAAAATGACAAAGCGCCTTGCCCAAGGGCACAAGGACTGGAAGCCCTAACCTGCCCAATTAAGTACAGGCTTACAAATGAAATGCTTTCCAAAACCTGTCTTCCTTTCGTTAACCTTTCAGGTGAGAAGGATGAAACCAGAGATCGAAAGATCTCGGCTGGTTCCCAAGTTGGAGACAACGTTGCACTGGTCCAAGTTAAAAGCGCGGATACCGGCAAAGGAGGGGCGAAGAAGAAGAGACGTGTCAAACGCGGTAGCCGACCCAATATTGAACTAGGAGAGCTGAGACGAACCAGTAGGGGAGCATCCTATGGACACATCTGGAATGAGGAAACCAAATAGGTAAATGACATCTTTAATATAATGTAGTACATTGCCCTGGCTTTCATTATAGGTAGGATACACCATTGGCAGATACTAAACATTGTTACTGCTGAATTAATATTTTAAAGTAAATAATGATTATAGGCATTTGAATACCTCCAATTAGGGAGACAATCATAGAGATGTACACAAACTTAAAACAGTCCTAACTTGTTTACCCTAACCCTTTTCTATAAGATCTTCGAGATTTATGCTATTTAGACCCAAATCTGTCGTTCTAGGACAAAAATAACTCCCAAATATTGTTTTTTTAGGGTAGCTAGACACTGAAATGTCTCCTTATTACCTAAAAACTTACGCTAAGTTGTCTCCCCAAGTGCCTATTTGTATAAATTATGTGTGTGCACAACCATCAATAACTCTAAATCACAAAAGTGCAGTTAGGTTTTACATGGACATATGGCGTTTTCCACATTTTGAACTGCAACAAAATACCAAAACCGTGAATAAATTTTGGAAATTAGAGGTTATCTGGATTTTTCCCTTTGCCCATTTCAATCAACAGGCTCAGGTGTTTTCAAAGACCTAGATGTTGTATGAAAGCAGTCTGAAGACATTGATATGATTATTTACACTAAATATTTCGACCTTAAAATGTGTTTAACCTATTTGCACCCGGATTATAATTTTAATGAAGCTCAATTCGAGCTGGTAATAGCGGGAAACACACCCACACATTTCCGGCCTTGCTTGTGATGTGTTTATGCGTGAATCTAGAGAAAACCTGGTGTGTATATACGTCCTCCGGCATTAACTGGAATTGTCTTGGACTTGTTGAACTCTCCCACGTTTAGGCAATCCCTGACCCAATTTTTAGTACAACTAGTGTTTGCCCGTTGTAAATGTCAAACTCGTCAATACTGACTACTTGATAAATATGTGCATATTATAGGGACCATTAGTATGTCCTCATAACTATTCAGTCACTTTGTGTATGTAGAATCGTCAAATTAAACTGTCGAATTGTGGAATTTACCCAATAGGATTTATCAGAAATGGGTGGACTTGGCATTTTTCAATAAATATAGTGTAACTGACCTGTCTGAAGTTTTACAATCATGGATGCCGAGAATAACAAGCAGTTGTTCTCGATTGTGTCACGTTTGCTGTCTACTGATCATGATCGGTTTGGTTTCTTTCTAAAATTCAATTTTTCATTAGAATTACAGGATGTATAGTGCAAATCGTTTCGGTGGATGCCTACAATCATAATGTACTTTAAAATAAGATATTTCTTACTATTGTGATAGCAAAAAGGTCCGATATCTGCAAATGATGTATCCTACACCATTCGCGGATGTTGAAAATTTTTACAACCAATTTTTCTGAAATATTTTACTTATTTTAACAGACGCCAAACAAGAACAACTGCCTGTGATGACGGTTAAAAATGAACGGCATTTTTCCTGCTTGTAAAACTTCGGACAGGTCAGTTGAACGATATTTAGTATAAAATACAACCGCCAAGTCGACCCTTTGCTGGCAATTGACAATGCTAGTGGCCAGTCAGAGACACTTACTCGTAGTAGACAAATGGTTGCTTACTTTCTGCCGATACGATTCTGTTGATGTCCGCAACTTCAAACTTGCATAGCCAAACTGTATAGAAAACCACAAGCACGTAACTTGGCAGCTGTAAGGAACTATACCTGAACAATATTTAATATTTGCCCAACATTATGATAATATAAAGACCAGGAATTACCTACTGCCAGATGTATTTGTGAATTAGATAACTCACCCAAACTGGTAACTGTAGAATTGCCACACTATGGCTGTCTGACCACTGTGGTACATACACATGTTCACTTCCTGAAGTCTTCTTGGCAAGTGAGCCACACCTCAGTCACACCACAAGACCAGAGCAATCCAGTGATGTCAGGTATTTAGGTAATTTGCATAACATGTCTGCAGAATGTGATTGGTATTTGGACAGGTATGGGTGATGTAATAGTAGGGTTCTGTTTGGGTAAATACAAAAAGACTGTACCCAAATCAAACAGCTCTTTTCTATGGTGCGAGCCATACTTCAAAAAAGAAGAAGACTATTGAAGGTGTATCGTAATTGTAATGATTTATAGAAATGCGGCATATCATTTATGTAGTTAGATTATTAAGGAATTGTAGTACCTCATTATATAAACATCGAGTTGTTGAAAATAGCCTCATGTCTGCAAGGTTAAACTGTAATTATCCTGTACTATAATAATAAATGTTCGTTTTTTATATAGCGCTTTAGACTCCCACAATGTGGGTGTATCAAAGCGCTTTGCAACTATTATCCCTGTTCACCAGGAACGAGACCATTTCTGCAGCAGCTTTAGATCAGCGCATGTGGTCTCTACCTTCACAGGTATCCATTTATACTCCTGGGTGGAGAGAGGCAATTGTAGCAAAGTGTCTTGCCCAAGAACACAAGCACCATGTTCCCTGCCCGAGTTTGTACCATTGTACAGGAGTCAAACACGGTAACCACAGTGCCCTATAAAAAAAAAAATAGCATATGCATGTACAGACTTGCCTAATTGTAAATGTTTTGTATTCCTATAAATATTCTTATGTGTTAGGGAGTCAGGTTGGTGTAGTGGTTCTTTCCTCGCCTTCCACTGCTGCGACGTGGGTTTTGCTCCAGGATATTCTTTTGGGATTTTCTCATCCCATCTCTATAACCTTATTCTCATTGTCTTTACTCTGCAGGTTTCTTCAGGCTACAGTGCCTTTGAGGGATCCTTGGTTTGATTTACCAGAAAGAATGTTGAAATAGTAATGTTTGTAAATATTATTGCAAATAAATGTAATTTTTCTATGTATAATTGTTAAATATACATGTATGTACAGTTTTGTTTATCTACTTTTAATTAATGATATATGCAGCCCCCTCATAGAAAGAAGTTATTTGTGAGCACACCATGGTTAATGAAAAAGGTCATATACAAAGGTACTTGTGTCCCCCACCCCTGATAGTTGTAATGATTCATTTAGTATAGTGTTGCATGAAGTCTAGGTACATGTATTTTTGAAAGTTAGTTTTCTTGGAGAGTAAGCAAGCATATACCCAGCACTATATATGGCAGAGGGGTACCCCCTAGCATCCCTATACTTTATACACACTCAACACTTTTGTAACCTAACCCACCCCCCCTTGAAACTTGAAAGGAATTCCTGAGATTCCGGGAACACAATGGTCAACACAAAAGAGGGGGGGGGGGGTTTCCCTCTGCCATATGAGCAAGCATGGGTACTTTGTAGATCCAGAGTGCCTGTCATTGCTGCACCTTATATATGAACTAGCTGTTATTGCTTCATGTACACATTGTGAGGCATTAGTACCAAGGCTGCAGTTGATGTGGTGTTTCAACTGGATTTGTTTTTGTAAGTACCTTTGGTTCTGTGGATAGACCTATTGTATCTAAAGGTGTTTTTGTTTTATTAAATAATTTTCTTTTGGATTAATTTTTTTTATTGAATTAATCTACTGGCTAATATTAAATGGGCTTCTATAGTTTGATTTATTATATATATCTGCTAATGAATCCTAGGATCACCCAAGGCACTGTAGCTGGCAAGGCTGAAGAAACTTGTAGAGAGAAGACAATGAGAAGGTACAGTTTCACAATTGCTTGGTACAGCCTTTGATTGGTTGTATATTAAAAAAAAAAAAATTATTGATCTTTTTTGGGTATGTTATCCAAACTATTTTGTTTCCCTCTAGATGTTATTGTCTATCTGCAAATGTAATTAATTTTGTTATAATATTGCATTTTTATTAAATATAATTATTTTGTATGCAGAGACCAATTTTATTGCATAATATTTTTAATATTCCCAAGCTGAAGTTTTTCCCCGTCTACAATTGGCAAAGTGTATTTGGTTAAGGTACAAATTAGTTTGTAAAAAGAGAAGAATAATTTCTCTCCTTTGTCTATAGACAAAGTTGCTCAACGATGAGATAGAAAGTTTTATCGAGATAGAAAGTTTTATCGAGATAGAAAGTTTTATCGAGATAGAAAGTTTTATCGAGATAGAAAGTTTTATCGAGATAGAAAGTTTTATCGAGATAGAAAGTTTTATCGAGATAGAAAGTTTTATCGAGATAGAAAGTTTTATCGAGATAGAAAGTTTTATCGAGATAGAAAGTTTTATCGAGATAGAAAGTTTTATCGAGATAGAAAGTTTTATCGAGATAGAAAGTTTTATCGAGATAGAAAGTTTTATCGAGATAGAAAGTTTTATCGAGATAGAAAGTTTTATCGAGATAGAAAGTTTTATCGAGATAGAAAGTTTTATCGAGATAGAAAGTTTTATCGAGATAGAAAGTTTTATCGAGATAGAAAGTTTTATCGAGATAGAAAGTTTTATCGAGATAGAAAGTTTTATCGAGATAGAAAGTTTTATCGAGATAGAAAGTTTTATCGAGATAGAAAGTTTTATCGAGATAGAAAGTTTTATCGAGATAGAAAGTTTTATCGAGATAGAAAGTTTTATCGAGATAGAAAGTTTTATCGAGATAGAAAGTTTTATCGAGATAGAAAGTTTTATCGAGATAGAAAGTTTTATCGAGATAGAAAGTTTTATCGAGATAGAAAGTTTTATCGAGATAGAAAGTTTTATCGAGATAGAAAGTTTTATCGAGATAGAAAGTTTTATCGAGATAGAAAGTTTTATCGAGATAGAAAGTTTTATCGAGATAGAAAGTTTTATCGAGATAGAAAGTTTTATCGAGATAGAAAGTTTTATCGAGATAGAAAGTTTTATCGAGATAGAAAGTTTTATCGAGATAGAAAGTTTTATCGAGATAGAAAGTTTTATCGAGATAGAAAGTTTTATCGAGATAGAAAGTTTTATCGAGATAGAAAGTTTTATCGAGATAGAAAGTTTTATCGAGATAGAAAGTTTTATCGAGATAGAAAGTTTTATCGAGATAGAAAGTTTTATCGAGATAGAAAGTTTTATCGAGATAGAAAGTTTTATCGAGATAGAAAGTTTTATCGAGATAGAAAGTTTTATCGAGATAGAAAGTTTTATCGAGATAGAAAGTTTTATCGAGATAGAAAGTTTTATCGAGATAGAAAGTTTTATCGAGATAGAAAGTTTTATCGAGATAGAAAGTTTTATCGAGATAGAAAGTTTTATCGAGATAGAAAGTTTTATCGAGATAGAAAGTTTTATCGCATTTTTAACAAAATACATATAAGCAAACAAAGTTACATTTTTAGTCAATTTCTTTACATCCATTTCAAAGTACAATCAATGCACATGATCACAAAATATATAATGCAAGATACATTTCAATTTTTTTTATAAGCCATGTTTACATAAATATCAACAATTTCTTATACATTACACCACAGCATTATTACAATGTTTGGTCGGCAACAATTACTATTTATTAATCTTCCATGTGGCACTAAAAGTAAAACAAATTTCAACTTTGGTTAAAAAGAAACAAATATCTCACATGCTCAGTCTAACAAAAAGTACACACAAGATGAAAATGTCAGGATTCCAGTTGTTTCCAGTTTGGGTTTTAGTTATAAATAAAATCAATGCACAGTTTGGATACATAAATATTATGCACACTATGTGTATGGAATAAAATGTCTAAGCAATCTGCAATTAACATAAAAATGAACATTTTCAGATAGAGTACACTGCCAAACATTTTTTTACATTTGTAAATTTCTGGAAACAGGCCGCCAGTTTAAGCCACTCGACGCAAATTCCTAATGAAGAATTTGTCTCACAAATATATAAATTTCAATGCAATAATTCTTGAACAAAATTAAAACACATTCAACAAGGGATACACCAAAAGGTTAGCTTTGCATGGGGTCAAAAAGTATTGCCACAACTGAAAGGTAGGATACACCATTTGCACATATGTTACACTCTGCAAAAAGGAGTCAAATGTCACAAAATACATTTTTACGTAAAGGGCTGTTCATTGTCTCGGAGGTTATTTTTTTTTTCAACAAATATCATTTTGTGTTTTCAGGCATTTCAGTTTCTCCAACACTTATATTTTCAGATCCAATCGATTAAAAAGATTGTTTTGATCCCTAAATTTAATACAGATTGTTATTCATGTACTATAGCATCTGATGAAGCACTACAATTGTAAATCTTTATTTCTTTTAAAAGACATTTGGAATATAACCTAGAACAAGCAAATTTCCCAAAATTGTAAAAGACCAATGCATTACACTACAGAGTTGTGACATATATCAAATAAAACTCATTTCCCACTTTTTCGGCCGAACTGTAAAATTTAAAACAATATTTTTAACACTCATTTTTTTACATTTGTAAATTTTTGGAAACAGGCCGCCAGTTTAAGCCACTCGACGCAAATTCCTAATGAAGAATTTGTCTCACAAATATATAAATTTCAATGCAATAATTCTCCAAAACATTTCATACTAATTTAGTGAACAATATCTTTCTGTTGGGATAGTTCATATTTATTCTAGCAAAATGATTGAGCTAGGTGTCATTTCAGAAATTTGATTTATTTATATTCACAATCGCCGGACGGCGATCACAATAAAACTTAAACTGCCCAACGCCGGTGGGAAAGTAACACCATTTCTCTTCCTTTTTTACACAACATGCATTATTGGCAATCTTTTTAACAGGTCATTTAAACGATATTTACGGCAAAATAGAACCCCTAACACCGACCCAGTCGTCAAAGTTCCAGCAATTACCAATAATGTACCATATCTTTAAAAAAGTACATGTAATAGGTTTCCAAATCAATTTCGGCTATTGAGCAACTACATCCATTTCACTTAACACAAAACAAATGCTGCTGAAAATGGTCAGTCAATTTCATTTGGACTATGTAATAAGTAACGGTTGCATTCTTTTTAACACAATAGCCATGCTTTCAAATTTGCCACTTCATCGACACCCCGAGGTTTGGCAGCAGGAATTTCAATTGTTTTCCAACAGAATATTAACGGCATAAATACATTTCAATTTATAGGGGCACACAAGTCAAAATATTCACTAAACATTAAACAAACGAGGATGCAAACCAAAGTGAATACAGAACAGTATGGTCTACCACAAACAAGCTTTGCTTAATTGAATGCCCAATTTCTCATTTCAAAACGGGGTAAAAACTCTACGCAAAATCAGTACTATTGCAATTTAAGTGGCTGCTCATTCGCCTCAATTGACAAGGGATACCTAGAATCGAGTTAAAATAACAGTTTGTGGCAACATGTGGTGATTCTCTTTAATGAGGTGTGGTTCAGAAATGAACCGGCATAAATAAACAAAAGCAACAGAAAGCAATACAAGCAACTTACATCAATCCAATGTGGACAGCTTGACAGACAGCACAAACTGAGGCAACATACACCCACTATAGCAGCAAGCTTAGACAGGCTAACCACTACAAGCCCAGCTTGCATCTGCGACCACACTCAGAAGAGAAATGATCTGATGCTGCTACACCCATGGCTTTTATAGAGGCCTATTGCCTGTGCACTCATCCAGAAATGGGGTGACTGTATTCAAGTGAATGCCTTGTAGGACCCAGGTATTTCAACACAAAAGTAAAAGTTATTCAAACTCTAAGATGTGCAGTCACCCAGTAACAGGTGACTGCATTCCAGTGCCTTTCAACACAGCAATTTAAATATTAAAGTCACAGCCTGTACAATCACCAAGTAACATGTGACTGCATTCCAGTGCCTTGCAAGACACAGATATTTAAATATCCAAGTAAAGATCTGTAAAAGCTTGTGCAGTCACCCAGTAACAGGTGACTGCATTCCAGAGGCTGCCTTGCAAGATTCAGCAATTTAAATATCAAAGTAAAGGTCTGTCAAAGCCTGTAAAGTCACCCAGTAACAGGTGACTGCATTACAGGGCCTAGCACGACCCAACAATTTAAATATCAAAGTAAAACATATATAACAACCCCAGCAATAAAATGTTTGTCTGACCTACAAAAAAACAAAACCCAAACATAACACATTTAAGGGGGTTGACGTTCAAATATACCTATTAACGAATGAAATTACATAAAGAAACATCATGACCCACACCAATAAAATTGCTCCATTGCAAAGCCCCTACCCACATTCAAGCACTATTTGTCAAGATTACAATTAAGCAGTTTGCAGCAGTATTAATCTTATTCAAGATTACAATTAGGCAGACTCAAATTTACTTGCCTATGGATGGATACTGCCATTAGCCGTAGCTAGGCAATTCGCAAACAACAATTTGGGTAAAATATTAGATACTGTACATAATTACAGGTATTCATTAATATATAACAGTAACACCCACCAAGAAAGACTTGTGATATGGCACAAGTAGTGGACTGTTGGTCATTTGTTAGTCAGACTTTGTTAAGGTAATCCAAGAAACAACTATATTATTAGTGGCACAAATGTTTCACCTTACAGCAACCGCTGTTAATACCAGTTTTATTCGAAAACACATGGAACCTAGGATGTGCCTGGGTATGTACACAAACCAAAAATATTGCCAAATATACAAAGAAACAAAAATGGCCCCTAAACTTCAGATACCACAAATTAATGGTAACATCTTTAAACAAATGTGTACAGTTAACGACTTTAGTAACCAGAGAATATTGCTGAGAAAAGAAAAACAATTTGCCAAATACGGCTAGTAACACGGGACTGTTGTCTCTAAGTACCAAATGATCGCTCCAATGCTTGCAGTAGACCACCAGTTGCTATAGCAACCATATCAGGCAGAGTAAAACTAGACAGTGCAACTCAACTCTGTGTAAAATAACCGCGCATTCGATATACAATAGCAGAGTGGTCATAATCACACGTACAAACACTGGGTGTTGGCTTCAAAAGCTTGCCTTGTACCAACTGCGCAACACTTTACAACTACTACAATAGGGACATTAGTTTTAACACCCAACTTTGGGCACCGTCTCCGGCTCCAACACCATTGTCAAACTTTATAAATAAAGCCAAAGACGGAGAAACAACCTGGGGTTGGGATATCAGTATAGACAAAATAACCACCAATTCTTTCTGCTCATTATGAACCATAAAACTATAACAGCTGGCCGCAATACACGAGATAAACTCTTGGTATTTAAAAAATACAGAGGGAAACAAAAGGGAATCAGAATGGGAACCAATATAATTTACAAAAATTGTTTCTACGTTTGGCGTTAATATTTACATGGACCTAATAGTCATCAGGATTAATACTGTACAGGTTTAGGCGGAGTTATCACAGGCAGCAATTGAAGACTCAGGGGCAGCTGAGGGAAACATTACAGTAAACGGCAATGCTGGGCTCAATTTGACAACATTGCCAAGGGTCTGTTCCCATATCATATCTGGAAAGAGTTCTGGACACATTCACTTTGTCCGGACAAATAGGTGAGGGATGGTGGCAACATGACGTCAAAATGAGGGTGTGTACGCCAAGAGTAATCAATATTCAATACTTTTTGTTGCACTTTAGTTGGACATTCCGTTGACAAATTATCAATCTTAAACTTTCCCGTTATCAACCTGTCAACAATTTAAATACTAAGAAAGGGCTAGAGAGTTCTGTATTTGGTACAAGGACAGATGCCTACCAATTGTCCTTAAACACACTTTAATTTCACATATTTTATTCATTAACTTTAAAATATGTGTAGTATATCACAGATTACAGATATAAATAAATCGGACAATTGACACAAATTGGCACCATTCAATTTCTAACATTTCTCTCCACTTTGGGTCTGTTTCCCAGTTCCATCTCATTTGGCCGATAACGCCCGACACATTTCTTTCGCAACTGCTTGACTTATCAATGCTGATAACTGCATTGCAAGGAACTTGTCCCAGATAGGAATCGAGATGGGCCCAAAAGTTAAGAGACTTACTGACTAAAATCATCTGGGAACCCGTTCAACCCATGCACTTCTGCAGTTTTAGCTAGTAACCCTCTTTTGCACCAAGCCAATAGTTTCTGTTTTTAACAGACCAAATTCAAAGCTCCTGGATTAATAACAAGTTTGCTGCCCTCTTTGGGTGCATCAATGACAAGTCGGTTTTCAAGTCCGTGCCTGTGCTATACATCCGATGCTCCGGTGTTGTTTTGGACTGTCACGCCGTCTGATTGGTTGGGGTCAGATTGCGTTGATGTGGTCTCGTCCTGCGGCCAGGAATCATCGCCGACTTTAAACTACAGAAAAGACAAAGAACATTAGTCCAAAGACATTGTTAGCAAAGTCTGACAGAATACTAGCAAACTCATCAGAACTTAGGATTCAAATCAGTTCTTCACATCCGATACCTTCCAAGTCATTCCAAATCCATGAGGTTTGTAGAACTGAGAAAGGTATTGCTTAACTGCAATTAGGGATTTAGAGTTAAAACTCTCACACTTCTTTCAAAAATTCATTTTTTTTCATGGTTGGTAAAGGAGCATTTCGAAAAAAATACCTCTCTAATTATGATACTTTGACAATATTTTGTTTACAAAAATCATCTAATGAAGAAACGATGACATTTGAAAGATTCATGGGATATATGAGCATGATATAACACTTTGCACTTTTTGGTTAGCTGAATATGGCTGTTTCAAATTTAAATGACAGCAGCCGCTACCATAGACTCATGTGTGATTTTAAGCCGCAGCCAAGTAACTCAGACACAGCCAATGACATGGGTTATGATTGGATGACATGAGTGACAGCTGGATGGTTGGCGCAGCGATGGGTCGAATGTGTGACTATACAAACATTCAAGATTCATCTTACTTAGGCACTAGACGTGGTCGAAGGGTCTTGCCACGATATAATCGCTTCCTGAGGCTTTTGAGAACCGGCCTGTTTTTGGAAAACATTTAAACCTTTTGATTTCTACAGTCAAAGTCACTAACTAAAACCTCCCAATAGTCGAGCTTCATTCAGTAATTTCACAGACAACTCACAAGAGATTGGTGCTAAATTTATCCACGTATATACTTATACTTTTCTGATCAACATTTACATTTTCAGGTGTTATTATTGATGTCTCTATACCGTTGCACCCAATTTCACAACGAGTGAAATCTCACCAAGCTCTTAATATTCTTGGTCGTAAAGCTTTTTTTTAGTTCTAAATACACTAGGACTCCTTTTAATATGCGTCCACATATAATGTCAAGTTCGAGTTAGGAATAGGAATTTTGAAGAAATTATTACAATTTAACTTGTGCTAGTCAGACATTTATTCAAGTGCACCATGAATAAGGAAAAATTCTCTTTCTGGACAGTATCGTTTGGGAATAAATATTAAGGTAAATGTACCAGTAAATAGCTAAACATATTGGACGTTTGCAATTGTTGAAGTGTGTCACGTTATTGGGATTCGATTTGTCATTGTCAAACATTCAGAAAAACATTAATCATATCAGGAAAATTAACACCATAATGGAAAGGGTCAAATCTCTTCAATTTATTAACTTCACTAAAACAATTATAAAACATGGGATTCGATTTGTGACGGATTTGGCAATAAATTGACTGCTTACTTTAACGGAACCAAAGTCGGCAAAGCTTGCAAAGGGCTCCACCACCGCGCCACTGTCTTTTGCCGAGTTACTGGACGACGATGCGAACGGATCTCCACCAAACGGGTCAGCCGGGGACGTCATAGAGGCGAATGGGTCGGCAACGGAATCGCTGCCGAACGCCGCAAAAGCCGCATCGGAGGAACTGGTCGTGGAAGTTGACGTAGTACTGGCAGGCGCGGGGACGCTGGAGGTTTTCGTGACACTCATTTTGCTCTTCTTGGGAGGCAGGGCAGGGGTTTCCTCTTTGGGGTTGAAGGGGTCGCTTCCGAATGTATCACTCTGATGGAGAGAAAAGGCAAACATTAACCCTAACTCCCTGCCCTGTGTTTCCTACAAGTAACCGGAATTCTCCGAACTCATCCAGCATTAGATTGGGCCTGATGACCTAGAGATAAAATCTGTTGACCCTCAAAACTCCAAATTCTTCCATTTGGCAAAGAGGATTGTTTAGAATCAGGGTTAAAAACAAAATTGGTGGGAATTTGAAGGTCTTACCTTCATGAAAGCATCTGGTTTGAAGGCATCTCCACCAAAGGGATCAATAGATCCAAACGCTGACACAACAAGAATAAACAAACAAAAATGTACAGACAAGTTACGGCAAGTCTTTGCTGAATATCATACAACTATTTACTGTGTGCTAAATACAGATATGTAACAGTCACTGTTTGGTACTATCAATACACCAACGACATGACGCACTAACGATATGTTTGGGGAAATAAATTTAGGTTTTGAGGCTCACCGTCTGTCGTGGAAGTCGTGGTTGTGCCTCCTGCCTTAAAAGGATCATTGCTTTTAAACGGATCAATGGCCCCGCCCACTGAAGACGACGCTGAAGTGAACGGATCGTCCGCCTTGGACGCAAAGGGGTCCCCAGTCTTGAAGGGGTCAGACTTCATGTCATTAAACAGGTCAGGGGTTGTCTTGGAATTGAACGGGTCGGAGGTGGTGGTTGGAAAGGGGTCGGAGGTGGTGCTTGGGAAGGGGTCAGAGGTGGTGGTTGGAAAGGGGTCCGAGGTGGTGGTTGGGAAGGGGTCGGAGGTGGTGCTTGGGAAGGGGTCCGAGGTGGTGCTTGGGAAGAGGTCCGAGGTGGTGCTTGGGAAGGGGTCCGAGGTGGTTTTTGGAAAGGGGTCCAAGGTGGTTTTTGGGAAGGGGTCCAAGGTGGTTTTTGGGAAGGGGTCCGAGGTGGTGTTTGGGAAGGGGTCCGAGGGGGTGTTTGGGAAGGGGTCTGAGGGGGTGTTTGGGAAGGGGTCTGAGGGGGTGCTCTGGAAGGGCTCCGACGTGGAGCTCTGGAAGGGCTCCGAGGTGGAGCTCGGGAAAGGTTCGGAGGACGTTGAACTCTTGAAGGGGTCAGCACCGAAAGGGTCGACGGATGAGAAGCCTTCATTTTTGAAAGGATCTGTGGATGAAAAATACACACCACAAACAATGTTATCATGATACTTTTATGATGGGCACATGTTCAGAAAAAAGAACTGTCACCACAAAATGAACTTAAATTGGAAATTTCCATTTCGCAGTATTTTTCACGGGGTCGTCAGTTCTTTTGGGGTTTTCTGGTAAACCTCAATCTGTAAGTCCTATACTACCTTTGACCAATGTGCTTTGTCTAGCCGTACAACCTTTTTGCATTCATTTTTCAATGCCATTTTCTCACAATTGCCTTTTACATCGTCAATTGAGTTGACGGTCTAGCTTTCTGTTACTGAATTCACAACCCCAAAGGGTTGTAGTCGAGACCCTGCAAGTCCGTTCACAAGTCCTTTCATGAAGCCCACAAGTCCCTTCATAAAGACAGTCACAAGAAACTGGATGAACAATGACAAAGGAATGCTTTTGTCAAAGCTGATTTGAATAGCTTGTGGTTTGAATTGGAACTGAAGGACTTGTGATGGACTTGTGATGGACTTGTAGGGACTTGCAGGGACTTATGATGGACTCGACTACATCCCTGCTACTACTCCGCGAGACAGGACAGACTTCTTTATGATTATCTTATCAGTACTTGCCTTCTGTGAACGGATCTGACGATTGGAAGGGGTCGGAAGCAAACGGGTCTCGGCCTTTGAACGGATCCTCCTAAGAGAGAAACCGGTAAAGCATTCAGTATTCAGCAAGACTTACCAGAACAAATCAAACAAATATATAATTATCTGAAGTGCCGATGTGAAAATGACTGATTTTCTTAATTTTGAGAGGTTTTAATTTGAAAACAAATAAACAAACAAAAACAACTCGGCAGCAAACAAACGATATGTACAACGATTTGTTGTTTGGTCTAACCAGTAAATTTGTCAGCTTAGCCACTACTATACAGTACAGGATATCTTGACCCCATAACCTACGACCTTTGACCTACCTTGAAATCATCCTCCGTCCGTCTGCTCTCGGACGTTACGCTAAAGCCACTAACACTACTGACTGGACTATTGCCCGCCTAAGCAGAAATAGGAAAAGCAGGTAAGCAATTTACTAAGCATCGCGCTTCATGTCAAAATACCAAATTTACAGTCGCAAGTTAATAAAAACATCAAAATTTGAGTGATAGATTTTACAGTTTTTCACTTGGTAAAATCTCCATACTATGGGCTCCATGCGGCATGCACCCCCTCAGTGAACAGAAAAGGAGAATTGGGGAGTCAATATCGACGCCATCTTGTCTGGTTCCCGCTATAAGATTCATAGTGAACACAGTCAGCAAACTATACACTTAAGTATGTAAACAAACAAAAAAAGATTCACCAAGACTCACCGTCGCCCTTGTGCTTAGGAGGTCCGTATCGATGGAGGATATTCTACTGAGCGCGCCCAGTTCCTCGATCCCCTGTATTGTACCCTGGTTGTTGTTAGCGTGCGGGATACCGGGCGGCATCAGTGTCATCGGATCCAACTGCTGCATCTGACTGTTCAGATGGTTCTTGCTTTCCACCAGACTCTTCAGTTTCGCTTGGAGCTGAGGTCAGTTATTACGAGAAAATAGGAAGACGGTCAAAAAATGGAAAGTAACATATAGATACAACTGCAGCTAATTGGTTTTGTAATCATTAATACTTCGCTGATCCAGGAGTACTGGGTATAATTCCAATACTTTGGGGATAGCCTTGACTATCCCCCCTCAAACCATGTTATATTTTAATATTGCCTTGATACCCACTCTACCAACACGGCTAATAAACCACTCAGAGCAGTCAATATTTGTATACTGCCCCAATATCAGAGTGCTGTAATACCCCTGCAAAGTAGTCAATAGTTAACCTCGTCCGTGGCGTCTAGTTAGTACCTGTTGGTATTCTTGCTCCACGCCCTTCGTAGACTCCTTCACCATGTCTAGCTGTGTCTTGCCAGACTCCAGCTGTTGCTCTAGCTTGACTTCCTCTTGTCTCAGATTGTTGAGATCCGACCGGGCAGTCTTCAGCTCCTCCTCCTGAACCTAGAGAGAGGAACAAAACCATCAAGGAATTACACACTAGGACATTTTTTTTCCGTTTTAGGAAGACTAAAAGGAATAATAAAAATAATTTAAATTTTAAAAAATAACCCAGGCGGGGGGGATCATTTTTCACAAACCTTAATCCGAGACGGTTTCAGGCTAGCATCTGTGGGTAGCACACCCTGATAGTTCCGGCCTCGCTTGCTGCAAGCCGGTCACTTACAGATATTTCCGACCTTGCTCGTTAATCGTTTACTCATCATCCGTTTTCGAATTCAGGCAAAACTTTGCATGTATACACGTCCTCCAACACGAACTAGTTCATCTCATTTTTAATATCCTTTAATTTCATTTTTTTTCATATATTTTTGCTTGTCTCCTCAAAAGATATCCGATACTGTTTCGTGTCGCAACACTTCTGCCTTAATCCCATTAATGAATCCCCTTTATCCCACATCGTCACACCTTTATGTTTGTCTCCTGGGAGGATATCCTTATCTGGAGATTATCCACATCCTGCTGAGTGTCCGTGCACTGCTGCTTCACCTCGGCCAGTAATCCCTCCAACTTCATCCGTTGCTGATCCAGCTCGTCTAATCTCTTCTGGGCCTCGGCCTTCTGCGTCTCCAGCTGCCTGCACTGGATCGTCGACTTGTCTAACTCGCTCTGGAGGCCCTGGGTGGCAAGAATACGACGGGGAAACTTACCCCTAGGTTTACTGATTCCTAGGTGTTCGGCTTTGAAGTCGTGAACAATCTATTAATAAAACTTGTCATAAATATATACACAACATGATTCACTTCAAATACTATTGTTAACCAGTTCGCGCCAGGATTATTTTGAACGAAACTCGATCCGAGGCAGGTTCAGGCCAATAGTACCAGGAAGCACACCCACACCTTTTCGGCCTTGCTTGCTGCTGACAGACATTTTCATTTTGGCGTGTTTATGTGTCATCCGTTTTGAATCTGGGGAAAAACTTTGCATTTATATACGTCATCCCGCGCGAACTGGTTAAAGGGAAAGTACACCTTTTACAACTATTCAAAAAGTAACCAACCACATTACTTGCTGTCAAGATATTAATGACTCTAAACTCCCTGTGAAATTATTCCTTCATTTTAAAGACAATAAAAAAAAATTAAAAAAAGTGCGTCTCAGAGACGCAATTTTGGGTAATTTCCATTAGTAGTTGGTTCAGAATCAAAATCTAAGAAAATAATTTTCTCGGAATATACAGCATTCAAAGAGCTAGTCAGGTTAGTTGTCGAGTACCAATCTTTAGATTTTGATAACTTCAGCTGCTTTAAACAATACAAGTGCACAAACTGAAAAATGGCATACCATAACTTTAATAACCCAGTGCTTGTATTGTTTGTGGTAATGTACAGCGTGTCGGAAATAACAATTTGTGTCGTGGTCCATACTCCAAACAAGAAATTTATACCCCCTTCCGTCACTAAACCATTCAGCTCCATCTGCCTCTCGTGGCTTACCTGTACTTCTAGCATCTTCATTTTGACGTGTTCCTCCTTCGTCCGAATGTCAATCTGTAGTTGGCCCTTCTCCTTGCTCAGACTCTCAATCTCTTTGCTGATGGCGTCGAGCTCCTTGATGGCCGAGAAATCGCCCTGAGAGCCAAGACCAGCTGCTAGATCCTAAGACAAAATAGAACGAAGGTGAAAACGGTACTGAAATTGTATCAACACTAAACTCCCTAGGCATCCCTTGACAGGGACGTTGACGAATGCTGCTAAACTCTCTACTGTGGAGGGACAAAGTAGGCTCTGGAGACCATTCCCAAATCAAATTGAATCTACTCTTTTATTGGACTCAAAATAGACTCCAGAACTACTCTTGTCAATACCGAGATTAAATTTCATACTCTTCAAAAACACAATTTATGTGTAAACTAAAGGATTACACCTTAAAATAACTTGTATTCAGGATTTATTTCTCTACATCATAATAATATTATTACTAATTATAAATTCAGAACATTATTTTGGTTTCAATTTGGCATCAATTTAAAGTGGAATCATGACTCCTGTATGTAATAAGAATGAATTCCAAATGTTGGAATCACTGTTAGTATAATTTTGGGAAAATGTGTGAATACAAGCATCACACTCATCCTTGGACTCAAGTGATGCTACCGAGAACGTGCTATATTACCTGTAATCCAGCCTTGCCGGGCTTAGGTCTTAGCGTCGGAGGTACCATCTCTGGCGTCAGTGTCTGGGGTGGGTTAGTCCCTGCGTTGGCCTGGTTAACGAGGTACATCACCAGGGCAAACTGCTCAGCATTCAACTGCCCCGTCTGCTTGGTGTCACACAAATTCCTGCAGACAAAGCAACATTATTATTTTTTTAAATAAATAAAAAATAAGTTATGCTTTTGAGAAATGATTGATATTTGTTTGTGGCCTAAAGTTGAATAAGATAAGCAATGCAGTTTTTGCGTGCAGTTTAACTTGTTGAATGATTACACAAATTTTGAAAAGGGTCACACTACCACCGAGGTCTACTACGCTGATCTCCTAAAACAGCTAGAAAACAAAAACACAAATTCCTCATGAGCAGACCAAAAACAGTAAATCAAGGCCAATCAATAAGCTGTAAAAAACAGTTGAGGGAAATACTTCCAAAACAAAACAGGTAAATGGTAGGTTTTCAGTCTGCATTACACTATTGAGTGGCTTGAAAAATGACATTAGGTTGATGCAAGTCAATCACAATTCTTTCAATGTCAATCCAAGATGAGCTTATCAAATGAAATAAGACCGTGGTGGCCCTTTCTTGTTCTCATGGCTGTTGATTTTAACTCATTTGATTCAAACCGATACCTCTGGAACATTGAGGTGGGAGGAAAACCACAAAATATTCTAAGAGAACCCACACAATCGGGCAGGGACTGAAAACTTAATCGGACGGAGAAAGGCGAGGAAACAACCACTTTGCCAACCCGACTCATGTATTTCATTGTAGCATTCCTACAAACCTACCATATAAGAGCCAGTATATTCTGTGGCAGCCCTGACTGTAGTAGTAACGGTCGGATCTCTTCTCCTCCAACTAGTCCGTCTTTATCGGTGTCTATCACGCTGAATGTCTGATCAGATGTGGCCTTCTCTTCCGAAGTTACGACCCACGTACTCTGCTCCTATGTGCGTCAAAATATCATGAAAAAAAGGTCATCTTTAAATTATGAAGACATTTCGTGACATAGGGCCGGTGGGAATGTTAGACATGTATTTAATACACTGTTCACTCAGTGTTGTCTGGAGGAATTCTTCGTTGGAAGTAAATTCACCGGCTTACTGGCTACTGCCTTTACCTGTTTAGTGGCTAGTACTGGAGAACCCTTAGGTGAACCGTCGGCAGGAATCGGTGGTGTTGCCCTCTTGGCCAACATGCTAGCAGGCATGACAGGGACGGCCCCCGCCATGGGGGGCTTCTTACGCTTAGGTGGGGGGACGAGTTGAGGTGGGAGGGCCATGGGGGTGGGTTCCTTCTCTAAGGCTCGGTAGACCAAATGCATCGCCTGGGAACAAAACAAAACACAACACTGCAAAAGACTCCAGTTCCGCTTTACACAAACAAAATAATGATTTACAAATAAACCACCATGGGAAACTGACTAGGTGTGTTTTGAATTTGTTTTATTGACTGAAGCAGGATTTGAATCTGCAACCTCTACATTGACTTTCTGGTTCTCTACCAACTGAGCTGTCCAGCCCTGCGTCGGCAGTTTCCGAATGTTGACGTCTTTGTTCAAGGGCACTAGTCAAAAGCCATACACCATGTAGACAGGAATCACGCCAAAGCCATGATTCTAGCAACATTAGCATTGCTGCAAAGCTGGAAAATAGCAACCAGGGATCCCTTAGAGAGAGAAGACGGCTTTTGAAAGCAAAGACGTTGGTTCTATCCTGGCACACCATAAACTAACCGTCTAAACCTACCACTGCAAACTCATCCTTGTCCAGTAAACCATCTTTGTCAATGTCGCTCAGGTCCCAAATCTGAAGACAAACAAAATTCAATCACGACAGTTTCTCAATCTCACAACTCGATCTTTTAGATTTTTTCTCAAAAGGTCAAATGACATTCAAAACAGAAATAAACAAGCAAGAAAAACATCAATATTACCCACTAGGCACATGGTTAACAATTTGGCAAGCAACAAACTCTGCGTTCATACGTCATTGTACACATTTTGGGTCCAAAATGTCACAACTTGCCTGTGCCTGTTACCATGGTACTTAGTAATTTGCCAGCCAAATATCACTAAGAATTTTGCAGATTTATAAAATCATATGTCTGATGTAACAGGGACAGAAATAAAAGTGCACCCCAAATGTATTGAATAACCCACTTACCGACCCTAACCCTACCACTTTTCTATTGTCCCCGCGACACCCCCTCCCCAAAAAGGAGTTCTTTGCCCTGACTTACCCTGCTGAGTATATCGACGGGCAGATTAGAGTTCATGAAGACAGTTTTGACTTTGTCGCCAGACAGCCTCTGTTCGATGGGATTCAGACCTTCAAAGATGACATCGTACTTCAATTTTTCCTCCGGCTGCAAAGTACAGGAAAACAAGTTACATTTTTGAAAGGACAATTTGTGGGGATTGTGAGAAAGTGTCTGAAATATTGGGACATGGCATGACTTACCGAGACACACCACGCATGGTCTGGTGACCCTGCACCGATGGGTGGAGTTATGGAAGGGGAGTTCTGGGCACCAGATCCTTGCTATTAGAAGACAAAAAAATTGAAAAGGTTCACCAAACACCAAGCAACCCCAAAAAAATTAACAAAATAAAAACCACATAGAATAGGCTAAGCACATGGTATATTTGTGATAGGAAAGTTTGCATGGCGAAAAGGCAATGAGATAATTAGTTTGCGGTAACACCACGGTAATACTCATTAGTGAGATGTGTGGTTCGGAAAAAAACCGTAGGGAACTCAACTCAGAGTTTCGACCTTTGTACGCTTCATCGCTTCCAGGCTCCATATAACCCAGCTTCACTGTTGGAATCTCTCAGTCTCTTGACAACGGGCAAAGCCTACTGTCTGAAACATTGAGTTCCCTTCGGTTCTTTTTAGAACCACACATCTCACTAAAGAGTATTGCCGTGTTGTTACCGCAAACTATTTATCTTACATAGTATATTTGCTTAGCGAAAACAGGTTACCGGCTAAAATGCCATGCATTATACACTGCTTGGGACTGGTTCCCAGCCAATAGCATATAAATCAGTTAATTATAAGCAATACTTAATTATTTGACTATGGATGGAATTAACACACGAGGCTATAGGAAGAGACTGTAGCGTTTAAATAGCAATGTGTGTAAGTTGTAGCTGCAGCCAGTTTTGTCTGCTTATTATCTCAACTTACCATGTTAGGGATCGGGGCTGGCAAGGTCAGGTTGGAAACTACGATATCGCGACCGCTCTGGGCCAAGGCGATTAACTTCAGGGCCACAAAGAAACCCTTCAAATAACAACAGAAAGAAACAAGAAATCAGCAGAATCAACCCCAGCCCTTTTTTTTTACTCATACAGTTCCCCTGAGCTGATCAGATCGGCCCAGTTGCTAATCTACTGAGTGCAAGAGCAGAATAAATTTGTCTCCAATGCAAAAAGATGCGCGGACACGAGAAACTAATTAACTTCTTTATTTGGCCTTGCACTATAATTTAGTGGTAATGAAAGGCATTGTGATGAAAGAACAACGAGGTGCGCGTATTGTCGCCCCATCTGCAAAGTGGACGAGATCCTAATAAATCCATCTACTGCTGTCAAAAGCTGCAACTGACGAAATTAAACGTTTATAAGCCTGTCTGTTCGTCACCTGTTTGTCTAGGTGTCCCTTCCCCTGCGGGTCAGAGAGCTCCCATATCTTATGCAGTACTGTCTCTCTCAGCCCAGATCTCTTTAAGAAAGACGCCGCATCTACAGCCCCAATCTTGCCGATGCCCGTCTTATCAACCTGAGGGTGGAGCAAAGAACGCAAGTCAGACAGTGTGATAAACTGGGTGGCAATTATAGTGACGGACGCAGATTTTGTCCATGGAATCCTCCCAAATCATCCAATATTTGTTACTAGTGACCACTGCCTGAATCCAGCACAAACCCCCAGCGCTATTGAGAATGTGTATCTAGGGCAAATTACAAATAACCTGGATGCTTCAAACCTTCAAATCTCAACCCAATTTCTCAAAAATCTTCTTTTGGATAAACACTACAGCAACATCAAAATTACTGTTTTAGAAGTGCGAGGGAAAACCACAGAATAAAGCCCACTAAATTGGGCAGGGACTAAAAACCCAATCCACATATTTGCCCTGGTGGGAATCAAATCTGGGTCACACCGGTGAAAAGCAAGGAAAGAACTGCTACGCCAAACTGACAACCTCACAATTGCATTATTACCTTTCAGACGTATTGTCACTTCTACTTTTTTTTACCCTACCGTCACCGAATACTATTAAATACTACTTGAGTAAACTGCAGTACTCACTGGCCTATGCAAATTGTGTAGTTTTCTGTAATACAGTGTATTTGACCCCAAATGAATTCCTTTTGGAAATTAGGGTTAAAGTCAGGGGATATTTATTGCCTTAACCAGACAGTAGCAAAAATCCCGAGCCATTACATTGTCCTGTCATCTCTTAGAGTAGTTTTTTTTAATCAATATTTGCAGACAGTTAAATAGTATTAATAACAGTCGTACCATGAAAATCTTTCATTTATCTTTGGGTGAATTGACAATGGAAAAGGAAAAAAAAAAAAAACCATTCAAGCGACCAGACGAATCTGCATTACACCGGCCTTTTCTTTATATCCGTCTCCTTGGCGTGACGGCAGATTGATTACATCCCATCCACTCCAGGTTGCCAGGCAACCGTCTACCCCGTCCATTGCTTAATATGCTTCCTGTGTCTGGAGCCTCGCCACTCTAGTATGATAATACAAGGCTGCGGTTTTGTTTAGGGGTGCAGTCTAATAGAAATTAAAAGACGTTTATGGCAGGATTCCAAATTAAATTGCTCGATTCTAAACTTGGGCATGTACGTGCGGAAACGTCTGCGAAGAGATATGTACAAACTTCTTGTTTATTATTATTTATTTTGGTATTCCCAATGAAAGGAATTTAGGGAATTTTCCACTTCATTTTTTGTTACTGAATACCAGTCACAAACAACATAACCTTGTTTTGGCTAAGCAAGAATGTTAATGCTAAGCATATTTGGGGGTTTATAATTAGAAGCCCCATAAAATTGGCCCCCGCTTTTATTTCAAAGTCTGCAAAATCTCACGCCTATTTCAATTACATGAGATACCCTTTACAAAATGTACACGTTCAGGAAGACCTTTACAAAGAATCTGAGCGATAATTTTACTCGCGTTTTTGTAAGCCTTTTAAAGCTTATAATTTATCCCCGGCGTCATAGAAATTCATTTGTGGTCAAAAATACAATACACTTATAATATTTTCAAGGCAGTAGACAATACTAAACAATACTAATAATATGTCATAGTAGTAAAAGTACTGCATACCACAGTTTACTACTGGTAGTATTTTGTAATGTTAGGTAAGGTTAGGGTTAAAGTAAATACTGTACAAATCTTAGCGTTTAAATTGTATTTACAAAGTAAATTTTTTACACAAATATCCTTAAAAAAAAAAAAAAATGCAATGAACCTCTTCTAAGGTACATGTAAATATACACACATTTGTTATTGTTTAATTGTTAATATATAAAAAAAATGTAATTTTTGGATGAGAATTTTAACCCGGACATTCATCAGGTGTAATTCATCAATGATTTGTTTGTTAGCAGCTCCGTCATTAAGCAGTCTTAATAACACCCATGTAATCTGAGACTGTCTGCATGAGTCCACTGACATCCTCTCTATGTCTGACGCCTTCTCATGTTCTGAAGGCAGACACACATAAATCACCGGATATATTAGGTTATTCCAATCATGTCTTGAACATTACATGTACATGTACCTCTCCAAATCTCTCAAAATCCCTCAAAGTAGATTTGCAGTCTGAGCACGGCAAGTGCATTGTTAACGAGTTCGCGCCGGGATTATTTTAACATCGCCGAGCCAACGCGCGGGATTATTTTTAACAAAACTCAATCCGAAGCGTGTTCAGGCTGATAGTGCCGGGGAAGAAGACCCACGCATTTCCGGCCTTGCCCGCTGCTGACATACATTTCCGAACTTGAACTTGGCGTGTTTATGCGTCATCCGTTTTGAATCTGGGGAAATATTTGCGTTTATATACGTCATCCGGCGAGAACTGGTTAACGAAACTCGAACCGAAGCAGATTCAGGCCGTTAGTACCGGAAAGCACACCCACGCATTTCCAGCCTTGCTCGTCGCTGACAGACAATTCCGGCCTTGCTCGTGGCGTGTTTATGCGTCATCCATTTTGAATCTTGGGAAAACGTTGCGTTTATATTCGTCATCCGTCGCGAACTGGTTAAAGGTATTACACCATTTACAAACATCAAAAAACTAATTAATTATTATGAAATACCGCACTTGACTGTAAGTGAATAACAGTCTCAAGAATCCTGTGAAATCACGGCACCTGATGTGATGTGGTTTTTAAGAAAAGTGGAATTTGTTTCAATTTTGAACAATTGCCGGACAGACACTGTATAAAATGTATAAGTAAGAACTCCAAGAAAATTAAGCATAGCATGAAACCGGTAGCAACATGAACAAAATTGATATTCCGAGACAAAAATGTTCCATATTGCATTTACAATGTACAATGTACAGACATTTGGTGATGGGACTTAAAAGGTCTCCACATGGTAATTTATATGTGAATATGTTTCCACAAGGTTTTCATGGATTTGGATTTTACTACAAAAACTGGGGTTAGGATTAGGGTTAGGATTAGGTTTAGGGTTAGTGTTTGGGTTAGGGTATAGTATAGGGTATATATTTGGTCGAAATTTCTATCCAGGACAGTAATTGTCCCGGAAAGTAGTTTTTGACAGTCAACAAACTTGCATACACAACAATAAAGAGATACACATTTTATAATGTGTGAGTACGTACAGTTGGTCCAGTGTTTTGTACTGGCTGGTACAATTCTAATTACACAGGAAGGTCAGACGGAAACCTCATTAACACAAAAACCCAACCACAAGGAAATGATGCAAATGGTATGCGTTAGAGAAAAGATTAAACCTCAACTGCACGCTAGATACATGTGACTGGAATGTCTATTTGTGTAAGGCTGTACAAAAATGTCTAATAAGAATTCCAAGAAAATAAAACATAGCTACATGAAAAAATAATGATATTCCACGACAAAAATGTCAAATATTACATACGTGTAAATAAGCACATATGCAAGTTCAATTTCATCACTCATTAAAGGTAGGATACACCATTGGTCGATGCTTGAATTATCATGAATGAGTAGATTTGGGGGGGGGGCCGGGGGTGTATTTTATAGTAAATATCGTTTAACTGAGCTGTCCGAAGTTTTACAGTCATGGATGCCGAGAAAAGCACAAAAAATAGCTCTTTTTTTTCAACTGGCGTCGAGCAAAAATTTGCGATCGCCAGACGGCAATCGCGAATTTTACATTATAAAATTATATTTTTCGGAATAATTACAGGATATTTAGCGCAATCATTTTGCTAGATGCCTAGAATCAATATTTACTTTCAAATGAGTAAGATATTTCTTAATAATTCGGTAGTAAATATTTTTGATATATGGTGTATCATACCTTTAAGGTTAGACAATCCTTATGCAAACCTCATGATTCTTAGTACGTAGATCTTTTAAAAGAGCCAAAGAAGTCCATACAGTAACAAACAAGAAACATACAAGGGCAAACAAAAAATAACAATGCTTTCGTTTTTTTTTTTTAAATCGGATGAAAATAGGTTGTGTACATATTCTATGCTCTTTTGTTTGGAAAAGACAGACCGAGTAGTGGGGACATTTTCGAGTCCCCATAGCGCGTTGGGTCATCAGTAAAGGTACATGTAGAACAAGGTAAAATCGGGTTAGGGTATAATGAAAGAAAATGAAGAAGAGGACAAATTAGGGTGATCCTGAAAATTCAGAATTTTAGAGTGTTCTGAGTTTGAGATTAGAGAGATTTCAGTTTACACACAAACCCTATGGGTTATCCCCATAACGCTACCGGTATGTACCAAAAGAAAACGTGTACGTGTACAAAATCACACAGTTAATGGCCTCTAATGTTTAGAAATGCACAATAAATAAAGTCCTACATGTACAATCCGGGATTGTTTGCTTGGCTCAGATCCGGATCGTGATCTGTCAATTCATCGAGCCAAAGGCTGCTCCAGATTCATTTCAACAGATCCTGCTCACGGGGTGGGTTTGCACGACCAACGATGGCAACAAATGCGTGACGGACGAGAAGGAAACAAGTGTAGATTTGAAACATCAAATCTGTTATTGACAATATTTCTTTGTAATCTTTTTAGAATGTACAGTATGTTGGTGATTACAAATAGTACGATTAATTTACTTCTACTGCAAGCTTATATCATATTAATATAACGTTTTTGCCTACAAAATCTGAAGCAGAAAATATTGGTGTCGTGCGGTCATGCAAAGTATTGCCGCACACGAGTGTTTTTTATTTGTCTTTCGCACAGCGCGGGATCACATGATCGGGATCTAGAATAAAACAAACGGATTCACCGTAACAAGCAAAAATATATCTTTGTAATACAAGAAGATGTAGGCGGACATCGTACACTTCCCCCTAAATGCTGTAAAAAGACACGACACACACCCACACATACGCCGGGACACACACTACATTGTTGACAATCCGCAAGGCAAAAATGCGAGCGAAAACATTCGAACCTTTGCCACAGATAATCCACATTCCAGTCTGCATTTATCATTTGCAATTCTTTTTTTTCCTTTTCTTTTTTAACTAAAATATTTGTTTCAACATAACCTGAAATTCTAAACATGTGCAAAGGTACAAGCCACATTGAACTAAGATAACATGAATCGACGTGACATTTAAAATTAAAAAGACAGACAAATTGGAAGAAAAAAAAGGCAGAAATTGAGATTTTTTTACAAAATGTTTGCTTACCTGTCTGAAGATCGATTCGTAGGTAGCCTGGTTGTTACCCGCAATCTGAAAGAAAACGTAAAAAGCACTTTAGTTAACAAAAGTACTTTAGATAATCATTTGACAGAAAGAGAAGTCGGGATTTAGTTTCGATTTCAGTCGAGATGAAATGGAACAGTAAAATGTTCAAAGACTACCTACATTCTTAAATGTCGTACACACAAATATTAAATTACACATTTTTAAAATTTCATTTGTAAGTATTGCACAAGGAAAAGGGGGGATTTTGTGGTCCCGCTTCAGATCTTGAGCACTGACAAAATACTACATATGTTATGTTTCATTCAAGTATTTTTACTATTTTGTTTACATATCTCATTAAAAATTATGAAAACCAACGAAATAAAAAAAAGAGATGCTTTATTCAGCAATGAAACTATATGCCATGGTTATAATCTTAAGACTGCTGACTCAACCCCATACAACTGATGAGACACCGCCACGTAATGTTTGTTTACAAAGACCGTGGCGCCGCCACCCCCTTGCCATGGCTGAGGCTCCGCCCACTGCTGGTTCAGACAGTTGCACAAGTCGCTAGACGCCTGCATGGCTGAAAATCACTCAAGTCGCGAACTCAAAGGTTGGACAAAACGTTGAAACTATCCTCGATAAAATGTTGTTGCCTTCTCCAAAACCCACGGCAACACAAGCTTAACGTCACACACGTGTACATCAAGTGCCTAATATCTTGTAGTTTGGCAAAAGGGTTAAACTCTCCGATTGTCAAGAGATATTTTCACGATTTTGCAGCTGGTCTAGTAGTTCTGTCTACTGACCAATTTCGATATGGAAATCCTCAGATAATCAATGAAGTTTGTGATGCTGAACTTCTAACAAAGTGGCAAATAACATGTCTTCCTTTTGACGTTAATATTCTCTATTTCGCAATGAGAAACTCTTTTTCTAGACGATAATTTCTCACTTTATCCAAACGGCTTGGCGAGCGTCAGTAAAACTTTCAATAACAAAATTTAATGGCAACCAGAAAAAATAAAAACAAATGTTGTAGTCTCCAACATAAGCCGCAGGTGTAGAACAAATACGTCACAGCAATTTTGTCTCCGTTTCGTAAAAAATGAACGAATATCATTCACGGTACAGCATGGCACAACTGAACGCATCCCAGACAACTTTCGACTGCAGATTTCCTTTAGAGAAAATTAAAGCGGGCTATATTTAGTAATGAGAATGCACGCCTGACCGCAAGGAAAAGGGAACAAAATTTGTCTTAAAAAAACAGTCAGGAAGTTGAGGTATTAGAGACCTTCAACTTAAGACCCTTGAGAACCGAGTTAAAATCCGAAAGGTACGTCACTCTTGCAAATATGACTAAGGGTTTAGTATTAATGAACGAAGTCTGTGCCTTCAACTTAGACAGGCATAGACGTAGATGTAACAGAAATAAACCATTCGATGATAATCTGACTGGGTTATTTTCAAAGGAGGTTTGGGAAAACAATGGCTTTGTTTTAGGCTCGGACTTAAGAATTTGTTTGACTCAGGGTAATGAGAGGTGGGGGGGGTGCTTATTCGTTATGAGTCAATGTTCTGCATCAGGAACAGCAAATCTTGGAATATGAACCCAAAGTTCATATTTTTCAGTTGGTTTTGGACAATAAAACATTTATAGTATAATAATAATAATGATACCACAGCGAGAATTGAAGCCACAGTGGTAATTAACCCTAACGCTCCTCAATCCTCAAAAATCCTCATTGCAGTTTTGGAGGATTTTTGAGGATTGAGGCTGTATGGGGTTTTAAAAAAATGAGGATTTTTGAGGATTGAGGCACAATGTTGTTTCACAATGTTTCAAGTGTGGAGGATTTTTGAGGATTGAGGCACAATGGGGTTTTCAAAAAATGAGGATTTTGGAGGAATGAGGCTGTGGGGTTTTCCAAAAATCATAATGAGGATTTTGGAGAATTGACTTTTTTCAATCCCCAGATTCCTCATTGCAGTTTTGGAGGATTAAAAAAAATGAGGATTTTGGAGAATTGAGGCACATGATGTTGTATCAAGTGTGGAGGATTTTTGAGGATTGAGGCTAGATGGGGTATTAAAAAAATGAGGTTTTTAAAAAAATGAGGATTTTGGAGGATTGAGGATGGTTTCTAGCAAAAAGGCCTAGGGTGTTAGGGTTAATGCCGTAGTTTCAAACCTATCGTCAGACATTGTCTAGGGTTATTATGACTACCTTCCTTCCTCACTTCGTGTAAATAGTTCAGTCTTCAGGCCAAATTTTAAAAAAACATGTTTAGCGTTCTGCCTTCTTAAAAAAAAAAGAAGGAGGCCCTTTTATTTTTTTATATTTTTTTTTAATGGTCGCCCGACACATTTTTGGAGACAACCTGCCGGGCTATTTTTGGAAGATGGTCTTCAACAGACGTACGTACTAATAGACTATTTCCACAGCATGTACACAGTGATGCTGAAGTCTAAAAATACGATCTTATTTTGTTAATTTTGTTGTTTTTTCAAATAGATAATAAAAAATTTCATTCGTTTTCGAAAGGAAACAGGCGGGGACGCTAAACATGATTTTTTTGTATTTGGCCTAATGCGTTGCAAGTTAGTCAACTCAGCATGGGATGTGGTCATTTAGGGAAGGACAGCCAATATTTTGCCGGGTCTTGACTTAGGGAAAGCAAACTGGCAGTTTGAATAATTAAATAATGCACAAATTCAAGGATTGCACAATATTAAAGTGTTGAAAATGCAAAACCAATATTTCAATTTATAGGTAACGGAGGAAGATGTTACAAACTTACATATTGCGGACATGTGCACTTTTGACCTTTTTGACTATTGTTCAAAAAAACTTTTCATTGTTATAAAAAAAAAAGACTCCAGTATCATTTCCCGTCTATAAATACATACAGGAAGTTCAAATGTACTGGGTATTGTCACTTTTTATTGTCTACCACTTGAACCCTGTGATCTTTGCTTTCCTAAACCACTTCAATTTATGCTTACAGGGAAGTAATAGTGGGCGGAGTTTCACTATCTGCCCCAAATCAAGGGACCAGTTTAATGGCACTGCTACCAATTTGATTTATGCAGGAGAAAGAAAAACCGAAGAACCTGGAGAAAAAATCCTTGTGACACAGCAGAGAATCAACGAGCAACTCTACTCACATAAATAATAGGGTCCGAGTCAGAAATTGGACCCGGGCCACCTTGGTGAGAGACAAGTGCTAAATTAACACACTTGACACCCGTGCCACCCGTTAATAATATTAATAATAATATTTCCTCCAAATGGGGTAATATGGAGACTTTCCTCATAGAGATGTGCACAAACATTTTCTCTCGTTTGTCCCCAGTGATTTTTCCACAAAATTTAGTATTCATACATTTTGGACCCTGCTCTACAAATATAAATGATAAAAACAGTTTTTAAAAATAATTTTGGTCTCCTTCTAGTAGCTAAACAAATAGGGAGACACCTCAAAGTCTCTTTATTCAAGAAAAGTCTCCCAAGTTTTACCAAAATATTTACCCTAAAGTGTCTCCCTATTGGTAAATACAGGGATATATAATACCAACAACAATAATAATAATAATAATTGTTATTAGTATTATATTTACAATGAGCACCTTTTTTTATATTTTTGATTGATTTAGTAGGGTCCAAAATGCTTAAATATGAAATTTAGTAAAAAAAGCTCTAGGTTAAAACGGGTTAGGTTACAATAAAGAATGAAAAATGCTCTGTACGTCTCTATGGAGATGTCTCCCAAATGCCCCATTTTCGGTTATTATTATTAGTATTATTATTTATCAAGAATCACAACATTCAAATAACCAAACAGAGAATATGAAAATTTCACTCTAAAGGAGACAAACAAAAGCAAGGTCAAACTGCTTCAGAGTCTGTGGTCACAGAACGCAGCAGGATTCATCTCTGTCAATTTTCAATAGGATTAGCTCTCAGTCTCATACTCTTAACTGTGGTTGTTTATACACAGTTGTTGACAGCTAAATCCATTAAAAAGCACCAGATTTTTATTAGCTGATGCAATGCGCTGTGTCTGACAGGGTTAGGGTTAAAAACATCACACATTCAAATATGACAAAATTGACCAATAAATTGACCTGGGGAGGGAAACAACTTTAAAGACGGAACACTGAAATCAATAAAATAATATTTAAAATAAAAAGCATTCAAAAAATATATTGATAGTTTTCCCTCCTTACATTTTTCAAGCGAATGCATAAACTTGAATTTGTAACTAGCTTCGTCATTTCTAACACATAATTGTTTTATTTAAATGACATTTTTATTTAGGGAGCTTAGGAAGATTACAAAAGAACAGGGATATAGTCAGCATTTTTAACTGAATTCCCGGGGTTTTTCCTCATAGAAGTAGCATTTTGATTTTAACTGGGATGCCAAAAATACCTTAGTGTCCATTATGTCCTGGCACTCTTTCATTCTTATAAAGGTGCAATTTTACAATACAAAGAAACAATGTAACAAATATAACCAATTAATCCGACCATATCTGACGAACAATGAACACTGTCGCTGTAGTTATAAAAGAGGGAAAACTGGTCATGCCTGTCATTGTTACTTCCTGTTTCGACTGGCATTTTGTTTGCACGGTCAAAACTAGAATGGGACCCCAAAAGCTGAAAAAAACATGCAAGACAGAACACGTCATACTTTGCTCACTCTTTTTAGTGGTAGCATGGAGGAATAAGAAGGAATTAGCTAGCACTGTACGCCGGCCGCGTGTGTTCATTGCGGCACAAGCTGGTGGGTGGACCACCTGACCACAGAGCATGGACCGAGACGAGTGACATGAGTGAGTGAGTGGTAAAAATAGGTCAACAATTCTGACCTTACATTTCGTTTATACATTGCAAAACAATGCATGAGATATTAAAGCGGCTATTCTTCAGTCGAAACAAGACAAACAGGAAGGAAAGTATCAATGAACAAAACAGCCAACCGCGTTTGTAAGGAAACACCCTTCTTACATGTCTTACTGACTGCTTACCTGCGTTGCTGACGGTAGGGCAGCCATCTTGCACTGCACGTTCTAAAAAAATCGGCCCGTCCCATTATTTTGCCAAGAGCGCCCTCTGTTGACCAATATCAATAACATTGCACCTGCTGACGTGCTGTCGATCGTACCGCCGATTATGTCAGTTGTTTTCAATCACTTTAATTATTTTTCTCATTTTAAGGGAGAACAATGGAGTTTATTCAGTTCACATTCGTGCTCGTTGCGGCTTTGTGTGCCATATATTACAGCGGACAAGGGCCTAATCTTATGAGGTTTGAATGGTCAAATTTTCGATAATAACTGATTGATTGGTTTTTTTTGTTTTTTTAGTTAAATGTTGCCTTGTTGATTCAATGACATTGTCAGGTGACGCAGTCCTGTCTACTGTGAGGGCGCCCTTTAGTTTGTGCAAGCATTCTAATTCTATTGTCATTGCTTCATCATCAATTGATTTTGTAATATGATTATAATATTGAATATGAGATATGGTTTTTAATATGATACGTGACCGTAAATCATTAAATTTACATTTATTATTTAATTTCAGTACCGGTATTGGCTTTTGTGTGAAATATTACAAATCAATTATATCATCCTTTAAATTACCGGTACCCCCATTTAATATCGGCGAAACAAATATTTATAGATATTATTTTTTTCAAAATGATCCCTACAGCCCAGTATTAGAAAGAAATGCTTTTGGAGTTTGGCAGAGAAATCATAAAACGAAGATATGAATGACTGAGTGCAGTGACAGCGCAGTGCAATTGACTTATCGCACAGATCCACTAATCATGTCCTTACAAACATCATCAGTCATTGTCAAAATTATTAAACAAAATCATTGTCATCATCAACTATCAAAATCACGACCATCACAATCATAGATCACCCCTGAAAAAATCCCCTCGTAAATCACTTGATCGCATTCCTCTGATCACCATAGCAACGCATCCTCTCTATACCCTAGGAAACTGAACGAGCTCGTGACAGGCAAGAAGGGCTGTTCCCCAGTTGCAGATCTGGACTTTGTCACACTTCACTACTTTGCCGGGCGTGGCAGGGGCGAGGCCATTCGTCTGATGCTTCAGGAAGCAGGAATTTCGTACAACGAGACGCTCTTCACCGAAAAGACGTGGCCCAAGGCAAAGATAGAAGGCATTAAATCTGGAATGTACACCTTCGGTCAAGGTACAGGCCCACAAACACGCAGCCCGTGCACACGCATTAAATGATACATGCATATAATTAGTCTTCGTCTGCACTGCCACGTGAGAGCTGCTTCAACCCCTTTACTCCCCTGGGGAGCGGCCTGCAAATTCATCCAGAATTCTGTGGCCAGCTGTGTTATGCCATAAAACACTGCCTGTAAGGCAGCTGCACGCTCAGTCCATTGTTTAGTGCAGCTACTGGGCAAAGCTCTCTGTGTAGTCGTGCGTAAAATCCAGTACAGTGAGAAAAAGGAACGCAGATAATACTGGCATTAGGGAGTCAATAACCTAGTTAGTAAACACAGATGTTTATATGGCATTAATTTTTTTTAACAAATTCAAGATTTCGAAAATGGCCCAGCTGTCATCTGTCCCAATAAATTATATCAAAAAACAAATTCTTAGCAGTAGTCGTCGATCACTGTCTTGTAATGTCTTAAAGTGAAGCCACATGGGAATAATAAGAGACATGAATAGTGTGGTTCATTTTGAATTTAGATGCAGGCAGTAAGACTCTAACACCCCCCCCCCCCCTCCCTCCCGAATGATTCACCCTCACCCCCAATTCATAAGCCCTGCTAATGGGGTCCAGATATATATCCAGGGACCTGCAAATACTTGTTTTACAAAATACTGAAAATTTGCTTTCCTTTACTTAAAACTATCTGTTTTGATCCTACTTTTATCCTATTTTTCACCTGGGTTTTCTTTGTAAGCTTGCTTTACATGGAAACTATACATCTGGGAAAACCCCCAAAACCCAACACACTGTTAAAGGTAGTATACACCATTGGTAATTTGTTGAATTATCAGGAATGGGTGGATTTGGGGGGTTGTATTTTATAGTAAATATCGTTTAACTGACCTGTCCGAATTTTTACATTCATGGATGCCAAGAAAAGCATGAAAAACAGCGTTTGTTTTCCACCGGCGTCGAGCAGTTATTCTTATGTTATCTTTGTTTTTTCGCGCTCGCCGGACGGCGAGAATGAATTTTGGTTTATACAATTCAATGTTTTGGAACAATTACAGGATATCTAGGGCCTTCATTTTGCTGGATGCCTACAATCATTATTTACTTTTAAATAAGTAAGATATTTCTTAATAATTCGGTAGTAAATTTTTTCGATATCTGCAAATGGTGTATACTACCTTTAACAAGTAACAATGGATTTAGTGCCAAGTAACAATGGATTTTAATAGTGCCAAGTAACAATTTGTGATTGTTTTTGTTCTTAAGCTCTTAATGCCGGTATTAATTCATCATCTTTCGGATTATACGCATGACTGCACAGCAGCCTTTGTCCAGCAGCTGCACTGCACAATGGACCCGATCGTGCAGCTGTCACACAGGCCTTGTTGTACGGGAATAGGTTAAATAGATGTCTATGAGGGTCAGGCTACCATTGAATCATTCAAATGTTTTGAAGTACACCAGCCTACCTCTACATTTAATTGTGTTCATAAAATGTTCATCTTATTTTTTATGTCTTCTTTTTAATTTGCTTTTTGTGCAGTTCCGGCAATCTCGACGCCATCTGGTCTGCACATGGCACAGAGCCAAGCTATCGCTCACCACATCGGTCGGGCAACGGGAATGGAATGTGACTGCGAACAGCTCGGCCACTGTGAGGTCATCGCCTTGGGAACCGGTAAGGGAGATTGGGGGTCACATCTTAAGAGTCTGTTCGTCTGTCACTGACGGGTGCAAACATTTGGAGTCAGCTGGACACAGTCTAACACTTAGTGCTATGGTCAAATGGTTACGCTGTCCGACCCCTGTTCCATAGTGCATGGGTTGCAACCTTACAGGAAAAATTGGTGCTTGTGTTCTTAGGCAAGACACTTTACTACAATTGCCGATGGGTTCTAAATTTGGTAGGGTTTAGCCGGAGCAGATTAAAGGCGCAATCTTTACCAAACGTGCTTCTAAAAAAAGGAGTATAAATTTATTAAATTTAATAATTAATTTGTCCTGATTTGCCATGTTCACAGAGGATTTCCACAGCAAACTGGGCAAGATAATCTGGGACCCGGACTTCTCTGTGCAGATGAGAGATGAATATGTAAAGACCACCGCTCCCATGTGGCTGGAGCATTTTGAGAGAATTGCTCCCAATATTCAGGCAGAGGTAAGGTCATTTTGAGCCAACAGTAAAATAAACAAATACATCAATAACGAATAAAAAATAAAATTCAGAAGAAGAAAAAAGCACGACTGATATATCTACCGTGTTTATTTCGATAAAAATTTTTTTTCGTAAATGCAATTAGGCTGAACTTCTTAGAAGAAAACGAAACAAGGTTGGCAAATTTAAACTCAACAGTTGTAATTTTAATCAGACCCTGAACCAAGGATGTGCCAGAATTACTTTGCTACGGCTAAAAGTGTACACGAGTCTATGTGAAGTGGCTGCAGCCGCTACTATAGACTCGTGTGCATTTTTAAGCCGTAACATCCACAGTTTGCTGTTACCTATTCAGTGACGAACCTCATGTTGCAGATAAACTGAACACACGAGGGCAGTATGTTTATATTCCCAACAGATTATACTGAAATAAATGTTTGTTCACATCAAATTCGAACTAGGATAAAAGATCTTTTCTGGTTGCGAACAAAAAAATTGTGTATCAATTTTACATTTGTTTTTCTGTGTATGGAGTTTCATCTTCTCCTTGTCCGTGGAGAAAAAAGGGTTCATATGTGACACCTCTAACTATCCATCCAATTATTTTTGTTTAAATCAGGACGTGGCATATTTTGGCGGGAACCACATCACCTGGGTCGATTTCCTCATCTTCGACATGCTGGACGCAAACGTGGAGTTTGCCCAGGTGGATATGGGGCGCCCTCTTGTGGCCATCCTGGACAAGTACCCGAAGCTGCAGTCTTTCTACAATAAGTTCCGGGTCCGGCCGAAGATCGTCGCGTATTTGAACAGCGACCGACGGGCGGCTTACAAACTGCCCAAAGTGCCGGTAGTGCATAAACAAGCGGCTGCCTAGCTAGATGTGCCAATTTACTACAACAAATAATTGGAAAGAATGAGAACGTTGATCTTTTTTTCTTTTTTTTAAAGTAGGTTTTTCAAATTTTGCTGGAATAAACAATTTGATGAAAAAAGTGCCTTTGGAATTTAAAGCTAAGCAATTTTACTTATAAAAAGGTGGGATACCCCCATGCTAATTGTTTGAATGATCATGAATGGGTGAATTTGGGGGTTTGTATTTTATAGTAAATATCGTTTAACAGACCTGTCCGAAAGCTTTACAATCATGGATGCTTAGAAAAGCAAGAAAAACGGCGTTTGTTTTTAACCGACATCGTGCAGTGGTTCTTATGCTGTTTAGTGCAATAATTTTGCTGGATGCCTAGAATCATTATACTTTTAAATAAGTGAGATATTTCTTAATAATTCGGTAGTAAAATTTTCGAGATCTGCAAAATCCTACCTTTAATAACTGTTGTCGTGAATCCTCCAATTTTGCAAGCTTTTAAGGAGTTCTTGGTTTTATTATAAACAAAAATAATTAACAATAATAATAAATGGTAAAGTGAGAAAAAAAAGATGTTTCGCAAAGAAAGGAAAACAATGTTTTGCTTCTCAAGATGATATGCAAGTTTAGTTGTGCCGGGTAAATTAATATCTTTTGCAATCAGGACTTGCATTTTTCTAGTCAAAAGATAATTTGCATGTTTATGCTTTCTTGTATTCGTTGTGGTTCTAGGTATATTGTTTGTATAAATTGTCATAATTATATCAACATAATTGAATACGACAGTGTAGTTTACTTTGGATTCTGATTGTATTTTCACCAGTTTATGAGAAAATCATGTTGATAAAAAATAATTGAATATCAAACCTTTTTGTTGAAGTTTATTATTTTGTTGGGGGGGGAGATTTTCCATTATTCTGGCGTATTCTCTGATTCTTTTGGTAAATTAAAAAAGGCTGAAAACATGTTTCAGTATAGTACTAGCAGTAATAATCACACATACACAAATTACTTGATCCAAATAATTTATTATAAAATTGGAAAATTTCTCAATTTTCTCGATCACTTTTGTCTTTACTTATGTTCACTTATACACTCTCCTAACAATGTCCATAGTCATTTTTTTTTACCAATAATTTTTATTATTTTACTTTTTTTTTACTTTTTTTCTTTTCTCATGAACCATACATTGGAATTAGTTGAAAACAGATGGACCGACGACGGAACATAAACCGGCCCCTTGTCAACTTTATTTTTTGCCCTGAGCTTGATGGCTCTCAACACGTTTTTAAAAACACCGACAGTTCATCACCACCTACGAACAACTACTATAAATTTACTAGAAAAAATTCATTCTGTTTAAAAGTTACAAGTATTAATATTAACACGGAGTTCTACATAAAAACGGCCGCCCACACGGCGCCCGCATAATACGTGATATACAGTACAATCGGTAAAATACAGTACAGAACATTATTATTATTATTATTAAGAGGTTTTCAATAATGCCATCTTCATTTATAAATTATACTGCGACGTTAAAAAGCAAACCTCCAGTGCTAGGTCAAAGGTCGGGGAGATGGTTTAAAAAGACTATTGTAGAATAATGGGTCCATAGTTTTCAACTGGCAACCAAATTTTAAACTGGACCCATGTTATGTTTGAGTAACAAATCTAGCTCAAAATTGTCTAGGCTCCCTGCAGACCTGGCTGCCCATATCAAGGGTGCCAGTCTATCGTGGCAAGCTGCGCTGATGCGATGCGTTCCGAGCTTCAAAGTGTTCAATTCAAGAAAGCCTTTCAGCTTCAAACAGTTCAGTTTTAAGAAAACATCAGAATGGCATTGATAGAATTTCAACTGGTGTGGGCACAATCTTCTACAAATGACATAATTGTACCATTTCACTGACCCTAACAACTTTTTCTGCTAAAGTTTCCACTAGCACTGGAGTTGCCAAACAACGAACAAACAAATAAGGCAGGCTAGTTCACCTGAGAAATGACGACAACAAAAAAGGCAACATAAAACGACAGATTTCTGGTCAATAAAAATCATCCACACGTAAAAACCTGCATTTTACAATAAAATTACAGCATGCAATCCGACCATCGCACAATTATCAAAGTTAAAATTATGAGGAAAAGTAAAATACAACAGAAATGAAGCATGTGGTTAACGTGAAACAATACTCGTCCTACTTAAGGAGGGCTTCCTTTTTTGTAATGTCCTTTATAAATAAATAACCAATCTGTTTATGTATATACACAGGTCCATAGTGACTAATGAACAAACCGACATCTACAAGTGGCACAATCCCCCCCCCCCCCCCCCCCCCAACCCCAATCATTTGTCCAGTTTCAATGAAATATAAATAACAAAGAAATAAAACTGCTAAAAAAAGGTCTGTTGTCGGCCACAACCCAAATGTTACGACGGTTGCTAAAAAAATAACACTACATTGCACTATGCCTATTAATGTTCTTTTTTGGGTTTACCATTTCATTTTAAGATTTTGTTTTCTACTCTACCACATCTAGATACTTGCTTTACTTGTTTGTTTTGTGTTATTCCATAATCACTTCTAAACAGTCATCTACGTAAACCTTAAAGCACCATCCACGGTTTTTGTCTTGACAGGCAGTAACTGGTTTCTGACCAGTTCGGACAATTCCAATTAAATAAGTCCATCCAAATTCTCTCTTCAAAAAAACCCAAAAGCAATAATTCCTCTCCAGAAAATTTCATTCAATCCTTTCACTATTTCTATTCTTTAATTTATGCAGCGACACATTCTCATTAATATGCAGCACCAAACATGTCTCCTTCCTTTCCCCCTAGCTCCTCCTCGTTCTCTCTTCTTCAGTACCTTGGGGTCAAAGGTTAACAATTCTACTTTTTATGTAAATATATGCAAAATGGTTGTGGTTATATTATACTTTTGTTCTTTGGGAATATGATACTTGATTGGCTTAATGCAAAAGTGACTGGCGCTAACTCATAAATATTCATTAGGTATTACAATATTGTATTTTACACAATGCTGTGTTTAGGAATAATAATAGTGTACATTTCGTACAGTCATGCAAAGCGGTTACATGCAAAGTATAAAATCATATACTGAGGTAGATACATTTTCTTTTTTACAAAAAAGAAAGAAAAACTTATTTCAAAATTAAAAGCTGACATTTCAATCTGCCCTAAAGCCCTATATACCCTAGCACTTAGAAGACCCCAAACTTATTGACAGTACGTGCAAGATGGGTTTGAGCCGGTATTTGAGTTAAGGTGTCCAATCACAAGTCCAATCACAAGTAACGAGTGACAAACATTCAAACACTAACAAAATGCCTTTGATACAATTTCATTTTAATAGCTCATTAGTTGGCATTGGGGCTGGATGACTTGTGATCGTCTTGTGATCATCTTGTGATCGTCTTGTGATCATCTTGTGATCGTCTTGTGATCGTCTCGTGATGTCTTGTGATCTACCTTAACCCCGGCTAAAACCTATCATCCCTATTCATAACCCACCTAATACAAATCTTATATTTGACCATCAGTCATTAATGACCATTAATAGACTCAAAGACAAGTCAACCACACCCCCCCCCCCCCCCCCCCCACCCTTATGTACCCAGTACAACCTCGACCTACAAAACTCATTGGGTGGATTGTAATATCATCAGTCGTCACTGGCAGTATATGCCCAGAACCACCTGAGGGTTTAAGACATAACGGCAAGCTTTGTTGCTTGTAATTCTCCTCCTCCTGTGTGGAGACTCGCGTGTCAGTGCAAACCTCGTTGAGTGAGGTCCGGTGCCGAGTGTGTTAGGGAGAGAGATGTGGAAACCAGACTGATTTCCTGGCATATTAAAGGTAGATCGGCTCATTTTGCAGAAAGAATGTTGCAACCAGACGCCATTTTTTCTTCAAATATCACCTCAATGAAGGTCAATCGGTCCAAAAATGTAAAAAAGAAATGAATCTGTGACTGAGAAAATTTAATTTCCTATTTTGTTAGGAAATAATTTGTTTGACTCTCCATACAGTCAATGACTTGATGGAGTGACATCAGGATACTACATTCCTTTCTATTTCACTTGTTTTCGTGTTCGTTTGAAACAACAAAATGGGCTCCAAATTTTAAGAAGGGTGCATGTCAAATAAACTTGTTAAAGGTTTAGTTCACAATTGGATACAATACATTTTGAGAAAGCATAGAAATTGTAGGTACAATCTGGTTTGGTTGATGACAAATATCAATCAAGTTTACATCGATTTAAGAGAGAGATTCTTGTGTTCAAGATACACAAAAATGATTTCAGTGTGTCTTCTTTCGCAAAAATCCGCTGGGTACCAGTTACCAGCAACCTGTTGCTGCTTATTTTTGGTTGGCCAAATAATTCAATTAGGGTTTGAGTGGGCATAATTGGCAAAGAGAAATTCTTAAAAGCAACAAATATCTTTTACTTTTAAACAGCTAAATGTGGTCAAGTGAAATCACAGCGCTACCTTTTGCGTACAATTTTGGTTGTTCACAGACAATCTGATGTAACTGAATGAACTTTGACCAACTTGGTCAAATTTGGCTAATTAATATTTCTGCCAAAAACCGTTAGCATCAGGATTATAAATTGACATGAATAGATGCAACAGTGTGATATAGTCAGGCCCATTTGTTTTCAATTCCCAACCAAAGGTAAGCAATTACCATCTTACCAACCAGCTGTTTTGACAGCATGTGGGCCGAGATCAAGGGGCCGGTACCCTGACTCGGTGCCATCTAGGTCCCACATATCTGTGAGCAAGGCACCAGTGCAGCGCACCGGTTATCAAACCGACGTGATAGGGAACCGGTGTAAACAGTTTCCACTGCAGGTAATCGGACTCGGAAACCCCTTCAAACGTTGGCGGTTAACGGATGTCGCACAGGATATCGGATAATTTTATCTTAGTGAGGACGCAGGAAAAAAGCTATCACACGAAAGCGGGCCCGAACTGGGAACCAATTGTTGTTCTGCCCGGCGCTGGCGAATCGATAAACGACCCAAGAGAGGTCAAGTAAACAATCCAAGCGACAACATATGTTATGAATCATACAGGCTTCCCCCCGAGCTGTTTAGTAAATTTTAAAAAAATACAAAAAAAGTTATCTTTGAAATATAATAACATTGCAGGTCATGTCTCTATTATCCGGTCATGAATTGTCTAAACAGAGAGCATTATTGTTTTCGACAAAGGAGACATTTTTTAAATGTCACAGTCCGTGCTTTCTAACACGCGACGATAAATTCACTTTTAGATGTGGAACTTTTACAGTTGGAAGTAACTGCATTGGACAATTTTCATTTTTGTAACAATATTGTTTGGAAGTATTTTTCGTTTTTCTTTTTCAGGGAGTGGGCAAAATGGATATAATCAGATTATAGCTAAAAAATTTAAATATTTAAAAATTTAAAAATACATGAATAGCATAGCATTGCACAGTGATTCTACGCATGCATCGAGTCACGAGGATGAACTGGTTCTAACCAGATGTGGTTGGAACCAGAACCAACTGGAACAGACTGGTATGAACCGGACTGGACCAGGTGGTGGTGAGTTGACACAAATACTCAAATACCATGGAGAAACATGTTGGACTGTGATGCAACAAAGTTTCTCCTGTCTTATAAAATCTTTAAAAAATAGTTACCAGTGATAACTATTATAATTTATATTACGACGAGCCTAATATTTAGCCCCATGTCCCTAGGATTGTTCTCCTAGAGTCGTTTCCCAAATTCTCCACTGTTCATTGAAAGGGATTGTGCCTGGGGTCAACATGTACCTCCCTTGACCCAAAATCTTTCTTACAGATCTTGAAAGATGTAGAAGGGTTTAGGTGATTATTACAGAGATGGCAGATACACCAGTTCTGCCCCTTGTCATCCAAACCGCTCTCGAACCAGGTGCATGAGTTTCTTTTTGCCCCGATACATGACTTTCAGGTCCTCTATGAGTTTTGCAAAGCGTATGTGGCCATCAGGGGCCAGGAGAAACGTCTCTCGCGCTTTACTGAGGAACTCGATGAAGTCGCCGTAGTGGCGCGGGCTGATGTGCGTGAGTCTGGAGTGCGCGGTGTTGACGTACGCCGCGATGGCCGCGTCGAGGAGTTGTCGCATCGGGTCTTTGTCGTACGGCAAGAGCTTGATGCACCGTCGTTTGCCGTCCGGTAGGCAGCCCATGCCAGGCGCCGTTAAGGTACATCTGTAAATGGACAACAAAAAGTGGGGGAGGAAAAAAGTCACAATGAGTCAGGGAGCTATTTTCAAGTCTCGGTTAATTTCAACACTGGAGTTGACGTTATTTATAGAATGCAGGAATTTGTTTAAGTGGTTGCTATCAACCGAGACGGGGATTTACCTGTGTAAGACATCTGCTAGGACGGATGCACATTGCACGCTTTTGACCACCAGGGGGATCATATTGCTGAGTTGGTCTCGGCCTAAGGAGTGACTCAGTGCACAGGCCCAGTACACGTCGTTAATGGCAGGGTGTGTGTCCTGGTTATAGCCCAACGTTAAGTTCCGCATAGCCAGCACAGCGAGGTTGTACGCGTGGCTGGCGTAGCCCCGGTGCTCCATGTACCGGGCGATTGTGAAGAGCTGGGAAGAGTTCATGGGCCCAGAGGCCGCGTCCACCACAATTTGATAGGCCGCCTTGAAGGCAATGTGGTCCTTCTCACAGAGCGTCAGCGCGCAGAGTGCGCACGACGGCGGGTCCTTTGAAGCACACTGTAAGGCCACACTACGAGCATAGTGAGCCAGTTCCTCCTGCTGGGTTAGGTTCAGGTTGAGCCGCACGGCTGTGTTGGGCGACATGACCGTGGTTGCCACCATCGTCGTGGCCTCCGTGGGCGAGAACAGCGAATACCACGACTGCATGATGGTCACCAGCGCGCTGATCCCGATCTCCGTCGCGCATGTCACCATCCAGCGCACCATCTCGCGCCGCCGCCAGTTCATGTTAGAGAGCGTCATGCGCATAATGTGCAGGCCCAGGTCAAAGGTGGCCTTGAGAAGGGTGTAGTGGGTGGGGCCGTCCACGGGCGTGGCCACTTTGAAGGCTTCCTGGGCGAGCTTAAAGAGTTGGGAGGCACTGTGGATGTGATGTTGGGCAGCCTCCAAGACTGTACGTAAGCGACACACATCGTCTGCACATAGAAAAGAACAAAAATATCTCAATCTGGCACAATTAAACTCTTAACCAAACTGTTAAAACTCTTGAATCTATTTCACATTAAATTTGTATTCTTGTGGAAACATTGTTCTTTCCTTTGTCTCTGTACTAAGCATTCTCCCATAGACTTTGTACAGAAAATTCCTTGTGGAGAAAACCTAAACCCATAAAATGTCATTGTTTTTATTCCTTTGTCCTCACAGGAATAAAAACAACGGCATTTGTTTGTCCTTGTGGGTCTTCACAAAGTACCAAATTTAGAAACATTGGTTTGCATAAGTATGACACAAAAGCACAACCCATTTCTTAACTGAATGTGCCAAAATAATGAATATCTTCCCGTCAGCAACAAGTAAAGGGATCGCTCTAGGCCGGGTTCGGGCGGTCCGTTCTTGACATGCAAACTCGGCGGATAAGTAGTGTGCGATCCTATTGCAACGTTCTTGGGTGGCATTCCCCCCACTCGAGCGCATCTACGAGTTTCGCGTGTCAAGAACAGACCGCCCGAACCTCTCTCTGTGTCACCGTTGAGGGCGTGCTTTACCTTTTGCAGCGGTCATCATGCAGCTCGCGAGCTCACACTGTTGTGATTCGATGTGGCCCAGCACAAACCACCGCGGGTAGCGGCCCATCAACACGCTATTAGCAGCACTACTCGGGTTACTCGAAACCTCCTCTAAAATCGGCAGTCTGTGAGACAAAAAAAAGAAAAGTCAAATACATGTACCACAAATGAACAAAACCATTGTACAGACGGCCAATTTTAATATGGCGCAATGAAAAAAATGACTAGTGAAACCAAAACAGAGCAAACAATCCGTGTAATTTAGGGAAATTAATTCTGCACACAAGAAGTATTGGCCATCTTTGTCTAGTACCAAGCGGCAAGGTACAAAATGCTATGTGTTAAAGAGGAACAAGAACGTGGCACCAGCCTGAGCTAAAATACACAGTTTATCCCGTTAAATTCCTAATCCTCTGCATTACGCTCGTATTTAGAGATACAAATTGTGGTAAATTCTCTTGCCCAAGGACACAAACGGTGCTTGTCATCATGATCGTGAAAATACGGCTCATGGGCGGAGTCCAGTTTTTGAAATGTAGAAAGTTGGCAAAGACATGAAAATTGTGCTAAAGGACGCAGCACACTGCCAACAACTTCCAAACCAACAATCGGAGGATTCTAAAATTGCCAACCACTAAATTTTGAGTTTAGTTTAGTGTAAGGTCAGAGTTTAGCAGTAATCTGCTTGTCATACCTCATAGCTCGTAGTCCTACTTTGTACGCCAGATCCTCATCATAAGGCAGTAAGGTCTGGAACAAGTAGCGACCGAATGTATGCATGGGAACGCTCTCGGGCGGGACGTGGAAGCCAAGACCACTGGACAGACCTCCTGAGAAACAAAGAAAGAACAAAATATCCTTGAAATGTGAACATGGAGTTAATTGCGGAGTTGTATTCGAGTCCCTGCAAGTCCTTCAGTCTCAAGTCAAGTCACTAGCTATTCAAATAAACTGTTAACAGAAGCATTCCTTCGTCATTGCTCAACCAGTTACATGTGAATAGAAAGGACTCGTGACTGGACTTGTGAAAGGACTCGTGACTGGACTTGTGAAAGGACTTGCAGGGACTTGCAGAGACTCAAATACAACTCTGGTTTATTGTGTCAAGCTAGGGCTCCCCTGAATAAAAGACTAACTTGTCGGGGGACTGTCAATTTTGGGGCTAGAAAGCTTTATTTGGTGGAACATCACAGGTCCATCACAAGTCCATCATGATAGGGAATAAACGACAAAGGAATAGTTTGTCACAGTTTGTTTGAATACATGTAGCTTGCAACTTATGACCGACCTGTGACCGACCTGTGACCGACATGTGGCAGACATATGATCGACTTGAAACCGACTTGACTGACAAGTGACCAAGTTCTGACCGACTTGACCTGTGATCAGACACAACAAGTCTGACACGAGTGGATCCCTCCGCCCTGCACGCCCTGTTCCAGGTCTCTTTTTTACCCAATTTTAAGACTACAAATTTCTACCTTCCATGAGCGTGGTCGCCTGTCTCTGAAGCACAGCCACCAGCATGGGGTCCATCGCAATCTCCCGATGTCTGGCGATCAGCTCCTCCTCGGCGTGACAGGACTTGTCCTGGGCATACAGCCCCATGGGCATGACCCGCTGCTGGCCCAGGCCCACTAGGACCACCTCGTAGGCTAGCGTCAGGTAGGTCTCTTGTTGGTTGCGAGAAACGGGGATGGCCACGTGGCGGTACTGGCGCAGCGGGGAGCTGCTGCCTGGGATGTCGGCATTGCTGGATTCTAAGACGCAAACAAATAAACGTGTGTGGGTCATCTACGGTATATAATAATTCCAGGAATCTTTATCTGTCTGTGTGTAATGAATAATACGAATACAAAAATACATGCATCTACCCAAATTATAAAAATAATATGAAGTCATTCTTAACCAGTTCGCGCCGGGATTATTTTAACATCACCGAGCCGGGATTATTTTAAACAAAACTCGATTCGAGGCGGGTTCAGGCCGATGGTACCGGAAAGCACACCGATGCATTTCCGGCCTTGCTCGCTGCTGACAGACATTTCCGACCTTGCTCGTGGCGTGTTTATGCGTCATCCGTTTTGAATCTGGGGAAAACTTTGCGTGTATTAACGTCCTCTGGCGCGAACTGGTTAAAGACACTTGCATGACAAATTACAGTGTACCAAGGTATTAACAGGAATAGAAACAACTGGCCCAGTTGGGACTACAAATGAGAAAACCTCGCTTTAACCAGTATGTGACGGGATTATTTTGACAATGACCAGACCCAGGTGGGTTCAGGCCGGCATTTGTGAGTAAGCACACTCTGCCTTGCTCGTGACATTTTTATCCGTCATTGTGTATATCTTTAAAAATAAAGCTTTAGATGAGTTTTTTAAAGTATTAATAGCGACTTTCTCAGAATATCGGACACATCAAGGGAAGTCTCACAATTGATGGAAACAGCACATTGGGGTAATGCCAGCCTTGATCCTTAAAAAAAAATCACCCCTCTCCGGCCTCCCCTCACAACAGAATAACAGAAACCGCAGGCTTGGACACGCCGCGTGGCTCGGATGAAGCCAGATAATCTATCAGGTTGATTCATCGTCGATTCACCGTGGATCACTGATCACTAACATCCTGGTTGCTTCGATTATTAAACACAGTTCCGCGATTGCCTCAACCCTCATCACCAAAAAACTCTTCTTCCTTTACTCTTAAAATCTTTCGTTCTTTCCTTTATGAGTCACAAACTTAGAAGGGAACACAAGATTCTGTTGGAGAATTCCCACTTTCACTAGGGAGAGCAATATACAGAGGAAGAGACACTTAAAAATTGAAGAATAGGCTGCAGATTACAAGAATCTTGACTTCACCATTTAGCTGCTTGGTACATTTTATGCCCCTCCTCCCCACTTGGAGAATCCTGGAGTCGTGGCTAAGTCCCGACAGGAAAGCTTATCTGTCAGGTCCAGTCAGAGGGGAGGGGAGGGGAAGGTGAGGGGGAGGCGAGGAGGAAAGGGGGTGGGGTTAAAATAATAGTTTGTCTAATTACCTGCACTGGAGGTACTGCTGTCCACGGTCAAGGATGCGTCTAGCAGCGTGTCCATCAAGCAGCCGATCGGATCTAGCGGATGTCCGACCCAAGCCTCGGCAGGGGTGCTCCGAGAGTTGTGCGATGACTCGTAGGAGGCTGAGGAATTCTGAGATGCCTTCCGATGTTTGCCCTTTCTCCCCGCTGAAAGAAAAATACAGAGAATTACAACAAAACTTTCTAAATTTTGTAGTTTTAACCTCCAGGTATGCTTTTCACAGAAAAAGAGACTAAAATGTTAGTATTCACATTTTATTTCAACTTTTTGGCACTTTGCGATAAACCAAGGCGACAGGAGTCTTCGTGGTTAGCCTGGGGAAAACCTCTGAATCAGACTTCTGAATCAGACTTCTGAATCAGGTGGCCGTTACTCGAATTTCGTTTTCGTTTTCAAGTCAATGCCCAACCCGCCGCAGACTTTAAAACGTATTGATGGATAGATCAATCAATTAATTGATTGTATAGCTGCATTGACTTTGTCAATGCATTCACGGGTGGAGTATCCTACGCTTCCTGTAATCGGAGGTTTCGGTGAGGAATAAAAACCTCCCGGGAATTTGAGTGAGAGTAAGATTGAGCAGAGTAAAGTTCAGTCTCGAAACCTACCCACAGGGAATTTTCTTTTTTCGGGGGGGTGCCCTAGGCCTGTCTCCTTAGGTGCTGAAGTTACCGTTGAAAGTTAACGTTAGTCCGCCTTGCAAAGCAAGGGTCTGTTGATAATAACATCAGGCTTGGACCCCTGGGGTTTCGTTGATCGAGACTCCTTTTATTTCTTTGTCTGCATCCCACTATCTAGGGAATTTTCTGACAGAAAAAAAGGCTTTCTCATGCCGAGTTCTTTTCCAAAATGTGTGAAACTTCAGTGAAGAGGATTGTATCATTTGACGATCGCCCCTTTGTGATAATTTCCTTTCTTGGAAGAGTGTTTAACAAAAAGGATGGTTCGTGCTTCAGTTTCCCATTCAGTTCTCTGCCAACTGCCGACTGCCCCCTCCCCCCCCCCCCCCCCCCCCTCCCCCACCACCCCCTTGCGACTGTTATAAAATATTCCGTGTAACACGTTTGACTTTATATCACTCTAGTCAGCATTGATTTGTGTGCAGGAAGAAGGAAACAGCCAATGTATTTCCAGTCAGGCTTAATTTGATGACTGGGTAATAACAAGCGTACTGTAGCCACTCTTTGGGATCTTCGACTCCGATCTCCGGATTTTGAGCAAGGCCTTGGAAAAATATTTCTCAGACCTCGGGATTTTTTTGGGGGGGGATATATATACCTATATGTATACACCGAGTACACACAATGGGTAGGGTTGTGTTTTTCTAAATTGCCTTTGTGTATTATCTCGTCGAAGCCCAATGACAGAGCAAAACTGTTTCCTTTTCTGGCTACATTCACCTAACCGCCCCACCCCTTGTCGTCGCCTCTCAACTTCCAAAGACTAAACAGTCCGTTTCCTCTTTCTTTATTTAGGCTGCTGACTGGAATCGTTGCCCCTCCCCTCCCCCCTCGTATCGCGCGAGATAAAACCTTAACACACCCCAAACTAAGTCACCATTTCTCTTATGATTGTGAGACATACATACACTAACACGAACAAGCAAGATTTTGTGTCAGGTTTTACAGACATACAAACTTTGTCTGTATTTTGCCAGTCTACTGTTGTTGGTCACCGTCATTCTATAAAATTAGAGTCCACTTCTTTTTCTTCTCTCTTTTACATCTGACCAGAGAGCGAGGACCCCTGACATCTATGATTTTATAATTCTGATGTACTCCTAATGCAGTCGTCCTCCAACAGTGATTATGAATAGTTACCAACATACTCTTAATAATTGAATAGCAAATTTACATAGTGAAATGCTGGGTACCAAGGAAATAGAGACCGACAGTCCAAGGCCTCTTCATAACTTTCATCCCTTTTAAATTTGTTCATCCAAGAGTTTTAAAAAACAACCACAGACTGTCTGAGGTTAACTCCCAAGTATAAGACTTCACTCTCGTGGCTTCCTTACATTTTCAGCACACGCCCTAAAACTTTCTAAAGTGCAGCGCGTACGTAACATGCCAGTAGACGTAGATTAGCAGCCCGCTACCTTTTAGGCTCAAGCATGCCCAATGAGCTCGGACCTAGCCACCTGGCAAATCCAGACTCAGCGGGCTCAGCTGCCGAGATAAATCGCGGGGTGAATTAACACACCCCCTCCCCTCCCCCTGTTTTCCAGTTTGATACATCCTTCTGGTAATCCCTGCATCTACCCACACCCTTTTTTTTTTTGGGGGGGGGGGGGGGGAGGAGAAGGGGGGAGAGAACTTGAGAGCCCAGAACAATCATTTCCTTGTGTTCGAGTCTGATAGTCTGTCTTGACAAACTGTCCAATCCGACCAAAATCATTAGTTTTTCTAGACAAAGAAAATCCAGGGGTGCGTTCCAGATGTATGCTAATAAGGTGAACAATTTTCAATCGGACGTGCACAACAAAAGTTAGCCAACAGTAACATTGGCAGAAGTTTGCCTTGTTTAGAAGTAGAACGCAGCCCAGATCTATTCTAAATTAGTGTCCATGACATACGGTATATCATTGTTTGTTATAGAGGCTGTCATACTTTCATCACCACACATGAAGAGTAATGACTAGGTTGTTAAGACTCTCCGAACTAATTAGACGCAACGCCCAGAAAAAATGCAGTATCATGCATCGAGGTCTAATTTACGCACGAGGGGTAATTAACACTAATTAGAGTCGATGACAGGGCAGAGGAAGGAACCAGACTCCCTGACAGGAACCAGTCTAAGGGATAACAAAGTTGGGGAGGGCTATTTTGCCTATGGTCTGTCTTACTGAGACTAGAAGAAAAACGACTAATGACAACTAGGGAAGGAACTTGGCCAAATTGGGTCTTCAAAACCTGGCAACCCAATAACCGCACAGAAGAACCTGTTTTATAACACCAATAAGTAGTGGCCGTCGTCACATGAGTCACTAACCAGATTATCAATGGAATAGCTACAGGTACAAGATGAAAAGTTAGAACGAAAAAGTTAGAACGAAAAAGCAACAAAAATGTGTTTGTGGGTCAAAACCAATAAATGACATGGTGAATTCGAGGGTGAACTTACCAGTGAGAATTTGGCTCATTATTGTATGCTGTTGGTTTTTGACCAGTTAAATTTCAGCTCTTGTTCATTAATATGTATAAGGTTGGTTGCCGCATGATTGTGAATTGACCGTTAGAATTCAGGTCCTAATCATGAATATGTATGAGGTTGGCTGCCGCATGATTGTGAATTGACCGTTAGAATTCAGGTCTTAATCATTAATATGTATAAGGTTGGCTGCCGCATGATTGTGAATTAGCTTAGAATTCAGGTCCTAATCATGAATATGTATGAGGTTGGCTGCCCCATGATTGTGAATTGATCTGTTACAATTTAAGTCTTGTTTATAAATACTTCCAGTATCTATGCGGTTGGCTGCCACTTGGTGGCTGGTGAATTGATCATTTACATGTAGAAATTAACTCTCGGCCATGAATATTTAATAGGTTAACTGCCAAACGATGTGGAATCAACCAGTTAGAATACATCTTTAGGTCATAAATATTAATTCGGCCTGAATATTTTTTAGATGCCGTACCAACACGATGCTGATTTAACCAGTTAGAATTACGCGTGGTCATAAATATGAAATGAGGTTGGCTGCCACATGATGCTGAAATGGCCAGTTACAATGCAGCTCCCAGTCATAAATATTCATGAGGTATATGTTGTAGGATGGTACACTTACATGGTCTGAGTTGTTTAAGGCTGTCTCTCTGCTGTTTCTTCAAGTTCCTGACGATGCTGACGGCTAACCTCAAGGCATCTTTGGGGTAACCGTGCGACCGCAAGGCATCTACTCTGGCACATGCTGTGGGTAGGTGCTCTGTCAAAAACAAAAAACAAAAACAAAACCAAAAATAAGATCGATATCAAATCGAGTTTGGATGACAGGAAATGTTTGGGTTTTTTTGGCTCAAGCATCTCAGCAACAGAAACAGTTATTTTGCAAAACTGAAAGAATTACCGTGTCTCCATATTTTACAAATTCTTAGTTTCAAAGCGTTTAATCTTCCAAAATATCACGACTACAGATGCCATGCACAAGCATCTCCTCAACGGTATAGAAAGAGAGAGTTGTGGAAATGACATTTAAATGCATTGCTGACAACACCCAAGTGTATTTTGTTTTACAAACGGGGCTCTAAAAAGTACACAATCGCCCATTTATTGATTAATGTTTTAGGGGTTTTTGTTTTCGTTTTTTGGTTGGGGGGGGGGGGGGGGGGGGGGGGGGGGGGGGCAAATAAAATGAGCTTCTTGTAAATCTTGCTGTGATGCATGAAGAAGAACAGTGTTCCTCCTCAAGGGAGACTTAAAAGAGGAAGGAAACATCAGGTTGAGGAAAGAGCAGTGGACCCTGAACCCCAGAGAGTCAATTCTAGACGGCCGGAAATCCTGGGCACGCAAGTTTACTGGAAATAGGGAGGGAACCCGATTCATGACAGAAAACCCCTCGTGGGCGGATTTGAAAAAAAAAACCTGGGTACCCGGAAACATGAACCGAGGAAGACATACAGGTACCAGTACATGTGTAGTTAACCTTTCACTTTTGACCCGGAGGCACACGAATGCATGAAGCCCTTAGTCTGGAGGATTCAGACTAATTAATCTAACAAATTTTTCAAGTCGCAGTTATATTTTTAAATCAAACATAACAGTACAAAACCAGCAACCTCATACATTTGCTAATACAGATCCTACAAAAGTATGTATATAGCCTGGTATAATTTTTTTTTAAATAATTTTTTTTTTTTTAAACATAATTTATGAATTTATTGGGGAAAAAGTGCAGGAGATTAAAAAAAAATTTTTAAACAAGAACTATTTTTTGCCTGAAAAAACCCTGAGATGTTACATATATATTCCAGTACCAAAGAGTAGGATTGTGCTCATTATCGTCAAGTTTTTGGTTTTTTTCATGGCGACTAGCCGGCCTAAGGTTTGTCAAAATAGTCAGAATCTTCTGGTCTGGTAACCAGACTATAAAACCCCAGCACATTTATTGCACAACTTGGCTCAAGGACAAACAAAATAAATTCTGCAGTGCGAATGTTGTGTGCATAATAGTTGTGCTTAATTATGCATGACAATGAGAAAAGCTTTCCCCCACTCACACATCCATGTACATACATATCATACACATTAATGTGCTTCGAATGTACGGCTATTTCAAGCGTGCATTTCTAATGCGCTGTAATTTGTATTCCATTATCCTTCTATTTCAGGCGTACTAATGTTTATTCCATTATAATGCATGTATTTGAACTGGACAAGAAATGTATTGCAGGCCGAACATTATACATTACATGATCCCGAATCGTGATTCGCTCGTCTTTTCATTCATTATTTTCTGAGAATCAAGCATTTTTACAGCTTTAATCGTGACGTAGCTTAAAACCTCAACAAATGTGGGTCAGATACTACATACCGTATTTGGACTTCAATTTTTTGCTACATGTATTTATAATTGAATGAAGTAAATCTAATAGATTTTTTGATTGGGGGGCGGAGGGGGGTATTAAAACTTTATTTGTTTTAGGAAGACCTAGAAAACACAGACTTTGGCATTAAAAAAAAAAATTGTAATAAAAACCATGTTAGAACTAGAAGCTTTCAAAATGTAGTTTTCGCATCAGAAACATAACCTTATACGCTTGTTATGGTTTCTTTTACTTTGATTATTGATCAACAGAAAAGGTCAGTTTACATGGATAGGACTGGATGTATTAATTTATTCCAGGGTCTTATTAGGAAACAAGGGGAACTGTAATCTATTTTTGCAGAGATGCATTCGAAGTCGACACCGTTGGGTACAGGGACTGCTAGGGAGTGAGTCATTTATTTATACTTGCAAGTTTACATCAACAACCGCAACCCTGCAGCGGGCTTATAAACCCGTAATTCACTTGAGTGATATCGCACAAAAAGAAAAAGAAAACAAAAAACGAGCCACGAAGCTAGACGTTCTGATCCTATTTTTTGGTCCAGTAAAGTCATAGCAGTAGGGCATTGGGCTGAAATTGTAGATAAACTCAGGCCCCATGTGAAACTTGGTGGTTAAATGGAGCTGCGGATCGTTTGTGTGATAGTCTACACTGACAGTGCAAAGGAGGAAAAAAGGGGGAAAATAATTGTTAGCCCCTTAGGAGACATAACGCTTTGGGTTGTGAGTTATAATTTGCATGGCATTACGCACACACAGATACATGCATGGTAGGTACATACAAATAGCAGGCTATCGAAATATGGACCAGTCGATCGGATGAGATTTGAACCCATGCATGGCTGGCCCTGCCTCTAAAAACTTATCCTAATCCGGGAATTCTGTGACTCATGAAATTGTTCCGAACGGATAAATAATCCATTTTAATAACCTCTTTTGCATAGATCTACCCCAACCAACAGGAATTTCTGCATATTTAACCGGATTTCCTTGAATGGTAGGTCTTAAGAAGATTAAATTTTTTGCTTAGTTTTCTCACGAATATAGAATGAAAATACTCGGCAAATCATTTTGATTATTCCATTCACTTCTGTTTTCTTAAAGGGAGTATACACCATTGCATCATCGTTTTTTGTATCAATTTGCAACGATTGTCAGCCGGCAATTGTTGGAAAGACCTCACTATTTTCAAACACTGCCCCCAATGTATTCAATTTAATTAGTCCACATTGGTTACACATGAGTGCAAGCCGACTAGTCTGGTTTCCTATTAACCTGATAATTCCATGACGTCTGTAAATTGCTCTGTTTCGTCTAAAAGAAGTCAAGAAACCAGACTACAAGTACAGTGTTTTCTCTTGGTTTTTCCAGCATCTATGAACAAAGGGCCCAAAATTACCTCTGAATGTTTTACATTTACCACTCAAATATCGTTAATAACGAGGTCAAACTATTCTTATTTGTTCTTATTATCGGGTGCAATTACTTTACTTCAAGTTCAAATAAAAAACAGCATCAAGCAGTGTCCACAATTTACAAAATTGTACTTAAATGCAGGGAGTGTTAAATGTGGATTAAAAGATCAAAAGTGGACCAACATTTTATAGAATGACTCGTTTGTGGGTGAAAATGTTTCTAAAACTAAAAGTATGTATTTGGAAACAGTACACAAATGCACTTCTGAAATGCAATACATGTTATATGCAACACCAACAGCAGCTCTTGAATCAAATTCTCCTCTATTAGGTAAAAAAATGCGGAGGAAACTTGAAAGTCTCGTTGCGGCAAAAACAACAGAAGCTAAAAGGGCTGCCGCCAAGACAGTTTTCAGTCAATTACACCCATAAAGAAACCTGCAATGGTGAAGGGAACCAATTTTCATGTGCCTACGAGTGATGTATGCGAGCCACAGTGCACTGCACTAACACACTATGTGGAATATTATGTGTATATATTCCAGGACCGCGGAGGCAAAATCGCAGCAACAAGCCTGCAGGCCAAAGAAGAAAGAAAGCCAAGGAAACAAGCTACCAAATGCAATGCATATTGGGTAAACTGGCTTATCAGCGGGCGCCGGTTAATTCGTCCGACGGTGTGTGTGTGTGTGTGTGTAGAGAGCTAGGCACTGCGTCATGCCGTGTGCAGGCTAGGCCCTTTGGGCCTGTCAGCATGGCCAGTGTTTTTGATTGAGGCCCCACTGTGGATTTGGTGGAATAGTGCACTGAACCACCTCACTAGGTTCATGTGCTCCTTGCTATACAGCACAGCGCACCCAAACAAGGAACAAGCCTTCCACCCAAAAAAATATCTGTGCTGACAGGTTAACGCCAAGAAAAACACCGGATGCAAAATGCGATAGCTTTGCTAAATTACTGCGTCTAGAATTTCACCTTGGACTTATTTTGGTAGTGTAAACGAATAGTGTTGGCATGGGTTATGACCAATGATTGGAGATATTTCTCACAAATTTACCAAAACTGTTACCGAAACCTTATGTTCAAAACGAGACAAGTATTTTGTTAATAACATTTGTGTCAATATTCTGTTCCAATGCCAGATGCCAGAGTGATGTGATAAGCAAACCTGGGAATATTTATTTAACAAATGAACAGATTTTATGCTATAAAGAAAAAAGGACCAGCGCATAATGATGATTGATTATTTAAATATTTAAACAAACGACAACATACTGCCAATTATATTTGTTAAAACACCCACATTTTAGAAATGTGATTGTGCATGTTCTGTGTGGACTTTTGATTATATTATTTTGACCAGTTCGAGCCGGAGGACGTATATACCCGCAAAGTTTTTCCCAGATTCAAAAAAGATGATGTATTTTCATGTCACTAGCAAGGCCGGTGTGCTTCCCGGTACCATTGGCCTGAACCCGCCTCGTATCGAGTTTCGGTACAAATAATCCCGTGCCTCGGCTCGGAGATGTTAAAATAATTTCAACGCGAACTGGTTAAATTCAGATTTTTTTTTGTAAAAGCAACTCAGCATGCACTGGCTGTCAATAATGTTTTAAAGTCAGATATGTACATTGTAATTACATGGAGTTGTGGTTTTGTTTCAATCAATCAACCCCAAGCACAACATGCAAGGATGCCAACAATAAAAAGTTACTGTACACTGGTGCATGTGTGTACGAACCGTACATGTACATGTACTGGTAGGCCAGCGTACCTACATGTACATACACCCCCAGGGTTGTGCAGTTTTTTTGTCTACAAGTCTCAGACCAAATATAAATATATATTAGTTTCTCGTCCTTGCAAAAAAACTGTGTTTTTCTTTGCCATTTTGTTTACAAACAAAATCACACAAATCAGAGTTATTTTTTACATTTTTCAGAGTAGTTTTTTACACTTTTTTTCTCCGATTTTAATTGTTGTCTGTTGCAGTCTTTCAGAGCATAGTAATTAGTAGGCAGGAGTTGGTTTTATATATCATCATAAAGATGCAACCTGATATAATTATGTGATAAAAACAAATACAAAAACGCATTCTCCTTAAAGGTTGGATACACCATTTTCAGATATCGAAAAAGTTCACTACAGAATTATTAAGAAATATCTTACTCATCTGAAAGTAAATAATGATTCTAGGCATCCAGCAAAATGATTGCACTAGATATCCTGTAATTCTTCTAAAAAAATGAATTCTATAAAGAAAAATTTGCGATCGCCGGACGGTGATCGCGAAAAAACACAAATAACATAAGAATAACTGCTCGACGCCGGTTGAAAAGAAACGCTGTTTTTCGTACTTTTCGCGGCATCCGTGATTGTAAAACTTCGGACAGGTCAGTTAAATGATATTTACTATAAAATAAAATTATAATTCAATGGTGTATCCTACCTTTAAAATATAATTCTGGAAGAAAAACTAGATTATTATTATATACTTTGTTTTTGTTGGTTTTTTTGTTGGTTTTTTTGGGGGGGGTTTGGGTAAACGCCAATTAGAAAAATGAATGAACTGATGCAAAACTTCCGCAAGGACGTATCATCAAAGTTAAATGCCCTGTTTTTTTTAACTGTGTCGATACACAGCTGGAACAGCAAACCCCATGCAAGCAAACACAGCATCTGTTGGAGTGTGCAGTGATGGGTCCGTGACCAGACGGATCCAAATCTGACCACCACCGCAATTAACTAATGAGTGCCTAGCAGTAGCATGAATGGTTTTTATCAAAAAACAAAAGAAATAGGGTCTGTTAGCTATCCAAAATGTGGCAGCTTATTAATCACATTGTGTTGTGGGGTCAGGTTACATCCTGCTATATAAATTACCCACAGAAACGAAGACCTTATACAATCACATATCTGATGACAAATGGATGGTAGGACTATCAACTGTGACTGAAAAAAAAGTGTCGTGTTACAGATTCATTAGAATCTGGATTCCAGACTAAATCGTACGTGTAGAGTGTCCAGAGTGGTTTTATAAAGTTGGCTTTTGGGATTCGAGAACAAGGAAAAGTCTTTTTAAATTTGCTTTTAAATAGCCTTAACATTCTACATTGTATGAAAGTTGCTTAGACTTTTTAAGTAGACCCAGTTGAAAAGGTAAAAAGAACAATACAAGGAAAGGCCAGAATTGGAGCAACATTTATAGGGTACTTAAGAAGTACCAACTCACCTGACCAGAGGGGATGGCCCTCGCGATCAAATCCGCCAAACTCGGTGTCGGCGTGGTGTATACTGTGATAGAGTTTATTGTTGAGGATTCCCTGCAAGTGACTATCGATCCACTGCAGGTCGCAAGCTTCGATGGCTCGGGTGAAGATGGTCCGGGGTCTGTCTGCGTCCGCAACGGCTAAAAAAACAAAATTGTCAACATTTCAAAAACTGTAGCATGGTTGACTTTATAAAGGCATGGTTCGAACTTCACGCAAAAGCGAATGTGATACGAATTGGACATCACAAAGCATTCACTGTGAAAAAATGCAAAATTGCGAATTTGCAGCGCGAAATCTCTCCGTCACATCACAAATTTGCATTCGCAGAAATTCCAACTTAATATGAAAAAAAAGGCTTGTGGCATAATAGGGTTGTTTATTTTCGTATAATTTGGTATTCGATATTTTATGGCCGAATATTATAATATTTGGCTTAAAAATTTGTGGGCGAATATTGTTGCTTGTACCTGTTGATCTGTGTAACTTTCTGGTAAATGATTATTGAGTTTGATTTTCTGAAAAACATGTGCAATACAGTTGGTATAACATGGGAAACTCTGGTTGCCCGGAGGCCTGGCGTGGTTGCCCGGAGCCCTGGCGTGGTTGCCCGGAGCCCTGACGTGGTTGTCCCAGCGCCGTCCGAGCCCAGGATTTGTCAAGCTCTGCGACAAAATACCTCTCCCTTAAAAGCACAAGGCATTATGTGATGTGTAGTACCGGCCCCGGCATCTTTGTCATTGCATAACAAAGGAATGAGCGAGGTAAAAACAAAATGCTATTCAAATATTCGGGTTGATATTCAAATATTTAAATATTTGGTTGATATTCGAATATTTAAATATTTGATATATTCAAAACAGCCCTAGGGCATAATCCCAGGCTATACGTGTTTATGGTTTCTGACTAACGCCCCTAGGAACAAGAATATTGACAAAAAGGAGAACTGCCAACAAAGGGTCAGATAGCTTAGTTGGTAGAGCACCGGAACGGCTACCTGGAGGTTAGAGGTTCAAACCCAGCTCCAGTCAGTTTCTTTGTTCCACTTCAACGGAAATAAAATAAAATAATTGTATTGTTTATTGAGATTTATGTGAATTCTTCATTTGTAGACATCACTCAAAAATTTCTCACCAGGGGGGTTGTTTAAAAGGGGGTTCGTCAGGTTATTCCTGGCATCCGCATCCTCCAGGGGGCAAAGGTCATTGGACCCCCACTGGACCAGCTGTTCCTTCCACGTCAACTTCTCCCTCCGGCTGTAGCCGGGATTCATAACCACCACCATCCATAGCAAACCTGTGACCAGAGGGAGGAAGTACACACGATAAAAGTTTAATTGTGTTGTTTGTTTTTAAGGGTGAGGGGAAATGGAGGTTGGGTGGGGCATGGCGTTGTCCAAATTGATTACATAAACCAAGTAAGATTCATTGTCGCAATGTCAGTGCTGTGTTGTTAAGGGCTTGCATAATTAGCTTCTTAGACATTGTTAGACCCCAAAAAAAAAATTAAATAAAAAAAAATGATCTAAAACAAATTTGTTTAGAGCATGAGAGAGACTTGGGAAAATGAAAAGTCCACAATATAATTGACAATGGGCTTGAATCTTTGAGCATTGTCGTTGAGGTTCAATGCAGTGTCAGGTTTCTAGTTTACGTTGGCATACATTTTTCTAAAGGACCATTCAAAATACACATTTCCTTTTGTTTTGTACATTCATATAAACCTTTATCCAGTTGAAAACATCTTCATAGTAAAACCTCCAGAATTCCAGATTTTAAAAGGGATTCTTTTAAAAATCTCAAATCTGAAATTAATCTGACCTCCAAAAACATTTTATCTGGAAATTCTCTTTATTATTGTCATGTACATGTATCCATACACACCACATTTTGTATAAATATCCAAAACCACTTACAAAGAAAACATTAATCAAATTTGTTCCGCAGTCAATAAAAATTAAGATAGACAAAAGACAAAGAACGAATCAAAATGAAAAGCATGTACATGTACCCTCCTTTAAGAAGTAAATCTAAATATAAAAAAATAATTATGTTTGCCCAATCGTCCTTCAAGATAAAGACAATATTGTCATTCTTCAAACTCAATTCATCTTTTATACTTTGCGACGAGACAAACAATTCGTGGCGGCGATATTTTCTCCCTAAAAACATGCATATCAAATTACGGGTCGCCCACCATTAGAAAGACTCCGACACTATTGACTATTGTTGCGTACCATCGACTCTTTTCTAATGATCGGATATTGTACAGCTGGGGACCGGAGCCAAGAGACAAGGACAACTATTGTCAACATCTTTAGCTCCTCCACAAAAAAAAATTCATAGGAAAAAAATTAAAAAGAAAGCGGCGTAAATACAATTTCTCATTTGGTGTTCCCTTGGCAAGCAGCTATGTCAACCAAACATCCACGAAGCTCTGCAATAAATCTATACGATGATTCGTCCACACTTGGTCCATAATTGGAGGTTCTTTAACTTAATGGCATGCTGTACCGTAAATGTGATAGGGGATTCTCGTGCTAAACAGATGGTGAACTGAAGGCTGGTTGGGTGGGGGTGGTGGTGGGGGTGGGGGGAAGAGACCGTACACCACAAAGCTATATTGTATGTCCCTGTCCATTACCCTTCCTCCCTCCCAGCGTCTGACGCCGTGTGTTTATGCATGCGACATTGAGATCTTTCGGACGGTTGCACGTCCACACGCACACACGCGCATGGACCGTACAGCGGCACACCACTGTTGTGTTTCCGACCGCAGTGTCAACATACCGATAACCCGGTTGTACATATACCAGCACGCAATCTGATGCTGGACCTTAGCTAGTACATGTACATACATGTACGTACAATGGTCCACAATATGCATTCTATTGTGGAATTGTTTGTTGTCCGGTACCAGTATATTCTCGCCATTTTCATTTCCCCCCTTTTTTTCACCCATACGCTGTCTGCTTTTAGTCCTTATGTAAACAGTGAGGCATATTTCTCATGTGTATTTTTTGTTGCGAATGAAAAACAGAAATGCTCATCACAAACCACATTTTCAAATACATGTATATTTAAAAAAATCCTTACAAAAGTTAAATTTTGTTTTTTACATTACTTGACTATTCAATCAAAAAAATACAGCAATATAACAAAAAAATTGTTTTGGTATTAATCGAGTGATACACGTACAAAGTCTAGCTACATGTACGACAAACTATTACGATGTCAGCTATGGCCAATTTTGCAGATTACGGTCAGTTGCATTTTCTTACCATGGGAATAGGGTCAATACCAAAACTGTGCGATTCAATATATTCACCCTGTAACATCTCATTATTCAATCAACAAATTGTACTAAAAAAAAAAAATCATAATCGGTGCTCTTGTAACCCGACGAAAATATTACGCATGGAAAAGAATACCCTGAAAGTGAGGTGTTACGTGTCATTAGACCATATCGTATGATAGAGCTGTGAATTCAAATTGTTTTTCTTCTCGTTTCAATTTTAAAAAATCTGAAAAATCAGCATAATTGCCTTAAGAGGGTTGGGTGGGTATTTAATTCCCACATACGGCCCAATGAACAGTAGGAAACTTGATTAAGGGGGGGGGGGGGGGGGGGGGGGGGAGATCATCCATATGCATGGAGCTCACCAGTAGTAGCTCCAGGTCTGATCCGATCACAGCAAATACAATTATTTGGGCTTGAATAGAACACTTAAGGATAATGAAAACCTTTGTCCTGCGTGATAAGGATGTTGGTTGAAACCGAACGCTCCTGGCTGCTATGGCGTTAGGGCTTATAACTACGAGCTATAGGTAGTAAAATTTAAGCATGTACCAAGGACAAATCTAACCCCAGCTTTTTTTCCTTCTCTTAATAAAGACCCAAGTCCCAATAGATTGTTTTTGGGGGTGAATTTTAACCATCCCTTGAAGCTTGCAATAACGCTCGGCACATAAATTTGAATTTGTGCTGAGTTTCAGTCTGATGGCTTTCACAGCTTGCGCGAACACAACCAAAGGCAACCTTGGTGGAATTTCTGTCGCACACATCGCTTGTGGCGTGCAATACCTCGACATGAATTACATTAATTGCGAATTTGAATATTGCTGCATTAAAAAATAAATTAGAAAATCTGTCAAATTTACCCTGTTAACATGGTTAAAAATGTTAACGTGAACTGCGTGTCTAAAATATATTCCATGAATCATGTTTGCAGTATACGATGCATTCAAGCCTATCAGTCTACATTCTAACATTAATGTATTTGTAGAATTATTCATATAGTTCATGTTTAGCGGCACTGACACATGATTTGATGCTGTTTATGCAAGACTAGCCTGCACACGAACTACATGTACCAGGGTACCTGTCCAAAACTGCTGGCTTTTGTTTTTTTAATCAGAAGATGAAATGTTTCAATTAATATGAATTGTGTCATTATTCATGACTAACCATTTGATTTAGATTTTAAACAAATATGTACCAACTCCACCCCCCCCCCCCCTTTAAAAAAAAAATATATAAATAATAATAAATTGGACCATTGTAGTCATTGTGTGTCTAGGCTGGTCTGTGTGTCGGGGTATGGGAATTCAGCCAGCATTGAAATTTAGAAATAAAAATGTAGAATTAATAAATATTAGAAAGAACTTGGGTACAAGTACAAAGAAATAATACACTGAATCGTACTCCTTTTTTGTATTAGTATTCACACCCCCCCCCCCCCCCCCCCCCACCCTTCCCATTTTAACATTTCGTTTGAAAAGATCCATAAACCTTTCAAAAAATTTCAGGCATTAGATTCAAACGTCTGCAAATACTGCCCGAGAACGATTTGCCAAGTTTGTGAACTTATTTGAAGGTCAAACGTGAAAGATTTCCCCCGAGATACAGCACACCGCCGCTTTACCCAACCCAAAATCAGAGTCACAGGAAAAAATGTCTTGTGCTTTAAATTAACAACTTGCACTCAACCTTTCCTTCTTGTGCTAACAGTGATCGATCACCCACATAAAAACTTTGGACCAATCCCACTTTTCCCTCAAGTAGTGGAGCTCACCCCCCTCTCCCCCCCCCCCCTACCCAGAATGGAATCACCCAGGTAGGTGTGTTTGTGATTAATTACTCCAGTGATGACTGGTGAATCGCCAGTGGGTGTACCATACGTCCGCGCACAGCGTGTCGTCTATGAATCATGTTTCCTCTGGGGATAGTAGGACCTTTTTGGAGGTTTCATTTCTCCAACCCCTGCTTTAATGGACATTACGCCACATCTGAATTAGTTGGCTGTGGCTTTTGACCATGCCTCTGTGGTAGTGGCTGTAGCCGCTTCTGATACACAAGTGTTTACTGGTAGCCGTAGCCAAGCAAAATTTGAAGCTTTTGGTCTTTTATTTTTCAAACCTGGACTTTTTTTGTAGGTTGGTGCATCACACTAAAAATTTTGAGTTTCCAACATGTACGCTTTATTTTGACAGAACATCATTATCCCGCCTATCAAATGTTTTAGTGTCCCAGCTAGTCTACTGATTCGGTAAGAACAAAAATGTTCTATAGAGCAATACAAATATATAAAGTCTATACATCAAGCAAAAAATGAAATAAATAAATAAATCGCCCTTAAAAAAAAATGCAAAAATCAAGACTGAATTTTTTTTTTTTTTTTATTGGCCTAATTTTAAAGCTTTACAGAATATGTTGTATGCAACAGTATCATCTTTTACCCAAAAAAATTAAAATCTTAAAAAGAAGAATTTTGCAGAGCTTTAATGTGGCACAATTTTCTTTATTCTGTGTCATTTTAGTGATGGCATTCATACGCACACTGCAACCACCTTGTCAGATTGTTGGCATACGACCTGAGAATGAGAAGCACGTTCGACTTTAGAAAACAAAATTACACTGTCGGAAGGAACACAATATCTCCGATGTAGGAGAGACAACGAAGCCGATCCCTGGATCAACAAACCACGGGCTATAAGTCTTAGGGAACAAAGGTCGGAAGAAAGTTGACCAGTTGACACCACGCTTGGTGCCACAACGACGGTTGATGACACCCTTGACACGTTCATCTTGATGTTCATCAGTTTAATAATACGGCCAGTGGACATTAGATGCCTCGGAATTCACAGCAAATTTCAGACGGGAGACCTACCGTAGCTGGCCTGATGCTCATAATGTGTTTAAAGAAGGGCACGTAAAAGTCTCAAAAGCTTCTGAGTTATAATCAGTTGCTATGCACATTTACAATGTTGTTCTCTCGTCTGATTACGTACACAAACATCATAATTTCACGAGGGGGGAGGGGGGGGGGGGGGGGGGGGGTGGGGTGGGGAGGGAGAGGAAGGATAAAAGACCTGCTTCAAATTCAACATGGATCTTTACAAGCTGCAGAGCAAATTAATCATGATATCTAAATCATAAATCAGAGAAATGATCTAAAACTCAGTCGGAAATCTCCTTGACATTTACTACACGATGGATTTTTCTTTGTGCTTTTTTCAATTTTATTCACTGAAGTTTTGTGGCAGATATTACTTACTAAAATTGCCCATAGTCAACATACATTTGTATCATACAATTTCAATTTGATTTGTACACATTTTAAGATTTCTAGTATTTGTAGAATTGAATGTTTACTTTCAGCACAAATATCAATTTTTTTGGGAAAAAAAAAAGACCCTCCACATGAAGTCTGCAAAAAACACACTATAAACATGGGTGGCCATTCAAATGTGATAACCCTGCATCAAAGGTCAAACACACAACAGGTATCTGCTTGGTGTCGGACTCTACTCTACATCTCATAGTGAGAGATACTAAAGCTGTACTCAGACTATACATAGTTTTTATGTAAACCATTGATTTCTCGATTTCTTGCTCCAAGGTTAGGGTCACCAGCAAGGCCCTCCTCCAATGCATCTTGGCCGCGTTACTACGGCAACATTCGATTGGGAAATAATGGCAGTCGATATTCCCCGTTTATTGTTGTGGCTAATTGGGGGAACAAACAATGGCATCTGTAGGCAGGTTTGACAAAGAGACGTCGCGCTATGGATTCGCATGCTCATGAACCATCGAACATGCAAATTGGTATCATATTTTTGGCTTGCTATGAGGTTTTCAGTACATTGTCTCATTTAAAGGTAGGATACACCAATGATAATTGTTTAAATTATCATGAATGGGTGGATTTTGGCAGTTGTATTTTTGTAGTTTTACAATCTTGAATGCTGAAAAAAAAAAAAAAAAAAAAAAAAAGGCATTGGTTTTCAACTGTCATCAGGCAGTGGTTCTTATGTTGTTATTTTTTTTTTCGCGATCGCCCGGTTTTTTTTTTTCAATTCGATTGTTCGTAACAATTATTGGATATCTAGCGCAATTATTTTGTGTCCGAGTACATACATGTAACAGCCGTTTAAATTGTTTTTTTGCAGCCAGGAGAGGACAAGATTTTAAAAGAGAACAAAATGGTGTGTGTCACATTTTGGAAATAACTTCAATTTGTTTACCACGTACTTCGAAAATGCTAAAAAGGATGCTCACTCAGCCAATAATGTTATTAGCATGGCTGTATGAGAACAAAGATCCCAGTAATAAGCGTGGTCCAGGTTTTCCCAATTAATGACCTCGTTATCATTAGCAAACAAACCCATAGAGTTGGGTAACACATGGCTGACGCGAACATTGCTCGTTTGCCAGGCAAAACAACCTTGCTGCGCACAGACAGCAACCTTGCGCACAAACCAGACGAGACAAGAGAGAAAGTGTCGGTTGAATGGGTGGGCTGCCCACTTTACATGAAGTATGCAGGCTGAAGACAACAAATGCACTGTATAAAGCTGCAATACGGGTTTGTGATTTATTCAAATATTCCCTCTCTGGCAAATATTGGGGCCACAGAGTTTACCCAATTGTCTACTTATTAACTACTTCTTGTCCCTTCAATCCAGACAACTTTCAATGTTTTATTTGAATTGGTGATAATAAACCACTTCATGGTGGTATGGACTACTAGGGACGGTCTCATCAAATCTAACATAAAAAAACTAACGCAAGCAATGCAAGCCATTTATGAGAATATTAAAATATCAGAATTCATTATTAGTTTGTGATAGACTGACATAATCAGACCCCTTCCTCCCATTTCATAATGAGTATGCAAATCATCTTCCTTTGTCTACTCATAATTGCCCTTTTGTCTATTTTGTTTCCTCTCATGTTGCACTTGTTTTCTCTTAATAATACTGCTGGCTCCTACAACTGTCGTTACACGGTAATCGTATCCGTCTCAATATACGCTTTATGAGAATCGACTCCCAAACCCAAACAGGAAGACATGCAAATGAGGTCTCCTTGCTCCTATCGACGGGTCTAAATGAGCGTAATATTCATTTTTATGGCCCTACTGAGAGTAACAAAAACATCACGATGTCATTCGCAAACCCCCCCCCCCCCCCCCCCCCCCATGTTCACTTGCCCCCTCACATGTCAATTTGCATGTAGGCATTTATTAATATACATGCCCATGGCTTCCTATTTTGTATTTGGACTTTGTCTGCTGACATTTTTTGAAGACAAACTAGTATACAGTATACAAATACATGTAATGAATATTTGTGAGTGCGATGGTATGAATCTTTACAAAATAAATAAAGTGATCTTACCGAGTTGATCCCAGAGTTGTCGATGTTTGTCTGTCATTGGTGTTCCCTGTTGTTTCCAGAGCTGTAACCGTGGGTCCATCATAAACTGCTCGGTGATTAACGTCAACATTCTAGCACCATTGGAGTCTCGTACTCGTAACATCTCTCTCACCTGCATGGGGTGAGAGAGCTTCTCAAATGTCACATCTTCCTTAACTCCATGCCCTTCAGACATTTTCTAAGAAGCCATTTGGGGTTTTATTTGCCCGTGCCTGTGGCATCTGGTGTGCCAATTGAAGTAACTTCTGCTTTCTAGTGCAGATCTGTCATTCAGTGTTCCCACAAAAATCGGAAAACCAAATTCCAGGACTTTTCTAGGAATTCCCAGGACTAAATGTTCGTGTCATTTAACACCATTTTACAGAGAAACAGTGTTCGATATTATGTTACTGATAAACTGCTAATATTGGGCTAACCATTTGTTAGCTTTAGAATAAAGTTTTAATTAATAATGACCTCCTCCTCCCCTTACAGCCATCCGATTCACCTACTTTAATAACCTTGCATAATCTTTCAATGACTTTTTCATGACTTTTTCACACTTTCCATAAATTTTCTATGATTTTCAATGACCCGTGGGAACCATGGTCTAACCACTCGACCACCAAGCTAGCCGGGGTCCGCTAGCCGCTTCGAATTAGATTAGCACTAGCAGCGGGTACCACAAGCAAATGTTCCATAAGATGGAATTTGCATCAAGAGATCTCAACATAAAAATAAGAAGAACGTGGCCCTTCACCAACGAGTTTGTACGTGTACTGACCCGAGAGATTCTTTAAAAAAAAAAAATCTCAGATGACTCAGATGTTGTTTGAAATGCACAGAAAACTGAGCAAGGTTTGATTGTCTATTAAACGTTTTTTTCGTCATAATCAGATGAAGCTAAATCAAGAAGTGACAATTTAATTTGTTTCTATTTATTTGAAAAATACAAATGCATACCTTGGCAAATAGGGAGTTGAGTTGCTTCTCCGAGTCGTAGTATCCTCCTTGCTGGAGGTACAGCTTGACTTGCTCTTGGACCTGTTCCGTGTCTAGATGCCAGCAGCTATCGTCGTCGATGCTGGCACCTGCCGTAGGGTCCGGCGCACCTAGACAATTATTCAAAAGAAAATGGGGAAAAGTTAAAAACAATTTTTTTTTTTAAGTGACTTAAACTAAAATACCTGTACATGAGTTGGGTAGTTACATGTAGTTTCAAAATCACTCCTGAAAAATGACCTCATTTAAACCCTAACTATAAACGTAACAATAACTATAAACATACATGTACCAGTATTCGTTTCTGACAAACAAGTACTTCTTACAACAACAACAACAACAACAAAACAAACAAACAAACAAACAAACAAACTAAAAAAAAAACTAAAAAAAACAAATGAGAAATGAGCACATGTGCTTTTATTGGATGAATGAAGCCACATACGAAGAAAAAGCTGGGGTTTGGAAAATGGCCCAGGTACCCTGCGACATACTGCTGCCAGACGAAACCAGGGTGTCAAAAACCTGAGAGGATGGCTGTAACAGAATTAGGGCCACAGGAAATAATTACCATTAAGGCATTAAAGGCGTAATTAACCACAACATTTCGATGGCGGTTAGTCATTTCTCCTCCAAACCCACCCCCCTCCCCTCCCCCACGTTGAAATTCTTAGGGGCTCGAGTTGTCCAGCAAGAGACTGATGCAACTTTAAACAGGTTGAGGTCAGGAAATGGAATAATTATAAATACTGCATTAACAAAATAATGATGGTTATTCTATTTGCCACCACTACCCCCCCTTCCCCACCTTCTTCTCTTCCCCCACCTTCTTCTCCCCCCAACACCCAACAAAAATAATGCTTGCACGCTACACGTTTATAAATGAATAAGGGGCCCCAGATGTTGTACAAGAGACTGATGCAAGTTTAAACAGAGCTTGAGGTCAGAGGGGGGGGGGGGGAATGCTGAGTGTAAAAAAAAGCAAAAAGCAAAAGAAATTTGTCATTCCACACAGGCCGAAGTTGAAATCGCTAGTGGCGGCCATTATGAATGGGACAGCCGAGTTTCCTGTGTGTCCATTCGTGAGTCTCGGCACTGCGGGGGGAATGGGTAATGCCGCTCGGCATGCATAACGGACGGTGAAGGATTCTTCGTGGCGGCAGCAGTCGAGCGCAGGTGAGGGGCTTCGGCGTACATTTGTCATCGAGGGGGGAGAGAGAAGAGAGAGCTAGAGAGGGGGAGAACAGGCATGACTAGAGAGAGAGACAGATATTGGATTTCGGACTGCGTGAATAAGTCACCAAACTTCCTGCCGATTCACCGTCTGACACGTTCCTCCATTATGCATGGAGGTTGGAGAGTCTCTGCAGCTGCCTCGTGCTTCACACTTGTCCCCAACTTAACACCGGAATAAAAAAAGGGAAAAAAACCGAGAAGCAGCAACAGCAAAGCTCTCAACTTGACGGAGTAAAGTTTACAAGAAAATTCAGCCCATCCTGGGAATCTTGATTTAATTTGGACTTTTTTTGTGCATTCATGCTCTTTCGAATTTAGCAGGCACCTTGGGGAAATATTCGCGGATAACGCCAGAGATAGTCAGAAACTAATATACAATGCATGTGAGATTCCGAATGCATGAGATTTTTAGAAATTTATGAAACCACAAGGTCACCTAAAGCTTTTTATTTCCAGAATTATTTACAATACTTTTTTTCCCTGTGTTTTGTTTCTCTCGGGTCTCTGATGAACCGTTCCCAGGCAGTTTTTGTTACGTCTCCATTATAGCGTGACAAGTCCATATTTCAGTGACAGTAATTTGTCAGATGACTGGCATTATGCCGGAATTTTTTCTTTTTTAACCGAATCACTCTATGGGCGACTGGGCAGAGTAATGTAAATTTTCTCCGTGCGCACGTGTGCAGAATTGACGTTAAATTCACAAGTCAATAATTCAGCTCCGGGTAATAATGGCCAATGTGTGTTCAGATGTTGAGAATTTCCCCTTCATGTTCCTGTTTAGTTTAAAACAGGCTCGACATTTTTTAAAAAAATTATACATTTTTTTGTGTAACCTCCCAAAGTTTATTCTGACTTTCTTACAAATAACATTCCCTGTTCCAAACTTTGGAATAAGGCATTTACACAAAGCACTAATTTCTTTTTAACAAAATTAAATTATTTGCATCCCAACAATAATAAAGGAGACTTGCGAGATGCTCGGTTGCAGCAAACATGTTAGTTTGTTTTCATTGTTTATGTCATGTTTAAACTAATGTGCACATCTTCCGGAAAAGATCGACAATACAAACATTACTAAAGAACCATTAATGTTTTTTCTTCCATCAAGCTTCTCCAAACTCTACCTTTTCAGAGAGATACCCTTACAAGTATCCATTTACTTCTGGGTGACAAGGGGCAATTGTTGTAAAGTCTCCTACCCAAGAACACAAGCACCATGATCCCAACACACTATTGTCTTGTGCATTTAAGCCAGACTCAGTTTTTCAGTTTTAAATCAATTTTCTTTTTTCAATCATTTCATAAACTCAATAAAAAGAGAGACATTAATTCTTTCTACAAAAAAAAAGGAGTGTCTTTAGTTGTCAGAAAAGCTCAAAGGGAATTTGTTCAGCAGCCTGTGAAATTTCAAAACATTCTCCGACATTATACATGTATATGCTTCAATACATCATGTTACAAGTACATTTTTTTGCTGGCACTGTGTGGGTACCAATTTTAATACAACACTGTATTAGTTGTGAAGGATCCTAAAGGTTGAGAGGACAATGGAAACAAAAGCCTTTTTTTTTTAGTGCTGATTATGCAAACAATCCTGCACAATCATCCCTTATTATGACAATTTGCATATTGTCCAATGTGCTGGCACTTGGGAAATATTGCCTGCCATATTTATATATTTTTTTTCACAGAGAACAGACCTCCTGACATGGCACAGTGCGTTTCTCCCTTCAATATTTGCAAGACAAGAAGGGAGCATTGGAGCACCCCGGCCGCGGCCGCGTGCGGCTTTAAAAGCCTCTGGGCAAGTGAAAAGTTCAGCTGATCCCGGTTTCGGCAGGAGGGCGATATCCAGAGAGAGTGAGAGTGAGCTACTAGTGTAGAAGGGGGCGTGTGACATAACAGATGGCCTTCATATTGTAGAGTACTGGACCATACAGTACAATACTCAAGAGAAAATTCCAACTGGAAAACAAGAGAGGTCGTTTACTTTACAGAATTCAATTTGCTGGAGAAAAGGCTTTTCACGCACCAGTTTGTTTGGGGAAAGGTTTTTTTATCCACGTACACATTGTGTCACTAATGTTTGATCCAGGAACAGTTTAGTTGTCCTCAAACTTTCAATAGGCATCGATCATTAAAGGCATGTAGACATTGCATGTATTTTTTCCTATACATGTACCACAGTCGTTAAAATGGTGCATGTAAATACAGTGGTACAGGAACAAACATTCTAAAAGTTTCCCTTTTGTTCATTCCCAGAAAACCAACAAAAGTGGAAACCGCTACATGTACAACTTGTAAGTTGAAACTTGGGGCCCATTTTGATACTGCTTGTGTCATGTAGCCCATAGTACATGTACAGTACTGTACTGTGCATTAAATACAGAAAGTTCTATGGACGTAAACTTTTAGAAAACAAAACAAATAGTACCAATGTCAGACATATTGCTGTGACAGTTTTCTGCTCTTAGAAAACAAATCGTTTGTCCCAGCAATATTCTCTAGACTTTGCATACCAGTACAGCTCATGTAAGTTGGGGGTAACTTTGTTTTTCATGTCCCTGTTTACATCTGACATATCATTTAACAGGGTTGTAGTCGAGTCCCTGCAAGTCCTTTCACAAGTCCTTTCGTGAAGCCAGTCACAAGTCCTTTCATAAAGGCAGTCACAAGTAACTGGATGAACAATGACAAAGGAATGCTTTTGTCAAAGCGCATTTGAATAGCTTGTGATTTGAATTGGAACTGAATGACTTGTGATGGACTTGCAGGGACTTACAGGGACTTGCAGGGACTTGCAGGGACTTGTGATGGACTCGACTACATCCCTGTCATTTAATAATTCCGATGCACTCGTAAATATGCAATCGTCTGTGAAGTCATTCTTCAGGATGTACATGAATATTACATACCAAGGTAACATAAAAAATATATCACCATAAATTGATGAAAAGACTAACATTTCTTTGTCTAAGGTAAAGGTTTTAGTCTGAACATGTATTATTTTTATTTTATTTTATTTTTTTCTCCGCAAGTGCCCAACAGTCTCCAACAGTGCGAAATTACTCGAAATTTTTCAGAGAACAAACCTGCACTGTTTTATTTCAGAGACCCTCCACGACCTTAAATTACATCTATTGCAAGGACTAATAATCAGAGTAGCCTTATCACAAATACAGTGCTGAGCTATAAGCCTAACTTTAACCCCAGTGATAACAAATGTGGTATTGCTTTAAATTCTCTTTAATTTCATTTGGAGACTAATTCTCTTTAACTTGTTCCCTGCATGGGGTACCCAACAGATCCTAAAGGGTAAATCACTCAATCCTGTTTTCGATAAGTTACTTTTTTTATCCCTCCTCTCTAAAAAAATTCCAAGAACTGCCATAGAAACTGCGCCTATGAACTCAAACCACAAGTATTTTAGTCAGGGCGCTTTCGGTCAGTGTACCATTACATGTGTGCAGTCATTGTTGGGGAGTTATTTTATTTTTATTTTTTACCATTCCGGGTGAATTCATGCAAAAAACATGCCACTGGTATGTAACTACATGTATGTAACAACAAGCCATACACAAACAAACAATGAATACAACAAATGGATTTCCATATTTACCCGGTAATTGGTTAATTCTAGATTTGGACTGGAGGATCTCATCAGCAAGCTGCTGAGCGGTTGGCAAGACATTGGTGTGGTGGGCTGTGATCAAATACTGGGCAAACTTCTGCAGCTGCTCACGGTCCATCTGAAGCAACGTCTCCGAGATGGGAAGCCGCAATTGCACGCTCCCGGCCTGGCGGATGCGGTAGAGGGAGAGCGCCACCACGTGCTGGCACCAGAAGATGTCGCGGTTTCCGCAGGTGCACGTGACCGCCGTGATCTTGCAGCGGTCAAAGCTGATGGAGACGCGGTGGACCTGCTCTGGCTCGTTGTAGAGCTGGTTTCCGGGCTCTGTGACAGTCCCGCTAAGGTGGAATCCTGCGCAAAGTAAACGGAATGCAAATTAATATGGTTCATTCCGGTTTGCCGGTTGTAAGTGCAAAGTTAAAGCTGATATCAATTTTATCTGAATTCTTCTTAACCATTTCGCTGGGATTATTTTGACATTGACCGGGCCCAAACGCAGGATTGTTTTTCTGGAAATACTTTGCATTTATGTATACATGTCATTCAACACAAACTGGTTAACAGAATTGCGCAACGTTTCGAGTTGACAGGAAAACCACATCGGTATAAAGGCCATGTTAAAAACAAAGATAACCATTTGGCACACAGGGCGCTATGATCGCCATACGTGCCCTCCAAACCTACTACAACAACAACTAACCATTTTTCTTTCTCGTCCTAGCTCGATACCTTTTCCCTGCCTACCTCAAAATAGACATTGTGTGTACAGTAAAACTGCGAAAAACTCAAATTTGGATAACTCGGAACTTTATTAATAATAATAATACTCTATTCCCATTAAGACAATGGGATGTTATAGGATGCATACCACCATAACTCAAAATGCACAGATGAGATTTGAAGGTTTGGATAAAGAAAAGGCAACAAGAAATGAGTGCGGTAGCACCATGTGGTATAATTCTCTTTTGTGAGTTGTGTGGTTCTGTAACCCCCTCCCTACGGTACCCCCACCCTCCCCAATCTCAGGGGAGATCATTATGCATCAGTGGTGAATCCAGGCTCCTGCTGGTCCAAATCAGAAAGTCCACAAATCTGCAAATTGCAGCGCTTCCAAACCCCTGCAGGTCTCCCCAAGCCTCTCGTAATTAAGACTTTCTCAAGGTCCACAAGAATGCCCAAGCACCCTTCAAGTTCTTAGCAGGAACTTCCTTTGCCCTCGGGGCTCGTCGGGCCCGCTTCACGACCCGAACATTGTTATGAGCCCATGCTATTCTAACCCCAGGCTTGGGGGGGGGGGGGGGGGTAAGTCATGTGGTAATCAACAATGTTTGGCCGTGGGTTCCTAGGGAGTTTGCGACAGTCCCCACCTTTTGCAGTTCATTTAAGGAGTTGAGCTTCTTATTTAGTGGGCGAGACAAGCTGCATGTACCACAAGAACTTGAAAGCATTATTTGCTTCTCGTGCATTTTACTCATTTAACATTTTAATAACAAAATCCGAAGAAAAGTGTTTAAAACAGAACCTGTTGAAGTGGATATTACGCTTTTCGAGAAAATGGAGGAACTAGACAAAAAATAAGCACAACCTGCACAGACGAATTCATCTAATGATCGTTAAATCACCTACATTATTTTTCTGAATAATAGTACACCAGATGAAATTTTGTGTGTTGTACGCAGAGGCCTTAACCCTACATGTAACCCTCCAGGGTATTTTGGCTAGAGACATGGAGGGTCTCTGCCAAATGCATCAGATTGCATCTTTTGTCAAAGTGACTTGGCTGCAGAGTGCAGCGAGATCCATCAGGTCAGAAATATCTCAAGGTCAAACTGCTTCAGAGTCTGTGGTCACAGAACGCAGCAGGATCTATCTCTGTCATTGTTCAATGGGGTTAGCTCTCAGTCATAGTTTTATACTGTGGTTTTTTATACATCATTGTTGCCCTGCGTTGTGTCTGGCAGAATTAGAGAAATAAGATAGGTTTTTATGTGCTAGACCTTGAATACACCATGCAGTACTAAAAAGAAGAACTAATTATGTTTGTGATGCAAATGAATGGAATAAAAACGGATATCCATTATTGAGAAGTGTTTTAAAACCCCAACACTAAAAATGCAGAATTCATCCATTTCAATGCCAATTGACACGTACCGTACATGTAGGGGTTTGAGTGAATATTAAAATACGTGTCTACTGGACAAAACAAAGCCCAGCATATATAACACTATGGACGGTAATGTTGCTTAATTTTAAATCAAACAAATTTAAAACAAAATTGGGATTTCTTTTGTTGGCATATCTGGTTGATAATTGAAATAAAAAATTGGCCCAAGTTTAGTCGGCTAAAAAGTGGTCACATACAGACCTGTACATGTATATTCTCACCAGATTTTTGGGAAAAAAATAACCTCATTGTCTTCAATAACCTACAGACCCGCTTTCAAACATTATAATTGTGTCTCTGTTTCCCCATACAGCTAAGGACATTTGTCCTCTAGTAACCTCCCAAGTCAGTCAGTCAGCCTTGAAGGCAATAGCAAAGGAGAGATAGCATATCCGTCAACGGTTCATGAAATACCATGGGGAAGGGGAAGGGGGGGGGGGGGGGGGTGTAGAGAGAGGGATTCTCTGGGGCCATCAATGAAATCTCGAAGGTTCTATCATTTCCTTACTCCAGTCAGCTTAACTGGTTCCCACAACAACCACAACCAACAATGAAAAAAACACCGGTCAACCAGTGTTCAGTGTCCAGAACGAGGAGGAGGGAGTTTGACTACGATTCCAAGTCCATTCATTTCATCACGTCGTAATCAATTCTCTCTGTGTTATTTTTTCCGTTTTTTTCCCAAAACTAATTTTCCAATCCTGCCTTCTGTACCATTTTTGGTGATTAAATTTTGTTTCGTTTCGCCGTATAATTTTCATTGCTTTTTGGCATAGACCCGGCAGGGAATTAATCTCCGTCAAAAGTACCGGTATCTAGACAGCAGGATGGCAGTTGAAATGATGCGCGTACTCAATTTTAAATACACTTTAGCTGTGAAAACAAACTGGGTGTGAATACATTATGTATGCAAAGGCAAAGGCTGTACTTGAGGGAGGGAGGGAGGGGGGGGGGGGGGGGGGGGAGATGTTGCAAAGCACCACCACCCTTCAGCCAAAGAACCTCAAATCTTTCTCAAACTGTAGTAGGACGAGCATTCACTGCAAACCATGATTCTCCCTAACCCACCCTCCCCAAGAAAGTAGTCCATTGGCATCAATGACTTCATCATCTAAAGAAAAATGGCGACCACCGCTCTTCTTCTTCAACTTCGGAAAGCCAGTAGAGGGCGCCAAATCAGGAGAAAAGGGCGGGTGCACGGCCAGTTCGTATCCACATTTCTAAATGGCAGCCATGTCAACTGTAGACGTGTGGGTCGGAACATTGTTTAGGTGGAAGAGAAACCCTCTGGTCAGCTCCCCACGCAGAGAACACGAATGTACTCATGTATTGCAAATTGAGAAATGTAATGTTCGATGATTAATTCATCCAATGAAAATTCTGTGACCCATGCAAAATGTTAAGATGGACACATACATGTACACATGTGTATTCACATCCATTGTCTGCCCCTGGGCTGCCATGTATTGTTGATCTAGTGCTGTTTATAAAACACTGGAGATAAACAATTGAGCCTTTTCAGAGTTTCCCGCCATTAATATTTCAGCGCATGTATCTCATGCAGCAGCTGTGATGGTGAAATTGTGGAATACCTGTCCGTTATTTCAAAGCTGGCACACTGGGCCTGTAGTGAGCACTGCAGGGGAATTTCAAATGTCTTGAGCAGTAAAGCTGAAGTTACTAGCTGGGAAAATACAGTTAAATTAATAACATGCAGGGAAAATGTCCTCCAGTGAGCCTGCGCATACAGTACAAATGATATCCCCAAACCAGATTTGTTTTTCCAGGAATCGCAACTGGCAAGTTTCCCTACTTGAATTTGAAATTAATCCCCCCCCCCCCCAACCCAAAACAAAAAAATAAATAAATAAAACCCAGTCAACACGCACGGCTCAAGAAATGAGAAGTAATCGAACCCCGAGTCGGCCCGCCAGGCTGGTTGACAGCAAAAACTGTACTGCAGTATTCCGAGCCTATATGATTCAGCCGGTGCCCCTCCAATGAACCCCGTAGTCATCCCGCGGTACAGACAAGCAGTTGTGCCCACTAGGTCACTCACCCCAAACCTAACAACAACATTTGGGTAACATCCTACAGTACAAATGGTGACCCATTTTACTGGGACAGGCTAACAATAAGCATCCTGGTATGAACTCTGTTACCTTGAGCCCATAACTAAACAAAGCTCAGTAGTGATACAAGTTTTGTACCCTTTTTTTTCTTTCTTTCTTTTGTAAGTGCCACTAAAAAAGAAAAAAATTGAGTGCAGTCAGTCACCCCCCCCCCCCCCCCCCCCCCCTTCCCTCCCGCAATCTCAAAAAAGAAATTTGTTCTTTTGTGTTGCACACCTACGCTCTATTGTCAAGTGTGTCAGGTTCAGGGAAAAGGTAGGCGGAGCAATGAGGATGATTTGATGCGAGCAGAGGTTTGGGCAACAAAGCTATTTTTACGGTTGATCAAGTGTTTTGTGCCGGGCCAGCGATGCAAGACCTCTTTTTTTAGTGAAAGGGTAATATTGATAGTGCATATTATGCAGTCATTTAGAGCCAGTGTGTGCGAGTGTGTGGTCCTATACTGTAAGCTTTTCTGGGTAGGATGACGACGTTTCTATGGGCTGCAATTCCCTCTGTGGAATACAAGAGAAACACAACCCAAGAGGCAGTCAAGCACAGCACTTCTACTGTATTATTCATGCAGCCAAGTCGATTTTCTACCATTACGTGCTCTGCCTGTTTTTTTTTATTTTTTACAATATGCAAGACTGGTTTTATACTCCCGCAAATAAAAAAAATGTTCTCTCCCACAAATGAAGACAAATAACTTTCCAAGCCATTTAAACCCAACCTTGTGTTCTGGCAGAGACAGTCTGTCTATTATTATAATAGACATATAATCTATGCAGCAGCCTTGCCACCATGCAGAGACATATGCTGGAATGGCAACCAACAAATAAACTGACAGGTTTGGGCCATGGGCTTATGAACAACAGTTACAATATATCAAGAAACTGTCTACTTTGTATGGGTTAGCCAAGCGCAATGGAAACACATTGGAGACCAAAATGGAGAATTTGAGCTGGGTGGAAACAAATACCAGGAATGGGGCTCACCAGCTGAGAAACAGACACATCAGGGAGGCAGGGCAAAACAAGTTTGAAGAGTTCGTAAAGAAATTGCTCCATTGGAGCACCACCACTGTGCCAAATACCCCCACGGTGGACAGACAAATGACAGACCCCCTGGGAACAACATCACACCACCACTGTGCCAAATTCCCCCACAGTAGATGGACAACAAATGATAAAACCCCCTGGGAACACCATCACATGGGGACTGAAGCTCTCTCCAAGAATATAAGTAACCAGGGTTGTGGATTGGATGCTCATCCGCTCAGAATGTGATACATCACCACCACACTAGCCTATGTCGCAAAGGACACTGGATATCTCATCATCTGGAAAAGTCCCCGCTGAGGTTAAAATTGGCAACGGTTGGGAGGCCCTTACGGTCAGTGAATGTTATATACGCATCGCTGTACAGCCAACGACAGGATAAAGTTGATGAGGAAGGCCGCATGTAAGTGTTACGGCAATCCGGCCCGTGGTAGGTGGGCGGGAATGCTTGACAACACTAACGACTAGTTCCTGAGCAGGGAGGGAAAAAATAATTTACTGTTCGGCCAATGAAAATGCTTGCCACACAGCATTTTTCCTTTATTCATTTTCTGGATTGGTGATTGGCGCTAACTGCAAAATCGCATTACACTGGAAACCCTGGCCATGCAGATGCTGTCGCTCAAGGAACTGAGCAGGGGGTGAAATAGAATTACCAATCAACGCCGTAAGTGAATTACGATGTCGTAATGAGACGTTATGGGTTGGTTCAGTTGCCATGGAAATGCCATTTGCTAATTTTCTTTCATTTTTTCTCAATGCTCTTTTTTCAAAACTGTAAAAACCAAACTACATGTTATTAATTTATTTTTGTATTTCACTTCAGTTCTTTTTATTAATTATTTTATTTTTTATTTTCAAGCTGTTATCAGTTATCGTAAGATTTATGAAAAAGAAAGTCCAGACTTAAACATGTACATTTGTTCAGCACTGTTGCTTGCTGATTTTGAGGGACTTGGGGATAGATAGATGTTTATGGGAAAAATGCAGCTTACAGTATATACAATGGACATTGCAAGACTAATAGGAGAGGTATTCTTTTCAGTACATCGAGGAGACAGAGTTACATTTTGCCTGACTGTTATACGACCACCAGCTGCAAATATTTAAAATTAAGACTGTCAAATTTTTTGAGAATTTTCAGTACATTGTAATTAATTGAATCACGCATCTTGTGCATCGTTTTGAGAAGTGAGAAACTTCCCTTATTTCATTGAAATGGTACAAATGTAAGACCAAACCATTTTGCTTTTCAATACAAACCAGTGCTCTGCGTTGAGGGAAAATGAAGTTGCATGTAGGCCTAAATTTGTAGTTCTACACTGAATCAGTAATTCTTTTTTTATCTGCTTGAAATTTGTTGTACCAGTATTACAGGAAAAGTTATTTTTGTAAATGTTGTCCATTACTGACTACTGATACCATATGTCACAATAATTGCCAAAATTGATATATAAATTTTTATTCTAAGGCTACATAAAAAAAATGAATTGTTTCTCATCAGAACCTTTTTGAAAAAATGGTCCGTCAGGGCATTTTATATTTTATATTTTATAGAATACAAATGTCGCCGAATCTTTGAAACCGGTATCTGACTAAACAACTACAGGCGCGCTGGTTTCGTTCGTGCCTACCGCATATACATACATGTACATGTACATGTTGATGAACCGGGCGTTGGTGGTAAGCGCTGATGTGCATTTAGCTCTGATTGGATAATTTTTGTTGCGACCTGCGAACGTAGGTTACTACTTCCGTGGCTCAGCTGCGCGGCAGAGCATGTACGCTACCCAGAATGCCGTGCGTTTTTCTACACAGAAATCTATGAAGCTCGTCAGGTGTTTTTCAGCGCCCAGTTATAGTATGGGCGCCACCGCGTGCGGGGGTGAAAGCGCTAGTTGACAAAAACTTCGTTGGGACATTGCATTCTTTATCTAAATTACAAATTGTTTTCGTTGATTTACTTTCCAAAACTGACCAATGCACACATTTCATATAGAATAAAAGCTCAAATAATGTTGGTAGAAACACAAAAATATAGGCTAGTTAAGTCGATTTATTTTCCCATATAATTTTGAGCACCCCAGGTTTTTTTAATGAAAGAGGCCCACAGACACCGTTCTCACTACTATTATACTCGGCTTCTCCGATCTCCTGTCTGCCGTCGATTTAGATTTTTCCAGCTTGCTTCTGCTGGAACATGTATGGCCACTAAAAACATTCACTTGGCCCGCGTGAGTTTTAACTGTTATTGCTTTCAACAGCGTGTTTTTACAGCATAAACAAAATAAAAAAATAAAAAATCTCGGAATTTTCGGGCATCCGGTACATTTATATTTTGTTTATAAAATATAAAAAAATATCCACCCGGCACGAAAAATTGGCCCGGCCGCTGATGAGAAACAATCAATTTTTTGTATGTAGCCTAATTACAATTTATGTATGCATAGATCTCCTATTTTTTTACCTTTGAAAATCTATTATTTGAATATCATTTTACTACGGCCGTCTCATGTGTCATCATGCAATATGGAAATCCTCATCATTAGATGCATCATTCATGCAATCATCTGCCATTGTGATATCATATTGTTCTTCCTTCACCACTACCAAGGATCAACTCAATATTTTAAACCCTCCCCTGCCGTGAGGCAAAAGAGCTTTTGCTTTTAACCACTCAACTTCGCATCACAAGTTGTTGATTTTTGTTCCTTTTTTTTCTTTTCATTTTGCCAATCCAATGCATAAGCCTGCATGGGGTATCCTTGGGTGAGATATAACTATGGTCAGGTCTAATCTACGATCGGTGAGTATGCAAGCATACCGACTACAACACGACAAGCAGGGGACCGTGCATGCATCTCTCATACACGCACCGTGGCTTTCTGTGGCAGGCCGGCGTACATGCCTGGCCGGCCCCGCCTGGCCAAATTTTCCCGCTCACTGAGCACACTAAAGCTCATTGAGTTGAGGGAGACCGGAGCCGGTGGATGCGTGTGTGAGTGTGACTGCCAATGGCAAGGCCGGGCCCTTACCAACCACCGCTGAATGGATTCTAATACTACTGCTGCTGATAAATTATTAGGAAAAATAAAACTGACAAAGCCGACGCAAGCCCTGGAATATTTTGTCCCTCCGTTTATTTTAATTTTTTTTATCAAAACCTTGCTGTCAAATTATTCAAATGCATTCTCGTGTAAAATAAGACAAAAAATTATCTTGGGGGGAATGGGAGGGGGAAAAAACACTACAAAGACATTGCATTACATTCGTGTCAGGGACCGTGTTCAATTTGGGAGGCTAGATTTATAATTGGTTTGATTTTGACAACATTCCAAGGAGGTCGATAATTTTGAATGCAATTAAAAAATATGTGTAAGTAAAAAAGACAGTAAACTACTTTGATAAGAATTCTGATCAATGTATCAAAATAAATCCCTGCAATTTGTTTTGATCAACACAACATTATGTACGTCACCATTTCATTTCCAATGTATAATATTTTCGAAACGATCATGAAAAGCGCTAATCCAAAGTAACTCGAATTTCACTCAGGTGGCACAAACAAAAAGATTGACCTGTCAGTTTTATCACAGAAAATCAGATTTCACTCGAAATTCCAAGGTTCAACATTTTTATAACAAAACCAAGTATCATACCTACATGTACAGTAACGAATAAATTTGTATAAACATGTCACTAAGAAATAGATTGGCAGGTCACTCTCATTACACCAAAATTGCGATCCATCTGTGGGCAGGAGCACAAGATAAGCCCAAGGACCAATAAGATAAACAATACATTGTATGTGTTTTCTTTTTGTATTTCCAAATTTGCATATTGGCCAAGATTATTATTAATGAGAGCTCGCCATCTGGTTTTTTTTTCTTCTTCCCGATACCTATCGATTGGGCCATCAATACCGCACTGGAACCGGAATAGACTTGCAAATCCCGGCTCGTGCCATTCATTCGGGCACGGAGTATTTTGTTCCTGAGTCAGAGTGCAAACACATGGACCACAGATCAAATTCTAACCCCCCTTTTTTTTTCCTTTACTCAAAAAACTTTTTTTGACAGCCACCGCGCCGCTCTTCTTTGCAATTGAAAACGGAATAAATAAAGTGATCCTGACTCGGTGTATAGTATTCGTACATGTACATCTATCTAGATATTACAGTGTATCGGTGTATGCGCGAGTGGTCTATACAGGTTTCCTAAGGCTAAGCGTCTCAAATGAACGGCGTTTTTTTATATTTTCCTTCAAAACCCACTCTGGGTCAAATTTATCAAATATCCACGACCCTTTAGAATCAATTCGCCAGGACGAAGTGACTGACTTGAGTTCAGTTACATCGGGATGTATACCTTGATGCGGGATTCTGTTGTTATCTTCATGCTACCGTAGATTCCATAAAAAGAGGCAATTATGTTTCCTTTTTAATTTTATAAAATTACAACGAGACAATAGAGAGCCGTGAGTGACGAAACGCATAAAGAATTAGGCCAGCATAGTGTGCATGCACGTTTGCATACAATTTGTACCAGCGTCTAATCAGAAACAGCAGCCAGAAGCATGCGTGTCATCACAATCGTGTCATATGCGACCACAAAAGAAGACCAGTTACAATGACAAGAAGACAATGTTGACAATATTTGTGGCTCTTTGTGATCACGAGTCACGATCTTTTCACTGTGTTACTGTACTGCATTCTACATGTATACGTACATGTTTTACTTGTACATATGTATCTGTACATGTAGATGCACCATTACGTGTACATTTAATTTTTCTTCTTTACATTGTCCACAGTACTGTATGTGCCAGAGAGGTACTGGTACCACGTACTTGGGAGCCACACAACCTCATAGACATTTTTCTTCTTACTGTGCAAGCCGCTCTTGTTCAGCTTTTTTTGCGAAACATGAGATGTCGCGCAATCTCCCCAGAGATAAAGCCACATGTCCACATGGGTTCCGGGCTGGTCTATAGCTACGCCACATTGAGCCAGCTAAACCAACCAAAACCACACAAACACGGACTGGCAAAACAAAGTACTAGAAATATCCATCCTGACTTTTTGTCCGCCGTCAGCTTTTTCCTCCCCGTAGCCGGTCGGCATCTCAGGAGAATACTTACCCTTCTCCCTACACTGTTCCAACCCCTCCCCCCCCCCCCCCCCCCCCCACTCCTCCTCCCGCCTGCATCCGGTTGCCAAGGTAACCTGCTCCAGAAAATACCAGAATCCAGATCAGGCTGGCTTTAAGTGGTCCTCATGGCACCAATGTAGGTCATCTGAGAATGTGCTTTGACATAGAGGGCCTACCAGATTTTTATATTTTTTTGAAGTGATGAATTCTAGGCATCAAAGAATGTTCATTTTTCTCTCTCTTTTTTGATATCTTGATGGCATCCTAAGAGGGCAATCTCTGAAATTTTGGCGCAGCGATTTTTTTCTTCTTTGGCTTAGCCCTTAAACTCTTGAGATAAAATAGGCGAACTGCATGCACGGAATACATGAACCAATGTAACACAGCATTAAAAATAAGTACACTGTACACGTACACATTTAATGGTACGCACAAGTTCACAAATTTGTCATAGTACATGTACAATGTATTGGACACAATTTGAATGGGAAATTAAATTTTTGATAAAGTAAAAACCATTCCTAGATATCAGTACATTCATTCCCACAAATGCATAATTTGGTTGACATGTTAATAAGTGATTAAATATACTTGTGCCTGGTCAATTTTCAAACCAGGGAAAGTGTCCGATCCTCGAACACCACTTATTCACAAGTCAACAATTTTACAAATTTCAAACAATTTTGTTCAACAATTTTATTTTTAAAATTTTTTTTTTAAAGGCAAAATATGCCAGCATGGTACATCCAGAATCCGTCAGAACCCATCATACTTTTGCTAGTGGATTAGTCAATTAATTCAGGAGTTCTCCAGAATATACTGGTGGATTCTGATAAACACCAACAGTTTTTGCATGACAAATGTGATGGATTTTGGCAGAGTCAGGACACTTTCCATTAAAAGCACTCAAGGGTTTAGGGTTATTATAGGCTTGCCAAAGTTTTCTTCATTGTATGCCACTGTACTGGTACTAGATTATACATGTAGGAAGAGAACAAAGGTACCAGGTAGCTTGACCCATGCTTGACCATTCTTATAGTGTAAGGAAACACTTTGGTCATCAAATAAACAGCTGAGACCAAAGTAAACAAGTCTATGATGAGATGCAGGAGCCCTTTTATTCATAATCCCTCCAGTGAGCTCCCTTGCTGTGCAGCAGGTAAGCCTTTTAATAAACTCCAGCTGGAACCCTATAAAATCACTTGGCTGGCTGATTTAAAACATCACATGGGTATAATGTATAAATCACACAGGTGCAAGGGGTTATTTTGGTGACTACGATTTTTCATTATCCTTTACTTTGCAACGGCCCAAAACACTTCAATAAATGAATGTTGCTTGCCAATTTAAGCCAGTTTGGTATCCAACTGCACATACAATGATTCCTCCATGAGAAGATGATAACAAAAAAATTGGCAATTCTTTACATGCGATGCAAGTAAAAGCATGCATAGCCAATACCAGCAAATTTAAAGAGATTGTCGTGTTCTGAAATATCAGGTTTTGTTATTAATGTTTGGACAGCAAATGGTTTTCAGGCGTTTTGTGTGTCCAAACTTTTGTTCAAACAAATATTTCCATCGTTTTTTTGATTGCACCAACAAAACAAAACAACAAAATGCGGATTCAGATTACGTCCCCCAAACCTTAACCATTTATCTGCCAAATTTACATGTATCCCAAGAGAAAAATGGTTGAATATTGTGGTGCACATGCGCAGTTGGAATATTGAACTGGCTTATTTAATGGCCTGCCATAGAGTGTGCACTGATAAACTATAAATATACAACCAACAACACTAGTATCAGTAAACACATGTAATGTATCACAGACCCAGACAGCACCCAATTTACTTGGCTACAACTTGCCATCACACAGGCACCTACAATGCATGTACATTGCACATGCATGGTAGCCTCTATACAACCATAACCAGAATAGTTAAGCCCTGTGACTGGAGACAGACATCCAACTCCAAGACCACCAGAACAGTTTCACGCCTGACCAATCCCCCTAATTAAATCTACACAAAAAGGCCTGTGCACAATAACATCATTGCCTGTAGAAACCCTCTAACAGGTCACCCTCCTCCCCTGACCAGTCACATGTGGGTCTGGCCAGACAAAAAAGGTCCATACACTGGCACCACTGACCACACAATACCAGAGTGGTCACTGCTAGTGACCATTGACCAAAAGAAGGGAAAATGAGAAGGCTGAATCCTGTGGAGAACTGTACACACTGGATATGGTGCAGGTGTTCCATGCAAAAACACTACAGAATGCGTGCTGTGGGTCATACAAACACACAGGCTCCGATCACTGCTGTATTATTCACAAGGTGAATAGGGTTAAGACTTATTGGATTTAAGGCATGGGGTTGGAGACAGGAGTGGGCATGGGACAGGTCAGTGAAGCTATGCAGATTAAACATCATCAACCAAATACACTACACAATTCATGGCAAACCACAACAATTTTTACTGCAAAAGATGTCAGACAGTACAGGTTTATATTAATTAGTATTCTTAAGAATGGAATTTGCATCACGTTGGTGTAAAATTAAATTCAGGTTTTCCATTCACCGTAGAAAGGAAGTCTAAGGTTCGAATCTAACCCGTGTGACTTTTTCTCATAATCTCTTGGGACAACACATACAGTCTTTATAAATTTAATTTATTGGTGATGGGCAAAAATCAATATTAAATTTACAGGTTACTAAAAAGATTTCTCAGTTGTAATCAACGGTCCCTTCATGACATAAATATCACATCACAAGCGCAATCATTTTACTTTAAAATAAGTAAGCTATTTCTTAATAATTCGCGAGTAATAATTTGATATCTGCAAATGGTGTATCCTACAGTTAACTGTTACAATCCTCGAATACATTTCACATGGTTTACAATGTTTAAAAATCACAAAGTACACATTTGTTAAATTAACCCAGGCCAATTGTTTGGAATATTTAGCAATGCAATCTTTGAGAATATTCTTCAGAAAATGTATGAAGGACACACAAAATAAAAAATAGTTCCAAATGTCATCTGGACATGTGCAAATGTTAGACAAACAGAACCAGTCCAACTACTTAATGGCCCCCCAAAAAAATTAAGATCAAAGACATCATTTTCATCTTTCTGAACAAGGGCATCTTTCTTCACAACTAAAAAGCTGAGTTTGAAGAGTCCCTTTAAAATCTGTCTAGCCCGAGAATTTGACTTTCGCACCTGCTGGGTTAATGTACTTTGCAGGCATGGCAGCCTTAGGGTAACTGAACACATCCCCTGGACCAGACCAATACATAATGTACTGGTGAAACCAAGACTATCCTTGGGAGATTGTTTCAGTAAAATAATACAGAGAGATAGTAGTTTCAGGGTTTTGAAAGAGGCCTTGGGTTAGGCCTCATGGTTTCAGTAACAAAATATCAACATGTGGACCATGTAGTTGCTGATATAAATACGCATGGGAACACTCCCTTGGAAACTCTCGTCATTTCTGGAATGCTACTCAAATACTCTTTCTGTTTCTATTTATTTTGGTGTTTTTTTCTTGGATATGTTAGGATGAGATCCTATGACCCTCTGGTGTAGTATCTAAGGTGTACATTTCACAGCAAATAATAAATATATGGAAATGGCACAACAGCAGATTAAAGAAATGGTGCAAAGGGTACAATTTTTACTAGAAACAATATATCTGCTTGAAAAGCGAAATCAACTTCTGGAATATGCTTAAATACAGCGTATTCTATAACAGCACAATACATGTACCGTATGTCAAACATTGACTATGTCAAACATAGTGGGTTTTTGTCCCAAGTTGCAATGTCGCCAAATTTTTACCATAATTCTTTTCATAAAAAAACCACTAAAACCACTAAGACATCAAAATTGTTATAGTTTGAGTGCTGAACCATCCCTCTAATATAAGTTTTAAACATGTTTTAATCACAAGTTATATAACTTACTTACATACTCACTTAATGGCTTTCTCTCAGATTCAAAAGTTTGATTTTATATAAGACAAAAGACTTAAAACTCCAACCATTTATGATTTAGAACACATTTGTTTATAATAGTAACACACAATTTTGGAGGGTACTGAGCTCACTAAACCATCACTTTAGAAGATAACAATTATTCTTGTTTAGCACTAAACCTTCCCGGGTGCTTTAACTTGCCCATTTAACCACAAGTTAAGCTTGATTCAGTACATGTAACTTTAACCCTAATCCCCTAGTGTATGCAATTTACTCAGGCAAGCCTTGCAAATTTATGAAAAACTTCACACCAAACCATTGAACTGTGATTCTGGTGGTAATGTACTATTGTAATGTTATGTAGGCCTACCCATAGAGGATACACAACATGTACAGTGTACTGTGTGTACCTAACCCCATGTAGGGCACGGGTCCAGTACCCATTTTTAACAGATCCCAACAAAACATGCAGTTGGGTTTTGATGGGTTGAGTAAGGGTTACACCATTAAGAGCAGTCTTTTACATTTCAGGCCCTAGTTGAACCAAATCAATTTGCTTCTTGATTTTAAACCACAGTGGAAACTACTGAAATTACTAACATTCCTAAGGCTGGCTATACATATGTCATCCTCTCTTGTGTATTGCGTTTCCCCAAGCCCCGGTCCTGGCCTATGTGATAATTTGTGAGTTCCACGGACCCCTACCCGCCCTAGTAAGCCCTCCCTAGTAACCCCCCCCCCCCCCCCCCCAGTTCCCCTCCCTCCCTTTATCAGCCAGGGGGATATCCCACACTGTACTAGAGTGTGTGTCATCAGGAATGCTGGGCCGGGGTCATGACTCACCTAAACCAAACCCCCGTTGCATTCTTTGGTTTCCTTTGAGGAGGGATGTTAACCCTCCATCATTTGTTGCTGCTGTACATCAGCAATTCCATTATTCCAAAGTAACTCATTTTTACTTTTCAAATAAGTTAAGAGGGCCTAATATTTCGATCTTAACTTTTACTTGAACATCATCTGAAATCTATATTTTTTTTTTGGGGGGGGGGGGGGGGGGGGGGTAGAGGGGAAACATTTGATTTTTAAACAGTGGTACATTTATGTAGGTTTAATCACAGACTTACATTAGGATGAAACTAATATGGCAATTTAAAAAAGAAATTGCATCTTACTTAGGCTTGTACAGTTTATGGCCCATTTTTGTCATTGTTCTGTGGCTTTGTTCTGTGATTGGAAGGAGGAACTGTCTCCCAAAAAAGACAACTTTGATGGAATAAACAAACAGTTGGATTAAACAAATATTTAAAGGACACTGGCAAACTTGGCAGGATATCAAATCTAAACTTTCCTTCGCACGGAAACAGCCCACAATGCTTTGTAGAGAGAATAGTGTACTGTTATCACTATCACTGCAAAGCCGCTGCGAGTCACTTTTTGCACTAGCTGCCTGCTGCTTCATTAAGCCCATGCACATAGACCTCCACCACAGTTTGAGCAGTGACCTAACCCAACCAGGGACAAGAATATTGGAATTTAAGAGAAAGGAGTCTACAAAAGCTGGTTTTGAGTATTAATGCCCGAATCAGATACAGAATTAGACCTTGGTGCTTCATGTTTCAACCCCCCACTCCCCCCTCCCTCAAGATGGCGCCCATCTTTGGCTCTGGCATATGATCCCTATAGAGGCACTATTCAATTATAGACGTTTTTGAAGCACTAATTTGGATGCTCCCATCTGCATGATTCATCCTCTTGTCATTTCGTTCCAACATGCAACATTAAACCCACTAAATTCGACCACCTGCCCCACAATGACGATGTATACATATGTACACACCAAAAATAGATACCAGGTTCAGTCAGTGTGCAGCTTTTAGAAAAGTGCTTTCTTTTATTTGCTACATATGCATAATCTTTTGATAAAATGAATATTCATGAGATTGGACACAACATTTTGAAAATAATTTTCTTGATAACGAGTCTTTATAAAAAATATAAAAAATAAAAAGTAGAAAAGGGTTTAGCCTTTAAAAATTATGAAATATTTTGAGAGAAAAAAATGGGTTGAAACGGTGCTGTCTATATAAAATGAAAGACGGCAGACTAAATTCACTTGTTGATTCCAATCAACAAACATGAAGAATTATGAAGCATTCGCTGTAAATTCGTAGCCTCAGCAAAAAATTGCACTGACTTCACAAAATCGTGTCTGCTTTCACAAGCAGTTTACATACTTTTGGCCAGTTTTATATTGACTGGGATTTCATTTGTTGGTAATACTTTGGGTAACATTTACAAATAAAACAATCACGTTTCTCTCTGAAAACCATCAACCACTTGTTCACATTTGAATGTTCTGTCGCTTTGTCCTTAAACAAAAACAAAACTGCCCAAACAAATTTAAAAAAATTAAAATGGTATTTTTAGAAAACTGAGAAGGGCTGTATTGGGATATATGCTTTCCAGTTTAAATTGAATTTTCCTGTAAGTGACCTTCGGCGAAAAAAACAAACTCTAATAAAGTTTAGTCAGTGTTCATTTCGTGCAGACATCTTTTATCTTATCTTGTGGAAATGGTTAGTTCTCGAGACTTAGGAATTACATCGACCTGGGAATACTTAGCAACTGTTGAAAGGAACTTTAGAAAGAAAACGGGCATGAGTTTTAAAAGGCAATTAATGCCCTTTTCAATGACTTTCAAAAAGTTCATGCTTTTTAATTTAAGTGAAGGTCTTAGTTAGTTAGAGCATTACCGTTGGGACACTAGAGTAAAATAATACATCATTTCACCGAGGCACTCTTTTCATATATTTCAATTAAAACTAAATTCTTGATTTTTATTCCCCCAATCATTGAAGACAGAAAAACAATGTGTGTAGTATAGACAGCAAACAAGATATGAATTTTGCAAGTCAAAATCATTTATGATTGCTTGTACGGAGTATATCAATGGAAATAGTTAGTGACATCTCCCCCTTCCAGCGAAGGGGGAAGGGGGGGGGGAGAAGAGGGGGGAGAGGGCAATTTATGAAGAAACAAGACAGAGTGCAATGACCCCAGAGATCCCCGCACAGGTGTTTCTACTATGGGGAAATCATACCCCCATCAGATAATTATTCATGAGTCACGCAAAGTATATTTAGAAGCACTGATGTTGTCTAGAAAAATGTTCACAGACACACATTTGTGCACAACATGAAAACATGTCACAACAAATCACCAATTCCTTTGCTTAACTACCAAACCCCCAAATAAAAATTATATAAAAAATCTATTTAATAAAAAACATATTTAAAAAGTGCACGGAGTGGTACATAAATGATCCACATTACGTACACAATTTACATGACATCTTAAATAAAAAAAATTAAAAAAACAAATATGTTTGAAAACTACCGTATCTGAGCAGTATATGCATAGTCTGCTTTTTAACCCTAGCCCCTCGGGAAATAATTTAGTATAGCGCTGTTTAGCGCACCATATGCTACAAAGTACTACAGTACATCATTTATTTTGTAGCTTTAGATTTAGACTCGGCAACTACCACAATCATGCAATAAAAATGATGCTTTCTAAGGACAAGCTGCCATTGGTTTCTGACCGTTGAGACCCCGTAGCCATGATCACTGAAGAATCCTTAAATTCTCATCAAAATATTGCAACATCTGACGTCTGTACATTACATGTAGACTCTAAATGCCAATGACACCAACATAGCAGCTGTCTACTATGTGATGTCTGCAAAACTGGAAACCTCAAAAATTGTGTGTTCCTGGATTTTTTGGTAAATATATTTGGGGTTTTTGGGGTGTTTTGGGGGGGATTTTTTTTTGGGGGGGGGAATTCCTTAAATTCAGATACATGTCAGACACTTTAATGGGCTGCTATTGGAAAACTAAATGTGATACATCACTATAAATATGAAGTGACAGCCAATGAATGGAAAACATGGTACAACACCACCTTAACGACCTTGTACATTCTGCAACATGTGGTCCAACCATGTATGTAGGTCCAAGAGACAAGATCACTGAACTCTAATCACATCTGTTTACAATGTACTCCAAAAAAGTTGTCCTCACAGATTTGGAAAATGATTAGTCCACTGACACTGAAACTCTAAAGGAAATAAAACATCAATCTAATGTTTTCATTGAAATAAACTTCGAGTGTAAAAAGAAATTCTTTATACATCTTGTACCTGTTTGGTTAAATTACGCATGTGTTTCTAAGACCGTACATGGAACCACTGATATCTTGTTTCCCCCCCCCCCCCCCCCCCCCCCCAACACATTACAATTGACTCAGAGCTTGTTTAGAGTTCGTGACTTGGCAGATAACCCCCAGATTAAAAAAAAAGTAATACCGGGACAGAAACTAACCATGTATGACTTGAAGAACTGACATGCAACTCCAATTGCTGAGGTCAGGCTTTGCTGTTAGCAAGTGACTAGTGATAGGTCAGTATCATGTTTGGGTTTGACCTGGTCACTTCCTTGGGGCAGTGCAGGGAAATTAGTCCAACACACGCAACCCAGGCACTTTGCTAAAAGAACGCCGTCAAAAAAAGGGGGCAGATATACACATGATTTGCCATCACGACAATCCAACCGTTGTTCGTGATCTGGTGGATGAGGGGATTAGTGACAGTGTTTGGGGAGGGAGAGGGATATTTTGCTGTGAAGAGTTTGGCAAGGTCATGCTGGCTTGTGTCCTGCATGACTAGACTGTGAACTTAAATAAGTCATAATAAAAATTTTAGCGGAACCTTTCCTTCTTTCTTATAAAGGTACAAGTAATGCTGTTATTAGGCATTCGGTGAATGATTTCTTATTCAAAAAATTGCCAAAGTTAAGGTTTTTTTTTTTTACTGTTTAATAACTTCAATATCTTAACACGTTAAAGATTCTTCTATAACTGGCCAATGGAAAACTAAATGTAAAATTACAATTCTTTTTTCCCATTAATTTAAAAACATTTTTTATCAAAAACTTGATGACAAATATGTTCACAATATTTGTTTTCTTCTGAAATTGATACTAACTTCATGTAGTTGTAGTGTCATACATTCGCATGTTGTGTGTTGTGACAGAACAGCATGATACCTAGTGAAAGCCTTTTGTGGTCAATCTACCATACCATCAGGTCATTATGCAAAATAACACTTGTCCACCACAAGGGGCCAAAGGTCAAAAGCACCTGTCAGTCAGCCAAATTGCCCTTGGCAACCTCTAAGGAGTCCAACCCAACACCAAGAACAAAAGGACAGCGCTGCTGCAATTAACAATCAAACACTCACTTGGGCAAACATCCTACACATTTTGTTGTCAGTCGGACCAAATTGGTCATTTGAGTGGGGCGGTTTTTTCCCCTTCTTTCTTCCAGTGCTGTTTTTTTCTTTCCGAGGTTGATTGACAGAAAGTCAATGGTGTTCTTCCTTTCTTTTTTTAATATTGCCTTTACCGTGACCGCGTTGGAGTATCTGGGATTGAACGTGAGCTCTATGATGGCAGAGATAAGGGACAGGGAAACGTGGAGAGAGTCAAGAGTCTAGAATTCCTTGGGAAAAGCAAGTTCAGGGATGAAGGATAGGAAATAGAGAGGATTTTCTTATAATTTGGCAGAAGGGACAGCTCACGGAGCCTTTCGGTCTGCATCACCAGAGCAAGTGTGAAATCAATTGAGTTGTTTTTATCCGCTGACCTGTGTTCTTCAAAATCTGCATCAATCATCTAATCCACTCCCCCTGCCAAAAACAAAGCCAGCTACCCTATCTATCAAAACCTATCCAAACCTATCCTAACTCATAAGCTTTGAGAGAGGTAGGAGGTTGCCTAATGAACAGGGGTAATATTTGTAGGTTAAGTGCCCAAAACATCACAATTCCTTGGCCCTAACCCTGCACTCTTGACACGGAATAGGACCTCCACTCAATACAAAATGTTGATATTAAACGTTAGAACAAACATATCCACTGGATCTGGCAATTCAAGTTGGTATTATTGGGAGCCGACTGCTAGAGGTATGAATTTGATAGAAGTGCGAAAGTTGTGAAAGTGAAAATGGTTTAGTCAGAGTACAGGACGGATCCTGCATCCTGTTTGCTTTGGCTGCCCAAGGGGGTTGCATTACGGGTTCAACAGACAGCACTTCTTGAGAACAAGAAAAAAGTTACGCATTTCCTGGGCAATATATGTCATGGGTGATTCCTTCCTGTGCACAAAACACCAGCAGGACAATCGCTTCCAATCGCAGGATGGTTTGCAATGCATTGACCGGCCAGCAATCTCAATATGATGAGAATCCTTCAAATGTAAAAATGGGACGTCAGAGCGATAGATTGCTTTTCCATGCTTGTTGTTCTTTTCTTCGACTTTCTTCATTCTTTTTCCCCCCCTTTTTTGTGTGTAGCCGGAGGGTATTCTGGATGCTTCGGCAGGGGGTGAGAAAAAGGGTACGGAAACAAGAAGGGCTTGCGTAGCAGAAATGCTACCGGTAGCTAGATCAGGGACAGGTGACCCTTGCTAAAGTACAACTTGTGTTGAGTAAACTGGCTGGCAGCACATCTACAATACTATGTGTACTGCCTGCAGTGTATTGCCCAGTTCACAAAACAACAAATGACTTCTTCATGCCTTGAATGATTCTTTGCATGTACAGTGAATTGCACTTCTGTGGTTGATGAATGGGCATGTGGCTTTGCTTGTAAGTGTGATGTACATGTACACCGTGGACTCATCATGACCCAGTTGAGCCACGGTTTCTTATGGAATTCCTTGGAGTGATTTGGAGTGCAATTTTGAGTTAGTCTTGCATACGCACTGTGGACCTCCGAACAATATAGGTCCACACGATGCGGGAAGAGGTTACGGTGTGTGGACTTGCACACGTCCACAATCCGTTTTTCAGTTTCCGAAAAAGAGCGCTAGAGGAAAAACGGGTTAGGGTTATATATAGAAAAGATAGAAGGGACAGCTGAGAGGCCCATAATCCTAATTTGAGGGTAAATTTGTTTTGGGGAAGCGAGAAAAATGAGTATTTAGTCAAAGTTTGTTAACTACACGAATACAAAGGAATGTCCACAGTGCGTATGTAAGGTAAAGCTGTTTGGGGCCACTGTTGACATGCTTTTGGGTGTAAACAAGGGCAAGGGTTAATAAAAAAAGAGAGGGGAGGCGTCTTACATGTTAATTAACCCTTGACCCCTCCCACCTGTTGAAAATGTATTTATTACAAAATGATGCGAGACTGTCATGTTTATTCAGGACACTAAGGAAAACGGGTCTTAGATATCTCTCCACCAGCTTACCTAAACGGTTAATAGACCAGGACAGACCACCTTAATATCATAACTGTGCAAGAGAGTGATACTGATAATAGTGTGCGATAGGAAACAGTCGTAAATCCCCAACTGAGAGATTTGATTCCTTGCCAGACTAGACTGCATCAGCAACTGACCCTGGGCAGCATTGCCTGTGTTCCACAGCCTGTCCACTATTAACCAAAACTTAGGGAACTCAGGTGACAAGAGAAGACTAGGATTTAGAGCTGCAGCTGTCATGAATTCAGGCATTTCCTGGACAAAAACTTGACCCTTCCCTTCCAGCCAGAGTCTCATTATTGTTGTCACGGAAGGTGATTAATAGTCAGGGCCCAACAGGTAAATATTTAGTATCTCTAAGTGCCTGGTACAGTATGAGTGAACTCATTATCAAATTACCTAAACTTTGTAACTTTTTTATAAAGTAAAAAAAACAGGGTAACAAAATATACGTTGCATACATGCACTTCTTTCGTGATTAGTTTGATGAACGACTGATAAGCAAAATGTATGTAACTTGGCGTGCCAGCCAATCGGAGTGGACGCTAACAAATGTTGACTACTTGATTGATACATTTAACTGCTGTGTATAATACAACAACAGATGCAGTTTTGTTTCGCATAATAAATCCTCAAATCTGTGCAAATAGAGTCACTATTCCATTGACTATTTTAAGGTTTGGAGATTTTAGGAGGGGAAAACTAACTTTTTGTTCATCAAGTACACTGATTAAAATTGTGTTTAGTAAACTTACTACAGACTGTTCTCTGGAGTTAAATACCTTTTAGACAAGAGTGTGCCATCAAAAGAATCATCTCCCCCCCCCCCCCCCCCCCCCCCCCCCCCCCCTCCCTCCCCCATGAACAATTTTTCTCTTTTTACAAGTCGGCACATCTACTAGAAGGGGTGCAAATCTGAGATAATGTCCTAATCAGAGAGGCTGCCACCAAATTTGGCACTCTGCCTGTAAATGCAGTCTCGCAAGCCTTGCCCCCAAGATGCGCCCCGAGTGTGCTGCATGATGGCCACACCAGAATGCCTTAATCTGTCACGCGATACGGCAAATATGGCCCCGCTCCTCATCACTTTTTGCTGCGCAAGTCAAGACATTTTTTTTGCGTCAGTTGGAAACTTAACCCATACGTGTGTACTCATGTATGCATTACACGTAGGCCAAGTAAACCACCCCTGGCAATGCTTTACACTGCCGAGGTTTTTTTTCTCTGTGGAGTTTTTGAGGAAGGAATGTAGAAAAAAGGGGGGTTATGTACATGTATGTATTGTTTGGTTGAGCTTTTTCTTTCTTCAGTGAACGTGTGACTTTTTAAGCCAGCACGCTATCAAGGCTATTACAAGATCTGTTAGGCAAGATCAAATGAATTTATCATTTAATTGTTTATTTACTTTCCCTGTTTTAATTTTTTCAAAATTGCCAATTTTTTTTTTCTCAACAGTATTTAAAGTTGGACATCACTGGTACATGTACAAGCTCATATTTCAATGCTGGAATAAAACTGTCCAAGATGAGGAAACGGGTTTTATTTATAAGCCAGCTTTTCTAATGCCTATTCAGATATTGAATTTCAGGAATGATAATTATCAATGAATACTGTATAATCTCCTATCTCTCAAAAATCTGTAGAATCTTGATTAAATTTTATCATAATTATATATAAAAAAAATCTTTAATGAATTATAAAATGCAAGTTGAATTCGTATCTAATTAATAATTTGCGATTTTAATACCGTAAACGTTGGCAAGCTAAACTGGCAAGGAAGTCAGTAAATAAATGTCCACTTCCTAAAACACTGTACAGAGATGAATTCGGTCAGCATGTGATGCACACCAACACCCTCCGAGTACATGACACTCCACCCCAGCAGGCGTTTTTGGAGATCAAACCAAAACAATCTCACACTTAAAATGCGATCTGTACCAGGTCGGGAAATGAGTGTTGAGTTTAGAGGGCAGAGACAGACGCACAAGGAAATGCTGCACTAACAGATGATGGCACGCTAGGCATGGTGCAACAGACACCACAGGCACTGCATCTACATGCAATGACTTGTGCACTGATCACACTGGGGTATATTATTACGCTATGTGGTGGTGCCAGCACAGTGCCAGTGCAAGAGGAAAAACCACACAATGCCCGCAATGCTGTATAGCACACTACACACACACACAAAGTCTATTCGCCAGGCAGAAACGGACAGTATTATTATTAAAACCACCCAGGTTTCACCACACAGCAAACAAGCTGAGCATTAATGGGGGAGGGTTGACACACAATACAACTGTGGCCCTGAACAAGTGAAGAATTATAATCCATCAATTGTGTGAAATCCATCATTGTTTATCATCATCATCATCTGAACAAGGCAACCGAAAGATAGTCGCTGGTAGATTTACATAATCACATGTATGTAAATAAACCGTAGTAATTACCATTATTCTGAAGTGGTGGACAGCAGGGTTAGTGTATTTTTGTCCTGTCCATAGACCAGTTTTCTAGTAAATTCAAATTTATGCAATATAATGCAATATTCATGCAATATAATGCAATATTCATGCAATATAATGCAATGTTCATGCAATAATAATTCAAATAAATAGGCTTTTGGAGACAAGAAGCAAAATTGGGGTCCAAAAAGATTTGTCATTTTCATCAGGATTTGTCCTATTTGAAATTAGGAAACGTGCCTGAAATCGTACATGTATAATTACTTTCTGGTCTAACTGGGTTTTTTGGAGTACAAAGGAAAAACTTTTTTTATCCCGCGCACACAAGCTTGAGAGAAATTAGCAGGGCTCCTTTCCCCCCACGAGTCCAAAAAATACTTTGACTTGTTGGGGTACCATTCACAACATTGCGAGCAGAATCGCAGGCACTGAATCACGGCGCGAGCCACAGCTTGCGCTGGCACAGACACTGTGATTCACGCAGTGATTCAAGGCCTTTGATTCTCATTATTAATGGGCTGATTTAGCTTATTTATGCGCATGCGTGCATAAATTTGAATTTATTAGGAAACTGGTCTATTCTGTATTTCTATTTTAAATTTGAATTAAGTTTAAACTGAAACATTTGTTCATAAAGACGAGCTGCAATCACATATATTTCCCGGTGAAATGTACAGGCCTTTATCTGTTCATATCCTACAAACTGTAGAAAGTCTATGCAATAGAACCTAAATCAAACATACTGACAACTATAATTTCTCTTAATTAAAAGAAACCACAAAATGCTTCAATTAAAAAATTTAAAAACGTAAATAGATTTACAGTTTGTTTACGTTTACTAACACCAAATGCTTAGCAGGTTCTTTTCACTCTATTGATCGAAGAAAAAGTATGGCACTGGAAAAGCAACCTGATTTCAATAACTTAAATATTTTTTTGTTTCCAATAAAAAAAATTCTGTCTGGGAATTTTGTCAATAGGAAATGAGTTTGTAGACATGCTCTGTTTCTAATTATCCCTATGAGTACACTCATAATCCAAGCAGGTCAGGCTGCCTCTTAAGACAAATATGAAGAAGAAAAAAGTCGCTTAAAAGGCTACCTCCTTTTTCAATTTCAAGTTATTTTGGGGAGTAAAAACAAATTACAGACTGGGTTTGTATAATTTCTGTGTGCGTGTGTGATTAAGACTGATCATAATTGAGCTTAGTGTCTGATATGATTGACATGCACAGTAAGGAATTGACCCAGAGATGACTAAAAAAGAAGAAAAAAATACAGTACTGTTGTTATAATCATCAAACTGCTGTATTCTTCCATGATCTAATCCAGGAAAATAGGTTTCTTAGACATGTGGGGGATCAAACAAATTTCAAGGATGCGAGACCACTTCCTGTCCAGATTGCAACCTGGACATAGTGATAACAAAGCTAGTGTTTTATCATACCCACTGCACTGGTCGACAACACAGGAAGTTGGCAGCAGAATAGGGCCGATCCTAGGGGAGACAAATGCCCATGAACTGCCCTATTTTTTTTTCGCCACTCACGCCCAGCATGATAAACCTTTCCTTCCCACTAGAGCAACATGAATAATGTACCCACGAGATTGGGGCCATGCAGTAGGTACTAAACAGAAGTGGGTTTTTTTGGAAGAAAACAAAAAGGGGGTGAAAAAGCTGACAAAACAGATGTGTATACATGGCGACAGCACAGTGGAGCTGTATACTGGAGTGGAAAATAAACAGTGGGCCCGCGGGTATGCCTTGACATAATGGAAACAAATAAACTAAGGCCCACACTCTCTCCAGTACCAAGGCAGGAATAATGTAAAGCTTGCTTGCTTGCTTCACCGCAGAAGCGCCAGGCCGGGGCCGAGTTGTGAATCGATGCCGCACAATACGCCGGTCAGATACACGGCTGGCTGCCCATTGAAACCCGGGCCGCGACTCGCCCCGTAGAAAATCCACCGCGACGCCATTGCGATTACTAATCTTGTGTTCACGTCTTCCATATAAAAAAATGGATGTGTTGATTTTTTTTCTCTTGCTCTCAACGGGTTGGGTATGTCTGCCTGGATATATGTCTACCGGTCAGGTTAGGGCGCGGCGACAGAGGCCAGCAGGCCAAACCGTATCGCGGTGTTAGTTTACCGCCGCGGCTGGCAAAATGAAAATATGGGGGATCACACGTTGAATCGCCTGTATGTTCAGCGCTGACGCGCGGTGCCACGGAACAGTGTGTACATAGCGAGTAGTGTACACGGGTACATGTACAGCCTCAATGGGAAAACGACACGGTCGTAAAATAACACAAAAATCCGCCATTTTAGATCGACGTGAAGGAAACCTTTTCTTTATTTTCTTACCAACTTGAAGTACATGATCCACTGCGTTGTTGTCCAGCAGTCTAACTCCTCGTTGAAAAGGCAACTTTTGATATTCGCTTTCACTGACCGTGGAATGGTGAAGCGATGAGTACATACAGATATCCTTTTCATTGCGTGGGAACGACCAGAACACAATCCTCATCTGCACGGGCTCCGGAATGCGCGAAAATCTCTCTTCTACCTGCTGAAAGGGAATATTGAGGGCCACCACTTTAGCGCTAATGTCCAGGAGGGATTCCGGGTGATGTTTGTGTCCATTTTCCCGGTGTCTTGTACTGTTTGGATGGCTAAAACGGTGGCATTTTTCGGGAGAAAGGCCCGCACAGTGTCTCTTGGCCGCCGCCATTTGGGAAATTGAACTTTGCGGAAATCCCTGTGCGCATGTCCTCCGTACTTTAAACACACAACGCGCAGGCGCAGATCAATTAGGCTCATTAGCATATATAAATGACAATCGACGCCGCTGTGGGTTTTCCTTAGATGTCACCGCGGTCGTGTGCTGTACCTCACACCTTCTGTTGACAATCAAACTTTTGTCCGTGCGGTCTTTGTGTCAGACTAGGGGGTACGCGACCGGCCTGATGGCAAAACCGACAATTTATTGGAGGAGTTATTTCGGTTTATTGTTAACGGATTCACGATCTTTCAATATCGACCGCCATATACACACATTTGCATATATTTGTTAATGCAAAAAGGGGCTGTTTATTAGTGCTGGTAGGGGAGAAACGTGGCTTCTATTGCTTGCGGTTTGGGGAAGATTTAGTCCTTGACAAAGCGGTTAAGATCTGCGGGCTTGCTCATCAAGAAAGAAAGTTAATATCGGCTTTTAGATAAGAATGTGGGAGCACGTATAGGTAGTTTGGCAACGGTGTGCCGCTTGACATGAAGGAACGAACCGTGTACAGCTGTGAGCACAGCTAGTGGGATTCGATTTCTATTCAGCACGGAGACGTCAATGCAGGAATTCATGCCGACCCCGCGTTTTTTATTCTTTTATTTAATGTTGGAGGGAGCTTGCTATTGAGGTAGTCTGCATGCGACCCTTTGGGCATCTCGACCAAGCTGTCTAGATGTCTGACACTATTGTACAACTCGAATGTATGATATCTTCTGATGACCCAAAATATAGTAGATTTCGAATCAACATGAAGACTAAGAAAAAAGGGGCTTGGGATGTTGGGAATAGATTGATACAGCTAGCTATACGGCACAAATATTTACACAAACAAATTGACATTAAATTTAGTAAATTAGATCTACACCAAAATATCCACTCGCTTTTGTATTGTTTACATGTAGTCTTTTTCGAGATCAAGTCACTTATAAAACCCTAATCAACAACTTATTACAATATGAAAACGGATTAATACAACTATCGTGCTGTGAGAATTATGATATAGTTGTTTTTTTCTGCGATCAGATAAGCCGGTGTCACATGAAAATCGGACTCCTGTGAAAACTGGACTCCTTTCCCCTATTACTGGCTAAACCCTCTCATTGTGACCGATCGCTCTACTATTACTAATCACCCATGCTTAGGCATGCGCAATACTATAATATTATTAGTCCGTATTCCCAAGGTAATCCATACAGTCTGAAATTCATTCTACACCAGTCGTGTTCGATACGGCAAGTACAAAGGACTTTAGTGGTCTTCCCTTAAGGAGGTAATGCCCGGGTGACAATTATCAATAGAGAGGATCGGGAGGGGTACGACCACCTACTACCAATGGTGTGGTCAAATCACCGAGAGCTCCGTGTGCATACAATATTGGTCTACACGCGCACCCCTTATGGTCTCCCGTGGGATATTCTGGGGCCAAGATGTTTGTAGATACGATCATCCCTGCATGTCAATTCGAATTTCCTTCACCCCTCCCCCTAATTATTGCTGAATTTCCTCAATTATTTGATGCATTGGCCATTTACCCCTGTCAATGTTGGCGGTCTCCCAAATTGTCTAACAAAGTATCATTTTTACAAGGGCGCTAGTCAGAAGTCATAAACACCAGAATATCGTGTGGACAGGCCGGGGTCACGCCCAAATTTATGATACAACCTTGGAAGCGACATTTTGGGGATCACTCAATGAGGATACGACTTTTTATCTTATAATACACAAATAAAAAAAAAACTCAGTTGGTAGAGCGCCGTTCCGGTATTCTGGAAGTCACAGGTTCAACTCCCGCCATTTCACTTTAAAATTCATGCAAAATTGCCTAATCAATTTCCCTTGTGGTTTATTTGGGTATTATAAGATAAAATAAGATAATAATTATTATAATGAGTGATCTCCACAATGTCGCTTCCGAAATGGTATCGTAAAATCGGGCGTGATCTCTGGCAACAGGGAATTCTGGTGTTTATGACTTCTGACTATAGCGCCCTCAAACAAAGATACCAACAAATTGGGAGACCGCCAACATACGGCAGGATAGCTCAGTTGGCAGAGCGCCGGTCCGGAGGTTGCAGGTTCAAGTCCCGCCTTGCCGAATTCTTTGTTCACTTTGAAATGTATTATTTTGTGTTCAACTAAAGTCCGCCCTCTAGGGTGAACTAATGGTTCTGCAATCCAGAGACAGACATTCTTTGTTTTGTATTACATAAATTGGTAAATTGATGCCCGGCAAATGTCTAAAAACAACTCAAATTGTGTAGACTAAAGTATAGATGCCTAAAGCTAAATACAATTTATCGAGCTCACATTTCTGACAAAAAGCATTAATTACATTATCGGGGTCAGGGGATATTCATGTATAATGCTATTTAATTAACCAATGCCATAATATGTACTTGTAATATGTAATGTGGATGCTTATTTGCATACTAAAGAGATTTATATAATTTGTACTATGTCCGATTTCATGGGCTAATTAATTGTGGTCGTTTGTCAGTGCGCGCGCGTGCGTTGTTCGATACGAGGGCGCCGCCAAGGCGACGGCCCCGCAGGGTGGGATGTTGGCACTTACAGTCTACGGAAAAAATAATGCTGGGTCACTCGTATCGGGAGCGCAGTTATTTTCTTTTTACATCATTACGCGCTCACTGGACTGGAAATCGATTAATTGTACGCATAGAATTTGATTATTAAATTAATTATGACTGACCTATGGAAAGTGACCACAAGCTTTTTATTACGGTCAGTTCTCTAGGTTTTGCAATGCGGTGCCCCCCCCCCCACCTGATAAATTAAAGATAATATCTGTCCGCGGCATCCAATGGCGATAATTGAGATGGTAACAATATGTCAAATTTCATCCCCTGGCTCATGGGCTATTAGGCGCAATGGACATGTACTCATTTGCATCATCCGTGCGTCTAGTTAATTAAGAAATACTTCGTATTAAACATTGCTGCCCATGCTCTTCAACGAATTCGATTTGTTTTTTTTGCTTTTTTTTTTTTTTTTACAAAACATTGATTTTTAATATTTTGGGGCACCTCCAGAAAAAGGCTTTAATTAGAGTTGCTTTTGGCGCCTCTAATGTAAAAGAACAGAGCGAATTGTTTGGCCGGAATTTTTTTTGGACAAGGCTAAAAAGGGCCATTATATTTTCTTTGTTATTTTTATAGCCCCGTGTTTATGTCGGCCTGAAAAAATTAATGTTCGAATGTCAATGGGTACGTCATACTTGGTGCTTTTAGATTTTTTTTTTCAATCATTAATATTTTTTTTTTTTTAAGAAGATATTATTATTATATTAGAATATTATTGCACTCTTTGCCCCAATTAACGCTGCTCCACCACATTATGGAACTTCAATTTATAACAAGAATTCAGGTGGCAAATCTTTTACTCAAAAGTATTAAATAAACGCTAGAATCAACGCCATAGGAATATTTCTACAGGTACTTCTGAAATGCCACCTCGAAAAGTTTGTGCTAAAAGAACAGACTAGAAATTTAAACCCTGAATTTGAAGCATTTCTTCATTAGCGTCTTTGTCCTTTTGGGGCTTCCTTATCTTATCATAAAATTGAAAAATTATGTGAAAAATGGTTCAAAATCTTATGAAACAGAATGATTGCAGACCATGACATGGAACACTTTTTTATAAAACGTCATGAAGTAATTTATTTATACACACCTCTTAACAACTTCTCTTTATGCAAACTAAATTTAAAAAACAAACTTTCAAAGCATTGGGCTAGTGCTCAAAAATAAAATTGAAATGAAAGGTGCTACTACAAGGTTTAAAGCCTCTGAAGATGAGTGGCTACAAAGAAAAGTGTTGGAACAAGAATAAAAAAATGAAATAAAAAAAATATTTATCTGAAAAACATTGTTTTTTTCTTGTAAAAGATGCAATAAACATATAAAGAGACAATTGATATTTAATATTAGATGTCATTTATAAGATTTTGTATGTTGAGCAGAGGTGAACATAACATAATTGCTGTGGTTTTTAGAACATTTCTTTACAGTACAATTGTCTCAATTCTGTAACTGGCAAAAAGATGCTTTACTTTGTTTTAGTGTTTATTTTTTTAAGTTTTTTAAATTCTGTGTACTGCAGGGCAAGTAATGGAGTACTCGTGAGTAGTTTGTGCTACTTGTATTGATCACCGCGGACATACGTCACAGGTCAGCGCGCCGATGAAAACAATGCGCGCCGACACTGCACTGAAGCATACAAGACTGCACGCGCGATTATCGTTAGTCATCAGCGCGGTGTACGTATTATGACGCGTTATTGTGAAGGTTCCCGGATGTCCGCCCCGACCTATAACTCAGGACTTTTCATCTACTACTCGATTCTGCACTAAAGTTGCCTTTTGGCTGAATGTTATCAATGAAGCTAGCAATCAAGGAATCATTTGATCCACCTCACTCTCCCCAGGATTTCAATCCAAACGAATAACTACTCGGGAGTAGTTTCCTTGCGAGTCCTCGAGTAGTACAATTCACTACTCATCCAGCACTACTGATAAGATGGTACGCGATGTTACGCGAATGCCTAATCTGATTGCGATTGTCATTTGATCGTGAGATATTAACATGTCCAACTTAGCAACCTGTGTATTCGCCTTTTGCACGCTTCCACTATAAGCATGAAAGGCCACAAACTGGCAACGTTACAAAGTAAATATAGCCGATTCAGTGACTTCTGTGAATACACGGGAATCACGGAACTGGCTATATTTATTGTCCAAAGCGCCCGTGTTTTACCAGTGGCCAGTTTAACACAGATTAGCCTGTACGAGATGCTTAAGATGGTGCTCTTCCTCCGTTCTCATTGGACGAGACGGTAGGAGATATACCTCCCTGCTGTCTCGCTCGGCCTGATGATCTTGACAACCTGGGGGGAAATTATGAGACAAATTTTCACAAGATTCTGTTTATTAACAATACATTATTAGAAATGTTCTGGTCTTGCAATGCAAATACTTGCGTTTGTGTTTATTTTCTACACCAATTAAAAACTAGCCTTTACGAGTAAAGATTTGTGATAACTAAGCTTTGAACTGACCTGTCCACGCTTCAATCCAAAATATCTGGCCACAGGGTCCCCCTGTTGAATTCTGGGTAACTGGTGATCTTTCAGCTTGCTAAGGTCAAGGGTTAAGGTTGATCATTCTGTAAATTTGATCAGTGTCAAACATTGTTGCTGTCCTACAAGTTGCCAGCCATTACCAAACTGGTCCAAGTAAACTTACGGGGGCGCTAACTTGTCAAAGGATACTATCTTGACAATAGTTCTGCTTTTTCCTCCGCTGTCATGACGACATGTTCGGGAACAAACTGCAGAAATAAGAGAAAAAACACATAAAAAAGAAAGAAAAAGAAAGAAAAAGAAATGACAAATGATTTGCACAAGTAGCATTGTAGCAGAACTGCCAAACCAAACATGAAACATCTTAATGTGCTCAACTACAGCGGTAGTAATTAGGAATAATATCTGATAAAGATATTTAATCCTAGTTCCCTAGGATCCGGTGTCCACGTACCTCGTGTTCCGTTATGTTTATGAGCAGCTCAGCTTCTAGGAACTGTTCCAGGATGTACTTGCACTGTGCCATGTCGCTGAGTGACTGCTTGGCCGATGGAGTCATTCCCATCTGGACGATAATGATGGCCCGACTGATGTTCTCCTCCTGCATCCGCTGGCAGTATCTGCACAAATAAAACGGCCTAAATTTTGTCAGAGTCAATGAGCTTGGTGCATAATTCAATGAGGGCACATTTCACACCTCACCAATCCCCAAACCCTAACTGCCAAACGACGCCGCATTCCAAACTCTTGTCTCGGGTTACCGTCCATGTTTGCACTTACTACAACAATGCGGGAAAATGCTGACTACAGCGGTAGCTCTAGAAGCCTAACTCTCTTCCGACGACTTACGCTTTAATGGTCTTGATGCCCACCTTGGGCTCCTCGGGGTAGAAGACGAAGAGCTGATCTGTTGGATCATCGTTGTGAGCGACGAGAATCGTCAGGTCTTTCCTGCCCGGTCTGTCCTCACTGTAAATACAAAAGAAACAAAGGAAAGCATGTAATATCCTGACGTCACTTCAGCAGTTGTGTACAAAGGCTATGGAGAGTCGAGAAAATTATTTCCTAACAAAATTTGATTTTTTGTTTCACTCCCAGATGCATGTCTTTTTAACATTTTTGCAATGATTGACCTTCATTGCGATGATTGATACATAAAGAAAAATTGTGGTGTCAGTTTGCAAAAATCTTTCAAAAAATAGAACATTCCTAATTTCCAAATTCAGGACATTAAAAAAAAAGGTAGCGGACTTCATTTGAAAAAATTATGCCGATTCAAAGAACAATAACATTATTCTGAAGCAGGTCATATTTATAAACTAACCCGTCAAAATGCCAGCTCTTTTTTTCAAGAATCTTGAGAAATTGTTTTGGCACATCCCAGACTAAAATGTTCTGTATTGTCATATTTTTATACTCAATATTTATAAATTTTGCAAACATTTCAAAGAGGAACCTGAAACCATTATTTGAAATCTCATAAGGATTCAACTTCTTCAGAAATCGGTACCTAGGTTTATCCCCAAATTGTTCTTTAAACTGGTCCAGTGTTTGATCCAACTCATCTTGCGTTACCAGGTAGCCTCGGTCGTGACATAACTGAAAATGAAACAATAAATGAAGTCAGACAACTTTCAATTAAACCTAGTCTAAAAGACAAGCTTAATGAACACTGGAATCGATATGAACACAGATAAAAACTGTTAATTATAAATAATTTAGATATACTTATACTAGGCACTATAGAAAAAACCACACATAATTTGAAAGTCACAATGGCCTATATTCACCGTTTATATTCCATTTAGTTGCTACTGGAATTAAGTTGCGTGAAATAACACATTTAGCAAAAATAGATGCTGAAAAATAAGGCATTTTTCTGGTCTTGCAAAATGTAAATGCGACCCCATTTTTTGGGGGAAACCCATAACAAACAAGCGTGACAAGTTCACTAAGAAACATTTGCCCCCAAATGCACAATTTTTCATGCATGAAAAAAATACCTGAAAATGGTGAAATGCTGCAGCACTCAATAATTTTTTTTATGCAGTATGGGGAAAATAATTTGCGCACAGAGCCAGGCATGACGGTAAAGGCCTGCACTAAATTTCACAAACGAATAACTACCAGTCACATTTTCAACTAAAGTACTGAATAAAATACCTGCATCAATGTTTTTCTGATTCGCCAAAGCTTATATGTCTCTGTCTCGTCATTCATGTTGCAGTATAAATCTTATTTCTGTGAGTGTGATGGGGCAACAAGTAAACAAACTGTTATTGTTCGTTTTTAATGAATCCAGTTTTTAATCACGCAAGTTACGTAGAAACATGCTGTACTGGTATCTGGACTCTATCTGTATATCTATCTACAGCATCACGTATTCGGACAGCACCAGACTATCTATTGCTGCATAATGGTTTTGCAAGTAAATGTATCCCTAAAATAAAAATGATACTCATAAAAAAATCGTTTTAATCAATACACCAAATAAAAAATAGTTTAGGTATTGCCTTTAAAAATGTCCACTCACATTGTTGTATAAATCATATCAAAGTTATTGACTTAAATCGAAAATATAATAAGTGTGGATAACGAACATTTTTCTTTGACTTATTTTTCGGCCTGACTTTCCGATGGTGTCAATTGAGGGCGCTATTTAAATAAAGCGGTGTTTCTTTTTGGAGCCTTGACATTAATATCTACATCATGTCAGGTGACCGTGGCAAAATGTCGGTCGTTTGTTGAAAATAAAAGTTGATGATTGATTTAAGGGTAGGTAAATCAAACTTTGACTTCAAGAAACTAAGTACAGACACTCAGATTATTTTATTAACTAATCTTCTCATAGCTTGGGAATCGCGGAAGACAAAGTAAAGTTAACATTAACAAATCGTTAGCAGTTAGTGACTAGTCTATCTAGGAATTCCTAGCAATTGATGAGTTGATTTTTGTTTTGCTATTTTGTGGGAGGCTAGGAGGGGGAGGCTAGGAGGGGGAGGCTAGGAGGGGGAGGCTAGGAGGGGGAGGAGGGGAGGGGGGGACTGCTAACCCTACTTTGAACGTTTCATGTTTAAATGTGAATTAAAAAAATGTTGCAACCCGACGCCACGTTTTTCTCCATCTCAATGAAGGTCAATCAGTGCAAAACTCTCCATAGTTAGTAGACTTTGTACACGACCATCATGATTGATATTCTTTTCCTGCATCAAAATAACCCTATCTGGAAACTGAGTATGTTTAAAAATAACTTGCATCAGTTGCCATGACTAATTAAAGTGTATTTCAATCATCAATTCGAAGCAGTTTATTAACTCTAACTCCTTACACAACAAAGGAAGTTGGAGGATTTTGAAGGAATTGTATTGTTTAATAACAATGGTGAGGGAGTTAGGGTTAAGAAAAACAATTGAATATTATTATTTTTGTTTGCAAATTGTTCACAGGATTTAAGCTGCCTTCCAAACATGCCGCAGTGAGGAATGCAGTTAACGGAACTTTAATCCGTCCAATTTTGTTACTCCCGCATTACAACAAATAAATATTTTTGATAATTCTACATAATGGCGGAGTGTAACGGAAGTGATGATGACGATCAGGTAACTCTAAATGTTGATTTCATTGTTAATTTATACAGTTAAAAATAATTTTACCATCGCCATTCGTTGCCAATACTCTATCTACTGAATATGGAAATTTACTAAAATGCATAAAAAAAAAAAGACCAAAAAATCTTGAAAATGGCAAAATAAAAATGGAATGGAACATTGTGTTGCATTTTTAAGAATTGCATTTATGCTAATTACATTGAATAATTGTTTTTAACAATTAATTTTTATACAGTTCTATGATGCCTGTGAGAAGCTTTCTGTCACGTGAGTGTATAAATTAAAAGTCATTATTCCTCTCTTTTAATTAACTTCAAAGTAATTATAGAAGTCAAAACAAAAGACCTTCATTATCACAATTCGACATTATCTTTGAACATTTAATGTTCTTAATTATATCAGCCGTGCGAAGCAGGCTGATATATTGTATTCGTCGCCTTTCTTTCTTTCTTTCTTTCTTTCTTTCTTTCTTTCTTTCTTTCTTTCTTCGGGCAAACGCTCACAAAAATATCTGCCAAATTCAATATCTGCCAAATTCTTTGACCGATTTCAACCAAATTTGGACAGAATCTTCCTTGACCCGAGTTCTATCTGTAGTGATCAGCAGGTGTGGTCAAACGTCACCTAGTGGTCACTAGTGGTCATTTTCTTTAAAAGTACAAAATGCTACTTCTTCCACAGTCTTGGTCCAATTATTGTCAAACTTGGCCAGTTACATCTCTGGACCATGCCTCATAAAAGTTGTTCACAGAATTTGGCCAGTGGTCACCAGATGGTCAGTCGGGGTCATTTTCTTCAAAATTAGGAAATGCTGCTTCTCCCAAAGTTTTAATCCAATTCATGTCAAACTTGGTCAGTTATATCTCTGGACCAAGCCTCATATAGGGTGTACACCGATAATTTGGCCAATGGTCACCTAATGGTCAGCAGGGGTCATTTTCTTTAAAATTACGAAATGATTCTTCTCCCACAGTCTTGGTCCAATTCATTTGGCCAATGGTCACCTAATGGTCAGTAGGGTGAGAATTTGACCATTGGTCACCTAATGGTTGACCATTGGTCACCTAATGGTCAGTAGGGATCATTTTCCTTTCAAAATAACGAAATGCTTCTCCCACAGCCTTGATTTAATTAACTCGTAAAAGTTGTTCACAGAATTTGGCCAGTGGTCACCTAATGGTCAGCAGGGGTCATTTTCTTCAAAATTACGAAATGCTTCTTCTCCCACAGTCTTGGTTTAATTAATTTGGCCATTGGTCACCTAATGGTCAGTAGGGGTAATTTTCTTTTCAAAATAACGAAATGATTCTTCCACAGCCTTGATCTAATTAACTCGTAAAAGTTGTTCACAGAATTTGACCAGTGGTCACCTAGGGTCATTTTTTGTCAAAATAACGAAATGCTTCTCCCACAGCCTTGATCTAATTAATTTGGCCACTGGTCAACTAATGGTCAGTAGAGGTCATTATATTGAAGCATATCAAATGTATTTTCTTCTATATTCTTTAGCCGATTTCAGTCAAACTTGGTTAGATGCTTTTGCAATTTGGGAGTGGTAGTCATCACCAAGTGGTTAGTGCGAGGCGGTTCACACAAGCCTTACAAAAGACTATTTAGGCTGATATCCGTGCTTCCTGAAGCACATTAGCTCTAGTCTTATTCTAGGGTCAAATGATTTTTTTTAAATTAAAATTTTTGTTGGGGGGGGGGGGGGGGGGGTGTTTTGGTGTGATGTAAAGTAAATATTGGGTTATTTTTGTTGTTTTAAATAGGGGCAAAATCCAATATTGAGTTTCAATTTTTACCAAATTCGTATTACACTCGGATTAGATCAGATCATGCATTTCAGATTATTTAATTTAGAATTTACAAATAAATTAAGAACCAATTCCGTCTCAAATGTTCAGTGATTAATTAAAACAATCAACTTTCTCATTTTGCACTTGAGACTCGTGACTGTTTTTCCTCGACTTATTGATATTTATAGCCTTCTGTATTTTAAGCCCCGCCCATAATGGCAGACAGGGGGCATAATAAATGATGTCTGTAGTGTAGATCTTTCGTGCTTGAGTGACCTAGTCTTCCATATAGACGAGAGCAGTGTGTGGGCGCATAGTCATTTTGATGTGTGTACGCAGGACGCACAGGCCGCACAGGCCGCAGTGAATTAAATCACACACACTCACACACTGTCAGTATATGAGCGTAGAATCTTCACTGTAATAGTTGTGCATTACAAGTACAGTGTATCGGCAATTTTATATAAGTAGAATTATTTAGTGTACGTTACTGCATTCCGTTGCGATCTTTGGAGACGTTTGTTTATCGTCGTTCGTCATCATGATAGCATCTGACGATGATCCCACCTGTTCATTGTCGACGGCAACCGCATCTAGCGAGGGGGCAGGAGCAATCCCACGATGCACTGAGGCATCCCTAATGTATGTCTATCCAATTCTGGGTTCTTATTTCAAGAAGACAGTGACGAAAATCTGAAATTAACATCTGTAATTTATTAGCTCAAAAATATTGAAGTTGTAAAAAAAGATATTCATATGTTTGTTAACATTGCATTAAAAACAATGTACAAATCATGAATATGAATTGATGTGTAAATGGGTCGATGTACCGTTACAATGTTTGTACTGTATACATAAAAAGGTTATAAAACCTGGATTTTTTTTTTTTTATATATACAAATTATTGTTCTACTGGTAGGCAAATAATATAAATACAATAGGCAAACACTTATAATATAAACATGCCAGCATATTTACCCAAAACTGCTAAATACAAGGAAAATGTGAAGTTATTAGTAGGTGAGTCTTGTTAGTGGTTATTATTTTTCTTCTTTAAATTCATAATTCATGCTTCTGGTCCACAAAGCTCTCAACAACAAGGCTCCCTACTACATTAAGGAACTACTACATGAATATTCTCCAGCAAGAACTCTTAGATCAAGTAACCAGCAACTTCTCAAGGAACCAATTGCTAAACGAACATGGGGCGCCATATCTTTTTCTGTTGCAGCTCCTCGACTTTGGAATTCGTTGCCACTTGAACTCAGAACATGCCATTGTACAACTAGGTTCAAATCGCTTCTTAAGACTTACTTGATGACGCAAATTTTCAAGAATTAATTACTTGTTGTCTACAGCGCCTTGAGCACCCTGCAGGGTGGATATGTGCGCTGTACAAATCTCATTATTATTATTATTATTATTATAATTAAAATCCCTCATATATGTGCTTGTTAACTATGTAAATCATAAGTAATTCACAATTTCTAATTGTGACTTTTTGGAGTTCCAATTCTGAAAGCCTGTTGTGCTTTTAACCAAACCTTTTTATTTGGTGTATAATTATGTTAAAAACTTATTGTATTGCATATCATTTATAACATTTTATTTGCAATTTAAAAAATAACAAATTATGTTCGAGAGTGTCGCACTCGAACTAATTTTCTGATGATGGATCCCAATTGCCATTTATAAATATCTAAAAATATACCAAATAAGTACATGCCTTGTTTGTTTTTAAAAGAAAATCCTCCTCTAAATATTAACACACCATTTGCAGATATTGAAAAAAATGTACTACCGAATTAATAAGAAATATCTTAATTATTAATAAGAAATATCTTACTTATTTGAAAGTAAATATTTATTGTAGGCATCCAGCAAAATTATTGCGTTAGATGTCCTGTAATTGTTACGAAAAATTTTTTATAAAATTTTATAAAAAACAAACAAAAAAACAACACGAGAACAACTGCCTGATGCTGGTTGAAAACGAACGTTGTTTGTTCTTGCTTTTTTCAGCATCCATGATTGTAAAACTTCGGACATATCAGTTAAACGATATTTACTATAAAATACAACTCCCAACTCTACCCATTTATGATAATTTAAGCAATTACCGATGGTGAATCCTACATTTATATTAATTTGCTAGGGTGCATATGTTTAGGTGTGAAAACTTGGAGTGGTCTGTTATATCTTTTGCGCCACCGTTGCGTGTACAGATGCTAGGTGTTGACTGCAGTTATGCTTATTTGTTCTGCATCATTGGCTTGGTGATTATCAAGAAATGAACAATTCACATTAAAATCCTTGTCCCTAATTGTATTTACAGACAATTTTTTAAGTATAAACATTTTTCGGTTATTTCTTCATGTATTGTTTTTTATTTATTTAATGGATATAACATGCACAAGAATTTATTTTATTCATATAATCGATGTTTTTTTTTTTTTTTTTTTTGGGGGGGGTGTGGTGGCGGTGGTGGCGGTGGCCTGGAACACATGTTTGCTTGATGGCTGTATGGTGTGTCCTTGTGCAAGCCACTTTATCTCAACTAATTAGCTGGGGAGTAACCTGCCATGGACTGGCCTCCAATCTGGGGGAATAGAAATATTCTCAGTCATTTCATTCTACTGAAACCTGAGAAAACAAATGGCCAGATGAGCCATATTGGCTCGTGATAGACTTTCGTTGTTTTTATTTTGTTACTTTCAATTTTGGGTACATGTAGAACTTTGTACATGTAGGTGGATTTACTCTTCTTCTTTTTTTGGGGGGAGGGGGATGGGGTGGGGGTTGGGTCTCGATAAATATTTTGTATTTTTCAATGCTAGTCCAGAGATGTATCCACATTCCATAATTAATCCTGCTTGCTGATTATTTTAAGTGTCAAAACCTGTTCTTGTAATTAATCATTGATTGATTCTCCCCTTTCTCTGTGGTGAGACAAACATGCAAATCGTGTGTGGATTGGAAGTGCAAACACTAGTGAGAGTTTGAGACAAATATGCGGACAGATTTTTGTAATAATGTGCCAGGATTTTAATTTAATTTTTGAAAGCCGTTTCAATTTTTTAATTTTTTTTCTATGGGAAAAAAACTTAAATTTTAACATCCTGTTTTTGTTTTACAAGCATTTTACCAGATTGTTTTTCTGTATAATTTTATCTACATTATAAGCCATGTAAGTGTTTTTATAATTTTCGGTTTCTCATTTGAAGGAGCCTAAAATATGAATCATATTTTGTTTGGCCATGAAGATCTGGAACAACCGAGAAAGAATATTACACAAATAAACAAAGAGGTTGCAGACTCGAGTCCCACCTTGCAAAATTTTTTGTTATCTTTGAAATTTAGAAAACGAATATTGTCAGTAAAAAAATATTTTATTTGGCCATGCGCCCAAATTGAATTGTATTATAGTCATGCGTACTTCGTGCTGAACAACAACAATGTACGCTCACGTGAAGCAAGGAGCTCAATAGATTCTGAGATGTTTCCCAAGACACAGTCAAACCCGTTGCTGAATACTTCAATCTACCAGGCCACTTATCAATGAGCCAATTTAGAGTTACTGTTCTCCGAACAGATGGAATTCAAATCAAGAATGGACAGAGAAATAGTAGAACAAAGGATAATTCATAGGCTTGACTGTATTGACAGATAGCTTTGTTAGAGATACTGTTTTTTTCGTCAAACTACACCACTGAATCATCACCACCTGGTGCCAATTTCATAGAGCTGCTAAGCACAACAAATTTGCTTAGCACAAAAATTTTCCTAGCACAAAAATTTGCTTAGCACAAACAAGTCTTGCTCAGTAAAATCAGGTTACCAGCCAAAGCGTCATGTGTTTTTTATGCTAAGCTAAAAACCAGCTAAATACATCAACAAACTATACACATATCATGAAAATGAGGGTATTAACCGGCCTGTTTTGGTCAAGGAAGAAATTTCATGCTAATTAGCTAGGTCTTTATACCCGTATCCTAAAATTGAAGTCTTTTTTAGTTGACGAAAAATTTGTTCACATTTTCTTCTTGTTTGCCACAGAGCTGAGGGAATGGACCTTTCCGCGTCCATTGAAGACACCAAGATCTCGCTAGACCTTTTCCTCAACAACAACTTCAACGAAGCCAGATCACGTCTCACGCCGTGGTAAATAAGCTGGCCGTCTACTCCCATGATTAATAAATGATACTCGATACTTGGGCCCTTTCCGAAACCTCGGATTTGACTCCAGCTTCTGGCTTCATCTGTAGCCTCAGAATTATTCAAAAGCTTTGAATGCCAAACCTAATAATTTTTTTTTATTACATTAACATAAAATACCTCAGTTGCTTTCTTTCCTGAAATACAAAAAAAAAAATATTATTACTATTTTCATTACAGGGTTTCTTCCAGTATGTACCATGCCCTGGGCTACGGTACAATCAGCTACCTACAGGCCATTATGACCTTTGACCCCGATGACATCACTGACGCCATCAAGTGGGTCAAGAACTCAATCGAGATCTCCAACAAGTACCGTCGCCATGGCAACGTGATGGAGTCCATGTCTAAGATGGTGCGCAGACCGAACTACGACAACTACACGGACGGTGAGTTATCAGGGTGCCGATTTCACTGAATACGGACATTTGCTAAGCATGAAAAATATTGTTATATCAGCAGAGATACTAGTTAAGGCACATCACGATAAAAGAGATAGCAAATTAAGTAAACAAAGTATGGAGGGGGGGGGTATACTAGCTCTCTGTGTTTAGAATTTGTTAGGAAAATTTGTTAGGTTGGATTTTGTGTCCGCACACAATTTTACATATATTCGCACTGCTTTACATTTTTATTTTATGGCCAATTAAGCTTGCCAGGTTTGTATAATATAGCAATGAACAGAGGTTCCTTGCTCTGTGGTTTTATGAAAAAACACAACCATGGAATATGTACATGTACTTTTTTTACATTCTATACATGATTGAGCTCATAAATTCTCTGCCAGGAAGTAATCAATTTATTTGTTTGACTACCCATTGGATGTGTGGTGGAGATGATATTCTATTGGCATTTGTAGAATACCCCCCCCCCCCAAAAAAAAAAAAAAATAACAAAAAATAACAAACCCAAAACCGAATTTGTATTGAATGGAACACTACCCGCCCCCCCCAAAAAAAAATATTAAAAAAAATAAAAGAGAAATGCTAAGCATACAAACTATAGGAAAGTGGTTGAGCTTAATAGTCATTTTACGGTGAAAAAATGTCTACCAACAGATGTTTAAATGTAATGTTTCATTATTTAAATCTATAAGCATCAAGATCTTACGATACTTTCAGTTTAATTACAGAATTAATGCGTACTTATCTCTATGTAAGCCTAAAGCTGATGTTCTCACGAGTTGTTTTCAGAGTACGACCAGTTCTGCAATTTGCTTAGAAATCGTTGTTTTGTTTGGGTCTGAATTCATAGAAATGTCATGGATAACTGTATTTTCTACAGAAAACAGATTTCTTTTCCATTGAAATTTCCACATAAGAATTCCACCCAGCCCAGGATCGAGAAAAAAATCTTATCTCGGGCAAAATTCTCATCACCAAAAATAATATAATTATTAGTTAATCAGTTGCCACTAAAAACCAAAAACTCTTGGTGTCTGTAATGAATTCTGTGTCGCTGGGCATCGCTTTCCGATAATTGCGCCTCTTTGTTAACTTACATTTTTTAGAAGGCATTAATGGTTGTGGAGGTTTTGGCAATAACAAGGTTGACCTTTCCAGCGATGCGGTGGTACATTGCACATTTTCTTTGCCTTGTCAAATTGTTCTTTACTTGGGTGGCGTCAGTGTTGCGTACAAAATTTACCTCGAGTATAAAAACAGGATAATTATTGATTGGGTTTGTTTGTGTAACAGACAAATGTCACGTTGAATATTGTAGTAAATTATTATGTCAAGATTTGAAATATATCTGATGATTTTGCGGGTGATTGAAACAATTAATGTGAGATCCTTGTTCATTCAACCCCCCCCCCCCCCCCCCACCCCTCAAAAAAAAGAAAAAAAGAAGAGGTTCTGGGTAAAATAAATGCCAATTTTATATAAAATTTTATACAGAATTTTGCGCTTATAATCAGTGACAATTAGCAAAATTATGTGCTCACCTTTTAAGCACAGAATCCTTAACCCCTTTTCGTCGGATGCCGGTCAGGTGCCATTTTTCTCGGAATTCCAAAACGGATCACGAATAAACACGTCACAAGTAAAGTCCGGGAAATATTTTGCAGCGAGCGAGGCTAAAAAATATCAGGGTGTGCTACCCAACCCACAGATGTTGGCTTGAGCCCGTCTCATGGTGAGGTTTGTAAAAACAATCGAGCACCTAGGCTTGGGCAGCGTCAAAATAATCCTGGCGCGAACTAATTAATTGAGGGATCTGCAAATGTGCACGGGACAAAATGTCTCCCTAATCCAGGTTGAAGCAGATTGATTTTTATTTTCATAGCTATTAAATTGGGTCAGGAAGAAATTGTGCATATCCGTATGTTTTTTTATAGCTGAAATTCACGGTGAGCTGTGTTACGCCGAGTCTATCCTAGAGAGGGCGCTAATCACGTTTATTCAGGACGACAACCTCATCAGCTTCATTAAAGGGGGTCTCAAGATTCGAAGCGGCTACCAGTCTTACAAGTGAGTCGCGCCGTTTCATCGAGGGGAAAAAAAGAAATTTTTGTGTCGTAGATTTATTTTTAATTTTTTTATATGAATTGTTTATTCAATATTTAACTGAATTTGTTTTCTTGCCAGGAATTGCACTCAAATGTTGCTCCAGAGAACATGGAAGAATCAATATTCCAAGATGCATTTTGAGAGCGGCGTTCGGTTAGGGCATGGAACTTTCAATTTGGTACGTACTGGTCGCTGCGAAGTGTTGATCGAGAAATACCCTTTGAATTGTTATTTATTTTTTCGATTGCCAACAATAACACAAATATTAACCACAGAAAAGAAAAGATAAAAGTTTTGAAAGTGTTGTCTATTAAACTTTAACTCTAACTCCCTTACGGTGTGTGAAAATAGTATTACAATTGGTGCATTCAGGACTGTATTTAAACAGTTTGTTTGCTTTTCGTGCCTTGTCTCTGCAGATGATCTCAATGCTTCCCAAAAAGGTCATGAAGCTGTTGGAATTCATTGGATTTTCAGGGGACAGGGTAAACAACAAAACTCTAAACGTTTACAAAGAAAAAAAAAGTTTTCACAAACTTAACCATATACTTTTGGTTTCACAAACTAACACGCAAGTGTGCGTTCATCCGCTAATTTGTATTCCTATCTCTTTGTTCTCGTGGACACAATTTTTGAACTGTCAAACATTTTCCCTAAAATGTTTCTATTTAAACCACTGTTAAATTCCTTGGTTGATATATTTGAAAAAAATATACCCTATATTATACCCTAACCCAAAACCTAACTCTAACCCAAACACTAACCCTAGTTTCTGATTAATATCCATGAATCTATTTCGTGAAAACTTTGTGTTACCTATTTATCTATAGAAATATACACAATGGAGACCTTTTGACGCCCATTGTCCAAGGTCTCCACAGGGTACCGAATTAAAAAACGTATGCACCTCTGTCACTTATGCGTAAGAGAATAATATTTTTTTTGCTCTTGGAAATACAATTTCTTGAAACCTATAGGTAAACTGAATTACTTTAGTAAGTTCCAAAGCCCATTAATCACATCTTACTCCCTTTTCTCAATCTCAGGACCACGGTCTTTCCGAGTTAGACTCTGGCAGCAAATTGGACAGTCTGAGGGCTCCGCTGTGCGCGTCTGTGCTCATCTGTTTTCACACGGTGGCAACGTATACATTCGGTAAAAGGCCAGTCTGGTAACTCTTTTTTGTTGTCATGGCAATAAGCAGCTAACTATACTACAACACAACCCGAAATGTTGTGATGAGAAAGTGTTTAAGAAAAAAAATCCAGTTCCAACATTGCGATTGTATGACGTCAGGGTACAATGTGACCATCTGGTTTCCCTGTAATCGGATGCCAATGTTGTAGGCAATCAACTGAGGTAGCAACCACGTTGATAACCACTAATGGCATTTAGTCACTAACTGTGCCGGGTGCAAATTACCCCCCCCAAAGAAAAAAAAAAATTTACTTAAAAAAACCCCAAAACCGACTTTGTAAATAGAACAAAAAGTAAGATTAGAAAAAAAGGAAAGAATTTCAACCTCATAAAATTTCGGACTTGAAAAAAAAAAAAAAAAAAAATGGGAATGAAAAAACAGTATTGCCGAGGATTCAAAACCACAACATCTCCAATCTCTACGCCATGCACTCTATCAACTGACTAGTCCGACTGAGCTATCAGAATGCTTGGCTGAAAACAAGAATTCATGGCATTATATACGTACCTATAATATATGCGTACGTTTATATTAATAGTATTGTAGAGGACGCTCCACAATTATCCATTCTGCCATGTCGTAACAAACAATTATAATTGCGTGTTGTGTGTGGGACGTTTCTTAGTCATTTTTTTGTCCCCTGTCATAATCATGCTAACCCTGCACTGCCTGTTGGTTTGTTGTTTGTTTCCAATATTTTGATTTGATTGGTTTACTGACAGGCACAGCGGACGGGGACGTTGAACATTCCAAGGAAGTCTTAGCCCCTTGCCTCAAGAAGTACCCGACGGGGGTCATATTCCAGTACTTTGACGGACGGATCGAGGAGATTACAGGAAACCTAACATCGGTGGGTAAACACAAATCTCACATTCGCAAGACAAGATTTGGTCTATTTTAGGGGCTTTTAATCCCGTATGGGATGTGTGGCTTAGTGGTTATAGTTTGTGACGCGTTATTAGAGGGTACTCTATCCGTGGCGCGTTGCGTATGTATTGACCGCCAAATCGTGGTCGTCAGACAAAAGAATTGGGTATGTCTACGATTGACAAAACGTCCATGATTGACAAAACGACCACAAATCCTATGGAGGTCATCCGAAAACGTTTGAGGAACAAACAAAAGAAGGGAAGACGGTCGGACAATGCCCTGTCCACGATTGGCGGTGTTTACCAACCTGTGTGGGTGTGCGCTAACATTTCGTGAAGAGGTTTTGGAAAAGAGTAAATAGATTTTAAATGTATTTAGATTTAAATAATGTTAAATATTTAACTAAAGCACAACTTGTGGGTAAGGATAATGACTGCTTTATCTCGATTTGTAAAACAACTGGCCTCTGTCGGTGATCCATGGAGCATCCAACTTTCCTCGGGGAAACAATGCTCCATGGATCACCTCGGGAGGCTAGTTTTACTACACCAGGAGATAAAGCAAGTCAAAATTGTATATAATTTTTGATAAAACTTACTCTTTTCTTGGTGCCTTTTTGTTCTTTTTGTTGTCCCATTTTTGTCGTTGAGGCCATTGACAAGTTCACGGAGTGCATCGCCTCACAGCAGCAATGGAGGCAGTTCCATCACATCTGTTACTGGGAGCTCATGTGGTGTCACGCCTTCCATCTGGATTGGTTAATGGCCTGCAAATACGCCGACAAACTGTGTAAGGAGAGCCGCTGGTCAAAGGTCAGTGAGCATGCTCAGTGGGAAGCGTAATATCATGACGGATTTTATAAGCTAGTTACTGGCGATGCATCATGATACAAGGTTTGGCTTTCAAGCTGACCAGGGGCCAATTTCACAGAGCTGCTAAGCACAAAATGTGCTCAGCGTCAAAATTCTTCCTTGGCAAAAGTCCCACCCCCAAAAAGAAGAAGGAAATTGGATCCAAAATGCAAACAAGAATTTTGTGTTTTTAGGCCACCTACTACTACCAGCAGGCCTGCTTTATGTCCATGTGCCCGGACCAGACTGAACAAACCAGGAAGAGTTTGAATGCCATGTTCCGCAAGGTACCAGACTTCAAGCAGCGCGTAGCGGGCAAGTCCATCCCGTTTGAGAAGTTTGCCGTCCAGAAGTGCAAGAAGTTTCTAGAGCACGGGATAAAAAACACTCTCGCTGGCTTGGTGAGTCAAGATCTCATTGGTTTTTGTTTAAACGATAAGTATTTTAAAAGGTAGTGTACAACATTTGTAAACATCAAAAAACAAAACTACTTAATTATTATGAAATACCTTACTTGGCTGCAAGTGAATAACAGTCTCAAGCATCCTGTGAAATCACAGAATCTGGTGTGCTGTGGTTTTCAATTTGAGTAGAATTTTGTCCCAGTTTAAATGGGTACCGGCATTAGCTGGGGAGTAACCTGCGATGAACTGGCATTCCCATCTGGAAGAGGTAATACAAATTATTGTTGTTTTGTGCCAAAGAAACTGGAGGAAAATGCAGGTCCTGAATTAGCTTTTGAGTATTTAAACAGTTGTACAATTCAGAAAAAGCTCCAACATATATGTGACCTGTCATCACAAAATGAGTGTAAAGTCGCACGGAGTGATTTCCCAGTACGGCCAGTCAAAGTCAAAATTTGAAGGGGATGTCGATTTTGAGATTATATGGTTTTCTTAAAGACTAAATCCCCAACAATCAATTCCCAATTTTTCAGGACGATCAGATAAAAAAAAAAAAAATTTTTGAGACAATTTTGACTATGCCTTTCTTTGCACGTTCACACAATTTCTCGCACAAAATGCCCGTTTTCTCATAATCTCTGTATTAAGACTCCAGACTAAAAAATAAAAAAAAGAATATTGAGTATCAAACCTCCAAGTGTTATATACCATTGAAAAGCTCTGTTTCCACAGAATTTAGAAATACCCATATCTCAATTTTTTATTTTGCCGACTTTTCGCTCATTTTGTGATGACAGGTCACATATACCCCCCCCCCCCCCCTCCCAGGTAACTATGGTTTACAGAACCAAACTTGGTGCATCATGTGTCTTTAGGAATTGATTTACACTTGGAACGGATTCATCATTATCGGTCAAAAGGAAGAACTGCTAGTACCTATTGTCAACATCATCGAAGCGACGATCAAAGACCTCAATAGAACAAAAGGTAGGTGAGAAAACGTCACGCTCAGATGGGAGCAAAAACAAATCCTTGAAATGGTTCTCGGCCAGTTAGCAATGTTACTACTTGTGCATTTCGTTCACCTTCGGCATTAAAACCCTCTTATAATTCGGGCGATTCACAATGCAGTGCGCCACCAAGCGTTTGACTCAAAAAAGCCACTTTTAAACTTTACGGTCGACTTCTCCCGTATATCATACTGTAGTGAAATATCTATTCTTCATTGTTCACGCGAGTTACAACAAAAACATCAATGTATCCGGAAGCGTCGTTGATTAAAACATTGTTATTTGCAGAAACAAATTAGAACTTGAATCGTGCGCTTCCAAAAAGACGTAAAAACTGATGAGTTCATGCAAAATGAATACCGTTTTTCAAACCGATGCCGACTTTTTCCCATGATGCACTGCGGGTATAGTAGGATTTGCGCCTCCAACGGCAGCTTCTAGGTATTGTGAATCGCTCGAATTAAAACTATTACAACCGACAATCTATCAAAAAAACTCCTAGCTTATTAGTTACAACCTCTCACTCAATAGATTTTGATGTATAGGGTAATTGGCCCAAATTTTAGCACCGAGAAAGGGAGGAATATTTATTAATTAATTAAATTACTAAAATAATTACAATTAATGTATGTTTATTTTAAAGTTAGTATTGGGTTTTTGCTCTTCACGTATTTTTATAGATTGTACACAAAAATTCCCACAATCATTTGGGACAAACTACTCGGGTGGGACTCGAACCCACGACCACCTGCTTTCGTATTACAATGTACCACTCGACCACCAAGCTAGCCGTGGCTGGCTGGCTGGTTAGAATATAATATAGAGGTGGGTCTTTATTTCAGATACCGATGTGTGTTACTCTGATGACTACGGTCTCGCCATGCTACTCAAAGGAATGTGTCTGAAATCACTCAAGAGGGCGTCACAGGCCGAGATGTGCTTCCAAGAAGTCATGGAACAGTAAGTCATCACACAGAAAGTGCCGGCTTTAAACAGTTTTTGTGTGGGAATTAGGCGAATATTGGTACAATCCACACCGATGCAATAGGCCACGCCCACTACAGCAACTGCTTAGCAACGTGCTACCTACAGTTTATTACATCCACTTGTAACGACAACAACAAAAACACGAGCGTACTAATGAAACAAATGTAAAGTCAACCAAAAGTGTGTGGTCGACAGTACCTTAGTAAAGAATTTATGTCAGACACAATGGCAACAATTTGTTGGACATTAACCAGTTCGCACCGGAATTATTTCGAACGAAACTCGATCCGAAGCGGGTTCAGGCTGATAGTGCCGGGAAACACACCCACGCATTTCCAGCCTTGCTCGCTGCTGACAGACATTTCTGGCCTTGCTCGTGGCGTGTTTATGCGTCATCCGTTTTGAATCTGGGGAAAGCTTTGCATTTATATACGTCATCCGGCGCGAACTGGTTAACAGTTCTGAATCCATCAATTTCTATACAAATGTTGACACACTGTAGGAAGTTAGAGTTAAATCATGCGCTGTGATTGGTCAATTTTGTAAACCTCAAGGTATCATACCTTGACTGTCAGTTATAATATGGTGGTTTTAATTACTGCTCCACAAAATGATTTTTTCGAAATTTGTTTTCCCATTTTCGTAGAGAGGGTAAGATCCTGTACAACAACTATCTGGTCCCCTACGCAACAATGGAGCTGGGGCTTCTGTACTTAGAACACAACCGACTTGAGGAAGCTAAGGTGTTCCTTCTGCAGTCCAGGTACGCTCACTAAACTCTGCACGCTGGGGTGACAGTCCAAGGGCTCATCCTCTAAATCTTGTAGGCTCGAGTGATGTCGAGATGGACATGAATGTTGTCACAAATTGCGTTGTGATGTAATAATGTTTTGTTCCTTAGTCATTTGTTGTCACCTGTCACATCTCAATGCTCAATTTGTCTATGTTAAAAACAGATTCTTGGTGCTGTGACACGGGTTCGAATCCCGCCTTGGCCAATATGTGGATTGGGTTTTCAGTCCCACCTCTAAAACTGTAATTCCTTCAACATCTTCTCCCAAGAAACCGGACTGGAAATAAGTCGAAAGACTAACATTCTAGATCCTTACAAATACTGACGGTTTTCAAATGCTTCTTTTTCTACCAAACGCAGAAGTAAGAAGAAGTTCATGTTAGAGAACAAACTGCACTTCAAGGTTCACTCGGCAGTCAACAATCTCCGAGTCCGGTTGGAGGCCGCGGGTACCACCAATCACACGACGATTACGACGCAGGATCTAGACTCCCTCGACGATGAACTGATGGAGGGGGAGAATGGGGAGGACGGAGCAGTAGCCAAGGCATCGGAGGATGCGATCTCGAGTCAGAGCTGAAACCGTAATTGATTGATCGGTCGCCAGATACTCACCAAAACCTTTGGGCCAAACAAAAAATGCATCCCCAATCCTTTCAAATCTAAATGTGAAAAAGTGTCCGAAATAAAAACAATGACCACACCCGGAAAAGATAATTATTTTACCAAAACAAAAGGATGTCTTGCATTTTTAATATAACGAGAAATGCTTTCCTAGAAAGCTAATTTATACGAACTTCTGAGGCCTGATTTGCCTCAAAGTTATTGAAAATTGAAATTTTTACGAGGTCGATTGTTGAAAGCAATTATATACGTGTACAGAAGATTTGTTTTATTAAGTTAAAATAATTATACATGTTGGTCTGTGGATTGGGACTAATAATTTGGACGATAGGGCTCAGCAACGGAACGGCAATCTGGAGATCGCAGGTACAAATCCTGCGTCAGCTCAATTTTCTTTGTCTAACCAAATATTTATTTTTAAAAAAACCAGTAGTTTCACTATTGTTTTTTTTTTTTTTTTAATAATTGGAAATGTTTTCTTTCTTTCGTTTTGTTTTAACGTTTTACTTTTCCTGTTATGTTGATCTCATTTTAATTTAAATTAGTTGACATTGTGCAATAAAACATGAATAGAGTTGTCTCTTGAAAAACTGGGTTTTTTTAATGGGCGGAGCCAATACTGTGGAAAGCACAATACTTCACAGAGTACAACTTTGTGCAAAGCATCCAAATGCAATCTTTTAACGTCAATGCATCGATATCTTTAAATTTGTATTCTTGTAAAAACGTTTGGTAAATTTATTCTTATTTTAACTATGTTATTATGATTAGTTTTATTTGTTATTAACCCCAACAGTCCTGAGTCCTCCTATTTCAATGTAATTTTCAACACACCATAGGGAGTTTGAGGTAGTATTGTTTCCGGCCAAATTTGCACAAGTCCTGTTGGAATTTGACACTTTTGAGACAATTGGTGGCAGCAAACAGACTGGTCCGAGACTTATCCGGCCTGGTAGCTAGCTCTCGTATAATGCTTTTGATTGGACAACTTCTGTGTCAATATTGCAGCGCAGTGGAAGAAATTGCACAAAGACTAGGACTCATTTATGTGCTTCAATTTATAAAAAAAGGGCGATTTACTATTTTTTTTATTAACATTTTGGGTTACACTTTATTAGTAAATAGGCATTTCACGATGCCTAGTTTCAGATAAATTTTCTGAGAAAATTTGGAAAGACAAAAATTGAGGAAATTTATAAATTTAGGGGAAAGCCCATACCTGTGCCAAGTTGAAGCTTAGACCAATAGAATTAGTTCTTCCATAACGTGACATTTACATCCACATCAAGTTATTTTTGTACTAATGTCAAGACAAAATGGTATGATAAAAATGAAGAGATTTTAAAAGGGGTAGTGTCAAATGGAGGTGTTTTCCCTCCCTAATTACTGTGTAAATAAAATAAAAAAAATAGTGTGTGGGCAGCGCAATAGAACATTTTACTAGACCCTGGTTAATTATGGATATTAGGGTTATTTATATAGTGCAGATGGTGAATTGTGCAACTCAAAATTCAGTCACCTTATAAACCTTGCTTCTTCATTGCAGGTCACCGACTTGCAGAACATTTAAGTGTTTTGGAGAGGGGCTATATTGGTGACAATGGGTCATTGCACAATATGAACAAAATTAGGGAAACTGTTTTACATTGATGAAGTAGACTCGGCAACCCTCCACTGTAAATTGTTAATATGCCATTGTTATGTAATTGTAAATACGGAAAAAACCCAGATAGGTATGTATAAACTGGGAAGATATTTTTACCATTATTAATTTATAAAGATAAGTAATTCACCTTGTTTTGAAGTACACACGCATGCAACCTGGTGTAGTGTCCCTGCTCTGAATTATGTTCTTGTAATGAGGTCTTCAGCTCAACAAAGGCAAACAAAAGTGTAGAGAAAACACACCCAAAAGTTACTTCTGGTTAATGTAATTTGATTTTGGTCTGGTTCTCATTGTGAAACATCATAATTACTTTGCTACTGACCTCATTATTGGCACCAGTCTAGTACGGTTACCAGCTGAAAGGCATAGGGCATTATTTGTTAATAGTTAATTGGTTTCCAGCAGTTTTTACTTTTGAACAACTAGTATTGAGAATAAGGGAATAAATAGATGCTAAAATGGCAATGAAATATGACTCCGAGTCTCAGGAATGAAATTTTTGAAAATTGTGACCATTACAATAGGATATTTATTTAAAGTATGAAAATATTTTGTTTTAATTAAAAGGTTAAATTAAGCTCTGCTTTATTGCCCCAAACAACCTAAATTGTGGCAGATTTGTATTATACTATTTTGTCACAAATGCCTATTGGTCTAATTTATGATTATGCTAGTAATTATTGTGTGTTTCTTAGTATTCAAAATATGGCCAAATAATATTAAGGTGCTAAAACTTGTTCTTCAAAGTAGTTATGTTAATATATTGGTAACTTTAACATATGACCTTACACAAATTTTATTTTACAGGCTTTGACAAAATAAAAAATAAATAAAAAAGTGCAGTGAACAAGAATACACAATGCAATAAAGGGCAAAATGTGACTAAATGTAACATGACAAGGTTAGCACAGGCCAAACAACAAATGGTTCTTTCTCAAGTTATTGTTTAGACAAAAATGCAATGTACCGGTACAGGGGTACAAATACAAATAATGAAGATGGAATCAATAAAGCCACAAAAACACCAATTTAGGTTTTAATTGGTTTCTTTTAATCCGGATGTCTTTTTTTTTTGGTAATTTCTTTTTTTACATCTGATGCTCGGATGGATCGCACGCCATGCATAAACACATTGATACAAATCTACATGTTGGCATGGAAACGCCATGGGGACTATTATTATGTAATTATTCACTTTTAATTTACAAAAACAAACGTGGGATGGGGAACATGTTTTTTATGTCACTCGTCACAAAAATTACAAAATTACGGGCAAGTCCACTTTAACACTAGAAAACTCGATTGAAATCAGCGACAATTTTAGAAAAAATGTGTGGACGTACTTTTTTGTTTGTGATAATCAGCAAGGTAAAAATATCTTGAAGTTATTAAAAGTGAGAAAAATGAATCTTCCCACGAACGTCATCGAGTGTTATGCTGGATTTGCCCGCCTAAAAAATATTCATAATATAGGTCATGATGTTGCCATGGAAACGACCTATTTTTAATAATGAACAATCCGCACCATTGGGGTCTTTTTCTACACAGACCAGATGGAAAAAAAAGCAAAATAAAAAAAAATTACACCAAAAGTCACATTAAAGTTTACTAGTCAAAAAATAACAATATATGTTTATTATTTTTATTTTACAATTTTTTAGTTACACAGTATTTTGTCATTATATTTATAATATACAACAAATACCTGGGTTGGTAATAATAATGCATTTTTTGATTAATGCATTTTGCACAAATGCCTTTAAGAGAAATATTTCACTTTAAAGGAATGGCCGATGTATAGAAAAACAGGTATTTGTTTTCATAAATTTGTATCCTAAAATAAAAGTTTTCTCAAACAGTTGGATATTTGGAAGTGGCACGAATTTTTATCATATTAGGGTGCCTACATAATTGCTTATTATAACGGAACAGCCCTGAATGGTAAATGCAAATCTCCAAGACAACAAATGTTACACTTTAGATGCTAAATTTCAGTGTGAGTACTCATACTTGAGTAAACAACTCAAGTACATGATGCAAGTACTTGGTCTGTACTCGACTAGTATCAGTACACGAAAATTGTTTGGATTTGGCCCGTACTCAATTCTTTGTACTCAAATTCTGCACGGACTCCATGGTTTGGTACTGGGTACTCAACTCCAGTACTCCATAGTTCAACCTGGAGGGCAAGGCTAGCGTGGTGGTGTGGTTTCAGTCTGTAATAGTCCGGCTTACCATGCGCTGGGTACAAGGAATGTTTGCTAGTCTTTTTACTGGTCTGTTGCCCAGTGTGTACAGTCAGATCGGTCTGATTTTTCAGCGCACATCTCTATAATCTGTACGTCTAATGGACCGATGATCCGGTGAACAGGAAAAATCTGAAAAAAACTTGGCATGAAAAAGTGGGTTCCTCTTTTTTCCTTTTCTGAAAAACAAACATTACCCGCAGGACAGAAGAAAACAAATTTTCCGACATAGGAAAACCAAAGTTACCCATTGTTTCAAAAACCTAACACATGGAAGCACCGTTCCTACGAAATAAAATTGCACCACTTGGAGTCGTTGCACCAAGTACTTCGACTGACACAATTCTGTTTTCCTTAAAAAACAAATCCGTTCTTATACATTATTCTAAATAACGAACAATTTGTTTTAGCATGGATAAGCTGTAAAATACATTCCATAAAATGTATAAATTACTGTCAAGATTTTTATCCAAAAACGTATGCCCATGCAAAGAAACAAACAAACAAACCATTTAAAGCTTTCGGCTACATTCAAATATAAACTGATAACATTCATCGTATTTGCCAAAAATATTTGAATCGCTAACAGTTTACTGATTTTTGAAAACATGTCCTGAAAAAAAAATATATAGTTATATTTGTGCATTTGCATTTTCTTCTTTTTGTTTATTAAGGTTAAACATTTCACTAATAATTTGGTGTTTTTTTTACAAAGATTTAAAGCCTTACGTGGCTTGGTGTTTTTTGAAAAATATCTACACCTTAAAAAAAACCAAGAACAAAAATTAATTAACAAGTTGAAACAACCTACTTTTAATTGTTTTTTTCTTATTTACAGAGTTGTTTTCAATAAGCAGTTTTTTTTTCAAGTTGTAGTCGTAAGCATTTCATTACAAAATAAATTCCAATATTGATATCTTAAATTTGGCTTTTACACAAAAGGTAAACGTTTACGTCAATTTGTTTTTCTAATATTAGTTAGCAAGTGGCTGAGAATGATCATTTTTTATAGTAATACATCGGTCGTATTTCTCATATATTGTTTCTTTGTTTGATCAATTTTTCTTGTTATCGTAAAACCTATCTTTATATTCACGGCAACACGAATACCTTTTTGCAAAACAACACCTTAACATTTTGCCAAAAAACTTGACAAAGTGTCACAATTTTTTTTCTTAAAAAAACAACCTGACGGCAATGACCGATTTGAAGGTAATATACACCATTTGCACACATCAACAAACAAAACTACTGGAATATTATGAAATACCTTACTTGACTTCAAATCAATAACGGTCTCAAGCATCCTGTGAAATCACGGCACCTGGGGCCAATTTCACAGAGCTGCTAAGCACAAACATTTGCTTAGCATGAAAAAACAAGGTTACAGACCAAATTTTTACGTGATCTTTATCGTTTTTTGATTGATAATCAGCGTTTATTTTGGCTTAGCATGAAAAACACGTAGAATTTTGGCTGGTAACCTGTTTATAAGACTTGTTTCTGCTCAGCAAATTTTTGTGCTTAGCAGCTCTATTAAATTGGCACCAGGTGTTGTGTCAATTTCAAGAAGAGTGACATTTTGTATCAATTTCCAACGATGGCCATATATGACCATCGTTGGAAGAAACCGACTATTTGCAAACATTGCCCCAACTTAATGAAGGCAAACTAACTAGTCTAGCTTCCTAACTTGATAATTCCCTGCCATCTATAAATTGCTGTTTCATTTGAAGTAGGGTCAAGGAACCAGACTACAAAAACAATTTAAAAACAATTTTTTTGGGGGGGGGGCGGCTTTTCCAGCATCTATGGACACAAAACTTTCAACAGGTCAGCATAACAATATCTGCTATAAAATACTTGCCCTCAAATCCGTCCATTTCAAAAAATTACATCAACAAACAAATGATGTATACTACCTGTAAAATCAGAGATATTGGCCTTGTCACTATATAAACATGATTCCGCAAACGCATTCATTCACGCACAACAACAACATTCTAATGCCCTGAAAATCAACCTCAAACTCGAGTTAAAACTATCACAATGAAACGCCCCAATCTGCACCGCCCGTTACTCCCTGTACCGCCCCAAATCGTCCTAAGCACACTATAGTTTTATGGATTCACTAAGGGAACAAAATACAATGTTACACTGTAGTACGGACGGGCACTGAATTAGGATTGAAATCTTGTTTATGACCACAAAAACAAACACTTTCCGACGATCGTACGTAGTACTGGCATCACATTTAAAAGCAAGTTTTCCCGGTAACACAGAACTTTTGCCGAGGACGGAACTAAATCCACCAAAATCCATCACTCACTCTGTTTCTTGTACATGGGATAATGGAACCAGCACTGAAATGCTGGTTGATATTGATGGACTTGGCATTCAACTTGACAATACTAGTAGTACTGCATGATGGGCAAAATCAATCGGATTGCCCCAGCAGTGCTTGAGGCCTCCTGGCCCTATAAGTCCATCATAATCCATTGAAATTTAGTCGAGCCAGGTCTCCGCAAAAAGGCTGAGATGGGTTTTGATGGGTTTGGAAAGGTTAGGGGCTACACCGGGGCTACATTACTACTAGGGTGAATATTACTATTGGGCCTTAGACACACAGAATTCATTCAAATATCTGGGATTTCCCTTCCAATATCAATAAATTGTGACAATCAACAGAGATACAGACCGATTCTAAAAATCTCAAATCCAAGACCATCACTTCATCATCAGGTATGAACAGAGTATCCCTTTTCCTTAAAAAAACCTCTTTGAATACAATCGTTGAGAAACTGTTCGGTTAAAATGAGCCGTAAGTTTGCCGTTCTTAGGTTGTAAACTGTGCATTCCGAGGTCGTTACTACGATAACGCTGATATTTTCTTGAGGGAGATCAATCTGGCAACAATTATCCACTCAAAAGATACAGCAGTCGTCCCATGTGACACTCGGAATAAACGTCCGTCTTACAACCCGACTACACGTCGGTTGCAAAACAAACCAACAGGGGCATTTGTAGAAAAAGCCAACCTTTCTTGCCCGATGCTAGTTTCTCTGGCAGCTGCCTTACCGTGCTAACGTCGCGATCAGGCTGGCGCAGATCTCAAAGAACTCCATGGTGTCGTGATTCAGGATTCGCAGGGCGTTAGCACCAGGGGCGAAGCCGGTGGGTGTGCTGGGTGATTTTGGCATGTCAGGGATGGAGGAGGGGCGAGGCGTTGATGATGATGACGATGATGATGATGAGGGGGTAGGGGATTTGGAATCATCTGTCTCCATCTTCTCATCTGAAGATGAAGGAAAACAAACTTGTTTAATAAAAACTTGGTACCGAACCGTGTGGTGGATGGCTTTATTTTCTTAATTGTCAAGCACAACAAAATATGATCTGGCAAAATGAGATTCTTCATCCTTTGGTATAGGTAGTTTTGGCCTCGGGGTAGTGGAAGTACGCTTGTCCGTTAAAATATAGTTGTCAGTTTGAGTAAAAATCTAAGAACGAATAAAAAATGCAGTCTTAAAATGTGAAAACCTTTTTTTGTTACGTACCTATTGAACCATATTGCCCCAAGCTATTTCTAGTATTGCTCAGACTTTTGAAGTCCAGAAGATAACTCTTGTTATCCACTTGATACAGCTGCAAGCTCATCTTAAAGATGCTACCGGTGACTACGTTGGTCCGCCGGACGTAGACGTGATAAGGGTTGACCACCTTCCAATCCTAGATGGAGAAACAAAGAGATTTACACCAACTCCCTTTAAGACAGAACTAAATCTGTCAAAACCCATACAACTTTGTTTGCAGTGCAGCAGCCGTGCCGTGCGATGGAACAAATAATTCAATGCATGTGATTAAAGATTCACAAATCAGATGACAAGATTTATTTAGGGGTTGTATAATTGTAAATGTCATTTTCTCAAGAATCAGTTTTACCGCTTTAAGTAAGTTGGTGTTCTATATTTCCATTACTGAAATCAGTACCCCTTAGTGTTGTATACCATTGGAAAGCTCTTGTTCTGCAGAATCTAGAAATATATATGTCTACATTCTTTTAAAAAATCTGACTGTCAGCGCATTTTTAAAAAAACAGGTCACACTTCATCACAGGGCAGTTGCCTTGTACAATTGCATGCAATGGTTTCTCAATTGAAGGAGGCATCATGCGTGTGATGCAGTTGTCACGTGCATGGATTCCTCCGTATGCTTAGCGCTGTCCCGGGTCCTTTAGGCAGGATTTCAACTATCGACAGAGGTACGTAACAACTTACATAATTGAGCGTCTTCATGGCCCGGTACACTTCTCCCATGATATCGAGAGGCCGGCTCTGCGACCGGATCCCTAGATGCCACTTGGATCGTTTGATTGGCGTGACTCGCCGCGACAACTCCAAGGGACTCTTCACGTCCAGGTGGTCGTTGATGTTCGGCACTAATTCTGTTTCAAATGAACCACGAGGGAAATTGACTAAGGTGCAGTTTAATACTATCTTGAACATTTAACAGAGAAATTGACTGGAGTGGGGCTTGAACCAGCGACCTCCAGATTGCCGTTACTCTTATGTCATTGGACGGGTTCAGACTTACGGGGCATTTTCTCTGGATGCGCTTTGATGACTGGCGGTCCAGATCCTTCCTGCAAAAAAACCAAAAACACGAAAGAATAATCAACAAATCAACAAACAACTTTGTTGATGTAATAAACGTGGTTCCTGATTAAGGACTTACCCCGACTTCAAGAAAGGATTCTCTTGGCGGTGGACTCGACGCGAGGTAGAAATCCTTCATTTGTGATTTTGAGGCTACAGAGGGTGAAAATGACAATAATTTATAGAACCTATACGCGTATTTTGCTAGGTACATTAGAAATGATATATTTTATCCAAAATGTGCAGAAAGCCACAGCGCTTTAGCGTCGATGCCTTCACGTTACTGTCTTTGCGTCAGCGTTTTCGCGATAGCGCCTTGCCGCCTTTGTGTTGCCGTCTTCGTGTCGCCGTCTTCGCGCAGCCGTCTTCGCTGGTCCGTCTGCACCGGGTTGGCTTTGTGTTGCCGGCATTCTTGGGCCGTCTTTATTGTTATTTGTAAACAAAGTTAATGAAAGTGAATACAAAGTGAAGCCATGGCCTACCTTCGTCCATGATACGTTTGTTGTCAATGATTAGGAAGTAGGCGATGCGTAGTTGATCGTGGGGGTCCCCGGCCAACAATGCACTGTGCACCTCTTGCTCTTTCACGTTAAATTTCTGACGCCAAAAAAACAACAACATATTATTAATTTTTTCATTTATTTGGGTTAATACCACAGCAGCAGGGACCAAATTTATGCAGCTACTAAGCGCACAAATTTGCTAAGCATATTTGCTTAGCAAAGTCAGATCACCAGCCAAAATGTCATTACAATGTACGAGATTTTTCATTGGTACCCCGCTAATTTCAGCTTACCACGAAAATTTGTTACATCGTGTTTTCGAGAACTAATGACTATCGAACTAATCCACTGTTGTCATGGGAAACAGCAAAGACGAACGTACCTCACAAACCTCCCTAATGGCCTCGGTGTCGATGATAGAATCGTCAAAGTCGTTCCTGGGGAACAGGTAATCTGGAAGATCCACCTTGAACCATTCGTGCTCTCTGAAAAAGGAAAGCAAAAACACTGTAATAATAGTAATGTTTAAATGATAGTTCATATTTAATGAAGGCATCTTGCAGGGTTTATTTAACCAGTTCGCGCCGGAATTATTTTAACATCACCGAGCCATATTTTAAACGAAACTTGATCCAAGGCGGGTTCAAAGCACACCCATGCATTTCCGGCCTTGCTCGCTGCTGACAGAAATGTCCGGCCGTGCTCGTGTCGTGTTTATGCGTCATCCGTTTTGAATCTGGGGAAAACTTTGCATGTATATACGTCCTCCGGCGCGAAATGTTTAAGGGTTAAAGAATTAGGAAAATGATCCAAGCCTCCTAGCCTGTGATCTTCTTGGCCATTACTAGATGGTGAACAAATTTCATTTAAATCCAATTGCACACTGATTTACAGAAGCAAAGCGTAAAGTATGTACAACAAATGTTTAGATTCGTATTGTTTTTGTGTGGGCCCATGGAATTAGTACAAATCCCTCGTCATAATTATTTTCCTCCTTTGTCACCGCTATGAGGGCTCTTGTGAGTATTCGCCTTTTTTCTTTCTTACCGTATGTCCTTGATATCGGCTCGTTTCAGGGGATCCACTTGTAGCATGTGCATGATCAGCCCTTTGACTGTTGATTTGCTGATGTGTTCTGGTATCACAAACACTCCCCCTTAAACAAAAATAATTATATTTTAATTTTAATTTTAATTTTTTTTTTTTTGGGGGGGGAGGGGGAATGAAGAATTTAACTGGAATAAATGTTCCTACCTTTGATTTTTCGGAAGAGAGTAGGTACATGCTCGTCGTCGAACGGAAGCTGCAGGGGAGGGGGAATTTAAAATTGGAAACTGGTAAAATAATCACAGAACAGATATGAAACTGACTTATATGAAAAATATGAAAAAATGTCACTAGTTAATGCTTGTCCTTATTTCCAGCCACAGACTACTTGTTTGGCTCATGTCTTCCATTTCATTTTATTCAGAAGAAAACAAAACCTCAAAATCATAAAACCATAAATAAAATCGTTATAAATTTAGACTTTTAGAAAAAGTTTTACAATACAAGGTCATCAATCCAATTTCAAAACAGAAAAAAAAGTTTGACACATTTACACTGAATTCAAAAGGTTCAGCTTGTTTACTTTTACTTTCAGTGAATTTAAAACAAATAACAGCTACTCACATTACATTCAAATATTAACCTATTAAAATAAAACGAACCTCTCCTTTTTGCATTACAGGTAAGCTAGAATTTAAACTTACCGTCCCACATAATAGAGCGTACAGGATAACACCACAGCTCCATATATCCACCTCAGGGCCGGCATATAACCTACAAATAATGACGGCGTAATCATTTCACTAAATACACGTAGAATTAATTAACAGCACAAATAATTTTTAAATTTGAAAACGATACAGCGATGCATCAGCTCTGGCCCAACCTGGTGAAGTTTACTCCCCCTTCGAATATATCAAACTTAAAAATACATTGTACCTACTGCAGAGAATTTCATAAATGGCCTTGCATTGAACAAGGGGGCAAGTCTACGACTTTGCGCACGCTACGTCTCATACGGAATGGTTTAACATTGTTTAACAGTGTTTTTAATTCTAATGTTGGACATCTGGGAGGATAATTCCCACAAGATGTTTATTAGCCATTGCGATGATTATGAATTAAAGAAGTTTAAGAAAACAAGGTGTTATGTATAAGACCAAAGGAGGACCTTTTCTTGGACTTACACAAGAGCAAAACAAATCCTTGCCAACAAGATAAACAATTTGCCAACTTTTGTTTCCCCATCATTTGTTGGACTTACCTTCCAGAGATGACCTCGGGTGCTGCGTAGTTAGGTGAGCCACAACTCGTCTTGAGAAACTCCCCATCGGTCATCATGTTAGAAAGACCTACAAATATAAACAGAATTTACCTCCAAATGTCTATTTTTTGATTTTTTTTTTCAAAGAACCAGAAACATAGTACACTCGCACTTCTTGTACCATCACCGAAAATGTATCACACGCAATTTCTCTTGGAAAGCCAAAAAGGCATTAAACAAAATCCTGACCTTGCATCTAAGATGAGGCTTCATCTCAAGTTTGACGTCGAGGTTAAGATGGGGACACAGCTGCAGTTTCGCAAATCTCCTTAACCCTAACCCTGCCAGACCCAGCACAGTGCATCTGTGGTGACTGCTTGACCTTGCTGCACTCTGCACACAAGTCAATGTGACAAAGTATGCAATCTGATGCGTCTGGCAGGGTTTCTAGCCAAAATACCCTGATGGAAGGTTAGGGTTAACCAAAAAGATGTCCAACTTACCAAAATCAGCGATCTTGACGTGCATGTTAGTGTCGAGCAGGAGGTTTTCAGGTTTCAAATCTCGATGGACGATCATATGCCGATGACAGTAATCTACGCCTGAGATAATCTGCTGGAAGAACCGACGTGCTTCAAAATCTTTTATCTGGGAAGATTTAAAACATAGAAATGTGAGAAAGAGAAATTAAACAATGGTAATTTTATACAATTTAATGGAAAATTCTATCGCCAGCTTCAAATACACGTTATACAAAGACACAAATAGGCTCACCACGTTTGTTATCTGTGTCAATATTAAACAGAAAATTACATCATTATAATTAGTGTGTCAAAAGTGTACGATAGTTTCCTTTAAACTGAACAACTTATGAAAATAATATCAACGAAGATCCAGTTCCATTACTATCGTTAGAACCTCAAACTCTAAATCCTATTGGGATTTGCAAAATTAAATTTAAAAAAAATGATAAAATGAAGTAATTTTCGGAGAAATGCTGCACCAACCTTGCCGTGCTTGACAATATAATCAAACAATTCGCCACCTGATACATATTCCATAACCATAAAGATGTCGGTAGGAGTACTGATCACTTGATATCTGTAGACAAAATGCATAAAGATTTAACAAATACATAATATGTGACCTGTTCCAACGAAACCCGGACAAAGTCGACTTTTTAGTATTTCAGATTTTGCTTTTTTCAAATTCTCTAGGTTCTCAGCTTTAAAATGATGTATCATTTACATATGTACCCCACCCTATCTTCCCTGGGGTCTGGATTTAGTGATTAAACCCTGACAACCTAATTATGAGATAAACAGCTTTGAAGTTTAGAAAAGCGTATTATTTCTATACACAAATGTTTCACAGAATTGACAAAAAACACACTTCTGGTAGACGGATTTTGTTCAAATTTGAGAAGATTGTAGATTAATAGCGAGTTACTTAGGAAAACCTAAAACCTCAAAATGGTAAAATCCATCAAGAAATGACTTCAGGAGTACATTGTGACAAAACACATTGTGCGACTTTGTCCGGGTTTCGTGGGAACAGGTCACATATCATGTTTCAGATTACGAACAAAAAATCATGATTTTGATCTACATTTTATCTGTAAATCAAATATTAGCTTTTGATGTGTGCAGCAACCTTTGGATTGGAGTCATATTGAATTTTGTGTGTGTAAAGCATTCTTTATTAACTTTAACATTCTTAAATCTAACAAAATTTACTAAGGAAACCAATGGCCCGACATTTGAAGACAGATATTCTGAACTGATTGGTAACTTCTGTTGGATTTGACATTGAATTTTAAATATGTATCTTACCAGTTGCAATGTATTTAATTTGAAATACTTTCTTGTGCAAAATCAAGAAAAAAACACTTTTAAAACAACTGATAGCAAAAGTAGGAGATTTAAGAATAGAAAATTTGTCTGAAAATGTAATATCTTTATACACAAAAAATGTCTTTCTCTGAGATTCAAAAAGTCTTGTGACAAAAACAAATCTCATGCCTGTAACCTACAATTTGATGATGTGTGGATGTCTAAAGAGTTTAAGGTTCTGGATTTCTCGTTTAATCTTGCTGACCACATCCAAGCTTTTGATCTTCTGTCGATTGAGAATCTTCACCGCCACTTTGTGCTTCGTTAAAAGATGCTCTCCCACTGGAAAAATACAAACATTAATATTAATTGTTGTAAATATTAATTGTGACAAGGACAATTGTGATGCCTTGAGGAATTAATTGGAGTGTTTCATTTTCTTTCCTAATTCAGAATGTTGGCAAAAATGAAGTGAAAAAACCCAAAACACAATGCATAATAATATATGGTTAAGTGAACAAAATAATAGTTTCTCGTCTGGTATTTCTGAAGAAAAGAAAAACTTTTTTTTCCTTTAACCATTTCGCGCCGGGCGGAAATACCGAGCGCGTGACACGGAGCCGGGCTAGTTTAGCCTGACCTGCACGCTCCAGTGACTCCATTGAATTGCGCCCGGAAATAAACGGCCCCATTGTTTGGTCTTGCGTAATCCGCTCTTTGTTACCGAGTCTAGACAATCCTCCAGCACTATAAAATTTATATAATTTTCGATGCCCGAAACTGGGCACCCGGCTGCGTGGTATCGGGAAAAATGCCCGATTTCGGGTAGCCCGGCGCCAAGTGGTTAAGATGGCAGATTTTCCCAAATGAATTATTCTATTTTCCTTACTATTTTGCTGATAATTTTGCATCAAAATAAGCCTTGACACGTACATAGCTACTGTTTTGCTAAACGAGCATTATAAAAACCTAAATATTTGTTGGAAATGCAAAATATACACTGCGATAACAAACAAAATTCCCCAAGTAAACTTTTTCAATGGAGGGATTAATGTTCACTTGCACTTGGCATAAATGTATAGCAGCATTAGTCATAAAATATACTGTACCACACACAATTTAGAAATGTCTGATGTAAAATTTAGGTTACATTAAATAGTATAAACATTAAAGGTAGTATACACCATTGGTAATTGCTTGAATTATCATGAATGGGTAGATTTGGGGGGTTGTATTTCATAGTAAATATCGTTTAACTGACTTTTCCGAAGTTTTACAATCATGGATGCCGAGAAAAGCACGAAAAACAGCGTTTGTTTTCAACCGGGGTCGAGCAGTTATTCTTATGTTATCTTTGTTTTTTCGCTCTCGCCGTCCGGCGAGAGCGAATTTTTCTTTATAAAATTCATTTTTTTGGAATAATTACAGGATATCTAGCGCAATCCTTTTGCTGAATGCCTAGAATCATTATTTACTTTCAATTGAGTAAGGTATTTCTTAATAATTCAGTAGTAAATATTTTCGATATCTGCAAATGGTGTATACTACCTTTAAGACAAACATTATTTCCCAAGTCATAGGAAAAAATTGTAAACAACCTTTTAATCAATGCATAAATAAATATGGAATAAAAATTGTAAAAATGTGACATAACATAACATTTTAATAATCACTAAGGGCTAAATGTGTTAGTATTGTTATTGTTAGTTTCAATTTATTAAAATGTTTGAAAAAATATTTAAATAAATCAGAATAATTAATAAATTTAATAACAGTACACCGTGTTTCATTATACTATGGAGGTAGAAATTGTACCTCCATGTTCATACAAAATTAAAATTTGCACAGTGGCAATGACATTGTTTGTACAGTCATAAATGTACAAACCAAAAACAGTAAACCTAAACCGCACGTACGTTACTATACTAATACTATACAGAAAATATAAAAGGTCATTTTTTTTCAGAGGTCAAGCCAAGCCCACACTAGAACCATTACGAAATGGCCCAAAGTTCAGACATTTTACAATTATAAAAGACCTGTAACGACACACCAAAATAAAGCTTACTTTTCACTTTGCCGAACGTGCCCATTCCCAGGGTCTCCCCCAGAGTGTAGTGGCCTATTTTCACCTGCGGATTGGACGACATGGCTGCCCAAAATCTCCGATGTTGACTTCGCTTTGCCTGGGAAATTATGTTGACCTTAAAAGTAGGTCAAGGTGAACAGCGTTGTCCGTTATCATTTTAATCTCTTTGACCATCCAAAACAATCATTATTATAATTTTATTTAGAAGAAAATAAATAAATATAAGCATACAATTTTTTATATTGTATATTTTAAAGTCAAATTTGAGTAGTTTAGAAGAATAAACCGAAGTTTGTTCGAGGCTGACTGGTGAAAACGCCCCCACACGTTCTGTTTACAACTTTCTTATCGCACGAGGCAGGGCGCGCGTGCACATGTACCTGGCGAGCTATTTATGTTTACGTGCAGTTGATGACTAAGGTGCGGTTTCTTTTCTTGGACAAAAATAGGTCGGTTCGAGAACCATGTCAAGTATGCAAATTGTTCTCAGTAAACGGAACAAGAAGACAGACGCATTGTGAAGAGAGATGTTTTCCTCAAAAAGGCATTTAGACGCCAGAACTCCCGTGGACGGAGTGGGAAGATTGGAATTTTTGCAACAGTTGGTAACGGAATTCCAAACTTCGAATGATGATGGTACAGTCTACAACTTGCTGCATTATTTCTAAGCTAAACAAATAAATAAAAAAGATAATTTGAAAAAATTGAGTGAACTTATTAAATTAAGTGCATATATTACCTTAACGGTTGTCATTTAAATGTACTTAAAAAACACTTTGGGCTAAGAACAAGTTTAGACTTTCTATTTTTCCATTTGTTGAAAACACCCAGAAACTGAAATATAGATGTTCTTTAAAGTTTGACTTTACATTATTTAAATTAATTAAATTTAATCTTTGTGTGTGTGTGTGCTTTTACAGAGGCTAAGGAACAAGTTCTAGCTAATTTGGCCAATTTCGCATACGATCCCATCAACTACACCCATCTTCGAGAACTCAATGTCATTGATTTGTTTTTAGGCAAGTATTCCATCATCAGTCTTAATCTTATAATTTTACCAAAATCCTAACCTCTGTTTATCAGTGTTTTTTGTCTTTTCTTGTACCCATTGTCTGAAGGTGTAGTTTTGTGTAATTGTGTATTATTATTTATCAAATTTTGTGATTGTCGTATTTGAAAATTGTTCATTTTTCTCTAATCAATTTTACCGTGACTTTTGTATCGGGAACGTTTAAACTTTTTTTTGCCATAGATATGTTGACTGAGTCAAGTGAAAAACTTGTGGAGTTTGGTATTGGTGGGATCTGCAATCTTGCCCTTGGTACGTTCAGACGATTCTTTCACAAAATAATAATTATTAATATTATTATTTTTTTTTGGTTATAAAAAAATTACTAAATTTATTGTAAGTGTATACAAGTCTCAAGCATCCTGTTGAAATCATGGCACCTGCTGTGCTGTCATTTTCAAGAAATGTTGAAATGTTATCAGTTTCCAAGGATGGTTTGCCTAACTATTATTGGAACAAGAGTACATAGAACATGCTTAATTGCCCCCCCCCTTAATCTATGACTACAACACTTTTAAACAGGCCAGTGTAACAAAATTTGCTATCGAATACTAACCCACAACAACCCTCCCCCCCAAAAAAAACCCCAAAAAACCCATAAATTTTTTAATTTTCAGCCAAACCAAAATGTTTTACATTACCTCAGTACAGATGCCAACTAAGCTATCATGTCTGACAATTTTCAGCAGCTTAATGGAGTTTTAGGTGACCCGTCTTATTTGGCACGGGCAACAGTAAAACTATGGTGAAACTTGTAGGGGACACATGGGGTGCACCAATTTTTCATTGGGTGGAGGGGGGGGGGGGGGATTGAAGACAATTTTGTGCATTTTGAAATTCTTATTTATTGGGGGGGGGGGACCCGAGGGCTTGGGTCTCTGTTTTTGGAGGAACCCAATGTATCTCTCAATGTTGTATAACTTATAAAAAAAATTACCAGTGTTTGACATTAAAAACATTTGCTTGATTTTTACAATTGACAGACAGAAGCAATAAGGACTACATCCTGAGCTCCGAAGGAGTGAAGCTCATCATTGATGTGTTGTCAAGGTAACACACACACATTAACAGCTGCTATTTAATGTTTGTTTAAAACCAGCCATGCACGCATTTATTCCCTTACTTCTGGGAGACACTGCAAGTAATGTACAGTGTAGTTGTAACCCCTAAATAATTATTACAAATGAAATGACAAGGCCCACCTGTTTGAGTCTACTGTCCATAGTATAAGTGACAATGAACAGGTGTTACAAGACTAACAGGTGGTTAAACAATGATGAAGGAATGGCTTTATAGTAGTCCAAGTTTGTTTGAATAGCTTGCAATTTTAGCTTGGCTTATTTTTCTTCTTGTAGGCCAGAGGAAGAAATTGTCTTGTCAGCAATCACTGCATTGATGTTCCTCACGACACCACAGTCAAAGACAGGTGACACAATCAAGTTTGTCAAGAGGTTTTTTTTATTTAGTGAAATCTTTTTCCCAAATTTGTATTTGTTTGTGAGAATATCAGTCTATTAAACACATCAGAGTTGTATGTAAACATCATAATTGTCAATAACACTCCACTCAGTACCAATTTGACCTAGTGGTACCTCCCATCACTTGTGATTTAGCTTGTTTGAACCGTGAATTATTCCATTAAAACTACCAACACGACACAGTCTGGAATTAATATTGTCTTGTCACACGTTTTTTTTTGGGTTAGAGATCACAGCGCCCTCTGTTGTCGAGTGCATGCACAGGTTCTCCCAGTCCGCTAGTCTGAGATTGAGCAACCTCGCCAATGTGTTTTTACAGGTCAGTTCCTGATTCAGCTCTGAAACCACCCCCCCCCCCTACTCCATCTCAATATAACGTTTTCCGATTGTATTTCAAATTATATTATTGATTGCTTTTACCTTTCTTGTTTTCACGTAGGATTATTGTACCGATGGACAGAGGCAGCAAGTGACCGAATCCAGTGGATTTGGAGATTCCCTAGTTGTGGGTATACCATTACCAAGTTCCGATAATGCATCAACTGATAAATGACAAGGTGATCGACGATCTCTAAAATACGAGACTGGTTAGCCTGCTTAGCTTGAGTGGATTCAGATTGAACCTATTGTGGAAGGAAAAACAAAAAATTGGGCCCTCTACTCAAACCGACAAAACTGAGGAGCTCCTCTTCATTTCACCAGCCAAGTTTTTAATCAGGATTCAATAGTTTTTCTTCCGAGTTTTTTCAAACATTTTTGCAGTATAAAATAAAAGTTTTGATTCGAAGAAGACTGGACTTAACATATCAAACGTTCTCTGAAGATGCATCAATATTTAATATATAGAAATAGAGACTAGATTTTTGTTTGACATACATTGTACACTTTCAAAAAACAATTCTTCTGAATACATGTACTGAACACTTTCCAAGAAATGTACAGCCAGAACAGGTATATTTTTTCTTTAACAGTTCTAAACTCAATCCTTTAAGATCAATATGATTTTGCACACACTCTAGGAAGTTAGGGTAATATGTATAAACTGTAAAAAAAATTCACAGCTGTTGTATATTTTAATAGAAATGTAAAGGTGGAAAAATGATTCAAATTCTGTTGAAGGATGTCGATGAATAGACGTCACAATGCATAGCAGCCATCTTAGAGTGTAAAATCCTTTGTTTTGCAGCGACATACATGAGTGAGCTTTTGCCATTGGTTGTTAATTAAAAATAACAAAAAGATGTCACTGTACACAAGGTCTATTGAAAACTTTGTATTATGTCTTGTACTGAAGGGGGGGAGGGGCCTTTTTAGGATGAAATGACAACAAATAAAGGAAATACAACAACCAGTTATCTACTTGTACATCCAACTAATTTTATTCACTTTTGTCCTGTCATAGGAATCAGACTCGTCCAATTCACTGCAGATGTAACAAATAATAGAGCTTTACAAATGTTGAAGTCAGAGAGATTGTTGGGTTGATCCCGCATGGTACTGGCAATATGAATGCCGTCAAAAGGGTGGACTGTGTGTAACAACGTGCAGACGTAGTCATAGACTGGAAAGCTCCTGCCGGGAACCGTTGATCATGATGTGTTGTGTCAATATGGAAAGCGTGCCGGTTACCGGTTTAAGACTTTGTCCCAGCTGCGCCTCGCTGCTTAGGTTTCGGCTTGGTTCCCTCGCGGAAACCGTTCCTGGAAAGATGAGAATAAAGATGACATGAGACAAAAATCGGCAACTGGGTTCTAACCTGCAACCTCCATTACACCTTACTGAAGCTCATCCGACTGTGCTTCCAAATTCTATGCTGCAAAAGATCTCCACATTTTACTTTCCCGTAAACAAACTGGGAGACGGTCTAAACAGGACCGCAGGGTGTACCAGCAACCACAGGTTCAAACTGCTCCATTCCACGTATTTGTTCAACGTTTCTCTTTTTTTATTTTATTTATTTTACAACCATCTTTTATTGAGGGTAACCCATCCAGCAGAAGCTGATTATTTGGGGCCCTCAGTAGAGAGAAGACAATGAGAAGAAGGTACAGTTTTAGAGGTTTGAGGAAAAACCCAGAAGAATATCCTGGGGATAACCCACGGAGTCAGGCAGGGACTGAAAACCCAATCCACATATTGGCCCAGGCGGGGTTCGAACCCGGGGTCATAGTGGTGGAAGGCGAGGAAAGGACCGCTGTGCCAACCTGACTTCGTTTAATGAGTCTCAGCTAGACCAGTGTGGGTTAGGTCAGGCAGTCATCACAACACTGTATAAGAGTGGTGCATGGTTTCTCATCATTGACTCAATATCAGGCGACACAGGAAAACAATATGTGACCTGTCATCACAAAATGAGCATAAAGTCGCACTGAGTGATTTCTCAGTACGGCCAGTCAAAGTCAAAATTTGAAGGGCTGGTCGAATTTGAGATTATATGTTTTTTTGTTAAGACTAAATCCCCAACAATCAATTCCCAATTTTGCAGGACGATCAGATAAAAAAAAAAAAGAGTTTTTGAGACAATTTTGACTATGCCTTTCTTTGCGCGTTCATAAAATAAAAATTAAATAATTATTCAGTATCAAACCTCCAAGTGTTATATACCATTGGAAAGCTCTGTTTCCACAGAATTTAGAAATACCCATATCTCAATTTTCTGATTTTGCCGACTTTAAGCTCATTTCACCGAGATCACTTACTTGAATCTCCTGTGCACCACTTTCAAATAGCGCATGCGACCGGTCCCAGTGGTCTTTCGTCTCTTGGCCTTCATGCTCCAGTTATCTGATCCAAGATGAAAAATAAGATGTAATTGTTAGCGAGTTTTTAAGACTTCTGCAGAAAATGCCAAGCCAACTTTTTTTCAGGCAGAGTAGAAGTTTTAATTGATTTTTATTTTTTCATTAAGAACAGCAGGTATATTTATCATAGAAAGAATTCCATATCTGGACATCAAATGTTGTATTGCTGAGGAGGTCCAATCTTTGACACAATGGACGCTCAAATGTTGGGTTGGAGAACACTGTATAGGAATGAGAGATCTTAATATAAAATAATTTGTTAGGTTTGTACACAGAAACCGGGATGACGTCCAGATATGGAATTCTTTCAAAAACTTGAAGTAGACTTAACTATAGAATGCAGGGCCCATGCAGGGCCCGACAACTCTCGGTTTTATTTACCCTATGACATAGAATGGATTGGCCATGTATTCTAAGGGTATTGGGGTATACAGGGATAGGGTTAGGGTCAGTCCATTCTATGTCCTAGGGTAAATAAAGTTGAGAGTTGTCAGTGGGCCCTGCATTCTATAATTGCTCCCTTGACCTTTTCTCATTCCTAAACAGTGTTATCCAACTTCAGAAATGAAAGCGTCCTTTGTGGTAAAGCTGGGACCTCCTGAGCATAACAACATTTGAAGAATTCAGGCGCAAAAGCCGTTAAACGCCACTTCAATGAAAAATAATCAAATTGTTTCTTTTGCGTCTGAAGTCTTCATTTGATATCGAGATATTAAATTCTTTCCACATTTTGTTCTCAAGAGATTTTTTCCAACTGAGTCTCAGCCAGTATTGTGGGTACTATCGTGTAGTCATCACAACAATGTATGAATGGTGCACGGTTGTCATCACTGACTCAGTTGGAATAATTGGAAAAAAGTCAAATACACAAAGCAGTTGAAATTATGGTTAGAAATTGGACATTTACAAATGCACCTCCGTACTGACGACGGTTTCGTTATCCTATAGAAAGGTGCATGTGAAGAGTGTGTCACACCATCAGTACATAGGCAATGACCCCAGGAATGGTGTGTCATTGTCCAGAAGTGGGTCGTACTTCTGTAGAATCTTGACACACCCAATCCCATGCCTGGGCCCGGTCAATGTCAAAATAATCCCGGCGTGAACTAGTTAAAAAGTCATAAATTCACGGACGAAAATAAAGAAGAGAAAGTATCCAACACTTACAACTACGGATCTTTTTAGCTGGATAGCCGCAGCTGGAACATCGTTTCTTCTGGATGTGGTAACTACGGCGCCCACACCGCCGGCAGAACGTGTGGGTCTTGTTGTGCCGTTTACCAAAACTGGATGTACCCTTGGTCTAAAAAGATAAAGTTTGAAACAAGGTGTAAAGGTGATGTAGACAAATGTAATAACATCTGTTAACTTGTGCTTAGGCAAGGTTCGAAATTCGCACTGGACCGGTGGACCGTGGCCAGTGAATTTGGTGTCAGCCTCGGCAACATTGATAACAAACAAGCCCGGCGGTCTACGACTTTGTTTAGTTAAATTGTTGGTTCTAATTCCTGTTGTTGTTGTGTTGGTCTTGTAAAATGCGTTCCGGTCCAGTACATTTTTAAGATGTACTGGCTCTGTGGTTCAGTGGATATTTTACTAAAATACGACCCTGACCACTCATTACTCACCGACAGTTAGTGACAATCAAAATTGCAAATCAAAGAAATGTCGACACTTAATTTTGTTGGTGAAGTTAGGTTAAACAAGATAAAATAAAACAACACTTTTTTGTAAAAACATATCCTGTCTGTTAATATATCTTTACAACTGTTAATGCAAAAATTATAACGAAATAAACGAAATTCTATGAAAAATAGAGCAACAAGCCAACAGAGTACATGTAGTGACCATAGCATACATGTACACGTACATTACAAAATTACATCATGGTTTGTGCTGTACTACATTTAGTGGTACATGTACTATTTCCTGCTTCCAATTTCATCCCTCTAAACTTGTATTAAAACAATATCAACTTTAACATAGCAATGAAGCCTTTATTTTTAATTTAGTATAGACATTAAGTCAATCATTTTTCATAAAACGACAAGATGCCGTGGATTTTGAGAGAGCTTTCACGGTCCTCACCATTTTGGACACGGCTTTCCAATGAAGAGGACGAGCGCCCTCTGTTGACTTAACTTCCTCACTCCGACCGTGATGTCACAAGCAATGAATATGCATAAACTAAAAATAGAAACATCAATAAAACATAATCCCTGATTGTCATAATCCACGTGGAAGTGAACACGTATACAGTATGTACGTACGTGGATATCGTGTCATAACACAAATTACCTGCAAAGAAGCCGCGGTCTTATAAAAGGACGGGCTGTATATTTCTAGCTCATTTTACCAGCCGTTTTTAAGCAGGACGAATTATATTATCATATTAATATTAAACTCCAAGATTGTGTACCGGTTCTTATACTTTATAGGGTACATTTTCGTTTGAAAATTTAGATAGGTGCGATTTCTACTTCTACTTTATAAACACTTTCATTCACCGGAAGAGTTCAATAAACAATTTGTTGAAGATGTTTGGGGATTCAACGACAGTCGCTGACGTTCGTCAGATTCTTGCTAAACAAGCAGCCGCTGCCGAGAGCAAGGAGGCATTCAGTTTGTCGGTGCTGGGATTGGAACACTTGGAAACAACCTTGCTGAGTTCCCTGCGGTATCTAGTCAACATGAGCCGGGATCCGACGGCTGAAGAGAGAGGCTACGAAGACGTGGAGGCAGGACTTAAGACGGAGGAGGAGCAGGGCGATGGAGAGAGGGAGTATTTGAATCACGAAGAGGAGGAGCTTGTGTATGAAAAAGAAAAAGTTTCTTCTGGGGACTGTGATTGCGGTGAACCGGACGCAAAAGAGTTGAATCTAATAGAATTGCCAGTAAGTTGCAGTTTTTAACAATGCTCTCCACAACTGAACTAGCAGTTAATTGTTCCCTTTTTGTGTGTGGGGGGGGGGGGATTCATTTTTGAGAAATACTTGAAGATTAGGGGTGGATCTTGTTTCATAGTGCCAATATACCTTATGCATAGCGGCCATCTTAGAGGGCATATTTTGTACAATGAATGCACAGAAGGTTCAATGACATGCAAAGGCACTGCCCTCTAAGAATAGATGGTAACTTTACAGAAAGTCAGTGTAGAATTTGAACAAGATTTATTGTTTTGTTATGCAAACTTTTTCAGGATAATTAATTAATTTATGCATTAATTTGTTAACAAAACTTTGTTTTAAGTCCTACCCCCCGAAATGTCTTGTCATTAACACTTTTCCTTATTAAAAACCCCTAGGGTGTAAAATCATATGGATTTTGGAGGATAGGACTGTGTTACTAACCTAAGAAAGATAAGCAAATGACACACCCTGCCCACATAAGGAGTAGGGGCATATGACCCCTCCCCCAATTAAAGATATTGTGCCTCCCAAACCCCTTTGACATAAATTGCCCAGAATTTAGAAAAGGAGACCTTTGATTACAAATCCCTTGTTTAAAACATTAGATTTATACCCATAATGTTCTCCAACAGAAAACAAGGAACCCAACTTTCCTCTTTCCCCAATTTATGTTACTGACTAAAAACCATCACATTTGTTAATTTTTTTATTCACAGGTTCAAGTTCTTCTGCATATTTTCTCCTTTCTCGACACTCCCGACATCGCCAGTATTGGGGGAACTTGTCGTCAGTCTTACAGCCTCTGTGCAGATCAGATTCTGTGGAGAGACGCTTTGGAGAAGGATAAGCTACGATGGAGGCAGGTTGGCCATAGGTCCAACCCGGCGCTGTACGAGGCTGTGAACTCTGACCTCACGTACAAAGAAATGTGAGTCAAATCACAAGTCAAATCACAAGTCAAATCACAAGTCAAATCACAAGTCAAATCACAAGTCAAATCACAAGTCAAATCACAAGTCAAATCACAAGTCAAATCACAAGTCAAATCACAAGTCAAATCACAAGTCAAATCACAAGTCAAATCACAAGTCAAATCACAAGTCAAATCACAAGTCAAATCACAAGTCAAATCACAAGTCAAATCACAAGTCAAATCACAAGTCAAATCACAAGTCAAATCACAAGTCAAATCACAAGTCAAATCACAAGTCAAATCACAAGTCAAATCACAAGTCAAATCACAAGTCAAATCACAAGTCAAATCACAAGTCAAATCACAAGCAATTTGACTTGTTTTTCCCTTCACACTTCTGCCATAGAAAAGTCTCAATGAAACAAGAGCCCTTTTTCATGTTTTTCAGAAACAAGCACTTTTTCTTTAAAATAAAACCCCAAACAAACCAAATGTGTGTTTACCAAATTGTGATAAATACAAAATTATTATTACATTTGGATAACTATTTTACACTATTATTATTTTTGTTTTAACTTTTTTATCGAAACTGATTTATCTGACAGTTACATGAGATGCAGCCCCGAGTTCCAACGCGAGTCGTCCGGTTTTAACCTCCTGGAAATCCCTCGGTATTTCTGGTCGTTCATCCCCCACAAGCCCCCCAAAGTCATCATGTTCGGTCCGGGGCTTGAATCCAACTCCACCACGCTGGTTCGCAAGTTCCTCGGAAGTGGCACCGATATCTTCAAGGTCCTGGGAGTGTTTCCAGCTCTTTTGCCCGGTAATTGGAATTTCTTCTGTAATTTGATTTCTTCAAAAATTGTATATATATTTTTGTAATAATATTTTTAAAAAATCAGACACAAGTTAATTTGCCAAGTGATATTAAACTCTAAGAGACAGTTTAAAAAAATTAGATACAATAAAAAAATTAAAAAAACTCCAGTAATTTTTGTTTATCTATGTGAATTTTCAATTATTTTCTGCAATTTGGTTTAAAATTTGAATATTCAACAATATTCCTCATGAATATTCATTTTGTAGGTGTCGGCACAGGCTTCAGAGTGTCGGTCGATGGCAAGCTGGATATGAGGCTGATAACGCTGTACTCTGGGACAAAGTAAGTACAATTATCTTCGCAAGAAGGATTTTCAAATTTTCTTGTAAAATCACTGGAAAAGAATCTATAAACTACATGTAATATAAAATCGAAAATGAGAATGTTGTCACATAAAAAAAATTCACATTAATGTTTCCGTTATCCAATTTAAAATAATTGGACTCGTCATTGATTTTAAAATTTGACTCAACTTTTCATCTAGGAGAGACAGGGAAAACCCCGAACTTGGAGCAAGCAGAGCCCAGCGAAACAAACTCCTACAGCAGACAACCCCCGGCCCCAGGGGTAACCCCCAGGGTGGGGAGAAAGGACAGAGGGGAGAAGATGACGTTGCTTACGAACCCGCGTCGACAATCAAGGAGCTGTGCCGTAACGTGGATGCGTTCATCTTTGTGGTGGATGCGATGGTCGGATTAGACACAAGTACGATTACATCATGAGATTATGTTGTGGTTGTTTTAGCTGCTTTGCGCCGAAATTGCATTATTGATGTATACTTCCCAGAGAGCCAAGATGATATTTAGAATGTTTTATGGCGCCAATAACCTAGGTACCAATGTGGAGCACTTTGAGACCTTTATACAGGAATGGAAAGTTAAAACGGATTTTACTCTTTTTCTTTTGGACAGTAGTTGTTGATTCTCGACCGGAACTTTTTGCCTTGATGACCGATCGATGGACGGCACAGAAGTGTCCCCTTGTTATTCTGTCCTGTGTAAACAACTCAGAGACAGCTAGGGTACCGTGCGTAACAATGGCTAAAGAACTAGCCCTTCACAAACTCAATAGAACGTGGAAAGTAAGTAGACGAAACCCTTTTCTGTTCTGTTTTGGTTGGCTTTTGCCAGAACTTCATTCTTTTTGTGGTGCCAGTTATTTTTTTACACCCAAAGACTTTTTTTGTTAAGACACAAATTGGTTGACTTCTTCTTGCACCTATTTCATTCAACTATAACAATTTTCTTTAGAAATTGTAATCACATTTTGACTTTAATACTTTTTTCTCTGCAGATGTTCGATGTTGACGTGTCCGACTTGTCTGGAGTGGTCGAAGCTGTCACCTGGTTGGTGGAAAGTGCGCAAGGGAGGTAGCTCTCAACCAATTGCAGCACAGCTTTCATAAGAAACACTCTGGCTTTTTTGTGTGGTAGAAGCTGTCACCTGGTTGGTGGAAAGTGCACAAGGGAGATAGCTCTCAACAAATCGCAGCACAGCTTTCATAATGAACATTCTGGAATTTGTTTGTGGTAGAAGCTGTCACTTGGTTGGTAGAAAGTGTGCAATAGAGGGTAGCTCTTAACCAATCGCAGCAGAGCTTTCTTAAGGAACATTCTGAATTTTGTTGTGGTAGAAGCCGTCACCGGGTTGGTGGAAAATGCACAAGGGAGGTAGCCATCAACCAATCACAGTATACCCTATTTTTATTATTGTTTTTAAGTTAAATTGTTAATACATGTAGTACAAACATTTTTATTTAACTTTCAATAAAGTTTGTGTACATGTATTTGGATATCAATTAACAATTCAGCTTAAAAAAATGTATTTCCGAGATAATTTAATTCAAGATGTTGCAAGGAAATGTGAATTAAACAGGGTTCAGTTTTCATGATGATAAGTCTATTTTTGTATTATTGTAATATTAAATATCTCACAGATAGACACGCACTTTGTTGAAAATTACAATTGCTATACAAAATGTGTATATCATAATGTGCTGAATTTGAATAAAAAATGCTAAAAAACGAAAATGCTTTCTTTAATAATCTTCACATGTCTATACAGATACTACCTAATATCTAATAATTACCAATGTCTCTATATGATTCTTTTATCCCTTGTTTTGACAAAAATGGTCGAGTATAAATACATACATACATATATATATAACAGATGTTGCAAACTCTTTGTACCTAAATTTCCCAGAAACGAAATTGTCTCAAATTTACCCGTTTTTCCTACAGACACAGCTGTGGTTATTTTCATAATCGCACCAGCACAACAAAAGAATTGTGTCGATACAAAGTATTTTGTCAAAACTGACAAGATATTGACCAATTAAACATCTCAATCTCAAAATAGTTTTTAAAAATTGGGGGGGGGGGGGGGGGGAGGAGGTGCAAAATATGACAAAGCTAATTTCAAAGTGCAACTTCAAATAACCAGCAAAGTGACAGTATAAAAGTACCACACAAAAACACGCACATTAGGGCTGTTTATTTTCAAATAATTCATCATTTGATATTCGAAACTGCGTTATGACTGAATATTCGTAAAAAACTTAAATATTCAAACCGGCAAAATGCTATTCGAATATCAAATATTCGATATATTCAAAACGGCTCTAAAACACATCTCCTTCAAAATGAAATAAATATCACTAGGTAATTACGGTACATGAATTTAGTCAAAAACACAATTTTGAAAACCCTACTTCATACTCATTCTATTCTGTGACTTCATCGCATTTGAGATGCAAATCATCATCACAGGCCCTGACTGGTCTAATTATACCAAACGATTTAACTATAACTAAAGCTACAACAATATATAAGCCAGTGAACAAAATCTGTAACGGAATCATGATTTACACAAGTATAGAATATTTCACTCACTTTAGGGAGTCGGGATTAAAAACTTGCTTCTGAAGTAAAAATACCTCCTTTACATTTTTTTTTTTACGGTTTCCTATTGTTGAGACCCTGCCGTTTTTGACGAAATCAGTAAGACCTACCTCGGAAGCCCTGTCCACAACTATATTCCGACCAACTGTTTTCACACCTCGTTTTGCAGAACCTCCGAGGCCACTTTGTGTATTACCTGCATGCATGTGTTGATTTGATCGTCGGTGGGGGCGATGTTTACAGCGATACGAATGCTGTAAAAAATAAAACAATACTAAACTGAACAGGATAAAACAGGAAAACTAAACACGGTTCTGCTCAATATTACAACATAGAATTGTTCACTTTATCGGTAATTTATTAACCCTAACCTCTTAGAGTGTAATAAGAAAATTCATAATGAATTGATGGATTCATCACTAAATCAAGATATACATCAGTGAAAGGAAATTTTTCGGGTGAAGTTATAAACCGACCTTGATACCACCATGCAGAGCTTCAAACAACAAAGTTCACTTTTTCCAGGAGATTTGGTGTCGAATTTGGGTCTAACTGAGGAAGGCTGCGTTTGTCGCCTCATCTACAAGGGTTCTCAACTTACCTCGGAGGTGGCAGAAAAGCCTCTTCCTCTTCCAGATAACAGGCCGTGGTCAGTACCACCCCTTCGTCAAGTGCCTAGTTATGGAATCAACGATCAGCATAAACATAAATAAGGCAGTGAGTCTGATGCGAGGTTGGACAGAGTAAATGACTGGAGCGGGGTTTGAACCAGTCCAGTTCCAGTCCATTACCAACTGAAATTTATTTATTCTTATATTTTTTTTACTCATTTCATGGTCAAAGCATGCATGGGACAAGATTTTCCTCTGTACCTTGTTCACAACAAGTTCCAGGAGGTCAATGATCTCTTGTCGGGTCTTGTCTCCCGTCTCCCGTACATACAGATGCTTGATGGGAGCCACAGGATCCCCGGCTACCTTCATTTCAGCAATCCTAAAATTCATAATTACACAAAACTGAAAAGTAAGCAAAGAAAACTTATCCATCAGAATCAGAACCCATCAAAATCCCTACCCCTGTTTTATAGGATTTCGGCGGATTCGGGATACCTCCATTTTGAGCAACCACTAGCACCAACCTTTTGTGCGTGATAAATTGGTGGATTTTGGCAGATTCAGGATGCTTTCTAGTTTAAGATACCCAAGGGGTTAGGGTTAATGTTTAAAGTCATAATAGTACATTTCATTCGTTCTCAATGTTAACACCACTAAAAGTCCCAGGAGAATGTCCCAAACCAAATAATTATGTTAATTTTCAGCTCAGTCAATATTACACTTTGCCGAGAAAACAGTGAAAAAACAACAACATTTATAGCCTTTCGATCACAAAACATGATTTTGTCAATAGATTTTGTCATGATTTTGTCAACTTTTCTCCTAAATCAGTCAATGTATCCCTTCACAGATGTGTAATCAATTGCAAATAAATTGTGGAATAAATGAATATAACGAATTAGAAGCATTTAGGAGTTTTTAAAAAAAAAATCATTTTTTTAGTCAACGCTGCCCAGCGTTGGAATTTGATACAAATTTAAGACATAAGCAGTACCACAAGATTGGTCGGAGTTTATATGATTGAAAAATAAAACAATAGGTTGTCTGAGTTGAACTTACTTGGCCAGTTCTTCGTGGACGTATTCAGACCTTGCTTGGAGCCTGGTGACCATCTGTGGGTCATCTTCCATGATATCCAATGCTGCCATGGCGGCCGAGGCAAGCATGGGAGGCAAGGAGGCGGAGAAACAGTAGCCTAGACCAGACAAACGCTGCAACACAAACACAGACGAGAATCAACAGTATTTCATTTTATATTCATTTAACCTGGCGTATACCTAAACAAATACTGGTTTCAAGCTAGGTCTTGTAAATAGGTCGAGATTGGGAGAATCTGTAAGTAATCTTTAACCCTAACCCTCCCAAATCCTCCAAATTCCTCATGGCAAAATGCAGGATTTTGCAGGATTGAGGTCACTTGGAGTTTGATGCATCGCAGGATTTTGCAGGATTGAGGTTACTTGAGGTTTTACCCCTGCAGGAATATGGAGGATTCAGGTTATCAGGCTGAATGTGACACACAAGGATTTTGCAGGATTGAGGTCACTTGGAGTTTGATGCATCGCAGGATTTTGCAGGATTGAGGTTACTTGGGGTTTTACCCCTTGCCCGCTGACTGCAGCCAGGGCAAGACTGCAGGATTTTGCAGGATACAGGCTGTATGGTCACTAGTGACCAATATTGGAGGATTTTGCAGGATTCAGGTTACTTGGAGTTTTAACAATTTTGGAATTGGAGGATTTTGCAGGATTCAGGTTATGTGTAAGTAAAAATGGGTAGGGAGTTAGGGTTAAGGATTCTTTACAAATTCTGACTTCAAGGGCACTGTGTGCCGTGGGTTTGAACCCGGACAAGAAAACATCGTGATTCGTGCGTGTGTTCTTGGGCAAGACACTTTGTTGCAATTGCCTCGCTCCACCCAGGAGTATAAAAAGGTGCCTTTGAAGGAACAGGCCAAATTGCGCTGATCTTACGCTGCTGCAGAAACGCTCGCATTCCTAATGAACAGGGATATTATTAAATCCTTCAATTAAATCCCCCAAATCCTTAACAAAAAAAACTAAATTTCAATCCTACAAAAACTGGCTAAACCCCCCCCCCCCCCCCCAAAAAAAAAAAAAAAAAAAAAATATATTGTTAAAACAGGCTCTGGTCATTTGTAAGCTCCTTTTTTTGTAAGTGTTTCGACCTCAGATATAAAAAATAATATACAATCGCAAAAATGGATACGGATATGGTCATGGACGCAGGTTTAACACCTAATAATTTCGGCCTTATTAAAAAAAAAAACTTCAAAACCCCTTCCCTCCCAAAATCAATGCAAGGCAAGAAGGCCTATTTTTTCGGGCAAATTATTTAGAAAATCAATGCAAATACAAGGTAAACAGTAAAACACAGCCTTCATGGTAAACATTGAATCGCCGGTGATTAAATGATGGATTGACTGGTTAGCCTTTTGCTATTTCAGGAACAAAAAGCACAGCCAATCAATGACAGTGGCCGGCTCTGAGCACAATAACAGCGAAGCCTGATCCATCAGTTGATGGTTGAACCGACAGGTGGGGCACACCTGTTATTTTCTTTAGCGTACTGCTAAGAAGTTGGAACTCTTTGGATACAGACAAAGGAATAACTGGCCACCAGACTGAATTGTAAGTTGTGGAGTTCCGTCGGACACGACTTACAATTAAACCACGTTGAAGGATCTGTCTTACGCTTGTGTGGTCTCGAGAAGAAGCAGTTAGCAACTAGAGCTAATGTGCTTCAGGAAGCACGGATATCAGCCTAAATAGTCTTTTGTAAGGCTTGTGTGAACCGCCTCGCACTAACCACTTGGTGATGACTACCACTCCCAAATTGCAAAAGCATCTAACCAAGTTTGACTGAAATCGGCTAAAGAATATAGAAGAAAATACATTTGAGATGCTTCAATATAATGACCTCTACTGACCATTAGTTGACCAGTGGCCAAATTAATTAGATCAAGGCTGTGGGAGAAGCATTTCGTTATTTAGACAAAAAATGACCCCTACTGACCATTAGGTGACCACTGGTCACATTCTGTGAACAACTTTTACGAGTTAATTAGATCAAGGCTGTGGAAGAATCATTTCGTTATTTTGAAAAGAAAATTACCCCTACTGACCATTAGGTGACCAATGGCCAAATTTTGACCCCTACTGACCATTAGGTGACCATTGGCCAAATTAATTAAACCAAGACTGTGGGAGAAGAAGCATTTCGTAATTTTGAAGAAAATGACCCCTGCTGACCATTAGGTGACCACTGGCCAAATTCTGTGAACAACTTTTACGAGTTAATTAAATCAAGGCTGTGGGAGAAGCATTTCGTTATTTTGAAAGGAAAATGACCCCTACTGACCATTAGGTGACCAATGGTCAAATTCTGACCCTACTGACCATTAGGTGACAATTGGCCAAATTAATTGGACCAAGACTGTGGGAGAAGAAGCATTTCGTAATTTTAAAGAAAATGACCCCTGCTGACCATTAGGTGACCATTGGCCAAATTATCGGTGTACACCCTATATGAGGCTTGGTCCAGAGATATAACTGACCAAGTTTGACATGAATTGGATCAAAACTTTGGGAGAAGCAGCATTTCCTAATTTTGAAGAAAATGACCCCTACTGACCATCTGGTGACCACTGGCCAAATTCTGTGAACAACTTTTATGAGGCATGGTCCAGAGATGTAACTGGCCAAGTTTGACAATAATTGGACCAAGACTGTGGAAGAAGTAGCATTTTGTACTTTTAAAGAAAATGACCACTAGTGACCACTAGGTGACGTTTGACCACACCTGCTGATCACTACAGTTAGAACTCGGGTCAAGGAAGATCCTGTCCAAATTTGGTTGAAATCGGTCAAAGAATTTGGCAGATATTGAATTTGGCAGATTTTTTTGTGAGCGTTTGCCCGAAGAAAGAAAGAAAGAAAGAAAGAAAGAAAGAAAGAAAGAAAGAAAGAAAGGCGACGAATACAATATATCAGCCTGCTTCGCACGGCTGATATAACTAAGCAATGGACTTGATCTAGTACAATGTACCTGGGCGCGACACATGGTACAAATTGCAACAGACAGATTTAGGCAACTGTAACAGGTTGATTAGTTCAACTTCAAACACAGCCTCATTTTGTCCCTCGGATAAAGAGTCTGAGAATGGATGTCATGCAGTTGTCCTTTTGACCTCTGACCCCGGGTCAACTCATTTACATATCCACAAGCGCCGGGATTACTTTGACCAGGACCAGGACCAGGCACGCGATTGTTTTTTCACAAACCTCATTCTGAGACGGGTCTTGGCTGGCATCTGTGGGTTGCACACTTTGATATTTCCGTCCTCGCTCTCTACGAGCGAGTCAACCGATAGTTTATCTGTCATCCTTTTTGAATTCCGGAATAACTTTGCGTGTAACACGTCCTCCGATGCGAACTGGTTTCAAATTTAGACACAAGATGGTGTTCAATGAACAACGTCTGCCAACATTTGTGCATATCCTCTGGATTGTTGCACTAGTCGTTGCGGAACCGGCACGCGGAACGCAATGTGGATTGTTGCAAATTGAATTCTTCGCTGTGGAAGATCGCGCTTTGCGATGTTGCACCTATCGGGAGATGACAGCACGCTCGCACGTGATCTGTGGCAGCTACTGCCATTCCGACACAGACTGTCACTCTTTGAACTACTTTGCGCTGAATGACAGTTGTGAACTGAACAACGCCACTCGGTTGCAGTACCCCGACAAGTTTGTTGTTGTACACGGCAGCGTGTACTTTGATGCCTCTGGAGACCAGATTCAGCTCTCGGAATCTCCTAGTCCTACGTCCCCTTCCTCGGGGGATCGCCGGTCGCCGAAACCAACTGCGTCAGATTTGTCAGTTTCTTCTACTCTTCAATATCTGCTATCAACAACTACCCTAACTTCTGTCGAGACCTCCAGCAAACACAACAGCTGTGTCGCTGTGCAGGATGTTGGTCAAGGTAGTGGTGTCTTTACAATCTACCCCCTGGGGTTTAGCGATGGACTTGACGTCTATTGCGACATGGAAACCGACCGCGGTGGGTGGCTCGTCATTCAGCGGCGCTGCGACGGCAGCGTCGATTTCAACCGCAACTGGGCGGATTTCAAACATTTCTTCGGCGATCTGATTGGTGAGTTCTGGCTGGGAAATGATGCGCTTCGCCTGTTGACCACGTCTCAGACGTGGCAGCTGCGCGTCGACATGGAGGACTGGGAGAACGCGACAGCTTGGGCCGAGTACGAAGAGTTTAACGTAACAGGAGAGCTGTACACCCTCCACGTAAATTCCTACAACGGTACGGCAGGGGATTCCTTGCATCACCACAGCGGGATGCCGTTTACGACCATCGATGTCGACAACGACAATCACAAAGATAACTGCGCGGATGCTAGCGGTGGAGGCTGGTGGTACGACAAATGCCAGAAGGCTAACCTCAACGGGAAATACTTCCCATATGGAAATGGCTCTGGTGTTAAAGATGGTATTCAGTGGAGGGCGTGGAAAGGAAACAACTATTCCTTGAAAAAATGCAGCATGAAGATTCGACCGATCGAATAAGCCGTTGATAAAATATGGTTGTCTGTATTAACTTATATAACAATGGAGGGTACAAATTTGAAGGGAAAATTCTGAGTACTAGACTCCATGCATCGCAGTAGGTTGGCACTGCACAGCACAAGGAGGCTTACAACAGCCTTTACCACAGATGTACATGATGTACAATGTATATAGTAAAAGCATATGTACAGTATGAAAACTTACATTCTATGCCGCTGCCGCATGTTTTCTAAAATGTTAAAATGCAACTCTTGCCTTAAAATTTTAGCTCTTATAATTCCAAATGCATTTGTTGAATTAAATACTGGGCTTAGCATTCTATTTTAATTTGTTTTGACCTTTAAGTTTGTAATGCAATAACTAATATGCTTGTATTATTTTTGTAGCAATTTAGTTATTTAAAGGTTTTTATTCAATTTTCAATAGAGTCTAAAACACCTCGAGTGTCATTTTATAGGATTTGCTGTATAAAGACTAGTTCATATTCAGCGCACAAGCGAACACGAATTTGGAGCCAATTTCATAGAGCTGCTCAGCACAAAAAAAATTGCTTAGCATGAAAATTCTTCCTTGGCAAAAACAGGTTTAAAAACCAAACTTTTCAGGTGATGTATAATGTTTGTGACATATTGAGATTTTTTTTTTTTGCTTAGCATGAAAAGCACATGGATTTTTGGCTGATAACCTGTTTTTACTGAGCAAGACTTGGGGGGGGGGGGGGGGGCTGGGATAAGCAAATTGTTCTGCTTAGCAGTTATATGGCAACATGAAGCATTCAAAGCAGGAATATTTTACCCGATGTAAGACAAATTTTAAATGTCAAAAATAAAAAATGTATTAGTTCACCTCACCTGGTGATCAACAACATACTTGGAGCCCACACAGAATCCCCCTAAGGTGCCCAGCGATGTCTCCATGCAGGCCGAGATCAAATCAATATCAGTCACCTATAAACAAAACAGATCATTTGAATAATTGAATATTCATATATCTAAATTTCATCCAATTATAACTACTTAGTGGTGTCTCTGTGCATACTAAAATTAAATCATTATCTGTCACCTAGAACAAAGCAAATCATTTGAATAACTAAATATTCAAATATTTAAAGTTCATTCATATGAACATTTAAGTAACTTTACTTTGTCAGCAAATCAAAGTTGGAAAAGTGTAACTGATATTTTCTAGGTTTTATTACCTTTTCCTTGATTTAGGACGAATTTGAATGGGATTATGTATATAATTTGTATAAAATCATTTGTAAATACCAACGTTATTTTTTCCTCCGCCAAGGAAATTATGTCTGTCTGTTTGTTAGCAGAATTACCAAAAAACTATTTTAACCAGTTCGCGTCATTTTTTTAATTTTATTTCCATCAGTTGCATTTACCAGACCCAGGCGCGAGATTATTTTTCACAAACATCAACCCCAGCGGGCCCAGGCCAGCAATCTGTTGGTAGCACATCCACACACATCCCAGCTGCAAGCCGGTCGCTGACAGATATTCCCGACCTCGCTCCGAGTTGCCCGTGGCGTGTTTATCAGTTATCCGTTTAGATTATCGGAAGAGTTTTGCGTGTGTACATGTCCTTCAGGGCGAACTGGTTAACAAAACTTAGTGAGTAGATAGTTTAAGGGTCAAGGATGATTCTATTACATTTTCAGATTAATCTAAATCTAGAAATCTAAGATCTAGGATCTAGGAATCTGGATCTCTTTGAATGATATTTAAATATTAGAGTGAGTGAGAGTGAGTTTTGGGTTTACCGCCGTGCCGGCATCAGTGGCCATATTCACGGCGGGAATGTGTACAAATATAAGACAATAGTTAGTAATAAAAAACAATCAAGTGAACCGTGGAGAATATAAAAACTTGGAGTCAGAAGGAACAATTATAACACAGGAAAAGAATGAGAACGTTTCAAAAGAATGAAAAAAACATTGTATAGAAGTATAACAATAGACTGATTCTAGGCAGTTTTCCAGGAGAATCCCGTGGGAGGCGGGCCACGGAGGATCTTCCAGACACACGGCACCCTGTCTAAATGGGTCCCGCAAGGCCGGCAGTTTCCCTTGCAGTTTAAGGGCCCGGGCCCCGCCGGTATTTTCACAGGTCCATATACCTCCGGGTGATGAAGGGACAATGGCACCGAGTGTCTGGTCAATATTAGAAGACAAGGCGTTTTTGTGGTTAGGGCAGAGGGTTGCACTCTATCCGAGAGCCATTTTTCTAGTTATTATTAGTTTCCAACTTACATCGATTCCAAAGTGTTCGGTGACGCCATGCCCAGTTTTCCCCAGCACGCCAAACGACATGCTCTCATCCAGAAAGATACGAACTTTGTACTTGTATTTGAATTCCACCTAAAAATAAAATGTAAATAAAAAAAAATTAAAAAGAAAAAAATTATAGAAATTTTAGAAAAGTTTGAGAAAAAAGATTAACAAAGTAGAATCCTGTCTTCAAGTTTATCTATTGCGGTAAATTGTACAGTCATAGAAACAAAAGTTTTAAAATAAGTACTGTAAACAAATAGTGTCGTAAATAACTAATAAATATTTAGAAAACTCACCAGTTTGTCAATTGGAGTGATTTGTCCGGTGTTGGTGTACAGACCCTCTACGACCATAAACTTGCGAGTTTTCATCGCTTTCTTAGGGTTCTGGGAGACGAAAGAAAAAAATAATCACAACTGTGTCTTGGGACTGGACTTATGATTGACTTGTGACTGGACTTATGCTTGACTTGTGACTGGACTTATGATTGACTTGGGACTGGACTTATGATTGACTTGGGACTGGACTTGGGACTGGACTTATGATTGACTTGGGACTGGACTTATGATTGACTTGGGACTGAACTTATGATTGACTTGTGACTGGACTTATGATTGACTTGGGACTGACCTTTATGATTGACTTGTGTATCTTATGATTGACTTGTAACCAGTGCGATTGTTTCGTGAGCCAACTTGCCACTGACTCCTCAGGGTGTAAATCCAGCTGCTGACCATAAGTCCTTGGGCAAGCCACTTCACCCCCACTTGCCTCTCTCCACCCAGGAGTATAAATGGGTACCGGCCTTAGCTGGGGAGTAACCTTCGATGCACTAGCATCCCATCCAGGGGGAACATAAATATTCTCGGTCGTTTCATGCTACTGAAACCGGGGAAAAATGCCCGGCCTGATGAGCCATATTGGCTCGACTGACATGTCTTATACCTTCTTATCTTCAATGACTTGCTCCTCAAGGAGTCGTTCTAGATCCTCCATGTCGTTATGTTTGAAGAATTTAATCTGGCTGCGGGACGCCAGCAAGCCCATCTGTACCGCAAAGCAGACTCCTTCATCACTAAAAAAAATGAAAATAACGGCAGGCAGGTAAAATGTAATGCCTCAATAAACAGTTGCACATCATTAACTATTTTTTTTAACCAAAACTAATTAACCCACCCTCTGGCTTAAACGGGTAAGTTCAACCCAATCAGGCTTTCAAAAAGACCCAAGAGAAAAGTAGAATCCAAATTGTCTTAAAAAAAGCAGGACCAACGTAGGACATTGGAGGACAAATTCCACAGCCTTATTTGGCATGTTTTGTACTCGTAACAATTGTGCTCCATCTCAATCTACATCTAAGATCTTACAAGTACAGTTGCAGTACTCTTGCGCCCAAAGACCTTCAATGTGTAGCACTGTTATGAAAGATTTTCAATGAGATTTCAGGTTTTGGGATTTGTTGGACAAAAAGGAGTAAATAGTAGCTTGCCCAGTAGAAATTAGTAGACCATAGCAATTATTCAAAAGATTTGTCTAGCGTGATAAGTACAATGGATCGCCGAGACTGTTACATCGGCGCTTGTTTCAAGTTTAATGCTCCAACCAGGAAATAAGATTCCAAGCAAACAAACAATGTTTTCTTACCAGAAGATAATGTCTCCCCTCTTGGAGTAGGCTGGGATGCAGCTGGCTACCGTGGAGAAGCCGTAGGAATATAGGATGCCCTGCTCCATGCCGAAGAACTTGGCGATTCGCTCCTCAAAATCCAGGTGGACATCTGAATAGGAAAGAAGAGGCATCAATGGAATAAATGGTTTATGAATAGTCAGAAACTAGGTGGACTAAGGCCATTTCCGTCTCTGCCTTCATCGCCATTGCTAAACTGAATGAACGAAGCCAAAGACAGAGACAAAGCTAAGGTTTGAAAAACAGACTCAAATTGTTTGAGCTTGAATGTTTCTATATGTAGGCATAAATTAAGATATGTAGCAACCACCAATAACCAAAAGTTAGCACCAGAGTTTGTTACCACTAAGTCAATAAAGGAGTCAATCCTAAGTCAATCATAAGCCATTATCAAGTCAATCATAAGCCATTCTAAAGTCAATCATAAGCCAATCTTAAGTAAATCACAGGCCAATCTCGGGTTAATCTCAAGCTAAACTTAGTCAATCACAGACCATACTCAAGTCAATCCCTGGCCAATCTCAAGTCAATCCCTGGCCAATCTCAAGTCAATCCCTGGCCAATTTAAATTAATTACTGGCCAATCTCAAATTAATTACAGGCCAATCACAAGTCAATCACTGGTCAATCACTGGCCAATCTCAAGTCAATCGCAAGCCAATTTTGAGTCGAGCACAAGCCGGTCGCAAGCCAATTCAACAACTCTGGTTAATTCTATTAAAAAAAATAGGTTCTGAAATTGATTTTGTACAGCCCACAAATTATCGCCTTCTTACCCATAGTTCCGTAGAATCCTCGAGGACCGCACGTCCCAACGCCGTACTTCTTCAGACTTTTCACTGCTGCATCCTATCATTGAGGCAATTTGGGAGAAAGAGTTCAATTGTAAAAGGCTTTTGAAAATCAGCCCTAGGTGAGTTGTAGAGGGGGTAAGGCCTAACTCTGCTGGGTATGGGTATTGGTTTGGCCTAACTGGGTGCGGTAGGGTGGAAGGGGGAAGGGTCGGGTCTAATTGGGTGGGTGAGTGGGCGAGGGTTGGGCCTTAGTGGGTAGGGTGGGGAGGGATTACTGGGTGGGAATGGATTGGTTCATACTGGGTTGGATAGGGAGGGGTTTGGCTTAATTGGATAGGGTGGGGAGGGGTTTGACCTAACTGGGTGAGGTGGGGTGGGGAGGGTTTTGACCTAACTGGGTGAGGAGGAGAGTATGTGACTTAACCAGGTGGGAATGGGGTGGAGATAGGTTGGGCCAACTGGGTTGAATTTGAAGGGATTACAATATGAATCATTGGTAGATTATTAATAGTGGTTTTTTATGGACTAATTTCATTTTTTTGTACAACCTACCTCCGTCTCTTTACGTCCCAGCATTCCTAAAAAATTGAACGTGCCGAGGTTTATTCCTTGTTTGCCGTCCACAGTCAGCAGGCTTCCACCTTGCCTGTTCGAAATCAAAAGTTTGACTTGGTAAAAGTGATAAGCAGAATTCAGTGCTTTAACCCAAACTCCCTACCCTGATGAAGTGGCTTGCCCAAGGGTACAATATATGCCTGGTTGTGGGATTCGAACCCCGAACTCTCAGACCGTTAGTCACAAACCCAAACTTGGCAACACTCAACATAAGACCTACAGAATTTGGTCTTGACTAAAAAGGTCATCCAGAAATTATTTACTTACTGTGTGACTGTCCTATATTTGATTGGTTCGTAGTCATCGGGCAGCTTTGGGACTAAGGGTTCCGGTGTCCACTCCTCAATTAATTGATCTTTTTCCTAAGGGAAAAAGTAAAAAACAAGGCAAGAGAGAGATTCAACCCTAGAATATATCCTGAATCCTCCAAATACATCAAAATCCAGAAAACCATGGGCAGGGTTTTTGCACCTACCAAGTTTCAAGTAGCATCATGTCTAAGATGTAGCGGTTGGATTATTATTCTAAAATCCTCCCAAATCTCTGAATGTTTTTAAAAAAATACGAGATGGTAAAGTTTAATAACAGGACCTTGTTATGAATTATTGCCATGAGTTGTCAGTGTGAGCCTTTTTTTCTGTTCTACTTGATGTTTGTCGGAAAGTTTTTTACAAGCTTTTTCATTTGATATGTGTGATTTTGAATATCTTTGGAATGAGTTTTGTTCATTTACTTATTGGTTCCAATACACATTGAAGGGCTTTTTTTTTCCTACAAAAAAGAAAGAAAAAAAAAGGCATTTATTTCAACAAAGCACACCAATGAAATTCAACATCACCCACGCAATTTGAATTTTTTTTAAGTAGAGAAATTGGATATTGTACCTTCTCTGTCAGGACCATCTTAGATTGGATGGAGTAGCTCTTGGACAACAGCAGCCGGATGATGAATATAATCAGGAGACCCTCAAAGATGAGATGGTACATTGGAGCCTGGAGAAAGATCAAATTAATGCAGGTTTTACGGCCTATTTCAATCAGCCACAGTTGACATCAACTGTACGTAAAATTTCTCAACAAAAATACCCCCCCCTCAAATAAAAAACCCAAAAACAAAACCACCTCTCTTCAGTTCGAGTTCCTAAAAACCCCTGTTAATAATAACACATTTTAATGAGGATTCGGGGCATCGTGCAAAGAACTTCCATGAATCGCCCCGCGAACAAAAAAAGCAACATATTTGATATTGGAATCCACCTTTTTTTTTGATGACATTTTTTGGGAACGGAATGTATTAATATTTGACTATGTGTACTTAGTACTATTACTAAAGAGTAAAGTGGTGAAGGATGTGGCGAAGGACGTGGCGTTTTTTATTGTAAAACTAAAATATATTGTGTTCGAAAAACATCAGCACGCGATGGTAACAATGCCACCTCACGGGTCTATGTTTGGGCTAGCCCGATCCTATTGTCTTTACTTTGGCCAACTTGAGTTTGATCTGATTCAGGTCATTTTTGCAATGACTGACCTTGTTTAGAAAACATAATAATAATAATTATTATTATTATTATTGATTCGGCCAAGAATTATTACGGACAAATAACAAAAAGAAAATATGACAATGTAACTCTACATGAGACAAGCAGTACAAGCATATGATGAAATAATGTCAACAACCCAAACAAGTGTAACTGTAAGCAAAGGCAAGGAGGTAAGAATAAAGGCAGCAATTATTGAAGAGATAAGACAATATATTAAAGACAAAAACAAAAACAAGACGATACCAAAATTAAGACGGCCAAGATTAATAAAAGTGAACTTAATCATTGTGACTCGGAAGCCTAGTATTAATCCAATCTTGAAATGCAACATTGAGATAAATATTATAAAATCTATGGAAGAGCAAAAATAAAAACAGCACACATTCAAAAATAAATAAGAAACATGAATAATAAAAGGCAAGTGTAATGGCACACAAATATTAAAATAAAACACAAACAAAACCGAACCGTATACAAATATAACATATTATTATGATGTCGGAAGGGGGGGGGGGGGGGGGGGTGGGGGGGGGGGGGGGGGGGGGGGGGGTGGGGGGGGGGGGGGGGGTGGGGGGGGGGGGGGGGTGGGGGGGGGTGGGGGAGGGGGGGGTTAGACATGGGGGATAAACACATGAGGGGGCGATGGACAGGGGGATAATAAACGGGGAGATTTATAGGGGGTGCGGGGATAGACAGTCAAGCGGTCAACAAAAATGGCCAAAGTACTTGAAATTCTAATCAACTAGAATTTAGAAAGTGGTCTCGCAAATAAACGAATAAACGATTAGGGAAATCTTAACAGTTGAAAAAAGTGGGCTAATTCCATTCCATAGACATGGAGTTTTTGTTGTTTTTTTCTCCATGTCTATGGTCATTCTTTAAAAAACCCGAATTTGACCTTTTAAATTTCACCATAACGACCTTCTTTCAGGCACCCGACCATTTTGATAGAATACCGCAGCGCGATTGGGGAAATCGTTGCGCAGATCAACTGATCGCGCCCAACATTTCTCCAGCGGCCATGCGCAAACAAATCAAGCAAAGCAGACCAACCTGGCGAAACGCCTCAAAAAGTTCCCCAAAACTCCAAGGTTCGGGAGTTAGAAGTGGCAGAACGCTCTCCATGTTGTCGTTCATAACATTAGGTTCACACCAAAATCAAAGGAAACTTGTCTAATATGACAATTCTTGAAAAAACGCTGCAATTTTGGGAGTTAAAAATATACGCTCTTCTGACGAAACAAGGAAACATTAGGGAGGTTGATTCATTCCAAAAACAATTTGAAGGTATACAAACTTCATTGGATAATTTTATTAAAATACATAAGACAAAATGTTTGCTCATTTATAAAAAAAACCGATTTTATTATAAATTTTAATGTATTTTGTTTCAACACATATTCAATGCAATTTCAAAATATTATTAATAAAGTGTACTTTTCCCGCTCCGTTTGGCAAATGACTTAATATCCTCCCCATAATAAAAAATGGTTTATTCCAAGAGTCAATGCGGGCCGTTTTTTAAACTCCAGCTTAGGTTTTTCCGGCTCCATCACCATGTGCGAACCGAAGCCCATTTGAGACGAGGCTGGAGTTTAGAAAACGGCCCCAATAGCGCCACCAATTGTCAATGTGTTGTTTGGCCGGCTAGCAAGTTGGCAACGCCTAAAATTAATTGGGTAATTTGCCCAAAATGTCATGGTAAATAAATGTGAAAATGTCAAAAATACCTTTAAAAACTACCGAAAAATACTAAAACGGTGCAAAAGCACCATACTCCTTGCTCTATGCTCACAGTATACTCATGGAGGAACCTTCTTATTCCTCCATATACTGGCAAAACATTAAAGGGGGCGTGGCGGGAGTTGAACAGAATTAACATAATTTAATATAAAACAAGGAGTCGTGTCCGATCCTAGGGGAAAACAATAATTTGCACAACCACTTCACTTCCGGCTTTCTTTCGTCGATCGCGCACTGAAATCAGGTGTTCCAATTTAATAGGCGTGCGTACCGCGATGAGCAGGCTGACAATAGGCTAGCATAGCAAACAATTAGCATAGCAAGCAAGCAAGCGCAAAGCCCGTTTAATCTATGACACGGCGCGCCTGATGCGCGTTTGGCTAGCCAGTACATGATCCGGTAGTTTAGAAACAGGCGGAAAAGACCGACAATTAGGCACATTTTGTGTTCCATTTCAGGAAAGTGATGTCAATCCGAAATGGGCCATGTTTTCCTATGTCGGTCATATTTTCGTTGATACTGTTTCAAGTCGTAAACGGTGGTAAGTAAAATATGATTATATTGCTGGATATGTTTTTGTCACTAAAAAAAACCTTAGTAAAGTAGGTCGAAGCCCCCTGTGTTTAGTGTGTGTCTGCTGTTCCTTGCTCTATGGTGTCACACTCACACAACATTTTCTCCATGTTTATATATAGTTGAGCAACATTTAATTTAACTGCGATTTTGTTTTTATATTTTTTTAATTTTTGGACAGGGAGATTGTACTATTATGATCGCTACTTTTTTTATTGTATTTTTAAACAAAATAAAAAATATCCAAGATTTGTTTTAAAAACATTTTTTGAATGACTGCTTTGAGATAAAATATGATGACAAAAAATGGCTTCAGGAGTGCAGATTATGAAATACTTAAAACCCACATTTTCTCAACATTTTGGTCTTTATTCATACGTTATTTAAATGAAAAAAATGACAATTTTAATTTTTTTAAATGATTTTTCAGAGATTGGTTATGGCGAACAGCTGTTTGGGACATTTCGTCTAAGTGAGTACGGGTCGTTTGGCGACGTGATGCTGTTTCATGTCATCATCCCCCCTCACTGTATAATAGCTACATGGGATATAGGAGTACTAAAAGACCGGTTCGAATGTCCGAAGACCAAAGTCAACATGTAAGTTACAATAAGTTGTCAGGATGGAAATGGCAAATGCTGGGCTCCATTTTTCAAATTTGATTCTTTTATAGTTTTAACCCTAACTCTCCCTGGCCTAGGGTGTGTGCAAAATCATATTGATTTTGAAGGATTGTGGACTGTTACTGTCAGGGTTAATGGGCCTTTGCTGTAATTTAGCCGGTTATCTACAATTTATGGGGGAAAAAAAGGAATTTTCTTAATTTACACAATATTTCTGAGTGCAATGGGAACAAAACTTGTTTAATGAAAATCAGAAATTCCATTTAGTTACCATACATCATGTATTAAATGTACACTAACAAAAATTAACATGTAAATTTAACCTGTAAAAATTAACCTGTAAAAATTAACATGTTACTTGTCTCACCTTTTTAACCAGTTCGCGCCGGGATTATTTTAACATCCCCGAACCGAGGCGCGTGATTGTTTTTAACGAAACTCGATTTGAGGCGGGTTCAGGCCGATGGTATCGGGAAGCACACATTTGCGGCCTTGCTTGCTGCTGACAGACATTTCCGGCCTGGCTCGTGACTTGTTTATGCGTGATCTGTTTTGAATCTGGGAAAACCTTGCGTGTATATACGTCCTCCGGCGTGAACCGGTTAAACAAAATCATACATTTGCAATATAATTTACAAACATAATGTCAATATTATTTCCAATTGAATTGTAAGATGTAAGGATTATTGCCTTTATTAGGCACAATTTTGTATCGCTATAAAAACAAAGTAAGAACCCATCCTCTGTCTTGGAAAATCTGCCTTCTGAACAAAAACAAAATCCTTTATTCTTTTTTAAAGGCCAGATGAGAAACCTGCAAATTTATTTTCACTTGGCCAACAAGTGGATACATTTCTTCTTCAAACAGTATTTTCAGTCAATACAAGTGGCTAAAGTTGTACAATTGTGCTTGATATTAAAATATTTACAGACAGGCCCGTAAGACACTTTTTTCAAAGGGGGGGCGTTTTCAACAACAACAAAAAAGTCAAAAAAAAAATTTTCTTCGGAAACACGCTCATTCTCTTATTTTAATGTTCCATTATGGTGTCATAGTTTACCTTTCTTGTTGGTCGACGCACAGAAATACCGGAAGTAGTTTTTGACATGATTCTACAACAATCTTAACAACCTTCCACCACCAGTCCGTTGACGAGTTGCAGCGTGTGATCACGTGACAAAACATGGTCACGTGTGTAAATAAGTGTACAAGGAAATGAGAAAACACCGTTTATTTCCCTTCTATCCTTTTAATTCCAAGTCGTGATTTGCATAAATAGACTAAGTAACACCGTTATGTCAGATTATTGTTTCAAAACCATGTCTTAATCAGTACTAAAAATCCGGGTTAAAAATCAACTGTCGTAGCAACACTAAAGCACATGTCCGTTCGTGCATAATAAGTATGCGCAGTAGTCTGTTTGCGCATTAATGACGTCAGCCTAGCCCTTAGTTGGAACTTTGAGGAACATTGTAGCAAATGCATAAATGGTGTTAGGAAGTTACAATGGATCAAACTGTAGAGACTACTACAAACTGTAGTTGCTTAAGTCAATTAGGTTGTTTCTCTCTCTGCTTTGAGTACTCATGTACAACCACAGACTTGGCTTTAATAAGTCTATCACCGTAAGACGTCACATGACATCGATATCCCACACACATTCGCACTCGGAAAACAACAAGTACAAATATCCTAACATGGAAACCCCGGCCATCTCGTTTGTTTAAACAAATAAAAACCTGAACGCACATCAGCAAATCTGTAATTTGGAACACAAATAACCCGCAGACGGGATTATTCCACCTACAATACATTATAACATTTGAAAAAAAACCAGCCACAACGTAGCCGCTATACTCATAAACAAAGGGCCGACAAAAACATATTTGTCCAAATACCGCACACGGTTTGACCATATGTTTCTTTTTCAAACACAAAAAAAAACGTCTCTTTCCATCACCGCACACGGTTAGATGTTTTGATTTTTTCTTAAACAACTATCAAAAGATAGAAGAAAAAATTATCTAAAAGCCCATACCTCATTTAACTATTTTCCAAAATAGGAAAATATAAATAATGGCTTTTTCAAACAAAAAACAAACACACTTTTAGCCCAAATCCACAACATGAGTTCACAACCCATGCTCTGTTTTCCGCTCTATCGCATCCGAGCACCCATTGGATAATAAGATGACCAATCACAACACGGTATCATCCACCGGGCCACGCCGTTTTGCACGCTACCCATCTTACGTACGCAAACTGTACATATATACCCCAGAGAATACCAACAAAACCAGGGAAACATCCCTCCTAAAACATCTCATCAACCAAAACGAACCAAACGGTTTTTCTTGCCTACAATGTGCCCCACAATCCGAATATATTCATTATATTCATATACAATTTCCGCATAGGAAAGCCATGGCAAGAAATAAACCGAAAAAAGGTAACAATGAGATCACTTAACCAACAAATATCAAACCTCTTCTCTGGCAAATGCGAACGCAAAAACGCCAATTCCAATCAGCAACCGAGCCATAAACAACCGGACCGTAACAATTAAAACACCAAGCAGTAAAAAAACACAGTTGTAACCCAACATACTGCTCTCTATACAAGAGAAATAATACGGACCCAATATAAATAATATGGCTAAGTTCCAAATACCTGGAATTCACGTTCATTGATTGTAACCACACCAAACCCACACACCTTGCGAGTTAGACCCGATTCCTTACCATGGAATCACCTACCTGCAACTGACGAGTGTCATAACAGTAAAGACACGAAAGCACTGCTATTGCTAACACAAGAGAATTTGCGATTACAATTCTCCCCTCGCACCCCAAATAAAATCACATTTGATTTATCTTATACCATACGGTCATCTAGTCTTTAGTGTTCGCCCACTCCATTTATTTCGGACATAACGGGCCTAGACTATTTCGTGCTTAAATTAAGCCATACAAGTCACAGAGAGAGGAATGTCACTGGATGGGAAAGCGCCATCATTCTCTTAACCAAAAACGCAATTTTTACCTTAAAAAAAAAAAAAAAAAAAAAAAAGATTTTCAAAGGGGGGGCGTTCGCAACCGTCGCCCCCCCCATCTGACGGGCCTGACAGATTAATTTGTATAATGTTTTTCCATTTCAAAAGATGAGTTCCATTTCAAAGGATGAATTCACAACTTCTATTGTGTTCAGTTTTCTGCTGTATTTGTGTTCTGTTACATTCTTAAATGCACTTGATTAAAAATGTCCTGGCCGAAAATTCAAACGTAATTGGCCATACCTTAAATCTTGTTTACATTCACTTTGTTGTTGTTTGTGTTTCAGAGCCATCCAGCCCGGGAGCCTACCCTTACCTAACCCTTACAACACCAGCTTCCCTCCCCACACCAACACTCAGAGCCAACGCAATCTTAACCTCATCACCATGATGTCCGACCAGCCCATCAGATTCAGCATTGGGACGCCATCGGCCGGGGGCTGGTACATGATGGCGTTTCTGCCCAAGGGCGGGGACGGTAAGATCGAACAGCAGGTCAGTACTGTCTTGCAGTCTTCCCACAATCCTTCATTTACCAATGCTGGCCTCGTCGCTGCTTGCACATTTCAACCAGCGCGCTTTGTAAATTTTATGTAAAGCCGTGTCCGATTGGCTATTGGCTGTTGTCTAGGTGTGTTCGCCCTTATAATTGCTCGTAAGCAGGCTGACAACAGACTAGCCATAGCTCTGAAAGCCCGTTTCGGAAGCCCGTTTCTTCACTATTGACCAGTAAGGAAGGCAGCTGCAGCTAGCGTGTGTAAAATTTAAAAAAAAAAAAAAAAAAATTTATTCTTCAGAATTTGAACAAAATGACTGTATTACATGTATGTTCTTTCCCTTTATTTTGGTTAAATTTTCAACATCTGATTAATAGAATTGGATATTTCAAGGCTCGTTGATTTCATTGTTTGAATATTACTTTCCAAATATACTTAAAATATTGCGGTTTTGGTTTTTAAATTGACAATGTATCTTGTGATAATTCAGAATGTTGGTTTTATTGCTTATTTCAGTTCCATTTAATTTGTTGTATTAAGTATACATTTAATTTTAATCACCCCTCCCTCCCCCCCTCAAAAAACCCAATCACTATTAGAATTGCGATAAGACAAGCTGCACTCAAAATTATGTGGAAATTATAATTGCATGCATGTGGGTATGTGCAATGTACAAGTGAATTGTATACCTACATGCAATATCACAGCTTCAGTTATAAAAAAAAAACATCGCGGATGGTAGAATCAACAGATTGGGGTCAAATTCCACTTTTAGTGAGTGTAACTATTATAATATTGTGAAGAAGGCACGCCCTTATGGCCATAGCTGCGGCAATCCATGGCATTTTAGCAAGGGAGAAGCTTGTATTGGTGTACATGTGTTTTGTCTACGGGGGAATTTGTACAGATTTTGAATGCAAAAACACAGCAAAATCATTAAAAATCATTTTTGTTCATACATGTATTTATCATTGTTTATTTATTAAGCCATAGTTTGTACAAAACCACTGATATTACAATTATTACAATTCACAATTATTTTAACATGAACCAGCCTGTGTAACTGTTTGTTGAGTGCTCTCTCAGACAAAATTAATTATTTTTGATAATGTATAAATAGTGGGGCGGCTTAGCCCCCCCAAAAAGGTCGATTGTGCACTTTCCCTTAAAAGCATGAAACTTGGCACATAGTTAGAGTAACACAATACAAGGATTTTTAGTCCAGGGGCCACCGGAAATTGCACCCCGTATGGCGGCCATCTTGGATTTCAAAATGGCCGCCATTGTGGATCTGTTTTGTTGAATATCTCCTTAACTGGTAGAGATATCGAGACAGTTGAAACGCCTATACCCACATTTTAGGGGTCTAGGAATCCATTGGTGACATAAAAGTTTGAAAATTGTGGCCGCCATCTTGAATTGCAAGATGGCCACCATCCACAAGCTATTTTGCTCAATATCTCATGATTTTAAAATTTTTGAAATGAGATGGCACTATCCCATTCAGTGACACTCCCTTTCTCTTGACTTGTTTTGGCTTAAAATGGATTTTAAGCATGACTTAGTCTTTGCCGGTTATGTCCAAATTAAAATGTATATTGGGTGGACATAAGAGATTGAGTGACTTTAGTTGGTTGGATAATCAGATGTGATTAGAGGTGCGAGCAGAGGATTATGTTTACAAATCCTCTTGATAGCAATAGCATGCTTTCGTGCCTTGCTGTAGCACTCGTCAGTTGCAAATGGGTGATTTAAAAAGAATCGAAGCTGACTCGCAGAGAGGTTGTGGTTGGGATTGGGTATATTCCAATCATGTAAGTTTGGATTGAGCCATATGTTTGTTAGTCGGTTTCAGATTGTTCCTCCAGTAAGGAGAGCAATATGTTGAGGGTTTCGTCTGGTTCAGTAGGTTGTTCGAAAAAGCCAGAGTCTGTTGGGAGTGGTTCGAGCTTTTGCTTTTGATTTTAGAAATGAGATGGCACCATCCCACCCAGCGACACTCCCCCTCTCCCGACCCGTTCCGGCCCAAAATGGACCCCAAGCATGACCCAGTCTTCTCCGGCTACGTCCAAACCAAAATGCACATTGGGCGGACACAAGAGACTGAGCGACTCCAGCCGGTTGGACAACCAGATGTGACTAGAGGTGCGAGCAGAGGACCACGTTTAGAAACCCACCCCCCCCCCCCCCCCCCCCCCCCCGACAGCAACAGCATGCTTTCGCGCCCCGCTGCAGCACTCGTCAGCTGCAAATGGGTGACCCAAAAAGAAAGAAAAAAAGCTGACTCGCAGAGAGGTTGCGGCTGGGACCGGGCACACTCCAATCATGCAAGCTTGGACCGAGCCACACGTCCGCCAGCCGGCTTCAGACCGCCCCCCAGCAAGGAGAGCAACATGTTGAGGGCCTCGTCCGGCTCAGCAGGCTGCTCGAAAAAGCCAGAGTCTGCCGGGAGCGGCTCGAGCCCCCGCCCCCGCTGTGGCAGCTCAGCTCCCACCAACCTTTCCCGAATGCTCTGGGCCCCCTCGAAGGCAACAAAAGGAGGCCTCGGAAAAAGCTCCGAGAACACCCGACTGCCCTCGATCAAGCTCCAGTGCCTGCCAACCGCTCTCCACATGTCACCGCGATCCATGGCTGGGCTGCAGGTGGCTGCGAAGACAAGCGGAGCCCGTCCTGCTCCCTCTCCATCCCCTGCGCTGTGCACCAGTCTCGATCGGTCGGCACGTGAGACCCCGGCTGCTGCCGCTCCGACTTCACCGGAAGTGCAGCCTCCCGTGCAGAGTGCAGAGCTCCGTTGCAGATGACCAACATGTCGCCTCCACAGCGCCACCATGCAAGGATGCCACCCGCCCCCTGGACCACTTTGCCCTCGAAGCCGTGCAGGGCGACGTCACAAATTTCAGGGCCTGATGCGGAGCCCACCGCACAACCAACCCTCCGGAGAAAGAACCCACTCCCGAAACGGAAGCAGCCGCGACCGAGGATGAGTTCCAGAAGCCCCCAGATGCAAATTGAAGGTGGTTCCGCGACTGGGCGGCAACGGCCTGCGCCCTCGAGGGCACCGCAAACACATTGGACCGCCCCCGCCTGTCGGACACCGGTGCACATAGAAACAACATCCATACTCGCGACCAGGACATCCCGCGAAAAATGTCCCTCCTCCAGCCCGCGCAAAACGTCCGCCGTATCGCGGACACATGTGGGCCGCGCGGCCACCATGGGAAGAAGGAAGCAGTCTATGCACTCTGAAACCCCCGCCGTAGGGCCAGTACAACCACCCACAATTGGACGTCCAACAAAAGGCTCCCCCGGTGGCGGTGCCCCGCGCACCTTGGGGAGAAAACACATGGCCGGACACTGACAGCTCCGCAGAAGTGGGCCGAGGCACCTCAGAGCATCGCTGCCGATGCGCCTGCCGCCTCTCACCTCCACGAGTGTGCCGCGAACCATCTCGGCCTCCAAGCACTCTTCCAGCGTTGCACCAGGGGACGACTCAGGTCGCCAGCCTGATGGCGGCCCGAAAGGATGGCCCCTGGAGCGCCCATCACGCACCAAGAATGCAACTCCCAGCCTTCGACTGAAGGCACTCACGCCACCTACAAGCGCCCCGCGGCCCGGCCCAGCAGGAGCAGGCACGAAACCTAAACCCCTTCCCAAAGCAACTGCTTCGGTCCGCGACAGTGCCGCCCCGGATAGGCCTGCCACGAAGGACCGGCACCGCTCCGCCAGCGAGCGCAAATGACTGGATCCGGCTCGCCCGGCTCTCGATCCGCACCCGCCCGAGAAACGGCCAGACCTCGACCGACCAAGCGATCCCTCAGCTTTCCCGTCGAGTTCTCCTCCCGCCACGGCAGCCAAGAGACCAATGGCCCGGATACAACAGACAATGCAGGATGGGCCACATTCCAGTTCATTTATTACAGCCACCATACAATAATAAGGGCAAGATGACGGACCCACCTCCCCCGAGAAGGCGTGGCAGCCCCAAAAAGGACTGCTCGGCCCCGCAGTGGTCAGATATCGGCTCAGGGCTGTCGCCCCCTCCCGACGCCCCCGGTGGGCCGACAGGGTCCCGTGAAGAAGCTCAGGAGCCTCCGAGCGGCAGAATGGTCCCGACCCTGGAAACCCCCAGCAAGCCCTTCCTGCGCCGAGCGTCCGGCGCCGGCGAGCCGGTCCCGGGCGACTGGCAGCCGGTGCGTGCACCCCTCCAGCGAGATTCCCGCGAACAGCAACGATGCTCCCCTCCGGAGACCGCTCCAACGATCCCGGAACGAACCCTGAAACCTCAGAGATCGGCGCAGATGCGGCGGCCACACGTCTACCTTGATACAGGGTGGCGGCGTGCCAGCCTCGACCGACCGGGAAAGGAGCCGCACCTGGCGGGCGATGCGCTCCCCGGCAGCCGTCAAAGCGCTGGCGCCTTCCGCCAGGAACCTCACCCGTTTGAACCCCTCCTCGGACAGTCCGCGCGAGAACGCGGCCGGCCCGGTTGCCGATGCAAATGGGCCCAAGTCCAGCTCGCAGGAGAGGAGAATACCCCTAAAACGTGGGTATAGGTGTTAAAAATGTATTGATATCTTTACTACTTCATGAGATATTGAGCAAAATAGCTCGTGGATGGTGGCCATCTTGGAATTCAAGATGGCGGCCACAATTTTCAAACTGTTATGTCACCAATGGATTCCTAGACCCCTAAAATGTGGGTATAGGCGTTTCAACTGTCTCGATATCTCTACCAGTTAAGGAGATATTCAACAAAACAGATCCACAATGGCGGCCATTTTGAAATCCAAGATGGCCGCCATACGGGGTGCAATTTCCGGTGGCCCCTGGACTAAAAATCTTTGTATTGTGTTACTCTAACCATGTGCCAAGTTTCATGCTTTTAAGGGAAAGTGCACAATTGATCAGCTAAGCCGCCCCACTAAAAGGGGTTGTGGAACCTGCGACCTCCAGATTACCGTTCCGGTGCTTTACCAGCAAAGCATCGTCCAGATTAATGTTGGCAGTTCCCCGTTTTTGTCAATGACTTTTTTTGTCCAAGGGTTAATATCTTTGTCGAACTTTGAACATTTTTTATAAAGCACTTAATCTGTTAATGTTCGTTGTTGTTACTTAAGAAAAAAAATATGATAAGCGGTTATAAATTGTATTCAATTTCACCCTTTGTGCTTGCAGGGTTTGGGGGGCCAACCCTGTTACTATTACATCCAGATGGGCGTGTCTTACTGGCAGGAGAAAGATATACAATCTCTCACTACACACTCAAGAATGACAGTACAGTTATCGTCGGAAACAAACACCACGACAGTCTTTTACAGGTAGCTTTTAGTAAACAAAAACCCAACCCCTAGGTCCTCTGGCTGGGAACCATCCTCAATCCTGCAAAATCCGCCAATTTCCACCCTGTAAAAAAATCGTTTCAGCCAGCCTTCAGTGCTGCACACTGTCTTACTTAAATTCTCACAATGATGAGCTTGGAATCAGGAGTACTGCAACTGTACTTCCAAGAGCTTAGTTGAGGTCTTGAGGGCGAAGCTCAAGTGTTGTGAGTACAGAACAAATGCCAAATGAGGACTTATGATGCTGCGGACATGGGTGAGTATCAATGACAAATATTCCTGAAAGCCTGCAGAAGTCCTACTTTTGACTTAAAAATGTTGATCCTACTGCTTTACTTTTTTAATCTGGGTCGGCTTAAATGCATATCTGATAAAACAATAGAGATCCAAGTGTTATTTCGGTATGGCGGCTATTTACTGAAAAATTATATAATTGATTTAAATGGGTTTTATATTTAAAAGAAATTATATCCAAATTGCAGGATCTGTGTTTGATTTTGTTTTATACTCTGTACAATGCAGGTTCTACGTTTCACCCTTGACCAAAACTCTGGTCGTCTCCTACCAAGATTGCCAGGTCGGGTCAGAGGTCAACGAAACTGAGGTCGTCCCTTGTCCCGTCGAGTTCCGAGTCCGACCCAACGGGCTGCCCAATGTGAGGTACACTCCGCCGGCAGTCTGCGACTACAACGCTTCGTGTTCAGTGCGAGTCGGGGAACCGGTGGCAGACGTATGGTACTACGTCCGCATAGATTTGTTGTCACTGGACGGACCGAGTCTGGTGAACTTGAGTATCGGAATAGAGGAACAAAGTAGGACATTTTCTTAAATGGATTTTCCAATTTTCAATGAATAATAAAACAAGAAAAAAAAAAAATGAGTGTAGAATTTAAAACTGCCAACAAAATTGTTTATTTCAAATTTGCCCAAAACTTTAGAAGATAAACTGTATATTTGTTAATTTACCATTTCAATAAATAAATATTTAGGTGATAAATGTAGTTTTGCCTTATTTACATTAAAAAAACCAAACCTTTAGTTTCAATCTTTTGCATTTGACAAATTTTCATTTCTTTTCTTTCTAGAGTGCTCGGAGGAAAATGGAAAATTTTACAGTTTTTCTCCGGAGAACGCGAATTTCCAAACTTTGTTAGTGAGCCCAAACTCCAGCCTCGCCTACTCCCAGTGGAACAACTCTGATAACCTCGCGGCATCCCTCAATCCTGCCTTGGATGAAAACGACCCCCAAATCGACCCCTACTACCCCTCCGACTCATTCCCCCTCTCGGACTATCTGACTTCCCAGAATCGCTCTGTTTCCCCCACTTGGTGTCCACCGGTCGTATCGTTGTCCTCCGTCCGGTTCGGGGGTTCGAGTCCCTTCAAGGCATTCATCCTGAACACCCCTAACGCTACGGACGGGGTGAAGGTTCCCACCGACGTTCCGGTCATCATGAGCTTTGAGTTGGATCTACTGCAGGATATTGGCGGCAACTTGATTATTCAGGCGGACGTCAACAAGGAAAAAGAGGTTTTAAAAAAAACCCATAATTTTTTGTTTTTGGAATTTTTTTTAGGCTTGGCTAGTGGTAAGCTTGGGCTAAAACTGAGAGAAATCTAAAACTACTTTTGAAGTTGAACAACGAAATTGAGTGGAGAGGGGTTTGAACCTGTGTTTTCCAGATTGCCATTCCGGTGCTCTACCAACTGAGCTACCCAGCCCTTTGTTGGCAGTTCTCTTGTCAATGAGTTTAATTTGTTCAAGGGCCACTATTCAGAGCCATACACCAGTATATGCCGTGTAGCCAGGGTTCAAGATGTAATGCTAGCTACATCAGCATTTCTGCAAATCCAGTAAATAATAATTTGTTTTCACAGATTTAATTTGTTGCTCTTTGAATAAGCCCAATCGGAACACAAAATAAACCGAAAAATCCAGTGTCTGAAACATTACAAACCATAGATTATTTTTGTACTTTGTGAGCTCAGTAAAATAAACCTAAAAATATATTTCAATTGTTTATCCATCATCAAGTAATGGTCAAGAAGATTAAAGACTAGGATTTGTTTATCATTTCTCTAAATCCTGAATTACCATGCGCCAAAAATCTAATCTAATTAAAAATCTAATTTTTAAGATCAATTTGCACATTTGGCAAACCATACTATGCGAATCTGACTACATGTACCACTTTTTATTTATTATTTCCGAGGAATAATTATAACCATTTTAACAAAATGTCCAGGTGGAATATAACGAGGAACCGTCCGTCATCCTCTGTCTGCATAAAGGCGCTATGCCACCCCTCAACGGGACGCAGATATCCTGCGACCCAGACTACAGCGTAATGTTTACCAGTAATACCTCCCTGTCTACATTTCCCTGGATCGTACCATTCCCAGCACCGGGGGTGTGGTACCTGTCATTGGAGTCGCAGTGCAAATCCAGTGCAGGGTACGTAATTAGATTTTGATTAAAATATTTTTGCATAAACTCCCAGAATTGTTTAAAAAAATTGTTATATCTTTCTCTCTTTAACTTTTGTTTGAAAAAGAACAATATTCAAGTCCTACATTTCAGATTAATTATTTCATGTAAACCTTGTAGAGATGTTCATATCTAAGTAATGCAAGTTAAGGTTTAAAAATGTAATGAAAGTTAAATTTGTTTCTGTATAAGACTTATTAACACTGCCTTTTTCTAAATCATGCCTTTTTCTTCAGTTTAGCCTCTAGAACACCCAGCAGGGTGGATATGTGCGCATTACAAATCTTATTATTATTATTATTATATTCAGTTTTTTTTTAAAATTGTTTATCATCTTTGGTTACATGTGGCTGAGTTTGTGACAAACTTGTGATTTGCTTATGACTTGACTTATGACTTGCTTACGACTGGACTTGTGATTTGCTTACGACTGGACTTGTAATTTGCTTATGACTGGACTTGTGATTTGCTGGACTTGTGATTTGCTTATTACTAGACTTGTGATTTGCTTATTACTAGACTTGTGATTTGCTTATTACTAGACTTGTGGGTTGCTTACTACTGGACTTGTGGGTTGCTTACTACTGGACTTGTGGGTTGCTTACGACTGGACTTGTGATAGACTTTTGAATGACATGACATATTTCTTGTTCTTCAGCATAACGGTGCCTTGTAACACGACCACCTACGTCATTCTAGACATCAGTCTATTCGGCTGCATTGATAACTGTGGTAAATACGGCTCATGTCACAGCTCCATTGACATGGGCATAATCTACTACTACTGCAAATGTTCACGAGGTAATAACCCCCTCCACCCCAGTCCCCGCCCATCCCCTTCTCTATCACCCTAGTGTACAATATTTCATAATATTTGTTTAATTTTAATACAACGTGGTTTGAGGATGATAGCTGATATTATCTCCCCGAGGTATCGGAAGTTGATAAACTAGTTCCCAAAGCAAAGCCAATTGCAAAGGAACTGGTTTATCAATAGGTTTGTTTACGTATGTGACAGCTGTTTTACGCCCCATATAAACAATGACAATAACAACATGGGGAATCTCCAACGTGGGGCTGAATAGCCCAGTTATTTTCTTTATTCATTCTTATCTTGCATTTTGAAGTAATCATTATCACTTTTAAATTTAAGATGAAATAACAAAAGTGACCAAAGTTGGTTTTAAATCCTGACCCCTAAAATGACATACCTATGCTTTGCCAATTCTTGGTTGGTAGAACACTGGTACAGTATTCAAGTGGTTCAGGGTTCGAACACCAGTCTATGTATCCTCTCCATGCTCCTACAGGGTACCGTGGCTGGGGATGCACAGACGATTCCGAGGCGTGGTCGCAAGGCTACTTCTTGAGCAGGGTCCTACTGCTCACACTCAGTAACATCTTCTTCATCTTTCCGTGCCTGCTGGCCCTCAAGCGCCGCCATTTTGTCCCCGCCATCTCGTACTTTTGTACGCTGATCTTTTCGTCGGTAAGTTTGATCAAAGCTGTCAATGGCTTCTCGGCTTGCGGTCGGCTTGTAACATGACGTTATATTGAGTTCCTTCGCGATGAAGGATTTTAAAACTTTGAGGAAGATAACATTTGTTGTTTCTCACTTGCAGTTCTACCACTCCTGCGACGCAGGCAGCCTGTGCATCATGTCCTACAATACATTACAGTTCTGCGATTTCTTCTCGGCATTCATGTCCATTTTCCTGACGTTGATCACCATGGCTAAACTGCCGACGCCGCTCAAACAATCGCTGGAGATTCTAGGTCAGTCAGGCGTTACTCCGAGTGATGAATTTTGATTTGATGAATTTTGTTTACAGCAGAATAACCCTCTAATGTCGGTGTTGTTTGTTTCAGGTGCATTTGGCATGGCCTTAGGAACCAGTTACAACCGGTTCAGCATATGGGCTGCTGCCGTTCCAGTGGGAGTGGGCCTTGGGGTCCTGCTAATATCATGGGTGAGTCGTTGGTTCCAAAATCACAGTTGAGGTCGACTTGAGGCCGACTTGCCTCTGTTTGAGGCAAACTTGATTACAACCATGTTGTTGTTTTTTCCCTGATTGTAGGCACGCCGTTGGTTCAAACGTCGCCGTTGCTACCCCACCACCAAGTGGCGCTGGCTGTTCTTCATCTTGCCCGGCGCCGCAGTCATTGTCACCGGTCTCTGCCTCTTTGCCTTCCTGGAAACTAGCGCCAACTACCAGTACGTCCACAGCGCCTGGCACGTTGCCATGGCGATCGGCATACTGTTCCTACTCCCACCCCGAGAACGTAATGATAAACAACACTACACTCACATGTCTGAACTGGTGGACATAAACACACTGAACTCGGAGCTAGTTTTGCATGATGACCCCGGCTACTAACTCTTGAAATTTGACCTTTGAATATTTTTATCTTGACCTCTGACATCAATAAAAATATGGCCTTACAAACCTCAACCCTTTTTAAAGAGGAAAATTGGAATTACTCTGTTCCTGCATTGTAAATGTGTAAAGCAACTTTTGAAAAGAAAAAAAAGTAGAGTACAATTTATAAGTTTGATGTTAAATTGTATTTGTTTTATTAAAATATATAGATGGAAAGTTGGAAGCCTTGTTAATGGTCCAGATTTGTAATAAACTGGCCACTCCGTGTGATTGTCTACGTGTGCAATTTACAATACCGAGTGCAATATTCCGGCCATCGTTAACACGGGTTTCTGTAGATGTGACTGGCTGTTCCGGTTCCAGTGTGGTTATGTCAGTCAGTAGGCTGTTCCGTTTTGCATGCTTTCATTGTTTTGTCACTGGATTGAGGCTAAAGTGATTGGCACTAGTTTTTGTTGTGACTTCTCTTCCACCAATTCACATGCACCAATAAAATTAAAAGTGATCATTGAACATTTTAATTGCCAGGCAGAACTGCATGAAAGCTACATCCACAAAGCAGTGGTCACTAAATCTGCTAAGAGTCTCAAATGATTAGCAAAACACTATTAACACTCGCATTGTCTATAAATCCATTTGCTTTGTCATACAGTACAAACTTTGGTGATTGCTGTGTTCATGTTTAGTGCCCTAGCTGTGAGGCTGTGGATTCAGTCTTAAATTGTAACTCGGACAATATTTACCGATTCAGGATATGTGTAAATTTGCTGATTATTTCTTATTATTTAAAAATTAAAATTACTGCATAACAATTTTGTTGTTTATTTTTTAAGAATTGCTTTTTATAAATTCATTTGTATGTATATATGTGTACGAAAAAAATATTATAGTTGTTAAATTTGTACATCTTTCTTTCTTATAAACTTGCACAAAAATCTTTCATTTGTCAGCAGATAAAAAAATATTTTTGAAAAATATATAACACCCGCAGTAGTAATACAGATGCGCGTTTTTGTTTTTATCTTTTGTGTTTTTGTTGTGGTTTTTTGTTGCAGAGCCTGATTCCCATGGTTACAGTCATACGATCGGAGGTCAAATTGAGGATGACCTACAGAATCTCTGATGCCTATTTCCCAGTCACTCACTGCATGTTAGCTTGATTCATAACAGTTGAATAACAGATTCAAAACCCTGCAAGTTCATCACAAGTGATTCAGTCTCAATTATGTATAGCTATTCAAATGTGGGGGAATGGGGTTCGGGTTCGTGGCTCACGATCAGAGGGTCAGGGGTTCGCTAGTTTGCTGGCTATATCTTTTGTCCTTGGGCAAGCCACTTTACCCCAACTTGTCTCTCTTAACTCGGGAGTATAAATAGGTACCGGTCTTAGCTAGGGAGTAACCTTCGATGCACTAGCATCCCATCCAGGGGGAACATAAATGTTCTCGGTCGTTTCATGCTAGAGAAACCAGAGTTAAATCCCGTCCTGATGAGCCATGTTGGCTAGGGACAGACTGCTTTGCATTTGTTCAACCAGTTACATGTGACTAGCTTTATGAAAGGACTTGTGACTGGACTTGCAGGGACTCTAATACAACTCTGATTCATGAACGCACCAACTTTATGAATAAAAACCATCTCGCCCAATATATTATGCTAACTTTTGTTTGTTTGTTTTTTAGTTGTGTGACTAAACTCCGTGCTAAAGTTGGATAATTCCCCTTTAATATTGTTTATTTCCTCTGCAGGCGCAGCTACCTCAATGTCACATGACTGTTTAGACCAATTAAATCACATCTATCAAGACACAATAGAACAAATGTCACTGCATGATGCACTTGCTTTTGGTTTTCATTCTGTTGGCTAAAATGCTGAGAAATCATTCTAGAACTATTTCCATCTACATGTAGCTTTGCAATCAACCGTTTTCCATGCTATGTCATAACTATATGCTTATTTTGTGCGGAAAAGTATTGAGACCAAATGGATTGCTCAAGAACACAACATCAAGACAGGATTCAAACTTGGATGCCGCCTGGCTACAAACTTGTCCAAACAATTCCGCAATCATTTTCACGCTTTGTTTTCCATTACTAAGAAACCAGCAATTTATGGAATGTTGGTTTTGACTGCTAATCACTTTGCAGGGGTCAAAGTTGAAAGTGCAGCATTGACCTTGCCTGTGGACGACAGTGCTACCTACACGCAAGCAGTCTTTGACCATATCGACTTACACGAAGAGCAAGCCAATTAATATATGTGCGGCAATTGATATAGGGGGACTGTTAAAAGTATTTTTAACGGTGAAGCAGTTAATATATTAGTATTGATGAATTTATGCATGTACATTTTAAGTGGAATAATACGGAAACAAACGTGCTAAAAATAGTGATTTTAACTTTATGCACATATTGTGGGCAGTGCAGTCACAAGGAATATCCACCATAAACGCGTGTACAAATATTGTGTAGCTTAATTTTTTTGCAATATTCTGTGTACAATATTAAGAAATATTTTAGAAATAGTGCAAATTGTTGTTATTCTTTAGCACCTTTAGTCATTTTGTGTATATTGTATTTCTTCCTAAATGAATCCACCAATATAGGGACTTTAGTTTATTAGAAAATTATGTATGTTAAATGAACTGAAAATTCACTTCACAAGTTGAAAGCCCGTTGTTTTGGGTTTTTTCGTGTTTTTCTTTCTAGTTAAAGGTAATTGAATGGGGAGGTGTATGTGTATATTTGCTAACTATTTCCTGTTGTACTTTATGTAAGTGTTTTCAAATATCCGGCTTTTTATAAATGTTGTTACAATCCACACAATTGTTTATTTGAGAACCATAGTTGTTTCTACCCGGCTGTAAAGTACAATGTAATCAAAATATGTACATGTAAAATTTGTTATCTTTTCTCCCAAAAGTTAGAAAACCACAAAACAGTAGTTTTTAAGGCCTTTGATTTATATTTCATGCAGATTTATTTTCTGTTTACTTCTCTCACTCAAGACATGTATATACAGTTGCACAAATTATTTAAAAAAATGCCAAATTTACAATATATTTTCCTAAAGCTGTAAAAATTTAAATACCATGTTTTCTTTAAAATAAGTTAACACTACAGTCTGCCCACTATATGTATGTATGTACAAGCTTAGTGGAATTATAAAATGTAGCATAAAATCACCACAATCGGAGCATGTACAGTGCGTGACACAAATGTTGCTGCAAAGAGGCTTTTTTTCGCAGTACGTTTAGGGTAAAAGTTGACACACGTTGTGACAAAAACTTAGGTTCGTTTTGTAAAATTCACATACAATGATTATTGTAACGCATTGTTGTTCACGATGGTATGGTCTGGCCGCAACCCTGATTTGCCTGGGCTCTGTCAAAATAATTGCGGCGCGAACTTGTGTCAGTAGGTTGTTTTATGAGCCACATGCTGATTCCAGTTGTTCTTCGTCGCGAGTTGGTCGCCAGATGTTAACACACAGATCACTGCCCCCTGCCGCTAGGACGTTGTTGTTGGTATGAATGGCCGAGAGGGAGGTGTGGTGCTCGATGGTGTGAATCAAGGAAGGATCGTGATTGGGCTCGTGAATCTGGGGGGGGAAAAAACAGCGAAATAAGACAGAAAGGCAGTTTTGGGGCGGTACAGGGCGGTTCAAGAAGCCTTAAGAGGTTTACTAGGCTTTTCCCAAATCTTGTCATAAGAGAGTCAATGTACCTACCTTAATGGTGCGATCTGTGGAGCATGTTATCACTGATCCCAGGCTGTGTAGGATACCGGTTACTTTGCTCTCGTGGCCGACATCATATGTCTGAAAGAAACAAAGCAAATCTTGTCGTAAACCCTACTTCTTAATTTAATTGAAGCAGGAACAATGTGCTGTCCATGCGTTGGCATGAAGAGATTCGCAGGGTTGCCTGAGTGGGGTTCGAACCAACGACCTCCAACTTCCAAACCGGTACAAGTAACTGAACGTGGTACTCCTTTTGTATCCTTGCAAATTCGGTGGTTTAGTGGTTAAGACGTCTGGACTAGCAAGCAGGAGGTCGTAGGTTCGAGTTTATAAAAACAATCTTTTTGTTTCTCACAAGATCCCGACATCACTGATATGGTGATAAAAAAAGCAGAACAAATATGGAGGATATATAATGTGGATGAATATCGGGTCAATTGTGACTTAAGCATACCTGCACGATGTCAAATTTTCCTTGGGTGGGATCAATGACGTTAACTTTACCATCTTTGCGACCGACCCAGAGCTGACCCAAGCCGTAGGACATGCACATGGGGAACTTATCCAGCTGAGAATTTAACAAATTAGACAACAAAGGAAATATGTGACCTGTTCCAACAAAACCAGGACAAAGTCGCACAATGTGTTTTGTCACAATGTACTCCTGAAGTCATTTCGGGATGGATTTTACCATTTTAAGGTTTTAGGTTTTCCTAAGTCACTCACTATTAATCTACAATCTCCTCAAATTTGAACAAAATCCGTCTACCAGGAGTGTGTTTTTTTGTCAATTTTGTGAAACATTTGTGTATAGAAATAATACGCTTTTCTGAACTTCAAAGCTGGTTATCTCATAATTAGGTTGTCAGGGTTTTATCACCAAATCCAGACCCCAGGGAAGATAGGGTGGGGGTACATACGTAAATGATACATCATTTTAAAGCTTAGAACCTAGAGAATTTGAAAAAAGCAAAATCTGAAAAACTAAAAAGTCGACTTTGTCCGGGTTTCGTTGGAACAGGTCACATATAATAGATTTTATTAATTTTTTGTGTCATTTTTAACACAATTTGCATTTGATGATCATGTCATCGTGATGTCACTATGTGCATTTTATGGTCCAATTATGAGACGCGTGTGTTCAAACATGACAAAAAAGAGTAATAAAAAGGTGAAAAAAACAAATTAACAAACAAAAAGTGTTTGAGTTTCGAATGATCAGTCTTTAAGAATGCCCCAGTCATACATGTTTCGTGTGGGAAAACTAGAAATATTACCTTATGGATCTATAGGGTCAGGGATATCACAAATGTTTAGAAAGCAAAGATTGATAATCTTCATATTCACTTTAAAACTTCATAAAACTCGCGTCTACATTTTTCTTGAGGTCACCTTGATTTTTTTCAGCAGTTTGCCCGCCCTTCGGTCGAAGATGGCTATCGTCATGTCTTCGCTTCCTGAGACGATGTAATCGCTGTCCGACGCTAAACACAGGACCGGCATCCTGTGTAGCCGCAGTTTGCTGGTGCTGGATTGGTTACCATCTGTCGGAAAAAAAAGAAGAACAAAAGTCAGATTTGTAGCAAATAGTTCGGGCGCGAACTGTGGGTAACCATAGTTCCACTAACGTCACTCAAACGCAGGATGGTTGGACTATCTAGTTGACTATTTGGAACCGGGGCACGGTTGCCGCTGGTTGACAATAGGCTCTTTCCATAAGAAAACATGGAGAGATCCAGTGACGTGGAAAAAGTGATGGCAGTAGTCGAACGGAGGGAAAGGAAGCAAGTGAAAATCTGGCAGGCCTAATGTTTTCGGACCAACATAACTAACATTATGACTTATCCTATTTATATGCGAGGGAGAATAGTGCAATACCCATCTCATTTATGTCGTAAATGTAAACAAAGCGGTTGCCATCTTTTCAACAATAGTTAGACTAGAGTCGCTCGAGCAAACTGCATTTGAGCATGCGCATTGGTAAAGCAGAGACTGACTAAATGGTTGATTATAGTTCGCGCCCGAACTTGCTCTTTGTTGTAGACAAGTACATATGTAGGGATCGACCGAGGGATAGAGCGACACTCGCGATTCATGGAACACTTGTCTTGACATGTTGACATATGTATCTCACCTCTTCTGTCAAACAAGTAGATGTGTTTATCGTACGCGCTGCCGTGCACCTCGTGATGATGAAGCACAGAACACAAGAAAGCAGAACTTCCTCTGAAATACAATCGTAGTCCAGAAAAAATAAACATTTTTGCCGTGTCTTAAACAGGCTTTCAGAGCTACGGCTGCGGCTATTGTAAGCATTTCCTCACGTAGACAGTAGCCTAAGACAAGAGTTTTGGATGTGGCCTAAATCAACGACAAATTTCTACTAATTAATACACCCAAAGAATTAATAATGTCAATAGTAATCTCACCTCAGAAAAAGAAAAAAAAATGGTTCGACCCTTACCTGAACCCCTGTATGTACGCACAATCGGCCTCGACATCCCATAATTTTATCCACTGGTCCCACGATGTGGTACATATAACGTTGTCCCGCGACGTTGTATGCCACACCCATCCCTACAAAATATGAATACTCATATTTAAAAATACTGACACTGTTATGGAATACATCTTAGAAAAATGTACCCCCCCCAAAAAAAAAAAAAAAAAAATAAAAAATTTGTAAAACACCCTTAAACAAATATTGAGACAAATTAGGAAACTGCCAATTTAGGGCTGGATAGCTCAGTTGTTAGAGCACCAGAACGACAATCAGGAGGTCACAGGTTCAAACTCGGCTCCTTAGCTCACTTTGTGGCCCTCGACAGATTTGAGCTTTGCTGCTTCCACGGATTCTTGACGATTTCTCGCGTCTAGCTTTCTTAGATCCCATAGATGAAATGAGCGATCCCTGGATCCCGAGATACACAAGTCACCATCCTAAAAAATAAATACAATTTTTGTTTCCGTTTAACAAAATGTAAATCGTTTGGGTATCAACTATTACTGTTTTTTCTTATTCTTCAATCAAAATTTAGTTTTCTAAGTTGAATTTCAATCTCAAAGCTGCATTTTTGGCAGAATTTCAAGTCAGGAATTAAACAATTTCAATAAATTAAGATTATAACATTCTGCTTTAAAATGACCCATTGATAATGAACTTTGAACTCTGACCTGCATCAGGTGTACAGTGTCAATTTCTGCAAAGTGACTCGAGGTCAACTCGAAGTGCTGCATTTTGGCCGAATCTGACCACAGCCTGAACTGTTCCTCACGATCCATGCACGCAAGCGGCCAGTTGAACTGGCTGTCGTCAACTGTGGACGAAGATTCCAAAACGCTTTTTGAGAATACACCCTCCAGCCAGATATTAAACTAGATATAGTCTTGGCCCAAGCCTGTATTTGGAAGTGCAGTCAAGAAAGGCCGCTATATCTACAAAATAAATTAAGTCGAGTTTTGCGAACTTTTGCTATGGGACGTATGAGATGAGGCCAATCAAATTTCAAATCATTTCCAATCTTTTCTCCTTTTCAATCCTACAATATGCATTAACTTGCATTCGACTGTACAATCTTGAGATTTTGTTGGAACCTGGTGAGGACTTAAAAACATACCGGGTACGACAGGATATTTTTTGGGCCATCGTTTGCCGATGCGAATCTTCCAAGTGGCGTTGTTGGAAATCAGTCGATGGAGATCCTTACAGACTAGACTCAGTTGACGAACGACAAACCTGGCATGAAAGAAATCATAGCGGTTGATTAATTCCAGATCGACCGATTGCGCAAGTGCAATTTTGCGCGACCGAGTGATAGCATAGCTTCACTGATTGCACCTAATTAATTGCACCCAGCAGACCTAAATCTTACCTAGCATCGAGGAAAGAGATAATATTCAGCAAAATCTCTGAGGGGAGGTTGAGAAGGGTCCAATAATTTCCTGCATCTCTGTTAACGAGATCAATTCCGTCAACATCTTCATCTTGCGACATGGACGCCGACAGTTCTTGACTGTCATCGAGAGATTGATGGACACCTTGGCAAGGTGACGCTGCTACTGCTAGTGCAACTTGAGGCATTGGAGGCATGGGTGAGTTGTCTGTCTTGGTGATTGGAGGCGACATTCTTCAAACTAATTCTTAAAAATACATTTGGAAGCCATACATTTAAAAGAAAGTGACAAAGATCTAGGTCATTTTAATAAATTGATCAGCACTATTTTCCCAATTGTATTTTTTTTTTCTCTTTTGCACAGTATTTTGGAGCGTTGTATTTAATACGCAGAAGTGAAGTTCCACGTATTCATATCACAATAAAAAAAAACGAAAAATAGTTTATTATATTATTCAGTGAAACATGCTTTATTTCATTATTATTTTGAAATCAAAATGCAAAGATATCCAAACGCATAGGCCTATGGCTAGGCTAGCTTAAAAATTCCAGCTCTAAAGCTCATATAAGAATAGACAGAGATTCACCCAAGTTCAGAGCTGGAAATGTTTAAGCTAGCCTAGGGCTAGGCTAGCCAAATGACTACATACATCATGGACTAGGGCAGGCATGACTGTTGAGCTAATCTCAAATCTGTAATCGGTATAATAATTCTGTCAGCTGATCACAGATCAGAAAACTCACCAATATTGGCGAGGCGGCGATATCTGGTTGAAAAATGGTTGCTACAAATTTGCCGCTACACGCTGGCAAAAACACAATGACACATACTTCTAAAAATAAAGCTATTGTAAACTTCATGAATTGAATGACTAAATCATCATCACGATCGATGATCTGTTTTTGTTTTTGACGACAGCGCCCTCACTCGGTGAAATAAGAAAATGCGTACTTTTTTAACCTTCCAGACTGTCACATTGTGTAGATTTAAATATAACCCAAGTCAACTGCATCTTGCTAAAAATGGTTTATTTTAATGTAGGGATATACGGGAGTGATATCAACTCATGATAAATTCACAATAAACAAAACTAGAAATAATACACACTTCTCATCGTTAAATTTAAATCATCAGGTGGAACTGCAATTTTTTTCTCGACCGACCGGCCCATATCACGTCCTCAAACTTGCAAAGGCAAACAAATATGAGAACCATACTAGAAATAAAAAGGGATAGCTACAAACTACACTGTATATTTATCAACTGGTTTATATCCTTTCTTCTTGGATCCTGTAATTTAATGAATCCCGAACGGGCATCATATCAAGTTTGAAAAAATTTATCCGCCTGCTATAAAAAAAAAAAAGGAACACGCATTATTTGTGGTGATTGATGGTGATACAAAATGATTTCAAAATCACCAATCACCACGAGGTTCATAATTCCTGAAAAAAATATTAAACTCACGGTCCAAAACAAGTAATTAAAATGGTTCTTGTAATATATTGCGTATAATGAAATACAATTGACTAATTTGTGAGTAATTATGATTATCGTGAAAACGACTATTATTGATAAGTGGAAAAAAATCACCAACGATTTATACCGCGCGTTTTTTTCTGTGTAAATTTTCACTGGTCCCTAGGCTTCAATGGTCGTGACAATGTGATGTAAGAAATGATTAGTGTGCGGCGCGTAGGGAAATACGAGCCGGGTACCACCGAAAACCGGTGAGCATCTTAAAAATGACTGGCGAAATGGCGTGGCAACCCCAACAAGCAGGACTCTCGCAAATTTTACAACTATTGAAAGAATCCCAGAGTCCCGACACGGAAATTCAACGAGCTGTTCAACAAGTATCCTTTTCATTTAGTGGGGTTGTTTTTGGTGGGAAACCCGGAGGGGTTTTGGGTAAACTTACGGGTTTATTTTGGTGTCACGAAATGTGATTGATTGGCTGTTTGATGTGACGCTGTGATGGCAATGCACGTGTTGAAGTGTATTGTGTTGTGCACACGTACACAGCGCCCTATCCATAGAGATTCTACGCTTTCGTAGTTTGAACATTACATTTACATGTTTAATGTTGTTTTAATATGCTAAAAATAGGCCTATCGTGCTTGTTGAGCTTTCCTTAAAAAAAAGAATCATATTTTATGTGTTTTACTGGAAAAAATAATACGAGAAAAACCGTATTTTTAATGTTGATTTGGCAAATTGGGAAAGAAAAAAATCTCAATAAGCCAGTTCGCGTTCGGTATATACGTACAGTGGTGTGGGTCACGTCGCGTCACAGGTCATTGGCATAACAACGCACATGCGTTAATTAGGCCTTCAAATCATCAGAATGGGCATTTTTGCAAAACATGAAATCAGTGGTTTATCCTGAAAAACCTTTTACCTGGACTGTTTTATCAAGATAATGCGACTATTGTTATTAATAAAATATATTGCCGGTCTAAAATCTCCCGATTTTACTTATCATGGTTCTGCGCTATCGATCGTTTGTGGAGGAATGTCTTAATAAGGTTGTTTCACGTTCCAGTTGCGCATGCTCAGTAGAGCGCCCTCTGTTGGCCTACTACATGTAGGAGAGGGGAACACCCATATAAACACGCTATCATCCGGTTAAGTTGCGTACCCCTTTTTGCGCTGAATCCAAGATGGCCGCGGAACGTGAAACAACCTTATTGTCAAAGGCAAGTAGGCCTAAAATCAGAGATTTCCTACCAATCAGAGATTTCCTACCAAATCGACCGATTGTGCAAGTGCAATTCAGCACAATTAAGTGATAGCTAGCTCAGATCCACCGATCGCGCCCAACATACGAATTACTATAATTAATCTATTCTGCTTTGTAAATGCCTCATAACATCAAGTCGATAAATAATTTGGTTTGCATCGTTTCCTTAATTTGACGTCTCTCAGAAACTTGAGCAACTAAACCAGTTTCCCGACTTTAACAATTACCTTATCTATGTGCTGACAAAACTAAAAACCGAAGGTAAGATTGTTAAATTATTAAATTTGCATGGTTTAATTTTAAAGACTGAGACTAAACTTGTGCATGTCCATCGGTTGACCAAACTGATCTCCGCAGTGGTCTGATAGTAGTACATGTACCACATACTGTACATGGTTCTTGTGATGTGTTTGACTGACTCGGCAGCACTAAAGATGTATTGGACTGATTGTTTCATGTGCCAGTCTATTTTCTTGTGTTGCATGTTTTCAATACCTTAAGTTTCGGGACTCTCATACAGGGTATTGAGAATCCCAAAATTTCGGACTCGTCCTCTCCCAAGTAACCTGGGAGTTGGGGTTATAAAAAGGCGTCAACAAATTAGTACTAGTAGAGCATAGCCAACAAGGGTGGTGACCCTCCCTAACACCCCATGCTCAAAACTAGTGTCTGTGGTTTCCAAAACTCTGCCATCTCGAGCTTTTCTGAAACCAGAACACGGCTTGGCCTGTTTAATTTAAAATATACAGATTCGGAGCAATTATAGAATGCAGGGCCCACTCAAAACTCTTGACTTTATTTACCCTAGGACATACCCCAATACCTACATACAGGGCCACTCCATTCTGTCATAGGGTAAATAAAGTTGTGAGTGGGCCCTGCATTATATAGTTAAGCCTACAGTTTCATACCATGTCCCTAATTAATCACTAAAGTCGGTTTCCTATGACTATAAAAATCTAACCTTGAGACGCAAATATCAGACTCTCCCATAAAAAAAAATCCTAACGGATTAGATGAGATGATTGAACTGTACAGGTATTCCCATACCGGTAACTAGTCAGGTTTTTTTCCATAGAAAATTAGGTCATTGGCTAATTGTTCATGGGGTCTAACGTAATTACTTTTGACCTAGGATTACTAGGAAGATTTTCTATCTCCCTAGATACTTTCAGAAGATACAATATTCTCTATTAGAAGTCTTGTAACCTGTTTCTTGGCATCGGTTGAGGTCCAAACAAGGTTCAGTTTGTTTTGAAAACAAAACCATGCTGGGGATGAATGTCAAAAGTACAGAAACCCTTGGTATAGGGGGCTGGTTTTTTTTCTGACACCGCTGCGTGATTTTACTAACCCCCGGCCGACTTACTTCTGTGAAGCTGGGCCAGATTGGGACAGGAAATGTACCTAAATTGAATTTCCAAATTAGATTTCCTTCCACAAATTCTCACGGGGGCAAGGAATCAAAATTTGTGGGTCACTGCGCTATTAGCGACCAATATGTGCACAGTGGCATGATTGGTGTTGCTTTATTAACCTTAATCCATCAAAATTCATTCCCTGTTTTGTAGGAGTTTGTCGTATCCAGGATACCTCTATATTGAAAAAACTGGTGGACTTTGATGGCTTTAGGATTTTAAGCCTAGCAGTACTGCAGGATTGTGCAGTACTGCAAAATGGATTTTGAGGGGATAGATTTTTGCATTATCTTGCCTTCAAAAAAGGATTTGTTTTTTAAATATGATTGTTTAATGTACATATGGAAAAGAAAAACTCAAACTGCCTACTATTGTTGGGTAATAGAAATTGTTCATATTCAGTGTCTCTGGAAGCCTGCTATGAGGTGTTTAGGACAGGGCTCTATACGTCTATTGTTAACAGACAAGTAGTTAATTTATTGTTTAAAAATAAATATCTTGAGATTTTGTTAATAATGTTGGAGAAAAAAAGAGAGAAATTGTGGGAAATAGCTCCCTTCTAGAAAGAATTACAGTGTAAAACTCTACTCGTCGATGTACATACACACAAACATGCATTGTATGATGAATACATAAAACACATGTGAATCCCAATTCAGAATATACTTGTACATGTACATGCAGTACATTATGTAGACATACATGTAGACATACATGTAGATCTATACATGTTGACACGTGTAGTGTACATGTACATGTACATGTACATCACACATGAACCATGTACTGTACTACATGTGTATGTAAGCACTGTACAGTACTGTACGTGACATTGTCCAATAGTGCAATGTGACATGTGCAGTCCCAACCAGACAAAACATGAGTGCATTGTGTCAATGGCGTGCAGACGGAGTCCCGCTCATTATCATAGAGGACTAGGATGGGGCATTATATGCAGACGCTTGCACCTAAAGTGGTAACTCTAGCAGGGCGCTCGTTATATTGTCATGGCGCAAAGCATGAATAGATCAATAGGCTTAAGCACGAGGGTAACGGCTCTGACTGATACACACAGGCACCTAATGCCACAGTGTGTTGGATCTATACAGCAAATTTACATGTACATGTAGACATTTATTTTTAATGGAAACTATGTTATTTTCTTTGGTCTGAAAACAAATAATTTGTGAATAACGAGATTTTGTAAAAGAATGTTATTGTACACTGTACTTTATGTATGCACTGGCCAACACGGGGATACATTTGTCATTCACATTTTACATTGACTTTTTAATATTTGTTTCTTGGTAGACGGTATTTATATTTTTGTAGGCCCAAATTTTACTTCCGAATTATTAAGAAATAATTTACCTATTTAAAAGTAATAATGATTGTAGGCATCAAGCAAAATTGTTGCGCTAGATATCTTGTAATTGTTGAGAAAAATTGAATTTTATAAAAAACATTCGCGATTGCCATTCGCGAAAAAAACCAAGAACAACACAAGACCCACTGCCCGGCGTCGGTTGAAAACAAACGCCGTTTTTCTTGCTTTTTTTCCCCATTCCTGATAATTCAAGCAATTACCAATTGCACAAACTATTATTTAGGCATACACAATATGAATAATTGATGGTTTCCAAAGTCAATAAAATGTAGGGAAACTGATATCTTTGAGGCAAGTCACAAGTAAATCACAATTCACAAGTTCATTTCAATAGCTTATGACTCGGGACTTGTGACCGACTAAAACTAAAACAAAAAAAATCCCAAATTGTTTGCGCCCCTTCCAGATGAGCCCACCAGGTCCCTTAGCGGTCTCATTCTCAAGAACAACGTCAAGGCTCACTTCCACAACTTCCCCCCGAGCGTGGGAGAGTTCATCAAGTCGGAGTGCCTGGAGAACGTCGGGGACCCTTCCCCTCTCATCCGGGCCACCATCGGCATTCTGATCACCACTATCGCCACCAAAGGGGAGCTGCAGAACTGGCCCGCTCTGCTGCCCTCGCTGTGTCAATTGCTGGACTCTGGCGATTACAAAACATGCGAGGTAAGGCGAAAATATTCCAATTTACTTGACCAGTTCACGCCGGGAATATTTTGACATTGACCGGGCCCAGGCACGAGATTGGAAGTATGAAGATTCCATAAAAATATGAACCACTTTTGGACAATGACAATGACACACCATTCCTGGGGTTAATGCCTATGTACGGATGACGTGACACACTCTTTACACATGCACTTTTCTATGGGATAACGAAACCATCGTTCAAAACTGGCTCCCATAAGAAAGCACATGTGTAAAACAAGTAAGACGTCATCAGTACAGAGGTGCATTTGTAAATGTCCAATTTCTAACCATAATTTCACTTGCTTTGTTTATTTTATTTTTTCAAATTTTTCCAACTGAGTCAGTGATGACAACCGTGCACCATTCATACATTGTTGTGATGACTACACGATAGTACCCACAATACTCTGGCTGAGACTCAGTTGGCAATAATCTATTGAGAGTTGTCTTCAAACCGGGATATTTCCAGGCTCGCTGTTAACCAGTTGCTGACAGATATTTCCAGCCTTGCTCGTGACGTGTTTATCCGTCATCCGTTTTAAATCTCGGAGTCGGAATCTGTTTTGAATTTGCATGTATACAAAGCATCTGACGCGAACTGGTCCAGTTAGTGGGTTAGCCTATCAATTTAACTACATCATCCTATCTTTACATCGTCCCCCCTCCCAACCCCCTTCCTTTTGGATCTCAACCCACTGCCATACTCTTTGGAGCCTTTACCCTCCTAAAAACCTGTACATACTCTGTTCATACTTCACTCAAATTTGTGATGTCATCAGGGGAGTTTTTGCGCTGCAATTTGCAAAAGTTAAACACATTTCTACTCCGGTGATTTTTTACAACGAATGCGTCCCGACGCCAAATTTGCGTCGCAGTTGCATTCGTATGAATTATTAATTGGCATGAATCCTTCCTTGAAGTTTTCCCTTCCACCTGTGCATGCTTTTGCGCCATCGTAGTGTTTGTTTTTGTACCACGTTCACCTTCACCCTAACCTTCCCAAAGTATTTAGGCTGTTTGGCAATAATGTATCGGTTTATTTTGGAGAATACATTGTGTCAAATTCCGAGACTGTACCTGGTGTTGTTTATGCTTAAATTTAAGCCTACAGAAATGTAGGCCTAGATTATACTTGAATTTACAGTGCGAAATTGTAACGAGTCCTAAAGAATAATTGCCATTGTGATAATTGCGTGCAGAATTTGAGCTCTATGAAAACATTCTCCACTGAGTGGGCTGCGCAAGCCGTTCCATCTAGCAAAAAAAACCTATGACTCCTTTACTTGAACACTCTTAGCCTGTGTTTCCATTATAATATCCGGTCCCCAGAATTATTATCCTGGTTTTCTAGAAGATGCTTCGGGCAAAAAGGAAGGCATATAGCCGGACTGAACCGGGGAAATATGTCAGTGTGCGAGAGAGCCAGAGCGCATATGATTGATATTTTGTAGATTGATGCAGTGCTGCGACGGAATACACAATTACATGTATGATCAGGTGTCAACTTGTGGCATGGACGGACGCACCGTGCAAATGTAATTACAAATTTTGTTGGGATCTTGTTGTAAAAGAAATTGTATTTCCATTGATAACCTTGCATTGGTTTTCCAGATGACTTGTGTTGTTTTTACACGTATAATTCAAGTGTGCAATAAAGACCAATTACATGATATACAAATGTAGAGCACTCGTAATTCAATAAATTCATTGTTTAGACAATCCACCGTAATTGCAGCATATATCTGGAACTTATAACTCTCATTGTTATGCAGCTGTTTTGGCTGCTAAATTTATGCCTTTTAAATATCTGATGACAATTATACAGGCAGACTGAGGCAGTTATAACCAGAAACTTCACGGGAATGCTTATTTTTTTGTAAAAAAAAAATTGTAACAAAGCAATCTACACGTACTATTCTATTATATTACAAGATTAATTTTGTTTGTAAATATTACTTTGCATAATTCTAACCCTAACCCTAATCCACCAATTTTGTCACGCACAAAAATGTTAATGTTAGTGACTGCTCGATATGGAGGTATCCTGAATCCATCAAATTATTGCAGTAAGGCTTACAATCCTCAATCCATCAAAATCCTCCAGTTTTAAAATCCTAATTCTGCTGAAACTGTCAAAAACCAGGGGTATGGATTTTGATGGATTCAGGGCGGTTAGGGTTACTTAATACTGTATACAGGCCTGCAATGGAAACTAGTTTTAAACTGTTTGGGGGCACTGCCGGTAAAGAAATGCAAAACAATATAAATTCATTAATTAAAATAAATACATTCCCATTGAATCAGCGATCCATAGTTCTTTGCCCTCCTCTGCCCTGTCCCGTCTTGTGTTAATGCCTTTAAGTGGGGAATTTTGTATGACTGGCTGAAGCTTAATCTTGCACAGGTGAAATTTTCTGCTATCTTGGACTCATTTAAATGTCACATCCACCCGTTGCACCTGTCTGTCATTATACAGGGTTCATGGAACCTGCAACTATGTACATGTACAGTGTATGGCACTGGCAGTGTGTTTGTTTGCTTAGTACATGACACGTAGCTCTATATGTGTACTAAGTTAAAGAGAAGTCTAGTTTTGCAGATAGGCCATATTATTTGTATACCTGAAATAAAATAACGTTGCATTCCTACCTCCGAAATAAAAGCTTAGAAATAACCTGCATTCAAAATATCAGAATTTTTTTAATGAAACGTAAATTATGCACAGAAAGTTGATATGTGTTTGAATACCGTGAATACGTGTATGTTACTAATATGTCTCAACTTGGCACTATTTTATGACAATGTAATGCCTGTTTGGAGTCTTGCAGTATGTTAAAATTTTGAGGATTCATCGATCATAACAAAAATATTCACAAGAGTTAATCCAAGGTCAGATATGTCAGAATTTTGACAAAAACGGGGTTACAACCAAATTTTCAGGAGATGTTGTTTATGAGTGGTATTCAGCCTTTTTTTGCTTAGCATAAAATTACCTAGAGTTTTGGCTGCTTAGCATAAAAGTACCTAGAGGTTTGGCTGGTAAACTGTTCTACTGAGCAAGATTTTTGTTGTGCTAAGCACGTTTTTGTGCTTAGAAGCTCTATGAAATTGGTTCCAGGTTGGATGCCAATGATTACAGTGTTTTTGTGTCTGTTTTTGTCCATTTAATCAGGGAGCCTTTGGCGCACTGCAGAAGATCTGCGAAGATTCGACCGAGATACTAGACAGCGACGCACTAGATCGACCTCTCAATACCCTCATCCCTAAATTCCTGCAGTATTTCAAACACGCCAACGCCAAAATCAGGTAAGCAGAAAAATGTAAATATTATGTTAACCCTATCATGCCGGTATTAATTCCTCACTCACCGGATTTTACGCATGATAATTGCACAGCAGCCTTCGCAGAGCAGCTGCACTGCACAATGGACCTGAGCATGCAGCTGCGAAACAGGCCGTGTACTCAGCATAGCACAGCTAGCCAATGTGGACAGATTAGCGGGCCGTGTCCATATCCGCTTCTCAGCTTCAAGAGATTAATGAGCTTTATGGTACATGTATTCTGCTGAGCATACACAAAATTGTCATGTATTTTTTAAATTAGGGCATGTACATTGCACTATGGTACTGTAGTGTGTTTTTTCCTCATGTCTCTTAAATTCGAAAAGAATTGTTTATTCTAAAATATCAAACAAAAAATTACATGCTCTAAGTAATACACTAAAATATATATAAGTGACATACATGTATTGACATTTGTAACGTATTTTCCCAGGCAGACGAAAGTAAAAATGGAACTTAATAAGCCAAATGATTGGTATTGCACTTCACAATATAATCTTTGTGGAGTGCGTCTCTTTAGTTCAAATCAGTAACATTTGAACATGTCATATGTCCCTTTGTGTACACTGTGCAAAAAAATGCGACGAAATGTTATTAATTGTAATCAGTATGCATAGTTGAGTAGGATATTCAATGCATGTGTTGATAAAGACGGCCGTAGTTCCGGCTATAAGTGTTTGTATTCACACATCGGCTTGACACGTACCCTCCGTAATTTCCACTTGACTGGGTCATTTAACGGAAATGCTATGTGCCATTGCACTCAGTCTCACCCTTTTATTCAGCACATTGGATAATTGTGAATGCTGTTTTACAGGTGTATTTTCGGTGGTTCACATAATAATGTACATTGTTTGTGTATAAAAGATGTTTAATCTTTAACCCTTACAATCCCTATCCAATCAAACTCCAACACGATGTTTGGTTGGAATGTGTTAGAATGGATACTGGAACCTTAAACCGATGCGATGTCTTTTACACAGGGAATAGCCATACCTCCAGAATCGGAATTGAAACATATTTCATTTCGCTTAAAATTGTTATTCACATGTATTGTTTTTAAAACTTAAATTTTCGACTGGCGTGACGTGACTGTCAAGGATATTGCAGATTAGGAGTTTAAAATTAATCCTCTGGATTGTTGATTAGATAAAGTGTTTAATTGTCTCCGTCACCGACGTTACATTGTATTATCCGTTACGCCAGGATTGCCCACATTTACTTTGCATGCTAAGCTTATTGGAAATTGTGAGCCAGATGTTTACAAACTTAGGGTCAAGAAACGGGTTGAATGCATTTCGAGGGGCTAACACCCTTTTCTTATTCTCTTCCCCCCCCCCCCCCTCTCCCCCATGTCTAGATCCCACGCTATCGCATGTGTAAACCAGTTCATCATCAGCAAGACCCAGGCTCTCATGCTGCACATTGACCCCTTCGTGGAGGTGAGTCAGTTTGCAAAAACAGGGTTTTGCCACCAGCTTTGGCTCAAAAGAATTGACTCCTGCCTTTTGGGCTTCAATATTGGATGCATGTACCGTAATTTCCTGCGGTAAAGCCGCACGGCGGTTAAGGCGCAGGTCCCTAAAATCACCCCAAAAAATGTCAAACGTCAACAGATAAAGCACACGGCCGAATAAGGCGCATGCTTGAACGCACCCAGAAGAACACCAGGCCCCACCCGGTGTAGGTACATCGCCAGAAAGGGGTCATTTTGTTGCCTTAGAAGGATCCCACTATTCCAAGCAAGAATTTGCTGAGTACTTGAGTTTATCTGGCACGCAAACAATGTATGAAAACTTCAAACCAGTAGTCACAATATCGCACGAGGTTTGCCAATACATATCATGTATCACTGCAGTATAAACTGCATGCACATGTACATCACATGCAGCGATCGCGTGCATGGTATCCCTAATTGCGACACCCCCTAGTCTTTTTTCCAGTCGTTGTGAATGCTCCGCGCTGTGTAGTTCGGATGGTGAATTGCATGAAGCCGGAACGTAGACGAAAAAACGTTTAGAAAAAGACCACATAGTACGGGCCAGCATCGCGAAAAACGTCTTGCAAACAAGACTACGCACGCTGCCGAGTGCTAAATCACATACATGTACGGTCGTAGGGGGATCAACACATCGCGGCATTGTTAATGGAAACACGGTCACAATGTCCGGAGAGTTGGGCTAATTGGTTGACCGAATTATTGAGTAAGATTGCGGCGTTCAAAGAATTCTTCACACAAAGACCATCACTTTGAACTCAAGCGACATCATATACGGCGCACTGAAAGATAAGGCGCGGCGATGTTTTTGTGGTCTAGAAAGTCAGATAAGCCGCGTCTTTACCGCAGGAAATTACGGTACATGTAGCCATGCATGTAGCAGATAAGCCATGCCTACCTAGTCCATCAGAATCCACCAGCACCAATGATAGATTTCAATGGATTTAGTCCCCAAGCATTTTGTGAAGCAGAGTGAGTGATGGATTTTGATAGACGTGGTCCACTCATTATTAAAACTAAGTCGGGAGTTATGGTTAGTTTTTCATTAAAAAAAACCCCACTTTTTCCTTTCAGAATCTGTTTGCTCTGTCGCACGATGAAGATCCCGAGGTGCGTAAGAATGTCTGTCAGGCACTGGTCATGCTGCTGGAAGTACGAATCGACAAACTACTTCCCCATATGGCCAACATCATTGAGGTAAACCATCGGGAAATCTTGAGAAAATAGTTGGGTTAAGATGCTTCCGTCCGCTTTTGTTTAATATTAACAATTTTATTTTAGTTTATTGTACCCTCTAGAGATGGTGTTAAAAAAAATATTGGCTTGAAATTACTTTTTAAATTACGACTTTAGGTTTCAAAACTTGGGTTACATCACCCGATCCCAAATTCACCTTGTAAGTGATTTTAGGTTTCGCAGAGCTTGCATTCAATTTCTAAGACCAATTTACCAGTTAAATTTGGTTATTTATTATTAAATTTGGTTATTATTTAATTTGGTTATTAGTATCTGCAATTTTTTTATTTTGTATATTTCTGCACACTCATACATGTACCCCACAGTACATCTTACTGAGGACCCAAGATCGCGATGAGACGGTGGCACTAGAGGCTTGTGAGTTCTGGCTGACGTTAGCTGAACAGCCTATCTGCAGGGATGTCTTAGCTGTACACTTGAACAGGTACCAAGACGTCCTCATTCCTTCCTCATAACTTCTTGATTAGACTAACGAACAAGACGAAACGCGTAAATGAGTTTCTTCAATTTTTCCAACTGAGTCAGTGATGACAACCGTGCACCATTCATACATTGTTGTGATGACTACACGATAGTACCCACAATACTTTGGCTGAGACTCAGTTGGCAATAATCTCTTGAGAGTTGTCATCAAACCGAGATATTTCCAGCCTTGCTCGTGACATTTTTATCTGTCATCCGTTTTGAATCCCGGAATCCGTTTTGAATTTGCGTGTATACACGACATCCGACGTGTATTTTAGGAAGTTTGTTCAGGATTTTTGTTAATTGTTCGTCGCAGGCTTGTTCCTGTCTTGGTGCACGGCATGAAGTACTCTGAGATTGACATCATCCTCCTGAAGGGAGACGTGGAGGAAGATGAGATGATACCTGACAACGAACAAGACATCAAGCCGAGATTCCACAAATCTAAGACGCACGCGCAGCAACACTCGGTGGAGGAAGATGAGGAAGGCGTGGATGTGAGTATGGGTCGGGGCAGGGAGGGGCTAAGAGTGGGAGTGGCTTTGGAGAGGGAGTAGGGAAAAGTTATCAAGCCGAATTTGGAAGTGGAGTTGCGTGGGAGTTTAGTAAATATCAAACTAGAATTCAACAATTCTTAGATGTATGCGTAGCAACACTGTCTCTGGGAAAGATAAGGAAGGGTTGGAGCTTAAGGGGAGGAGCATTAAGTAGAAGGAGCATTAAGTAGAAGGAGCATTAAGTAGAAGGAGCATTAAGTAGGAGGAGCATGGAGAGGGAGTGGCTGGCGGAAGTAGAGTTGGATGGGGTTGGGCTTAGAAGTAGACTGGCTTGGGGGAAGGGCTTTCTATAAAAAGTGTTATTCTTAATAATCTTTTAGCAAACTGCTTTTTGTATTGTAGGATGATGGTTCTGACTACGGCATGGATGATGACGATGCACTCTCCGACTGGAACTTACGTAAGTCTTAAATCAGTCTATTCCACAATTTGTATTTATTTATTCATTTTGTTAGTCTTACAAAATTCCTCTCTAAATACTGTGATTGATTTTTTTTCTTGCAGGGAAATGTTCAGCGGCTGCCCTGGACGTCCTAGCCAACGTATTCCGTGACGACCTGATGCCGGTCCTTTTACCCATCTTGAAGGAGACCCTGTTTCATCCGGAGTGGGAGGTCAAGGAGTCTGGAATCCTGGTCCTGGGCGCCATTGCTGAAGGTGAGGATTTGGTCCTTAGGCCAACAAGGCACCCAGTGTCGCCCGGAAGCACCATGTGCAATAATGTTCATGTTACCCGCGGGCACCCAGCACTCGCCCAGAATGATCTTGGGTTTGTCGGCACGGTAACTTGCAGTGATGTTCTGCAGTTACAATCAGAGACCATGGATCAGTTGTATTTTTAAAATTTAAAAACAAAAAATGGAAGGTTGAATTTTTTTAAGGTTGGTTTCCAGAATTAACACCGAATAGTGGAATTCCAACAAAATATTAACAAAATATTTGGTTTTAAATTCCACCACTGGTTCAGGATAATAAGCTCTAAAATGGTATTCTTTAGTAATATTATAATACAAAAATTGTTAATAAAATAAAAGCAACAAGAACTGGCTCTGAATCCAAAATTGCGTTTTTTTAAATTTTGCAACCCTTTGACATTGTTGACAAAATATTATTATGAGAATACCTGAATATGTTTTCATGAATATTCATTTAATTGTGAATTTTGTCCAATTGTTGGCATTACTGGCGTAGGATGTGCCAATGCAATGGTGGCTCACCTACCAGAACTCATCCCCTACCTGGTCAACTGCCTGTCGGACAAGAAGGCCTTGGTCCGTTCTATTACCTGCTGGACGCTCAGCCGTTACTCCCACTGGATTGTCAACCAGCCCCACGAGATGTATCTGCAGCGGCTTATGTCTGAGGTGAGATATTGGCTGTTCTTGTACCAGAGGAGGTTTTGAATTTTTTTTCAGCAAATGTTGTATGTTACCTTAAGGTAGACTGGTCAGAAAGCAGACGTTATTATTTTACACATCTGGGGCCAATTTCACGGAGCTGCTCAGCACACACAAAATTGCTTAGCATGAAAATTCTTCCATAGCAAAAAACATGTACAAACTAAATTTGCAGATAATGTATATTGCTTTTGACTGGTTTTTGCTTAGCATGAAAAGCACTTGGGGTTTTGGCTAGTAACCTGTTTTTACAGCATAATACTTTTTTGTGTTTAGCAAAGACAGATGTGTTTCTTTCGGGTGTCGAGCCCTATATTCTTGTCCACAGGACGATAACACAGTCAACAATGGCACGAAAAGAATGTAGTATTCTGACAATACTTCAGCGGTTGTGTACAAAGTCTATGAAGAATCGAGAAAATTTCCGAAGTGTTTCTCATTCTCAGATTCATGTCTTTTAAACTTTGTTTTGCTGTGATTGACCTTCAATGAGATGATATATGAAGAAAAAAGTGTCGTCCAGTTGCAACATTATTTTCCACGGCACTGCACTAGTTAGACTTATCTCTGTTTTTCTCCCGCCCAGCTATTGAAGAGAATCTTAGACACCAACAAGCGGGTCCAGGAGGCGGCATGCAGTGCCTTTGCCACCCTGGAGGAAGAGGCCTGCACAGAGCTGGTGCCGTACCTCGGGTTCATCCTGCAGACGTTGGTCTTTGCCTTCAGCAAGTACCAGCACAAGAACTTGCTGATCCTGTACGATGCCATCGGCACGCTGGCCGACTCGGTGGGTCATCACCTCAACAAACCGGTGAGTTATAATCATAACTATCAAAAAAATGTGGCAATGTTTTTTTCCTGATTGGCAAAGTGTCTGTGTTCAACTCCATTAAATTGGCCTCAACATTTCAAATCGAACCTGTGAAAATACCGGCGGGGCCCGGGCCCTTAAACTGCAAGGGAAACGGCCGGCCTTGCGGGACCCATTTAGACAGGGTGCCGTGTGTCTGGGGGATCCTCCGTAGCCCGCCTTCCACGGGATTCTCCTGGAAAACTGCCTAGAATCAGTCTATCGTTACACTTCTATACAATAGTTGTTTCATTCTTTTGAAACGTTCTCATTCTTTTCCTTTGTGATAATTGTTCTGTTCCGACTTCAAGTTTTTATATTCTCCACAGTTCACTGGATTGTTTTTTATTACTAACTATTGTCTTATATTTGTACACATTCCCGCCGTGAATATGGCCACTGATGCCGGCACGGCGTTAAACCCTAAACTCACTCACTCACTCACTCAAATCTTCCTTTTCTAATCAATTTTGTTGGTCTGTTTTATCTTGTAGGAGTACATCAACATGTTGATGCCACCACTCCTGGAGAAGTGGAACTCGTTGAAGGACGAAGACAAAGACTTGTTTCCTCTGTTGGAGTGTCTGTCTTCAGTAGCCACGGCATTACAATCGGGGTTTCTGCCATACAGTGAGCCCGTCTACCAACGATGCGTGTCGCTCACAGAGAAGACACTAGCACAGATAGCTGTAAGTCTAAATCTGGTTGTTTCCAGCAACATTTCATTACGAAAGTGTGCAAAATGTATGTGGTTGCTAAAATCTTTTTTGTTAGTAAAGATTCTTTAACTTTCGGTAAAGATAAAGTACCGCCAATTTAAGTCTATTTAATGTCTCTGTTCTTGAACCCTTTTATCAAATAGAATCGACTGAACTTCTTCCATTTGTTTTGATACAGGCCTCCGATGCTCGGCCAGATCAAGTCGAACCCCCCGACAAGGACTTCATGATAGTAGCCCTAGATCTGCTTAGCGGTTTGGCAGAAGGACTGGAAGGGCACATAGAGACGTTTGTAGAAAGGAGCAACTTGCTTAGTCTACTCTTTCAGTGCATGCAGGTACGTGACCAAGATGGCTTAACCAGTTTGCGCCGGAGGTTGTATATACACGCAAAGTTTTCCCCAGATTCAAAACGGACGATGCATAAACACGTCACAAGCATAAAGTCACGGACATAAAGTCTTAATGGTCTCTTTAGCCAGTGATTGGTTTCCAAAGAATGTTTCTTCCTTTACTCTCCTCAGGATAAGATGCCGGAGGTTCGCCAGAGTTCTTTCGCTCTCCTGGGAGACCTCACCAAGGCCTGCTTCAAGCACGTCAAGCCTTGTATAGGTAGGAGAAACGTGATTGTATAACCACATCCCAGAATTGTGTTCCAGTCCCCTGTAAGACCGTCCTTGGTCCCTCCCGATTCCCTCCCTAGTCAAATTTTGAAACAGATTTTGTCAACTTGCACTTTGACGTATGCTGATTTTTATGACGATGTCTTTTTGCAGCCGATTTTCTACCCGTCCTTGGTCAGAACCTGAACCCAGAGTTCATCTCGGTGTGCAACAATGCCACGTGGGCTATCGGCGAAGTCTCCATACAGATGAGTAAGTTTAGAGTCTATACTTCACCCGTTACAGTAGTTTCATTTAGAACGACTATCCAGGGGGCAGCCATTTTCTGCAGTGGCCCCACGCTTAGGCGTGTCGTGATCAAGTAGTACTCTCTGGGCCCCTACCAATAGAGGTTGCCAAATTACGCGCGTGTTGTTTTTAAGAATGCGCACAGCGTGCATGCGGCCGGTGGTGATACCCACGAAATGGCTTCTAATTTTGATTGCTCTATGTATTGAGTTATATGTATTGATTCTGTAAATTAAAAAAAAATACTCTCTATTTTTTGTTTTTGTGATTAGGAGAAGAGATGGAGCCGTACATTAGTTTGGTCCTGAGCCAACTGACCGATATCATCAACCGGCCAAACACCCCAAAGACCCTCCTAGAAAACACAGGTGAGTTAGTGAAGTAATTGTGAAGTAATTTGTGAGAGGTTTTAGTTAAGGGATTTGATCATAGGTCATGTTGGGGGGAAATGTGCACCCTTATTCGAACACGTAATGTGGTGGTTATTCTGGCCATAGTCAAATTGGAAGTAAAACCAAACGCCTCAGTATTATTTTTAGTTTAAGATCCTTATCTTGAGACCGTTCAAATGTTGACTTTGGATACTATAAATCTTGATCATGTTTTGTTCATTATGTGTTAGTCCACATACATGTAGATAAATGCCTTATTTCACATTTCATCAGCCGAATCTCAAAACCACTGTTTTTTTTATTTTGTAAGGCAAGAAAAATCTAGAAATTGCAAAAAACTTGCAAAATAAAATGATTTAAAAAGCAGATGTACATCTAACACGTAAATGGAAAACCTCTGTATCTCTGGATTTTCCTCGAACATCGGCGGCCTGACAGCATTCAGTACCGGCAGGGATCCCAAGCAGACAGTGACGGGGCCAGATTTGTGAATTATATAATTAGAGGGGATTAAATAATTAACAGGAGACAACTTCTTAATTGCAATCAATTAAAACTCTGTGTCTTACGAACCGCTAAACGGGTAATCAGGCCTAGTGTATTTTAAATGCAGTAGTCAAAATCTGGCCATATTGTGTTTAAAAGAAAAATGTAATTTTCTTGTTCATGCATGATGTACCCTTTCCATATTTTGTCAGTTTGAAATTGGTGTTTTTTATATCAGAATTTGTTTTCGTTATGTTTTATGGTATTTCATGCATTTTGGTGATTGGAAGTTAAAAATAAAAAATTGTGTCGGTAATTCAGACTTTATAATTAGCATGCTCGTTCTTACCGTCAGCCTTTCAGAGATGTTGTGGTGTGTGAAAACAAACAATCTTTACATGACCATATCTCTTAAAACAAAAAAATCCTAAAGTGATTTTGTTTTGTTGACAAGTAAAGTTTTTGAGCTCATGTATTTTCATAAATGCCATATGTTAATTTTAGTCATCTGATTCAGCAATGTTAAAAAAAGATTGTTTGCCTTTTCGGAAAATGTGTATATTTTCTGGTTGTTAGTCCAAACTTTGTTAGAGTTGATGTCGATGCTTGATGTTTTTAAGGGATGTAGGAGTGTTTGCAATTATCCGGAAACGTACCTAGCACTCAAACAAGAAAATGTTAGTGGTCCTATAAACCTTTATAAATAGATTTGGGTACTTTTGTAAGTCAAAACATTCCTCCGACCAAAACAACAAAAACGTAGTTGTTTCTTGAGTTGAAATTGTTCTATTTTTTTTCTCCGTTTTTTCTTTCTTTTTTTCTCTCCCCTGTACCTGCCTGCTTCACTCCTCATGTCATGTGACGTAAACGTTGACGTGTGATTGGTGGTCTTCACTCTTGTCTGTTACCCGTAGCAATCACAATTGGTCGTCTGGGTTTGGTTTGCCCGCGGGCCGTAGCCCCTGTGCTTCCACAGTTTATACGACAGTGGTGTGTATTCTTAATTTTTTATGTTTTTCATCGGTACAATTTTTTTTCCCTCATTTTTTGTCCCCCTTAAGCGCTGGAATTTATTCCGACAGATTGTGACGTCATGTTGCATCGATCATGTAAGATGCAGTGACTTTCAATAACACATCTCGGCTCTTGCCTCTGTCGGTCTATAGACGGCAGTCTATAGTTGTCTTTGTTGGCGTACTGCGAGCGAGCAATGCGACCATGTAGGATTGCCCCTTAATGAATATTCATGTGATAAAATCAATTGCGTCGATCCCAACCCAATTGATCTTGCACACTTATGCTTCGGAAAAGTTGAAAACTATATTTACAATCTATACTGCTGTTATATATTGTACCCCAGTTCAGAAAATTGAGTTTGTATTTGACACAATAATGGAGTTGTCAGTCGTTGTTCTCTTTTGTTGGTCAGCCTGAGCATGCTCCCACAGTGTATGTACACCTGTGGAGTGAGTGGTCATTTAAATGTGTGTTGGGTGCAGGAGTCTTGCCCTTAACCAATTTGCGCCGGAGGACGTATAAACACACGAAAAGTTTTTTTTTTAAATTTTATTGCTCAGGGACATTGAAATTCTTGTAATTCCTTGTTCTTATTAATCTCCATATTTCATCCAAGAAAGTGACATTTGTTGCTCAATCTAGAGGTTTTTTTCCACTCTTTTCCTTCTTTTCCCCGTCGTGATATTTGTCCAGGTGTACATCGTTGAGGAATATCCGTGACAACGAAGAGAAGGAGTCAGCATTCCGAGGCATCTGTTCAATGATCACCGTCAACCCGGCGGGTGTGGTTCAGGTAGGGCGCCCTCTATCGGCAAACATGCCTTTTTTAGATTTTGTTTAGTATTCAAGCGCTTCTGGTATTTAGAAATACTGTTTGTTTTTCCCCCAACAGGATTTCATCTTCTTCTGCGATGCTGTCGCATCTTGGCAAAATCCTAAGCCAGACCTTAAGCAGATGTTTTACACGGTGAGTACGTCTAGAACATGGGCCCAATTTCATAGAGCTGCTAAGCAAAAAAAAATTGCTTAGCACAAAAAGTCTGGCTCATTAAAAACAGGTTACTAGCCAAAATTATACATGTTTTTCATGCTAAGCAAGAAAACAGCTGATTATCAATCCAGAACAATAAAGATCAGGTACAAATTTGGTCTGTAACCTTGTTTTTGCCAAGGACAAATTGTCATGCTAAGCAAATTGTTGTGCTTAGCAGCTCTATGAAATTGGCCCCTGGGCTAATGTACAAAGTGCATATAGGCCTAATGGCCTATGAATATATTTCAGCCATTTTTTTTTAATTTCCATTTTCACTTTTCTGACCAAAAATAATAAAAATAAACATCATGTTGTTGTTTTTCTCTTAAAAATTGTGTAGATTCTTCACAGCTTCAAGAACGAAGTTGGCAATGAAAATTGGAAGAGGTTCTCCGATCAGTTCCCGGCCCCCTTGAGAGAGAGACTAGCCACTAATTACCTGGTGTAATGTCCACGTGGTTAGGTGACACGTTTAGTCTTGGTTTTCAGCAGGTAATTATAATTGTGTTGAATTAGAATGTGTGAGAAGCAGAAACAGAGTATCAACTAGAATTGCGTTTGCGATATTAAAAGCACTGTAAAGCTACACCCTTTGTCTTGGCCCAACTTTGGATAATGCCCAAATAGGAATAAGTGTAAGTTACTTTTTCGCACCTTTCGACGTGGTTCAACATGTCAAAAAAGTAAAGTTTGTCACAAATGGAGAAAAGAATTGTTTCTTTTAAGTCTTTACAATGAAAGGAGAATTCAGAACCTGAAGTTCTAAAATATTGTCTTTAAATTAACAGGTTTCAAATTAAATAATTTTGTCCTTTTTGGTTAATTTTTTACCCCAAAGTTGACTTGTGAACGAATTGAACACTGCAGAGTGAACCATCCATCTCGTAAGCTTGATAACAATGGGGGTACGTGATCACATACAACACCGAGGGGACAAACAAGTACAAGTGATGCAGCCAGTGGCCGTCAGGTAAAAGGTTAAATAGGGTCAAGGGGTCAGGGGTCATCTTGAGTGGAAAGAGAGGTAGACGTCGGAAGGAAGTTGATATCAAGACTTTTAAATTTCGCTTAATGCTTCATTGCGTGTGTAGGTTCCTATAAAGGTTTAAAGTTGGGAAATACTTCACTGCATCAGTCGGATAAGCGTTGAACAAATACTGTTTACTCTAAGAAAATGTCGCCACATTCTTGGAAATTGTGGTTGAGGGTATTTTATATATAAGATCTTCAGCAGCGTTTTGGGGAATTGCTTGCGTTGGGTGATTTGTCATTGCACAACTTTATTATCAATTCGAAGATTTTTGGGCTGGGCAAAGTGAAATTTGATGTCGCGTTGTTTGGGAGGTGACTGGACTGGAATGTTTTTCTTTATATCTGATATTCGAATAACTTTGCTATCCCGAAAAAAACAACACGGGGTTACCAACCACAAATGTAATGTCTTGCCTTGCTCAGTGCGTCAGTTGGCTGAATAAGGAATCGATTAAACAAAAACTGATAAAATTGTGGAAAAAAATGGTGAATGACATCTGAGGGGGCATCAAATGCTTTGTGTATTTGTTGGCCCTTTTGCACTGCGGACCGCAGAGTACGGCCCCACGTATCAGAATGTATTCAACAAGCAGTTACGAAGAACATGGCATATTGGGATGTGGGGATATTTCTGCAAGCAAGGAACAGTGTTAAAAATGCTGTCTTCTCAAAAACAAAACAAATAAGAACGCCCCCCAAAAAATAGAAATAACTACCTCTGTACGGTATAATTTGTTCTGAGTTAAACTACCAAATGTCATATCGGAATGTTTGCATTTTGAATCGGAAAGTGACAAAGGGTTATCGTACCGTTTTTGTTTTTTAAGCAGTAATTTGGTATACAGAATAGGACTAGATTACACCCCCCCAGGTGTGGGTCATATGCAAATGAGCTTGGGGTTATTGTAGGTCAACAGGGGTCAATTTGTTATTGAACTGCTAAGCTCAGAAATATGCTAAGCACGTAAAAGAGCTTGCTTTGAAAATTCGGTTTACCGGCTAAAAAGTCATGCGATTAATAGTTGTGACTGGTTCTCGGCTCATTCTTGCTTTGGCTTTAGAATATGCGTAGAAATACACTCTGCTTAGCAGCTCATAGTAATATTTCCCCAATATGTTTCAATGTTATGACATCAGAAACATAAATTGGGGCAGGTAATGATTTCAAACTGGTCGCGTCTGTTATTGTTATTTGTCGTTGCCATGGTAATGCTTTTTCACGGCAATCCATTTTCCAGGTTGCATGTGATTGTGCTCGGTATATATATAGTACTATTAATAGCATGAGTGAATGATGAGCAGGTCATGTGAATCTATTATCGGTGAATGTTTGTGCATGTGGTTTTTTTTTTCCCGTTTCTTTGCATGATTAAGTATGCTAATAATATTCATATATGCATCTCTTGTAAGCAGTAATTATTATCAGACTTTTAAAAGCATCGTGAATGAATTGGTGTCTTCTTGGCCTTAGAAAATGCTTACCGACTACCAGTTATCTGGTATCCAGATTAGTGATAACCAGTAAACCAGTTTGCACTGGTAACCAGTTGACCAATCAAACGTGGTAACCAGTTAATACTGGTAACTGATTTGAACTGGTAATCAGTTAACCAGTAATAGAAATAGAAATGGCTCAATAAATAACTTACTGGAAAACAATAAGCATGCTTGCGTTCTAGAGTTAATTTGTGTAAAACTGTAATCGTAAATTAAAAGGAATATTGGTTTTCTAAAATAAAGTATCATTAAGGGGTGTAGAAAATCATATTGAAATTGAAGGTTTCAGGACTGTTAGGGTGATTTCAGGGTAACTTCATCTGGAGGAAAGAATGAGTTTTTAACCGCAAGGAACCATAAGGAATGACATTTTCCTGCCTCATCAACATTACAAAACCTTTGTTTGTAACTGGCGCATTTCTCTCAATGTAGTAAAATAATTTAAGTATCACATCGCCTTAGACTAATTAAAGGGAGTTTTATTATTTGTATTTTTATTTTTAATATTTTTTTTAACGTAATTTGATGCATAGGGTTTATGTGTACATGTAGCCGCTTTCAATTTCAAGACGTTATAAAAGATAGTTGTAGAATGTTCAGATCCGTAGTAATTTTCTAGGAGACTATGCACAATACTTTACATCTAAAGTAATAATTTCAGTGACAGTACACAGTCGTAAATATTTGTAGCCATATGGTCGTAATATTGATTTGATATGACGTTACCCAGAGTGAGATTGTTAAGTCTATTTGCAGTCAACCTCCCCCGCCCCCTTGATCCATGACGGAAACGTCAACAATTCTTCAATCAAAAGTTGCATCCAGAGAGGCATTTTATCCACAATTCCTCCATGACTTTTGCCGTGTTTACTTTTTTTCTAGCGGAAGTCCCCCCCCCCCAAAAAAAAAAATCTGGCGGGGCCAGGAAAAGTCGCCTATCAATATAAACACCGTTCCCTACCTAGATCTTTGTCCCCCTAGGGGGTTTTGGTCGATACGGGACATTTTGATTGGTTGGCACTGGAAATAGACTACCTAGAGGCTAATGATTTAGAGACTGTGGTGAGCTGGGGTAAAAAAATAGAAACCCATCAAATGTGGATTTAGAGTTAAGTCGGGCTGACCAGGAATATGCTAAAACTAACCTTATTTGTGAGTAAATATACATGCAGGATTTTGTTCCTGTAGGTGTCGGGTTCAACAAAATGGATTACTAAAAAAAAACTAAAAACGACCGCAAGATCTCAATAAAAAAAAATTGCTAAAGTCGGTGATTATTTAAACTCAGTAAAACAGTTATCAAGATTTTTCTTCGTTTAAAAGCATTTTTTTTTTTCTGTAAAAAAAAAATCCTATTTGGGATAGAAAACGAATATTGGTAAATAGGCTGCAGTGAATGCTTCCTTAAGGGGATTAGGGAAGGCACCAGGGGGATTAGTGGTTAGGGATTTGCCAAGATTAACCTTTTGATGGGATGATTTTGCCGTGGGGTGACTTGATCGAGCAAGAGGGGGAAATCAAACTCCAAATTGAAGATTTGTTTTCCTCCAGGACCTAAAAATAAAAGATAGAACGAAAAAGAGAACCTCTCCAATATTTGACGGCCCTGGGGTTGAAGCCAAAAACTACGCACGTTATTAAATACAAATTGGTTTGGCCATTCGGAATGTTTTCAATTTACAGAAATGCTCAAGGGATGACCTTAGATTAAAAAGTTAGTTTCTAATTCACGCGAAATAGTTTTATTGACTTTCTAACAAGATTTTGACACAGTTTTTAGGTTTGCAATCGCAGTTTACGTAGTGATTTATTATACTAGCATTGAATATAATCTACTTCCACTGGTCACAATCGCTTATAGGACTTTCATGAGTTAGTATTTTGGCTAGTTTTCAATTTAGATTTTTAACGAATATAAGTCAACAAGCGTTAGTCCAGTATTTTATATACTTAAATACCCATCTTGTGTCAATTCCGTCAAATAATTCAAATCAGTTCAATATATCGTTCTCCTTAATCTGTTTTATTGTCTCTCTACGTAAATAATTAATCATTGGATTTCCTTGACGTATATATATCCGTAATTTAGGCAATAACTAAAAATATATAAACCATTTCTTGTAGAAGGCATGCTTTCAAAATACAAAGTTGCAATTGCAGATAACGGATAACAGTTAACTTCATAGCATTAACTTCATTCAAAATTAAAATGTAGAAAAAGGATTTATTTGACATTCCGGGTCACTCGTATTTAAAAAACAAAAGGACCTTATTATTGTAGGATTTTAATAATAATCTTAGTAGATTTACAAATATCAGGTTTTCATTAAGTATTAGTACGTACTAAAGTAAGTAAGAAAAGTATTTTTATACATCCGTAAAATTAGTGCATCGTACTACTAAATAAGCTATTGACTCTGTAGCGAGAGATTCAAGTTGGGGATTCTGAGATATTATTTTTTAAGGATTTGCTCAAAAAGTGTAGTCTAAAACGCTTATCTTTTCTAAAAAAAAAATAATCTACTGATTAAGGGCCAATTTCATGGATTGTTGAACACGAAAACTTGCTGAGCAGGGACATTTTTTGCTAAGCGGAGACGGGTTACCAGCTAGAATGCCATGCTGTGTGTTAGCTCTTGACTGGTTCTCGGCTGTTTTCAGCTTAGCGCAATATTTTCTGCTGAGCAGTTGCATGAAATCGGCCCCAAGTCTTGTTAATTGACGATTCAGTAAGCCCCGCCCCCATGGTGTTCCGACCAATCACAGCCAGATTTAGTTATTCATAAAAAGTTGAGGTAGTTCAACCTAAACCACAGCTAGGAATAAAATAGATTAAGTACAACTTGCTAATGAATGATTAGATATTCTTGAAGTTTTAATCTTGGTGCAATGTTTGTGCGAGGAAGACATTTGAAGAAAAAAAAACCACAAATATTTTGAATGCGAATCATCTTTACAAACTTATACGCTACTTACATTTTCAAATAAGTTAAGAGGGCCTAATATTTCGATCTTAACAAGATCTTCTTCAGAAACTTACATTTTCATTAGATAATTAAATAAAATGAAGCAGTCATAAAAAATCAGTTTTTGTTTAACGTATGCATCAGGGTTTTAAGGAAAGGCAAATCTACAATGGTTTGATGCCAAAATTGAAATATTCGTTGCAGGTTTAGTATTACAAAAATTGTGCAGTAATTGCGACAGTGTTGTAATGCATTTATTCTACACATTAAACAGTATTGGGTGAACTTTTTTAAAAATATCAATATTAACAAATTATGAGCAATTGTTGTGGAATTTTGAAAGCAACTGAATATGAAATATTTGGAATGTTGGAAATAGAAACCCGATGGATTCTTAAGCTCTGAATGGCAAAAATGCTTTGCGGCTTTTATGTTTAAGTTTATTTAGTTTAAGTTTACGCATTTTTAAAAATAGACCTGGAAAGGTTTTCTCTACGAATTCTAAGTTTTTTAAGTTAAGAGTATTTAAGTAGTACCTTAAAGTATTAACGTAGTGACGGCACAAAGAAGCCTTTTTTTTTCCAAAAAAAAAGTTGCTTTAAAATGGTCATAGTAGTTGGTCGTAGGGATTCAAGCCCAGATGTAATGTACTTCGCTCATTGACAGTTGAAGTGCTTCGTCTTCGAGACTAGTTTAAGCACGTTTAGCATAAAGTGAGGCATTGGATAATTTTCCAACTTTTTGAAAATGTAACATTTAGTTGAAGTATTGGGAGTATTGAACCCAGACATTTTCTCATCTACTCAATCATAGAAATACTCATTCCAGGCAAACTTTAAATTTTCTTTAAAAAGTAAGCATGCATTATTTAGTTGTTTTTATTTTTATGATTCAAAGATGCACAGTGGCTTGTTTAAAGATTAAAAGTAAAAATCAAGGATTGCTATGTTGCCTGTTATAAGCATGCACTTTACGCGGAAACAAAAAAACAACTGCAATACGAGCAATGACGTATTTAATTCTACACAAGAAATTCTAATTCGGTATGTAAACAGATGTGCATTCGTGTTCAGTAAGTATATAAGTACAATCGTAGTAAGTAAGTAAGAGTAAGGTAAGCACAAAAAAACAAGCAGTAAGTTTTAAATGCTGTGAACCTTGGCGGTTCATTGCCAAGTACACGTAATAGTAGCGTAATGAGAAGTGTTGACGTGCTGACCCTTTGAGGTCAAAGGTCAGAGGGGTGATCCTCGGATGCCTGTTTGTGTTGCGTTTCATACGGTGGCAACAAAATTCAACTGTACAACACCCTTTATGGGGAACATTTGCGAAGCTCAAATTTTGTATTTAGCTCTCATTGAAATTGAGCCCTGTTACACTCATTGAAAATCCAAAATGATTGAAACGTTTTAACAGGTGTCCGAGGGGGTAAAGTAGGCTTTAACTTTTAAGTAAGCGTAGGACGTAAGTAACAGTAAAGTAAGTTAAGATCAGGGCAGCTTAGGTTTAACGAAGGGAGGGAGGAAGGGAGGGAGGGTGGGTGGGTGAATGAATGGTGGTCTTAGGTTAACCCCTGTCGTCATGCTTCTCAACACTCGCTCAACTCGATGCTTGAGTCACTCTTAACCAGTTCGCGCCGGATGACGTATATAAAAGCAAAGTTTTCCCCAAATTCAAAACGGATGACGCATAAACACGCCAAGTTCAAGTTCGGAAATGTCTGTCAGCAGCGAGCAAGGCCGGAAATGCGTGGGTGTGCTTCCCGGCACTATCGGCCTGAACCCGCTTCGGATCGAGTTTCGTTAAAAATAATCCCGCCCCTCGGCTCGGCGATGTTAAAATAATCCCGGCGCGAACTGGTTAACTACTCAGTCTTGGTCTAAGACATTGGATTTGCAGTCACTTTCCATAGACCTGTGTGCTATTTGCAGCCACTTTCCATAGACCTGTGTGCTATTTCAAGCCGTAGCCAAGTCATTCGGACAAGGTCTTACGTGAACATACAGCTGCTCAACAGAAATTTGCTAAGCCTGGAAAAGACATGTACTTAGCTAAAAAAAAGGCACCAGCCAAAATTGTTATTGGTGTTGCTTGTGATTCACTGGTGCCAGGCTGATAATATGCTAAGCACCATTTTTTCTGTTAAGCAGCTCTGTGAAAATGAATCTAGCTCTTCATTATTAACATTAACCAGTGAATCGTTCCTAACGGAACGAAAGTTTATCAAACAGAATTTCATCAAAACAGAGTGTTGAATGCATATATGGCAGGGTTTTTATATGTATTATTGTGTGTTTGTATATTAAGTGTGATAGTGTGGGGATGTTTATTTGGGTGGGTGTGACTGTGTATGAGGGTGTGTGTCAGGATGACCATGCGGGAGTGTGTTAATATTTGTCTGTCTTTGTCTTATCTCAGGTGCAACCGTTTAATTGTAAAAAAAAATATTGAATAATGAAATGTTGCTGTTAATGTTATGATTTCGTTGTTGCCAAGATTAGCCATTGGTTTCGATATTTTAATTTTTTTTCACTAGAAGTTCCACTAGAATATTTTTTTTTTTTTAAATACATCTCCTTATACCAAAGGCTTCATCAAAATAGAAAGAAAAGGCAATTAGATAAATTGTTTACGGGAGCACTGTGTGGTGAATCTCTTTTGTGAGTTTGAGTGGTTCTTAAAAGAACCAGAGGGAACTCAACGTTTCGGACAGTATGCTCTGTCTGTGGTTGGGAGACTAGCGTTGTCAAACAACTTATCTTATTGCCTTTTTACCACGCAAACCTTAAATCTCAAAGGAAAAGGTGGGAGAGGAGGAGATGAAAAGTTGGCATTCCATCATTTCCCTAACCACACCGGGAGTTTAGCGAAGCTGTAAATCCTTTGTCAATGCAAGTTGCATTAATTGACTTGGAAGTTTCTCTGGGGAATTAGGGTTTATGCAGTCAAATCCATAAAGTCCGGCAATTCTAGTCATGTTTATTCACTAAATTACGAGGGCCCGAGGGTAAAACCTTGCTCTATTGGATTCTGTTTTAGGCATTATTCATGTCCGAATCCCCTCCGCCCCCCCAAATAAATCTCAGCGGTTTTACTTTGATCTGATGAACGGTTTTTGCAGTATAACTGTGTAGAATTACCTCTCTTGTTTCTACTCAAAACGTGTGTGTGTTTAGTATGAACCATTAACAATTGTTTTTGTAATGTGTGTGATCGAAATTCCCATCAATTTAGTTGTGTCCGCTTTTATTAAGCCTTCATTAAATGTTCAATTGTCCAAGGAAATTGTAAGTTAATTAGTAACTACGTATCTGGTTATTTTATCCCTTCGTTTTTGTTTGGGCAATTTTGTAAAAAAAGGGGAGGAATTATCAGAAATATGAAATTATTTTATTCAATGCAGGTTTGTAGTTTGTACACGGATATTGACTTCATTCCAAAGATTATTATTTTCGTAGAAGAAATTGTTTTTCAGATTGAAAATGATGGGGATTTTTTGTTTGGTATGTCAAAACAAATACCCAACCAACGTATAAGAAAAATGGTTTGAAATTTTGTCTCAAGAATTCTGGTTATTACTTCTGCTGGAATTAGAATTTGGATTTCAAATTTCAACCTGGGACCAATTTCACCCAGCTATTCTGTATACCATTGTCTTAAATGAAAAACATTTCCATTTAATATTACATTTTATTTTGCTGCATTGAAAGACGTAGTTGTACTACTGAATAGGACAAATAACTAAAAAAAAAAGTCTGACTCGTAATGAAAATGACTTTAAGTGTGCTTTCTTGAAATATGCCCCTTTAAAAGATGATTATGCAACTTTCCATAACCAGGGAAAACGGGACTTGGTTAAAAAAAAATTACACTGTGGCAACTTTTATTAATCATTAACCTTTTGTGGGTCATTAAAATGGCCAATTGTCTTCTGTGTTTTGTGTTTATATTCTGTCGTGTTTTTTAATTATTTTTCATGCTTACCATTTTTGTAACTGACTTTAAGGATATTTTTTGCTAAGTTAAGTATTTTTTGTGTGAATAAACTAAAGTCAATCTGGGGCCACCATATTGTAATAGAAAACTGCTATTTTTAGGCTAAGGATATTTAATATATTGTAAAAGTTGAAGAGGATATCCTGTTAAGATATGCACATTGTATTTGTAAGTATTATTAAAACCTAGGACTAATGTACTAAGGGCGTAAGAGGATATCAAGTAAGATGTAATACTTAAGTAAGATAAGTTTATTAAGTAATTTTAATTAAGTAAATAAAAAGTAATGGTAAGAACTTATAGCTGTGTCGCTGTTTGGTCATTTGAACTGTCTTGGTCTAATTTAAAAGCTGTAGGGGAAGGTGGTGCTAGTGTCCTTAAGTAAGACACTTTACTACAATTGCCTCTCTACCCTGGAGTATATGTGACACGATCAAGCGGAATGAGTCGGATATTGGCCCCGGTCAAAAAATGTAGTTTTCATGTAGTTTTAAAGAGGGCATCTGTACGTTTTAAAAACTGAAAACCCCATGTTGATACGAGTTACGTAAGTTTTTTTAAATACCAACGAAGAACACATTTCTGATTAAAACATTTTTTGGGATTCCCCGACATCCGACTCATTCCGCTTGATCGTGTCACATAATGTGTGTACCTGCAAGAGTAAAGACTGAGCACAACATTTGCTTAAAATGAACTATTGAGGACTCGACTTAATATGCCACACCTCAAATGTATGTACATGTATATTGTTGGTGATTGGTGCTTTGCTGTGATTAGCTTAGCATAACAATCACATGGAATTTCGGCTGCTAACCTGATTTAATACTAAGCAAGGTTTATGGTGCTTAAGCAGCTCTATGAAATTAACCAGGCAGGTTTTCAAGTTTCAAGTATTCCTGCTTTTCCTACTTTTTCCTATTTTTTTTCTCACCTTGCTCCGATATTTAAATTTCTTTTTTGTATTACTTTAATTTACTTTTACTTACTTTTTTTCTTAAAATTCGAGCCAAAATAAAATAATTTGCACTTTGCTTTCATTTATTCCCAGCTGAGTTTTCAATTCGACGGGTTCATTATATCCCGCTTTTATGCACCTGATCAAATCCGCGTCATCTGGTTGGTGGATTGTTGATCGCGTGTATCACGTATTCGCCCCAATGCACGGTGCCATATGAAGCAAGTAATGAGACCGAGGAACCCCCCCCCCCCCCCCCCCCCCCCCCCCCCCCCACCCACCTTTTTTGTGGCGGTAATTGTGACCCACCAGGCCAAAACCAGGCGGAAGTCGGCAAATGCCACTTCGAGATATGGCATTGTACACACAAAAATGTGTTGCCGGTCGATTTTTTTTTTTTTCATAAATCGTTAGTTAAAACTCTAATTTATAGGCTGTTCATGTTTAAACCTTTTTAAAAATCCCCGAAAGTGATAATATCGGCCTTCTCCTGATTTTTGTTGTCGTTGCTATTACTCAAATTGAGCAAACTTGTTGCCGCAAACGGCAACAAAATGTCACTTTTTGAAGCGTCGTTACTTTTCATTCCATAGCGGTACTGGTGCATGTGATGTATCATTTTAAAGCTTAAAACGCTAACAATCCAATGGTATAAAAATCTCTCATATGAAAAATTTCGACTTTAGCCTGGTTTTGGGGTGGTGGGTCACAATTGTGCTTGCAGTGTTTTTTTTTTGTTTTTTTTGTGGGGGGTTGGGGAGGGGGTGGGGTGCGTTAGGTAACAATAGTCTAGAGAGTGTAGAGGTGAGGGAACAAGGGGGCGCCCCTTGGTCCCATATCGTGCTGGGTATACGCGGCGTGGGCGCAATGCTTTGCTTACTGCTCTGATAACCAGAGGACCAAAATGTATTTAGGTTTTTATTAAATAAACAATGAATGTTTCACGTTCGTGCAATGTAAAGATTAACTTCATTCGGTGACGGGTGAAATGGAAATTCCACCTGTCACCACATGACATTGAAATACCATCGCACTCACATTCATGCGTGTGTAACGATATCAAACATCGACATCTACAAAATAAGCTTAATATCCAAAGCGAAACTAAAAACTGCACAAATAAATTTGACGAATCTCGGAGATTTTCCCCAGGTTATTGTTCAGGTAAGTTACTGAACGAGTCATTGACCGTGTGTGTTTTACATGCTTTGTCCCTCGAGAGCAAAAAAAGAAGAAAAAAGAAAGCGACATCCTCTATACAAGGTCATTTTTATTAAATAATGCACTTTCGTAGTTCGCAGTGATTGACAATGACGCTCGAACACAACGAAACCGTGACGTCGCGCTGCCGGCTCCTTACAGAAAAAACAATGGGTGAAAAACGTGTACAAAAAAAACCCGCACAATTAGCTGAACTGAGTAGGAAAAGATATACAACAAAAGTACATGCATTTAAATACAAACCTATGAATAGAGCATATATTTTAGTACAGTATAACAAAAAATATTGTCGGAAAATTAACAAATTTCAAATGTCAGGTTTCAACCGTTGGTGTGTGTTAAATTTAATTATACATTTGTAATTTTTATGTTAAAAATATCATTAAAAATCATTTGATTTGTCAACCAGATGGCGTTGGGAGCGAAAAGAAAATCTATGGGGTTTTAAAGAAGTTATATCGCTGGTAAAATTCATTTTAGAAAATTGAATCGATACTACAAAATTGACGATACAGCACTTGTATCGATTTAGGTTGAAATGAAAATAACTTGAATTTACAATAATACGAAAACTCATACGACCTTTGTACATGTATATATAATAGTATCGACAGTCGAAATCGCAATCGAGAACGAATACTCGATATTAGAATCATAGGTTCGTCATCAGCCTGGGTTTAGGAGAATTTAGCCTCGGTCAGTGGTTTTAAGAAACACCGCTACCCAGTAAGGATTATTTTTCAAAAATGTTAATCCCGTATTGATTTCAGGGTTGAGCGGGTTTTGTTTTCCTCAAATTCTCTTAGGACAGAATATGAATTTTGCGCTAGTTTCCGTTTTCAACAAACTCTACAGTTAAGAAAATGTCCACACTGCACCGAAATTTTTCTTCAACCACGCTCTCAGAATACGTGTTATAAAAACCACTTGGAACGAATTGCTTGTTCCCTGGGGACGAGGCTGCAAATAATCTCGAATAAAAATGGCGGGCGACTTTGAACATAAAGTTTGTGTCTCAACGTCGTGTGCAAAAGTGGCGGTAATTTTATTAAGGTTTAATAGGACTTTCCTATCATGACACCCGCAAACATGGATAGGAACTTGTCAAAGGGAAACGAATAGGCATAATTTAACAGAAAACAGTGACAAACAATTAACGTTCTGCCAGATTGTAGGATATCATTCATTGCATTGCTTGACGTGTCGTCACGGTGTTGGCACGGAGCATTTATTTTTGGTAAGTAGTGCGACATAATTATAAACACTCGTATTTTAGACTACAGTTCAGCATTTTGTACAAATGTTATACATGTATGAATTTGTTTGTCTGTTGACAGTTTTAAATACAGCGCAAAGCTTCCATTTGCCATGATTCTTTTGTTAGCTTGGCGCGGGAAAATGCTAGTTGGGCCTGGCCAGGGGTGAATCTGTCTCTGTGTCGGCGTAAATCTGTGTTGGCGAGCTTAGGGGTGACGATGGCTCAAATGCTTCAATTTACCTGGTCGTGTGAAAAGAGTCAGGTTGATACAAAATTCCACTTTTCTTAAAAACCACAGCACATCGGGTGCCGTGATTCCATACGATGCCTCAGACTATTGTTCACAATGTAGTCAGGTAAGGTATTTCATAATAATTTAGTAGGCACCCCCCCCCCCCCCCCCCCCCCAATCAGTATAGGCCTACTACCTTTAAATGCAGAGGTATTTAAGAAGTCGGATATATGTTTGGTTAACTCTTACTGTTGGAGGGTAGAGACTTTAATGTTGGTCAGATGGGCATAGAACTACAATGACTATTGGCCCAACAAATGGGTTTGTACGGTTAGCTTTCTTTTGTCTATTGTCTTTATATTGTCGCTATTACTGCGACAAGATAAAGACGATAGACACAAGAGAGCTAATTAGAGCCCCATTTAATTGTGGGGCTAGAGTTGTATATTGAATTTTGATTAGATATGTACGTATATTTTTTACTTTCCTACACAAATAAACCACAAGGCATCTTTTATGTTATTCATGAAAACACATTCATAATTTTGAAGACTCATCACAAAATGACACCGAATCCCCCCCCCCCCCCCGCAATTGATTTATATTTTGCAATTACTGGCTCTAATCTTGTTAAGTTTCCATCTAAGAAAATTGAGCATTGAAAATTGAATTGTTCTTTCACTAACGGGAAGCCATACATTAACTACACACTACTAAATACTGGATCATGGCTCGTGCATGTAAGGGGCCTTAATATGCAACGAGAATCCCTGAATTAATAAAAACACCCGCTGTAGTGTTTAGCCAAAAAAAGAGGGTCCTCGGGGACACCAAGCAAATATTGTAAATTATTCTGCCGTGCTTATCTGGCTGTTGTCGTCAGATAGAAATACTGCGAGCAGGCAGACTGGGAGTTGGGGTCACAGCCAGCGTACCTCATTAGTATTCCACCGCACCAAATCGATGGACTTGCCAGTGTCGTTAGCGTGCAGCACACGCAATTCAAGGGGGTACATTATCGGAGACGCTGTGCAGTACGCTATGCTGTGATTATCATCATAGTCTTTCAACTCCGCATCACCAGCTTCGTCATCGTCATCATCATCATCTGCATGTTGCCGTCAGTTCCGCAAAAGCACAACCCTCCCCTCCTTGGCTGGACACGCTCGCTTGGCTATGCGGATATCTGCGGGGGTTAATCTTCAGGCAATGCCGCGTCATTCATTCAGGCTTCGCCGTGTGTGTGTACTGTGTGTGTGTGTCGCGTGTTGAGATGAGGACTCGCTCTAAAATACTCGGATGCCAAGTGGTCTAGAACTGTCAATCGAAATGAGATGGTGAATAAAAAAAAAATTAACTGCGGATTATTTTTGTGTCTGGTTGTCGGATGTTGTGTGCACTTGTGTGCTCGCAGTCAAGAATAAAATCCTCTTTTCGTAAAAGATTCCAGAAGTATCTGATAACGACATTTAGCAAGGAGGACTTGGATGCGTAGCAAGAGAACGCCTCGTGTTCGACACAGCGGCTTACAAGACGTGCGCTATTGTGGAGTGTGCGCAGGGGAGCCAGAACATAGCCGACTTTATTGTGCGAGAGCTCAATAGGCAAGCGTCGACCATTTAATATCAGCGGTTGACTCCATAATGCCTCATGTTATGAAAGGGAGAAAAAGGGATAGCTAAACTAAAATGATGTACGGTGTAATGTCAACGACGCTACTGGGTACGTAAGGTATCGCGTATCGCCGAGCCAAGCCGGAGAAGAATGACAGGGCTGGACATTCGATACCCTGTGGACCGTTTTGACATCTATTCCCCTTGGCCGTAATCTTTGCTGTATCCAAAGACGCTATTACACCGATCTCCTGCCAGGAAGGAATTAAGCTCCGCCGCGCATTCTTGTGCGCATTTGTAATTTCAAGACTTTGAGTCACACTGACATTTGTTTTAGGGGGTACCTGAACTTAAAAAGGTCCCTCGGTGTTACCACCGGCACTATTGTGTTACTGTGACAAGACTGGATTTGATTCTCGTTCTGCCCTTTTGGTGCGGATTTTCCTCTCACACTAATCATTATGTGAGTGCAGTTTCATCTCGGGCTATCATCAAGACAAGAAAGCCAATACCTTTACCTCTGAGGCAAATCCATTAGGAGGAGTAGAAGTGGGAACACCTTGAGTATCTCTTCCCCTCACCGTATAACCGCGGCCTCTTGTTGCCTCTATCGGAAATCGCCCACTTGCTTCTCTTTGTTTTTCCCTTCTTTTTTCCCCATTAAATAATGGCCACTCACCAACCGGCTCCCGTAGGGAACTCTACGGCCACGAGTCGGCCCCAGGCACCAAAGCAAGACTACGGCCTGGACGTGTGGCAGCCGAGAGAAAAGGTAAGATCGAAGATAGTAATGTCTCCTGGGATTTATTTCCGTCAGTTGGTCAGTTTCTCTATGCATTTGTCAGTTGCACGATCTCAAGGACAAGGACCTTTCCACTGTATCGTCCTATATGTGTGTGTTTCTTCCCTCCTCGTACCCAAGGAAATCTCATAATTTTCTAAGAAAATACTTGCCAGTTGCTTGTCAGTTGCTTAAAGACCTGTCCGCCGTTGGGTATCCTCCTTTGTGGGTGTTTCTGTCCTCTCTATATATTCAATTTCCTAAGTAAATATTTCTGTTTGTCAGCTTCTCAAAGACCTGTCAGTTGCTCGGCACCTCAAATTATCTGCGCAAAGATCATATCTGTATCTCAGACAATGATGCACGTCTTCAAGTTATGGATGTAAATTCCTCACCTACAAAAATATTATCATGGACTTCAAAATTTAGTTTTTGCTCGATTTATGTTTTCCCTAAGTGCCGATAGAGTCCTCGTGAGTCGATTTAAGGGCGGGGGAATATGTCTCTCTTTAAACGGTGAACGGAAATTAACGGAACGAAGATCAATAATGGAAATGAACCTAACACTAGGCTAGAAAATGTGGGGGAAAAGGGGGGAAGAAAAAGGCGCGCAGGAAACTGTTTCTTGAAGTCAGGGGAAATTATATCTAGGGATTCATTTTACAATGATTCAAAGGGAGATTGGGGCATGGTAACGGCTTGTGTACAACCACTGAGTCAGACGAGAGAAGAGAAACGACGCAATAAACATAACTATAACCGGTAAAACCCTTTCTATGTTCGACAGTAAAGGTAAATGCTTAGCGCCTTACCGATTTACAAATCGATTTACATAGTCGGATGTGCGGTTTCTGACTTCAGAACATTAATAATAGGACTTCTCGATGTGATATAAACAAGCACACCTCATGCAGCTGAGATGGTGTTATCTGATAGTCAAAGTTATCTTGAAAATCTTGTGAATTGATTTATGTGAACGATCGTGGTAATTATCTTCCAGTAACCTGGTAATTATCTTCCGGTAACCTGGTAATTATCTTCTGGTAACCTGGTAATTATCTTCCGGTAACCTGGTAATTATCTTCTGGTAACCTGGTAATTATCTTCCGGTAACCTGGTAATTATCTTCCGGTAACCTGGTAATTATCTTCCGGTAACCTGGTAATTATCTTCTGGTAACCTGGTAATTATCTTCCGGTAACCTGGTAATTATCTTCTGGTAACCTGGTAATTATCTTCCGGTAACCTGGTAATTATCTTCTGGTAACCTGGTAATTATCTTCCGGTAACCTGGTAATTATCTTCTGGTAACCTGGTAATTATCTTCCGGTAACCTGGTAATTATCTTCTGGTAACCTGGTAATTATCTTTCGGTAACCTGTTTACTAACCACATTTGCTTCCACTGCTATCATGCAAAAGGTTTCCAAAGTCGTGCGAGAAGCCATGCCATATACATGGAAAGTCATGGACAAATTGATTCCATGGGAATTTTCATGGACAGCCAGGCGCTGATTCACCGAGTATTATACAGTTTCCATAAGAGTATATGCCCATTGTTTTGCTTGTATTGCGTTTGAAATCTGTTGTCATATCTGTGATCGAGAAGCTGTAGTATGATGAAGGGTATAGTTTGCCATGGAACGGTAGAGGGGATCGGGGGAAGCCTGTAAAATGTCGTAATTGAAAACTCGAGGAAAATGTTCTTGAAATGCCATGGATCTTGTACATTTTTGCCATGGCATAATCCTAGTCCTGGAAAACTTGTGGATTGATTGGGATATTTGGTAATGGAAAATGGTAATGGAAAATGGTAATGGAAAAAGGTAAAGGAAGTCCCGTGTAAACTGTACACATTTTGGTGCATACTGTCAAGGAAAAACCAGGAAATGTTTGAGGTAATTTGGTGGTGTTGTTGGTACAATTTTACATGGGAAAGTCGAAGCTTTGTGAATTTTTATTAACGACCCTACATTCTGCTTGGTACGAAAGTGGTGAAACACTGCTGAAAGCTATGTGGTGATTCGTGTGATTATAGACGATATACTTCGTCATGCACGCCCGACAATATACTGCGACCTGTTCTAATGACGTCCCGAAAACTGATCATATCCTGTTCTTGAAACTTGTCTTGAAGCTCACTGCGTCTGCCTAGCTGAAATGCCTTCTCTTCCTCACTTGGTCATTCCTTTTGCGTGTTATAGTATATTGCCTCCTCTTTTCTAACACCTCTGTTATCCTTCAATTATTGACCCAGTCATCATTGTATCTGGCGTGATTGGCAGTGTTTTTAATTTTACCTGAAACGATTTTTCATTTTCCTTGTCGTCAAACCGCAAACACCTGTTGAAGAGCCATTCCTGTCTCTCGTCTACACGCATTCACGAGAACAGTTCATAATCATTCGAGTGACACTTGTATATTGAAGTCAGAAGAGCCGCCTGCCTTCGGCAGATTTATTTTTGCATAGACAGCAACTTCCACTTTGATACGGCACTATATCGGAATTGCAATTATGACTTGCAGGGAGAAGTTTGGGCAAGTAAGTGCCGGGTTCGTAATTATTATTCCAGTTCAACCAGTTCAAACCCGATGAAGCTGGTTTTTTTTTTTATCTGTCCAGGCTGATGCACTAACATATTATGCACTCGCTGCATTTCCGATACTGTCAACTCGAATGATACACCACGCATGATGTGGACACCCCGCTTATTAAACAAGATCCGCCGTGTCAGCTCGCTGAGTGATCATTCTTTTTTCTTTTTTTTAATATGAATTTTCATATGAATGTTAACAAACATGAAATTGCGCGTGTAGCTGACTTTTTGAATTAGACGCAGTCATTGAATCGGCCGGAGGGAGAAATATTATGTAGACGAACGTCATCAAGACGTACATTATAATTTCACAGCCACTCACCTTTTGTGTGTGTCGAGTGCCGTTTTTGCGAGTTGTGTTGTCGGCACAGATCAAATTCAGCTTGAGCTGAGGCTGGGGATGCATGTATGTTTATAAAATGGTTTGTTTTTGTTTGTAGTTGTTGATATCGTACAGATGTAACATGATGACGTTTTTCGATAGAGGCTTTGCTTTATCTTTAGTATTCACATCACATCGTCGTTTACTCTTCATGTCCAATTAGTTTCACCTTAATCGTACCGTATCCAGAACTGGTTAAAAACTTATGTCTATGGCGTCACCGTGACGTCACACAAATTATCATGAAGATCCATTTAACACCTCAAACTGCTCAGTGTTAGATTTCCTGCAATGGCCTGTCCGAACGTTCTATTATACGAATCTGATCGGATTTTTCCAGTGAATCGTGATACCCTCTTTAAAAAAAAATGCCATGCCTCTGAAACCCCAACCTCGAGTATCCGCGCCAAGCATTTGACCAGCTGAGCTATCGGGGCTCGACGAATGACAAGCATTCATTGACTTACACACCTAGTTATGATACTGCGTGCTTATATTAAACGTATCGCAGAGGGCGCTCAACAATCCGGATATCGTTTGGGCATAAAATATTCGTCAGTCGGCCCGTTTCTGGGGACAAATAACCGAACAGACGTATGAAGCTAAACCACGATCGACAACCTCGCACCGTTTTTGTGGTCATGACGCATGTATATTACTCGAGCAGTAGCAGTCAGCTCTTGTATAATTACGGGAAATTATTCACCGGCTCTACACGGAATTCCCCCCGTAGGTAGGAGCCGTCACTAACAGACACCGCCCGAAAAAGGCCAATCACCCCTTGATCTATTGGATCTAGGAACCGCGCATAATTGCCACGGTTTATGAATGATTTGGCGAGAAATACTGCAGAGCAGGGAGCAAACTCCTGCGACCTATACTTTGACGCTGTCAATGAATATCACTTAAATTATAAGGAGAAAAGCAATAATACCTGCACCTCGTTGAATCACTTTTAGCGGAATTTGAGGCAGTGTCCTTGTTCCGATTTATAGATGTTTAAAACACACGCAACCTGGCACCCGGGCCGAACAACACCGTCAAGTTGGCCCACCCACCTGCCTCGGACCACCCGACTTCTACCATGATAGGCTAAAGCCGGTAGGGGAACGTTTGTTGTTGCGGAGGGTGATTGATGAAACATGTACATCATCCCCTAAACCCTCAATTCGTCAAACTGAATTGTTGGCAAAAGCAGACAGTATAGGCTCAGGATTGGAATTACTTCATTATCGACGCTTATCGATGGTGGCGTCACTCGTCCTACGGGGGCGTGTTCAATTTTGCTTTGAACATTAACACCACCTGTTACCGGCTTAATTTGTAGAACCATCAGTAATATTTCACTATAGATGCGGCAAACGGGCCTTGGCTGATGTATTCAGGGCATATTGGTTTCCCCTTCCGTATCTGGACCGAGTGGCTTCATACAGGCATCAAAACACAGCCCGGCATTATATTTGACGTTCATGCCCGATCAAAATCAATCTATAATTGATTTATCTCCATCTCCCCCCCCCCCCCCCCCCCCCCCCCCCACCCTCCCTCCCTAGTCCCCCACCCTCGGCTATGAGTCCGGCCGGCTTGAATCGCTAGACACGCCTCACACCTCCATTTCTCAAATCCAATACAATTATTTCTTGTGGAGTCCTAGAATGAAATGAAAGACGAGAACGTATTCAAATTTGTATCTTTGTGGAGACACCAGTTTGTTATCGTGTACACATTATAAACATGCCCTGGAAATTCTATTTTTGTGTTTTTTTTTATCCAAGAATCTATTTCTTGAAACCTTCTGAAGACATATTTAGGCCTACCTAAGTTGCACGCACGTGGAGACCTATTCACTCCCATTGTCTCCATTGTGTTCAGTGGCCAATTTCATAAAACATGTAAGCACACAAATTTGCTTAGCACAAAAATAGTTTTGCTCAGTAAAAACAGGTTACCAGCCAATACTCCATGTGCTTTTCATGCTAAGCAAAAAACAGCTGAATATCAGTCACAAACGATAAACCTCACCTGAATATGATTATTTGTAACCTTGTTTTTTTTCCAAGGAAGAATTTTTATGCTAAGCAAATTGTTGTGCTTACATGTTAGCGTTTTTGGAATCTTGCTGATACTGTTTTGTCATAAGCCTACCTGATTTCTGTGTTGACAGCTTGGTAAATAACTAAATTGTTATTGATGTCTGTGGTTGAGTTACTTATTTTATTATTTAAATCCGAAAACGATGGGGGTATTTTCTAGTACAGAACGTCCAATAAATAAACAAGACATGCGCGTGACTTGTCTGCGGCGTCGATTGAATAAGGGACGGCTGGCCCGGATATCTGACTTGTGTGTGTGTTGACACCTTGTGGCAAAACTAAGTTAGTATTGATCTCAATTGAGAGCAAATCGCTAACGACTCACGACCGACTTGAACGACAGTCTAGGTTTGGGGCCTGGTATACCAGAGGGGACAGCCTAGAGTCCACTTTGCACCTGACTAAATTACTGACTGACTGACTAACTGCTCCTACAGTGAATTAGACTCGCCTCACTGAGTCCCTAGCTCTTGCCTCAAACGTTTTTAATATATACATCGTACGCCAACGAAGACCCGGGCCCATTTTGTTTGACCAGTTGTATATATAGAGACACACTAAGACCAACTTCAAGGCTTGTCACGTTCTGTTGTCTGCACAGAGTCTCGGGAAAACACTGATTACGATCAAAATCATGCCCGTTAATATGGTTCGCCTCTTACATCAGTTTAGATTAAACCGGTTGGAAATCCTGTTTCGTCGTCTCTTTGGGGTAAAATTAAAGAGAAAATGACATTGACTGAGCTGTAATTGGTACGAGTTATTCCAGCACACATTCGATCTCCGATATGCAAGCATATCTCCTTGCAAAAGCGAATTATTAGGAAGAGAGCTTCGAATGGTATAATGATCAGTCACATTGACCGTATATTATAGTTTGTGATTTGATTATTGTCTCGCCAGTTCATCCCGTAGTGAGCCATGACGCAAAATTAAAATGTCATCTCGTACGTATTTGTACCTGGATCACATCTTTACGTGCGCGTGCATTTAAGCATGTGGGTCACGCTGGCGTATAATTAAGGAAGAAGATGTGGTTCTCTGGGGCGCCGTAATCAATACATGCAGCAATTGCTGTTTCCCGCCATAGCCAGTCACTTTAACAGACTCCGTCACATTAAGTCAGTCGTGAACGTAAGTAACAACACCGAACACCCCGTGCACAGAGACGCACAAAGTAATGAGAATAACTCGAGTGAGAGACTATGTTTAAACAACTTCTTGTCTAATCTTTGTTTAAACAAATAATATAATAATTTTCAAATTATATACATTCGGGAAACGTATATATCACGCGTCTTACAAGAATGTACCAGCGAGTCTACATTCCGGTCAAATAACATAACTATTATCCCGTGAGAACGAGACCTGAAAAAAACTACGCTTCCCGGACTCCGTAATACTTTCACTTTAAAAATAATGTTTGTTTTTTTAATTGGAGCTCCGAGGCTAATGGGTATATGGGACGATTGGTGGCAGCAGACGCACGGGACCTTTTTTATTTCGCGCACTTTAACTTGAAAACGAGCGATGTGTATGCTGCCACCAAATGTTTATAACATGTAACCAATCATCGAGGTGTAATTTCTTACCCATTGTCGTGAATAGCACATCCCAACACACTCACTCACGTTTGTTTATGGTGTAAATCGAGGAGTTTCCTTTGTTCCTCTCGAAAATTTTCTTTGTTTGTACTCTAACTTTTTCCGACGGCTCTCATTGGTTTTGTACACGAATCTCAATCGAGGTCGTCCTCGATTCTATAACCCTAACCCCAATTCACCTTCGTGTCGCCAGGTATGTGTCCTCCATTTACACCATAAACAAACGCAAACGATTGTTTTGTGTGTGTACATTGCAAACACTGTCCACTCTCCAAATCTAAACTCCAAGTTTGTTTTCGGTTAAAGTTTCAACCGGGGACTTTGCGAAATAGTCTCCTTTCATCAAAGCAAATAGCCATCCAAACCCTAGTGTCAGTTTGAATGATTGTAAAGGTCGACTTTTGTTTATCGAATGTCTGAACATGACGGTTGCTCGGGAACATTAAACCCTTCGCACGCGCCAAAGGTAACCGCCTTACCGGCAGCTGACATGAATTTAATTGAGTAGGCCTATATCCTGAGGCGAGCCGATACGAACTCTGCTCGCACTAAGTTATTTTTTCTAGTTTGCACTTGTCGATTCAACCGAGCTGATGCTGAAGGAACGAATCAGTAATTTTGTGACATTAATGTTGTCATAATTGTATCCATTAGGAACGATTGAGGTATATGTTGTTGAATTTCATTTAATCGTTTTCTTTGTTTAGCCGTTAGAAAGTAGTCAGTTTTCTCTTACGGTTAAATTGAGGAATTTTTAATGCAACAATCGGAAGCACTAAAGACTAATATAATCTAAATTATATACATAAAGTAAATTAACAATCACGACTATCAAAGGTGTGACAAAGAATACTTTCTGAAATGGAGAAGATGCATTTATTCATTACAGAATGAATTAAACCATGGCACCATCAAAGGAATGACCGACTAAAACCACTCGACGGTTCCGAATTGATGAAAGAAAAATGACAAATGAAACCTGATATATTAAAGGTCATTGAAAATGACAGATTTTCCTTTAATAATGATTTGTTTTGTAGCGTTTTTATAACGCCGTGTGAGAGCGAGCTCCGATATTGGAAGTAAATCTAGCTCCGATCTTTTGGGGATGTGAGTTAGTCTTGCATACGCACTGTGGACCTCCGAACAATATAGGTCCACACGATGCGGGAAGAGGTTACGGTTTGTGGACTTGCACACGTCCACAATCCGTTTTTCAGTTTCCGAAAAAGAGCGCTAGAGGAAAAACGGGTTAGGGTTATATATAGAAAAGATAGAAGGGACAGCTGAGAGGCCCATAATCCAAATTTGAGGGTAAATTTGTTTTGGGGAAGCGAGAAAAATGAGTATTTAGTCAAAGTTTGTTAACTACACGAAGACAAAGGAATGTCCACAGTACGTATGTAAGGTAAAGCTGCGTGTGTTCTGTCGGTCCGGTTTTTTACATGGCTGGTTTGTATTTCCCCGGGTAATATCGACTCGTACTAAAAAACACTTTCACGACGAGACGGAAAGGAGTTCTCGCCGTGATGACAACCAAACGTGTAAACAAAGCCCGCCTCTCTATGTAAACCAATTAAAGGGGTACTATGTCCGGAAATCGCCCAAATTGAGCTACAAATTAAAACGCGTTTTGAACGAAATGATGTTTATTGCAAAGGGCATTTAAAAGGAGGATATAAACATCCACACAACCATTCTTAAAAAAATGGACGTTTTTGTGTTATTCTTATGGAGAACTCGGGCTGTTTATTAATTCTCGCGATTACTTGACAACGTACGTAACTGCGGCGATGCTTCTTTCTCGCAGACACGTATGGCATGGAATCCCATACCAGTGTGATATCGGTCGTGTATCCAATGCACTGGTTGTGGCACCAGTCTGATGCTGCCACCGCGCCGATTAGACGAGATACAGCACATAATTTTTTTGACGGATGGAAATGCGTAAACGAATGACACCAAAACGCGTTTTTTTCGTCTTTTCTCGGGAACGGTAATACATTAGGTTGGTTTTCTTTCAACCATTATGTTTGAAATAGGATAAGTAAACAATGTAAAACAGGAAATGTTCGGGGATTTCAGGACATAGTGCTCTTTAAAGCGTCGAGGTACGTCTGCGATGTACGCACTGGGACCCGGCACCAGCTTCGCCCGGTGACATTTCCCCGCGGTTGAGGTCACCGATGATTGACCGGGGAGGCGGAAACCACACACATCATGGCGGCCACTCGAGGAACACTCAACCCCTCGTTATGGCGGGAAGTGAAACAACTCCAGGCACTGAACAAGCGGGAAATGGACTTTCAATAAACGCAAGTGGTTTCAATGGTAGAAATACGAGCTGTTTGGGGCATCGTTATGCGCAAGTACATTGATTCATACCAAAGCAATAATAAAAACCACAGTTGCTTAATTTTTACATGCCCCAACCGGCCAACCCGTCGGTCATCGTAAAATTTGCTCTTAATTCTAATAGTGCCGTCCGTTTTCGTAACAACAGAAAAACCCGGTCAGCGCACGATATTAATAATACACGCCCAATGATACCATTGTGCGTTGTCACTCGCGCCACGGTGAAAACATAATCAGGCTGACTAGAGCAGAATGGAACGTCCCACTATCCTCGCCCATTATCGACGCTCCAGTTCAGAAACACCTGCTTTAATGTAAAGAGGGGAAGGACAGGAAGTCACGTGACTTGTCGACTTAATCGTTTCAGCAGATGGAAAACATGGTCTCAATGTCTGGCGAAAAAAACCTGACGGGGCGCGGAAAGTGAGAAGTGTATTTTCACGCCAGGAGTCAGGAGAGGTCGTCCGTTCATCCGTTTACTTGTCTATCTTTCGGAATTTTGTGGGTGTGTGTGGAGGTTTTGATCTGAACTTTGATAATCAGAAGCGGGTGGTCTCCAACGATATATTAAAAGTTGCGGCCTGTTCTTATACAGTCTGAAGCCACGCCCACATTGTGGTTTCTGCTTCAATGACCCATTCATTCCTCAGCTGTTGGACAACGACATCGTAGGGTGATAGTTAGAGTTAGGGTTAGGGTAGTCCCACTAGTGTGGCCCCAGTGGGGCTAGGGTTAGGGTAAGTTATTTTGGCTGCCCTGTTTAAGTACTTACCGCCAGTGACAGTTATTAATAGTTGATCGAATTACTCTTAAACTCAAAGCCGCCATTAACGCATGATTCTTCAACCTATTGTTCCATTTAATAACAAAAATTCCAGTGAGTCGGTAAGTTTTCATTCAGAATGAAAATCCAGATTTTATTAAAATAAACAAAGAAACAATTTTGCAAAGGAGATTTCGGTTTGTTCACAATCATGCACCTCCCGATGCACCACCGAGTCGCTTCTGAAATGCTTCTATATCGCAGCCACTTCCGCAATCCAACTCTGCATGAGATGAACGCCCAGCTTAATTTCCCTCGATCTTGTGTGTTCTTCCTGAGACCTATTCACTGTGATATTCTCTCATCTCATCCATCATCTTTTGCCTTTGAATACATTCGGCTACAGGAGGTCAGCGCGGCGGCTCCACATCCTATTTACGTGGCAATCTGCTGTGGCCTCCCGTGCCCCATCCATCATTATCATGCCACGTCGTTACTAGTTATTGCCTCGCACCACTAAAACTGCCTGCTCACAATGTTTGTTGACACTAACACTTAACCTTTGCAATCTCCTTACCCAAAATTACCATCGTAGCAAATGCTCCTCAAGTTGTTTTGCCATGTACAGCTATGTGAATACCAGTTCTATTGGAAATCTCATTAAAAATATAGTATTTGTTTACCTTTCTACAAAATTAGTTGACATATACCTATGCTCCTCTTGGACTTATGAGGCGTCGGACTTACGATACGGCTTCCTGGCCGGGGTCTGCTCCGAGTCCGATGCCTCATAGCTCCGACGCCAGTCCGAACCTCATAATGTCCAACGCCTCATAGGTCGAACGCGGGATAGGTCCGAGAAAATCCTCAACCTCCAACCAAATAAAGGCTCTTATAAATCCGACGCCTCATAGGTCCGACCACCCATAGGAGGTCCTACGCCTCATAAGTCCGACAATTAAATTTGCTCTTTTTGGTCCAATTTTGGACTTAAGTTATAAGGCGTCGGACTGATGAGGCTTGGGACTGGCGTCGGACTTATAAAGCATCGGAGCTATGAGGCGTTGGAGTTACGAAGCCGAATACTATAAGTCTGGTGCCTCATAAATCGGACGCCTCCGTTCCGAAATATTGGACTTATGAGGCGTCGGACTTATGATGCTATACGGCTCCGTATATATGATGTTATGTTTGCGTAGTAACCTTTACTTTCTAGACCTATTAGTTCAGTCTGCCAGTATCCCATAACATTACCTACCATGTTAATACCCGCAAGGACCTATTTTCCAATGCCAAATGCCTAGTCGTACCTATTCGTATACCCAGTTCCGCATGTCAAACGCAGCAGTACGAACCCATCTACACCCAAGTATTACCTAATACGAAATGTGGGTGTTTAAACGTCATCTCGTCTTTGGGACGATATCGGTCACCCTACCCATTTGCACCCACATAAACGTATCCCCGTTCCCTACTGGCATCCCAGTCACACCTATTCGTACATTCACACCTAGCCGCAATAAACCAAAGGGTTTTTCATTCGACGCGACGCCCACACATATCACACCTTTCTAAGGTTACCAGTACTTTCATTTTATTCAGCGCGATAACATTCCATTGTTCGGCTATTTTGTAGCTCTTTCGACGCCGGCTACATTCTATAAAAGCAGAGTGTCAATTTCTTGTTTGGAAAGTCTTCCTGTATTGTGATACTTAATCCTCAACTTACATCTCTTCTGAAAGCATAACATGTGCTTCTTTCGCCCACGCGCGTTTGCCTGGCGTCTCACAAGTTTCACACATCCCCCCTTTCGTTTGCAGTAGCGTGAACTCAAATTCCCATTGGAAGTGTCAGAACATGACTGACTTTTTTAATTGACTCAGTCCACATACACGACACACTTTTCATCACCATTTCACCCACTCAACCTTTACACCTACACCTTCTCTGTCTAAAACTTTCCCCATCGCCTTTCAGCCGTCATTTTCTAATCCGCACTCGGGCAAAGTAAGTCCATTATCGCATCAACCGTGGAGCCAGCGAAATACACCCACGACAGCCATTGTAAGATAATACCGGACATCAATAATTTACGATCGAATGCTGCAGACATACAATAATTACCAATCGAAAAAAATCTAATGTTCGCATCGTATTAGCTTAATTGTATATATTCAACATCTACGTTTGGTGCATTTGTGCCTGGATGCCCGTGTGTATGTGTGCTTATTTAACGCAGTGTGTTTGAAAAGTCATATCGGATGACTTTGAGGCGGCAGTGATCTGTGAAAATTCCCTTTGAAACTGGAAATTTACACAGATGGTCCATGATTAGGCGCATTTAGTGTCAGAAGTGGGATGAATTCCAAGTCTACTCTTTCGTAAGGGCCCCCGCACGCAGCATCCAGACGTTTTTAAAGTTCAAAGTCGGCGACCCCCTTTAACAATCAGCCCCGTTTTCCCGGGATCCGTCAACATATTGCACTTTGACTGCGTGGCGGGTTTATCACACGACTCTTCAACTCGTTAGCCTATCAAAACACGGATCTAAACACCACCCCTTGATTGGAAAACACAGCGCCCGCTCAGGTATTTGTCCAGAATCGTCACCCACGTCATGAAACGTCACTCTGGAGAGAGTCATTACATGCCCAAGTGTAATACCGTACACATCTACGCATACAGCCTTTTTTTAGAAACACATAATACTAGTGTGTGTGCGGCAATCATACCTATGACCTTTAATCGACGAGATGCCTATTTTATGTCGTGTTTCTTAAACCATTATTATTTAAACACCACTTGGCGCACGTACCTCCACTGAAGGGTCAAGGTGCCAGACCATTTGTAACCAATGCAGTGCTTGTCTTATAATATTTAACGTTTTTCATTCATAATTAAGCATTCTTCACGGCAGCATAATGGCTACACGTAAATTGATTTGTCTTCCTCCCAGTGATGACACCGTCTATTTGGTAATTTAGTAATTTGGTAAAAGGACGAAAATTGAAATGCGCCTAACAGTGCACATTGCGCCCTTAGCGTTATATACCATTAATTGTTGGTATGACCTTTGCGTACTCATGCCATTGAAAGTACACAATTTTTTTAATGACGGTCAACCGCAGTTTACTGTCTGAAACGTTGAGTTCCTTCCGGTTCCTCTCACTAAAGCTGAGAATTACCACATGGCTTTACCGCAAACTACTTATCTTATTGCCTTTTCGCCATGCAAACCTTCAAGTCTCAACCGCACAGTTTGTGAATAATCGGCTGATAGGAAACTGTGTGGCAAGACGACAGAATGACTAGTGGTCCAATGAAAACATCTTTCTGCTTCGATGGCTTCACAATAGATGCGAGTTGACAAGAATAGCGTCACGGGGCACTGGTGCCCATTAAAACAATACTAATCAAATTCATTCCGGCGCACCAGCGCTCACGATCGCATGTTCCCAAATGGATTAAGTGTACTAAAGTTTTACAATAAATTCTGCCGGTTATTTAAAGGTAGGATACACCATTTGCAGATATCGAAACATCTTACTACCGAATTATTAAGAAATATCTTACTTATTTGAAAGTAAATAATGATTGTAGGCATTTAGCAAAATTATTGCGCTAGATATCCTGCAATCGTTACGAGAAATTGAATACAAAAAATTAAAAAACCAAGAACAACATAAGAACCACTGCCCGAAAAGCTGGTTGAAAACGAACGCCGTTTTTCTTGCTTTTCTCAGCATCCATGATCATAAAACTTCGGACAGGTCAGTTAAACGATATTCTCTATAAAATACAACCTCTCAAATCCACCCATTCCTGACAATTCAAGCAATTGCTAATAGTGTATCCTATCTTTAATACTTCTAAATGCTAGTAAAAATGCTAGTAAATGCTAGTAAATGCTAACATTTATACATTTTGTTATTGCATGTTATATCAAGTCTGTACTGCTCGCATTGAATGAACTTATGCAAAGAGTGCGGTATCGTGTTTCTGTGCGCAATGCCTTATAATCTACAGTACTTGCGTGCAATGGTGCGTGCTTTTAAAAGTCATTGCAGCATTAATTTCCTGTAGTGGTCACTGGTGGCGTGATGACGTCATGGCATCACGCGCTGACCGGAACAAACAGATATATGTGCACACAGCGTATTCTGACATATTTTGGGGCTCTGCTGATTTCGCTTCGAGTTAAAAATAAACACAGTCAGTGGGTCAATATTGGACGAGTATGCAAAGCGTGTCTAGAGGATTAAACTTATCACCAGAGGCCTTTATATACCTCCCGGGAAACTTGGTATTTGATAACCAAGTGCTTGGGTAACTGTATTACTATTAGGTAAAATTATAATTACATGTTATGTTTTGCAATTATTTAGTGAATAATTCAGTTCAAAAAACTTCCAAAATCGTGCGATTTTCTAAATTTGTAATTACATGTATTTCAAATTTGGCCTTTTAGTCATCTCAAAGATGAGATTTATCCACGGTTTTATTTCAAAAAAATATATCTTGAATTTTGTAAGTTAAAAAAAAGCAAAACGGTACATTTCACGGAATTTTATTTTAACCCCATGAAAAATTGAAACGTTGGTGAAAATGTCAGTCGCCTTGTGCATGTTCTTAAAAGTTCAATCTCAAAACATGTATTACAATTTGGTTGGTTCAAATAGTTGGTTAACATTTTAATCAACGATATGTACATCTTTTCTTTTTGACCGATGGTGGGTACATTTTACTCAACGTTGAGCAAATGTTTTAACCAACTGTTGTGTTGTTCACCTGGTAACCAACGGTTGATTAAAATGATTTAATTTACCCAAACTTGGTTAAATTTTGTTACATTTAATAAACGTTGCGTAAAATGAATACATTTTACCAACCGTTGGTTACCACGTGAACGGTTACCAGGTGAACCACACAACAGTTTGTTAAAAAAAATTGGTTGAAAAAATTGCCCAGCGTTTGGTAAAATGTACCCAACTACATTATGGTCAAATTAGAAAATATATCACACATAGCTGGTTACAATGCTAACCAACTTTTGTAATCAACCAAATTTTAATACATGTTTAAAAGCATTCTTGCCTGAATTAAAAATTTTGAGTAATTTCATAACAAATCAGTAATGCTAAACTCTCTGTGTGTGTGATGATTTACACATGTTCTGATGCAGCGATAACATTGAACATGTTACAATTTGTTAATGTTTGATATAATTCCAGCTTTATATTTGCCACAGTCAGGTCAGAGAATATCTAGACGGCAATCATTAAGTTAATGAGACGGGCTTACAATGCGCGTTCGTCAGCGATTACCTGCATTCAACGTTAATTGAACCGTGTGCTCACGATTGAATCACGCTGTCAACACCGCGTTATCTTGGGAAAAAAATGAAGAGAAATGCCGCGCCGAACTCTGCAAAATATCAAACTCGGCGGCGGGGACAGCGCGGTTGAAGATTAACTCTGGTTGATAACAGGGGGAGCACACAGGCATTTATATTAGGAAATTCTCGCTGTCTGGCGATCGGTATTTTTTAAATACATTTTTTCGGAACAATTAAAAAAAATCTAGCGCAAGCCTTTTGCTAGATGCGTAGAATCATTATTAACTTTCAAAAAGGTAAATAAAATAAAAAATAATTTGGTATTAAATATTTTAGATACCTGCAAATGGTGTATTCCGACCTTTAAAACATAAAGCTATGTTTATACACTTTTTTATCATACTAGTATTAATTTGTAATTAACCTAAGTCATTTCTATCCGCAAAATGACACAAAATATGAAGATTTTACCACACTTTCAATTCAATATGGCCAACTCGCGAATAAAGCTCATTGCGACAATCCAAACTATCCTATTTAATTCTTAGATCATAATTTGTCTTTCGGGTTTTTGTTCACTTGTATTCTTCAGTAAAATACATGTCGTTAAAATGTTTATGAATACAGAATAATAGGTTAAGGTCTTGGATGTACAATTCGAACCTATAACAACTAGCCATTTCCATTTAGACATTTTAATACGAGTCGTGTGTAATACACATAGTGGCATGGTGATAATATTAATACGGACGCTGGTCGGAAGCGAGAGACGGGTGTATGCAGCATTAAACATGACACGGGTTGTCTCACACGGCCCCGGCCGACCACCGGCGAGGAAACGAGATGCGGTTACGAAGCAACTGACCGCATAAAAACGACCTTAAAGTGAAACAGTCGTCAACCTTGAATGCTTTGGAAGCATTACCGACTGTTGCTAGTATCCTGACTTAATATGGTGTGATCCCAGACCTGCTCACATGACTTAAACGGACATATGGTTTTTGCAAGAGCCTCTTGAATAAGAACATTGACAAAATGTAAATTACAAATCGCAAACAAAACCGTACAACTGTGAAACGCACAACTGACATGGGGAGATAGCTCAGTTGGTAGAGCACCAAAACGGCAATGCGGAGGTCGCACGTTTACATCCAACTCCAGTCAGTTTCTTTTCAATAGTGTGTTTTGACGTGTATAAACACTGCATACTCAGTATTGTCGCGGGAGATAATTAACAAAAACTACCGGGTGGGACTCAAACCCATAACCCCCGCCTTTATGAAACAGTCAATTTCTTTGCTCAACTTAGTGACAAATATTATTGTATACCAACCTTATTAGACAATAATTTTGACATATTTCGCGATGAGAAATGCTCCTTTAAGGGGGCTTGGCGCCAAAGAAATACGTATGGGTAGGCGTACACATACACGTGGGTTATAATGCATCGGCTTGCATAATTAATCAAAGCAATGCGGTAATTCTATCTGCCACTCGGCCCGTTATGCGATGTACATCCTTAGGATGCATCATGCCGGTCTAGGTATATAGCCGACATCATAATATCGGCTTTAAAGGCGTCGTATACTTTAAACGCGAGCAGCGAAAAAAAAATCAATCGTCGCAAAAATAACTGGAAATTCCCAGTGTGTGTGTATTATGTTTGTTGAAGGCAGGAAAGTGGGGTGTGTAAATAATAAAGTATAACGTGAGATTCAGAATGTATAATTTGTTGTTTCTTTCTAGTGTAGTATCGACTGTTTATATACCGATCCATTTGAGTCTAAATTACATTATGTAAATGCTCATTATTTATAACCTGCATACCATGACACAATGAGGAATAAGCCCCACCTTTCTGTAGCTTAATTAACTCCAAAGATATACCACAGGAATTCAGGAAAGTTGAAAGTGCGCCGCCAAACTTTAGCGATCCTATTTTGAGAAAGAGCTTTGACAAAAACCATACGAGTTTGCGCCACCAACGGAAGTGGAAAAAACAAATTTGGCGAGAATTGTCAACAGTAAAAATGCACATTGTGAATCTTTGATACCTTGGCAACTCTAAAATACAGAAAACTCAGAATCGATTTTGAAATAATTTTTTACGTATGACCAACTCCAGGTACCAATTACTCGAAACAAGGTTTTGGGAGACATTCCTCAATTAGCCTCATTAAGTCACATTTCAGCTCTATTTTCATATTAGAAAAGCATCAGTTAGTCTCAAAATCATGTTATATATTAATACATGTATGATTAAACTGAAAGAATCAACCGAATAAAGTAGTGTTAGGAGTCCCCGTAAACACGACATGCTCGTGCATGTGATCTAAAATGTATTAGCGGTAAATATTCCTATACAGTATTCGACTCACAGCTCTCTTTATCACCACACACGTTCATTTTGTGCATAATGTTCAAAGCCATTGAATATTACTTGAAACAAATTGCATGCAGTGTGATTGTCATGTTCGGCATAACATTATGGTTGACAGCCTGCTTGTCATAATGGCCTGATCTGCATAGTAAATTTAGCAGGTGCTGTGCATAATTGATGAGGCTGAGTACGGGGGTAATTCACTCGAGAGGCAATTATAGCCTCGGGCAAGGTCTTGTACACAGCGCTAATCTTGAGTGCGCAAAACAGGTCCAATATTTACTTCACTTTTCCCTTTCATTTTAGCATCCCAATTGTTTTACATCGATCCATAGCACACCCCTTTAAGCCATTACGGGTCTGGAGCTTTCCACATTGGATTTATTGGTGTCAGAGTGGTCAAGCTTTTATCGGTTTTGTTTTGGGAAGAAATGACTAAAATTAGACGTGTGGAATTATTGATGCAATCGTTGTACAGGCAATGGCCTTAATGGTGCCAGTTTGGTATTCGACAGCGCATGTGCACACCATCAATACGTCATTGATTTTCACTTTGTTTCTAGAAGCCGCAATTTTCCATGCAGTCATAAAGACGGTAGAAAATACATTCCTCTTAAATGTAGAATTTTGGGTAAAAATATTATAAAACGTTGTGCTGTCTAAATCCTAGTACCCTGTATGGTATGGTTTTGAATGCACACGGCGGATACATACTTTTTATGCGCACGCGCAGTGAGAATATCAACTGCCTTTTGTGCCTTTTGATGTCAAGTGCGCGGTTTACCCCTCGTGTTTCTAAAAGAGGAAAACATTTCTTCGTTTTCAAAACCCGCTCGAGGGCCGAATACAACCACAACTTCCCGCCTTCTTCGCAACAAAACAACTTTATTTTCTCAGATATCAAATCAATCCAGGGTCACAGATCCTCGGATCATCGAGAGATGTAAGTTTTAGTTTGTTTCCATTATTGGTGATTGCTTATCAAGCACCAACAGGCAGCTTAAACACTCGACGATTTTAGCACTAGGAGTCTTGAGATATAGGCGTCCCGCTAGGTTGACACTTCCCCATTTTGCTCGCAACCCAACTGGGAATCGACCACAAAATCCATTGCCGTTCCCCCCCTAGCTTCGCGTACGTGCTGTTCCGGTCCCGCGCGCCGTCCGCGCGCACCGTTCATTCCACTCACTGACCTATAAAATTAAGGGTGGGTTGCATATTTCGATCGACTCCGGGCGCCGATACGCGAATAACCGCTAGAGTGAGAGTCCAGTAATTAAGTTATTTGGCTAGAGAGGGCCTCGGGGTGCAATGAATGCAGCTTCGGACTTGGCACCCCCGGGTCGCCTCTTGGGAAATGTGCTCCGAAAACAGAATCTCCCCGTTTTAACATGGATGTGCTCTCTATCTCAGATGAGAGATGTTGTATACTGTGACAAAGACGCATCTATGGCGTTTCGTGCAGTAGTCAAGCGTCAAGCTATAGTCTGTTAAAACCTGAGCTGTATTTCAATCCCCAGCTTAGGCTCTGTCTTCGTATCTATGTCCGTCTCCGGCTCAATCGCCATTGCCAAACTAACGAATGAAGCCAAACACGGAGGAAGAGCTGGGGTTTGGAAAACGGCCTTGGTCACACGCTTTATATAAAGTGTACCGTAACCAACGCTGGGGTAAGCTTATGGCAAATCCGGAACGGTTCACTAGGCGACAAAACGCGTCCCGTAGAAAGTTTTCCTGAAGAACCTATTGCCTCAAACTGCAACGAAGAGCACATTACAACCCGATCAGTATCTCACTTGCAATTAACGCCCGAGTTAAAACAGTTCCGTTCGGTTGATTTCAATACCGTTCTGTGTCTATCTTTACTGCATCCCCGCGTTATGTTACACAGAATGCAAGGTTGCTCCAGGCATCACCCAAATTAGCTGTCGGATGGTTTTCACCACGGGCCAACTTCTGGAGACGGACAAAAAATCAATAGATTGAGCAGGTGTACAGTGCCGTAATAATTAGCCTACAATCATATCACCTATACCACCAGGCATACGCCAAGCTTTATAGTTACCAACCCAAGAAAATGTGGAACGCTACACGACTGTTGCATGTTGATGAAATAATATTTCACTATCTTGAGCTTCACCATGGGAATAATTTCTTTCCAGGTAGACACCAAAACGGCTGTATTTCCCTTTCAATTAAGACTCGTTGCCTTGATATTAACGAAAATATGCAACGTGGAGCTATACCATATACCGATAGTCATTAACCATGGGTTACAAGTGACAAGAGCGTATTAGTGATTCGCAAAGGGGCAAGAAAGTAGACCATTAATTGTTTTGTCTTACATTTTGAAAATTAAGCTCACTCTAAGTCACGTGTCGGTATTTTTGTTGGTCAATTTTGTGGGATCTAGAACAGCTTAATTTACTGGCCGTGTTTTGTCTTACTGCAGTGGTATTTAGGTAAAATGTTGATAATCTTGATAAACCGTGAATTTCTTTTCGACACACAAAACAGCCGTTTGCTTGGGCAAACGAGAAGATTTATCTCGTGCGTTTGATTACCGCAGATGGGACAGAGGTTGAACGCCAAGATACGTTCGGCAGGATAGATTCGATTTCATTCAGCTTCCATGGAAATCAATATATTTCACAGGGGAGAAGATGATAAAATAATATATAGGCCGCTTGGTTGACCGAGTTTTAAAATACAATAACAAAACATATTTGTTTACGGTCTCCAGACAAATTATCTCGCAGATGATTTGTAACCAAAAGGATTGCTCGGGCTGGAATTTCATTTGGCGCCCGATGTTTACATGACTTTATTTCTCATAAATCTCGGTTACTTGTATAGTCTAATCTGCCATTCATGATTTATAGTGGTCCATAATCTAACAAATAAACACATCTTTCATTTTCTTTCTTGCTGCACACACACCCCGACATTTCGTGGGTGTTTTCGTACATGTGGACGGATGCTGGATTTATAGTGTACTGATAATGTATGTACCGATAATATATAACAATTATGTTTGTATTTGTTTGTATTTTACTCCAAAAAACGACTGTCGATGATATCAACATAAATAATATCAGAAGAACGTAACGTCGGTGTTGTACAACATCGTGGGCAGACACCTAAAATGGTTCCGGCCTTGGCAGCCCACCAACGGCGCAACTTCCAAGTGAACAAGGCGGTTATTTATGCATTGCGCATCAATTGGCGTTGATAACTATTATACGACGATTGTGGTTGACGCATGTAATATGCTGCAGGGAAGCAATATGTCTCGGCGTGTGAGTTTTCTTCTGCCGTATCAGTCCCGTGTGTCCTTGCAAAGGAAAGTAACTATTTTTTTTCTTTTACAACCATGTATCCATGTCATACCACGCACGCGTACATCATGCCAAGTGATTGTAGTAATACATCAAGTGATGGTTCACGCATGCGTACTAAGTCAGTGACTCGTACTGACTGACTTAGTACGAGGTTTGGATTTCGTGCGAATATTATAGCCACATCGTGAGACAGGCTGGGTCAGTTTCATTGAGCTACTAAGCAAAAACTAATTGCTAAGCATGTAAACTCTTCCTTGTCAAAAACCAGGGTTACAATTTTGTATAACCGCATTCGTGACTCGTAATCAGCAGGTTTAGGCTTAGCATGAAAAAACACATAGAAATGTGGCTGGTATATCTGTTTTTACTGAGCAAGAATTGTTTGTGCTAAGCCAATTTGTGTGCTTAGCAGCTCCATGAAATTGGCCCACGGTTGATTGTATCTATCGATCGGTGATGATTCGCAGTGGTCACACAAACAGCCACAGCATGCAGGCCATGCATGCAACAATGCATGCAACAGACAGTGCGGGATTCTCATCAATAATGGCATGGGTGTGTTATTTTTTTATTTCACGTGGAGTATATCCATAATATTCATGATTAGTAGAGACATGATCGAGACTCCCTTAAACAGTACGTATTCATGAAATGTGTAATAACTTCTGCTTTGCACTATTGTCGTAAGTTTTTAAGTAATAAGGAGACAGTGGCACTTAGGGAAACATTTCAGTGTTTTTCTAATTGTATACATAGCTACCCTAAAAAACGACATTTGGGAGTTATTTTTGTCCTAGAACGACCGATTTTGGTCTAAATAGCATAAATCTCGAAGATCTTAGAGAAAAGGGTTAGGGTAAACAAGTTAGGACTGTTTTAAGTTTGTGTACATCTCTATGGGATTGTCTCCCCAAGTGCCTATTTGGAGGTATTATAATAATCGTGCTTATAGCGCTTTCCATTGTACCAACGATCTCAAAGGGCTTTACAATATTTATTATTACCCAGTTCATCAGGTTCTGGATCACGCGGCAGCCATCAAATAAGCCCTCACATGTACCCATTTATACTCCTGGGTGGAAAGAGGCAATTGTAGTTAAGTGTCTTGCCCAAGGGCACAAAACACAAACACCATGTTCCTGGCAAGGTCGGAACCCACGCACCATCGTACGTGAGTCGAACACCGTACCACTGCGCCATGGTATTCTACATATTATCTTATTACGTGTAGTTAATGCATGGTTGCCGCAACCATTTGCCAACCACTCGTAGCGCGTATACAAGATGTAATTATACGGTGATGTCTTCAGGCTTTTACTGCGTTGCCATGGTAACAACGCTGTTAAGGCATCATTTTGGTGTTCTCCGGTAAATGGATATTTAACGTTGATGCAGTGACCTTTGATTAGTAACTGGTATACTGACAGTAGTACTCTATGTTAAAATGTGTGACATGAATTGTACAGGAGATATAACATTAACCCACGGGTAAAAATATAGGTCTACATTTACACTCAGCTCGGTTGATCGATATCGCCAACATAATTATTGACGACCATGCACAACGGCACAGGGAAGTGCAGTGAATTTCAATTGATATATTGGTCGTGAGTAAAGCAGGTCAGACGGTCAGATGCAGAATACACATGGCAACTGTAGCGTCAAACTCAATTTGCTTTAAGTCGGCCATTTTGAATGATATACAGACCCGGGGAATTAAAACCTTTAAGATAAGGGAACAAAAAAGGGGTATTAAAATAATACAGGCAAAGTAAAGCTTATAATCCTTAAAGTTAAGGATAAAATGTCATGGGTTTGCCCAATGCTAAATTTATTTTGTATTGTAAAACGTGCACTGCCATTTTATAATAGTCTGGCCCCTCACATACAGCAATTAAGAATACATGGAATTGATTCTAGGAGCACACAACAAAAAAGCCAATTTCGTGAAAAAAAAAAGTAATCTTCAATCTATCTCACTCCACGTCGTTTCCACACTTAATTCCTCCAAGAAAATACGATAATATACATTACTCGAATATCACCAATAGCGGCTTTTCCCCCTCCAAAATGACCAATCAGTTCTGAAAATCCTCGCTCAAGTCGATCCCGAATAGCAAACACGTTCGACGGAAACTTTACACTGTACGTAAACAGAATAAAGAGCAATATGTTATTCCATCTGACAATTGACATGATATGGACGTAATCTGAGTCGACGCTCTCCAAATTTGATAAATATTTGACTCAAAGTGTGCAGACAGTTTGCATGTTTTAAGTGGCCAACGTTTGACAAGAACTTTGTACACATACATTTTTCTTCGCTTGCTCTTATATTTTTCCACTTTCTAAGAAATTGATATCATACAATCGACTTTGAACAATTTGACCATTGTAGCCGAGGTGGCTATTTGTCAAGTGACCGAAAAAAGAAGAATTTGGTTAGAATATTTGATTAGAAAAAGTATATATTAAGTAGATTTCCACGAATATATTGGTATTGAACACTCTTACGGTAAAATGTGACATTCTCTCATAACTCAACGTGGCGGCTATACAAAAATTACAAGACATGAGAGAAATATAAGGTGGTCGGTTGTATTATTTTAACATAAAACAACTCCTATCTGAAATATTCGTCCTTCGGTGGTGTAATACTACTTGATAGACAACTGCTCTATTGCTCTGTGGCACCTGGGAGACCACACGTGCTTCCACCACTTGAAATTTAAGATCATTGTTTCCAATGACTTATTTTTCCAAGGAGTTGCGAGATAGTCCACGCAGATGATTGACATAAATCAATAAATTGATTTGAAACAGTATGAGATTCTGGCACCTTACAATCATCACACGAAATTGGGCAGGTATCAAACATTACGATGGGCAGGAAAGGAAAAACAGGGATGAAAATATACGGCTATTTCATCTCCGTTTTGGTCGGTGCTTTTACCACACCCCTTTTGTACACTTATCTGATCAACAGTAGAGCGTCGGAGGTGTTTTATGCGAACAAGAAATCGAGAAAATTTGCGGCAGTGATAAAACCCGACGGCTGTGTCGTGTTACAATTTTGCTGAATGTTGCATGTGCAGTTCATATAGACAGAAGATCATCATTAGTTTAGCTTGCGATACAGGTGGCATTCCTGACGAACGAACATCCCCTTTGCACTTTGTTGTGCGCTGAACCTAAACTCCACACCCGGTTTTGGTCAACAACTACACATTATAGCCGTCACGTGGAGGTGTTTGTGAAACCAGCGTGGTTTGAGAAATGGACTGTGAAAGTCTGAGGCGATATCTGTACCAACATTGTGCAATAGATAGGAACTCTAAACTCATATAAGGCAATTACTCAGTCTACCTCGAAATACGACTAGCAGGGTGTCATGCATATTTGATGTTAAAATATGCATGATGGCACGTTAGTCAAATTACATGTCTTGGAATGTTTAGCCTTATGTTGTGTGTCCTTGCCCCTTGAGCGTACTTTTGGACTGTAGGGGGACTGGCATTAGATCCCCTTATAGTAGTTTTGTGGTGAGATTTGTGTGGTGCGTTCGAAGCAAGAGAGAAGGCCTACTTAGCAACTATAATCTTGTCATATCAGTGGATACTATGCATCTCGAGAAAAACGGGGTGGGTGGGATATGCACTATTTTCAGAATTTTTTATTACATTGTATTGGATTCCGTTGCGAAAACATTTCTACCATGGGAACAATTTTGTTATAAAACCATCTTCAATTTTCTTCACAATGATACCATTTCACGACGGAATAATATATCACAGGATATTTGCTACGAGTTCTATCTCAACTTTCAGTAAGGATTTTCTCATTAAATTGGCATGTGCATTTCCGGGGGAGTTCAATATGTCCCTGTACGTATTTTCCAACATATTTGAAATGCAATTTCGTATTCGTTTCATGTGTCTCCTCTATCCCGGCCAGTATAAATGCAGTGCGCGTCCATGTATTATAAAGTATTAGAGCATATGGCTGAATGTGGCTAAAGTGCACGCGAACTTCTGTTACATTTGGCACCAGCGAGTTATATGGCAGACCGCCTCGGAAAGTGTTTAATATCAGGCCTTGGAAACTAGGCAGCGTATATTAGTGCATTCGCACGAATAGGCTGACGCAGATAGGCACATAGTCCTGACGACGATTCTGTTTTTATTCTGGTTTTATAAGTTATATAAAGTATACTATAATTTGTCAGTTGTGCACTAATCTTTTCCATTTGAAGCAACAAACGTTCTCCAAATCTAAAGAATGGTGCTTAGCAACTAAACTCGACGAAGTTTTAGCTCTGTTCTTTTTCTCCTTTCGTATGTTGATGAGCAGCTTAACGTGTTACTGCATACATCGGTTTGATGACATTAGTGGAAACAGGGTGGACCGCGTGAAGGTTGTCATCTCCCCCCCCCCCCCCCTACAATATCTTCTTCTTCTTTCCTATGATGAGCAGCTTAACGTGTTGCTGCATACATCAGTTTGATGACATTAGTGGAAACAGGGTGGACCACGTGAAGGTTGTCATTTCCCCCCCCCCCCCCTACAATATCTTCTTCTTCTTTCGTATGATGAGCAGCTTAACGTGTTACTGCATACATCGGTTTGATGACATTTAAGTGGAAACAGGGTGGACCGCGTGAAGGTTGTCATCTCCCACCCAAGTTTAGCTCTGTGAATGCTGTACCTTCCGATAAAATAATATTCTAAGATTTCGATTTTGAACCAACTACTGATAAAAAAAATATAAAAACATGCTTCCCAGTGGACTTTTATTATAACTATTACTTCAAAATGACCGCTGGTTTGAAGGAATAATGTCAGTTTAGTTCAGTTCAGTTCAGTTCATTTTATTTTTACAGTATTCACAAATAATATACAGATATACAGATATATCAAAATATTGAAATATTTAACAGGGAGTGAAGAGTGTAGAGGGGCCACCAACAAAGCAAAGCTTGTAAACACGGGGCCCTTATATAATTAATACATACATGAGCTTAAGAACTGTGTCATCCAAGTTCACAGTATAGAAAAATCGATAACATAAAATAGCAGTCGACTAGAATCTACTCATCTTATATCTCATTAAAGTAAACGTCAATATTGTCAACTCTTTTTCGAATAATATGCTTGCCGTACATGTCAGTATGTTCGGTTTTGTAAGCAACTATGCCATGATCTGTATCAAACAATGTAAATATCATTAAGATAAAAAAAAGTTCGACCCTGGTGGGACTCGAACCCACAGTCTTCAGCTCCGGAGGCTGACGCCTTATCCATTAGGCCACAGGGCCGCTACGTGACCATCATTGACCGTAACAACTATTTAGTATGTCTGATTTGTGGAGAAAACAAATCCCACCATGAACGTTTTTTAATTTTTTATTTACAGTACATAAATAAAGAAAAAAAATAACGACCCTGGTGGGAATCGAACCCACAGTCTTCAGCTCCCGAGACTGACGCCTTATCCAGTTGTCCACAGGGCCGCCACGTGACCATCGTTGACCGTAACAACTATTTAGTTTTTCTGATTTGTGGAGAAAACAAAATGTCACCAGAATTATTATATTTTTTTTTAAATTTACAGTACATAAATAAAGAAATAAAATAACGACCCTGGTGGGACTCGAACCCACAGTCTTCAGCTCCGGAGGCTGACGCCTTATCCATTAGGCCACAGGGCCGGTTCACGCCAATGTTTGATGATAACACCTTTTCTATATATTTTTTGTTGTGGAGATAGGCATAACAACAAAACTTCCTTTGAAAACTAATACAAAATTGATGTTTGTTTCTTGTATACACAGCCATTATGTCTCTGAAGAAGATCTTGTTAAGATCGAAATATTAGGCCCTCTTAACTTATTTGATTTGTATATTTCAGGTCATTCCAGCCAGTAAGCAGTTTGCAGCAGTTTTAATCTTATTCACAAAATTGATGTTTTAGTCCCATTTTCTCGATACCTGTATAAAACGGTTGTAAAGTTCTTTAAGACTTTGTGTTAGTAAATAAAAGTGCGACCCTGGTGGGACTCGAACCCACAGTCTTCAGCTCCGGAGGCTGACGCCTTATCCATTAGGCCACAGGGCCCCTGCATGGTAAGCCTTAGAACGTAAAAAACTTGAAAATTCATTCCTGTTTTGTGGATGCAATCTCTATTTCTCGGTATCTGTATTTAAACTGTGTAAAGTTCTGTTGATTTAAAGAAATAATAAACAGTCACGACCCTGGTTGGGCTCGAATCGGCGACCTATCAATTAGGCCACAGAGCCCCTTCGGAGCACCTTCATTCTAAAACTGGACCCTAACAATAATTATTTAATATTAATTCCTGTTTTGTGGATATAAAAATTTAAATCTCGCAATCTAAATGTCCTTTTAAAACTAACAAATAGACTCTATGTTTTTCTCCTTTCAAATTCCAATGAGAAGTTTTAAGAGAGCGAGCAACGGTGCGGTACTACTTTCTGTCAAATTGCACCCTGCGGAATAAGAACAGCGGACGTACACGAAGCACATAGTGGCGCCATTTTGAAAACAGAATTTGCTACACGCGCGCGTGCTGTGTGGAGATTAGGACTGATAATGGCCCAAAACGCGATGTCATCCGAAGATATAATGGAGAGATTTATGCGTCTCCGTTCCGCTTGGAAAAAACTCTTCGCAGTCAGGGCCTTCATTTCGCTGTCCATTGCCTATAATCGGGTAAGATTAAGACTACAAAAAAATGTCCACATTTTCATGGGAAGGCATGGGCGGGTTATATTTTGACATGTACATGTACCTGTAACTAAGGCATTCACAGTTGCATTGAATGTGGTATGCGTTGCGGCAAGACGTGGCACCTGTCCACCAGGGGCCAATTTCATAGAGCTGCTAAGCACAAAAATTTGCTTAGCACAAACAAGTTTTGTTCATTAAAAACAGGTTACCAGCCAAAATTCTACGTGTTTTTCATGCTAAGCAAAAAACCAGCTGATTATCAATCGAAAACACTAAAGACCACGTGAAAATTTGGTCTCTAACCTTGTTTTTTTGCCAAGGACAAAATTTCATGCTAAGCAAATTTGTGTGCTTAGCAGCTCTATGAAATTGGCCCCTGGCCTGAATGTTTTGTTGTTAGCGGCGGATTAAACACAGGATTGTTGAAATTGCGCCACTGCCTGTACTGTGTATATTGTTGCACTTCTGAAACATAATGCGTCGTACTAATACTACTTATACACCCTTATCGAACATAAATCTTTTCTCGGTGTTTGATTCATGGGCGCAATTTGGACCTTTATGGCCGGCAATCCTGTAGATTACAGAAAATGTCCCGCCATATAATCTCATCAGTGTCATAATTTCTTGCTCAGTTTCATTGATATATTGCCCTCATTTTGATCGAGAAGTCAGTAGCTCGGTATTTTAGAAGATTCATGCAGCGCAGTTATGATCAAAATGATTAGCGCCATCTGTAGTTTGAATTCCCTCATCTTATTTCTCTACGCCAAGCAGTTTTTGATCTAGCGCCCTCATCTCTCCTTTAACGGTTTCAGAGGCGTTAAGGTTGAGATGCTAGTGCTAATTTCCACCAATGTGAAAGCTAACTTGCAAAATATAGTGCGGAAGACATAACGAAATAAAAATATAGATTTGTTAGGTTTCATTTGTTTTGTAACGTGTAATTTCAAACTATTCAAAAAATCGTTAATCGGCTGTCGGCGACTGTCAAATAGTAAAAGAGGGGTTTGTGCGTCAAATTGATGTTGGATGTTGTTTTACGCCCTCTGTCGTCGACATGGCAACATTGATTGTATGGTGTAATAATTGTAAACAAACTGTACACAGTACCTGCAAAATATAGAACTAACCCCAAACTGGTTTATGACGGCTATTTTATTACAATCTTGAGGAAGAAGACAGGCGCGGTTCAACGGGGTGGGAGAGCTAATGAACTACATAAAATACGATATTTGTTGTAATGTACATGGTGGAAAATACTGGCATATTGCAGTAGCGAAAGGAAGTTGACATTACGTGCAAATGGTCTAGTTGAAGTCGGCGAGACGAAAGAGGGCCTCCAATTACACTCGACAATCTGAAACAATTCCAAAAGGCGTGTTGACATGACATCAAAGTGAGCTATATGGAGGCTTGTCCGAAATTGGAACTTGCCTCGCAGTAATCTGGTTTAAGTTTCGGTGTAGGAGCCTGTATAAACACCTCGACGTATTTTGATACGATAGACGGTGTGCGTTTACAGCGTGTATCGTTTATTTTTATATTTTATTAAGGCGAAAAAGGAAACTATGTTTAGCATGTATCTCTAATAATAACTCTTTGCAGGAAACCCTAAACTGTGCACTTTATTTATTTTCTATAGACCGTTTTTAAGAGATTGGAAATTTTGGTCGTGCTCCCGACCTAAATTGGTGAATGTGATTGCCGTTATGTTAACTTGTGGTGTCTGCGATTTTCATTAAAACTCTGTACAGAGTGTATGGAATAGGTTGTCACAAAGAAAATGTAATGCCTTGAGGTTGTCGTATTAATTATGTTTGCTTCTGATATCGCCTTGTGATTGCATACGATTGCCTTGTGATTGCATATGATTGCCTTGTGATTGCATATGATTGCCTTGTGAAAACACACTTGAACCCTGAAGACCTCTGCCCAATCAATCGGAACCGAAACGCGAATAAACGAGCAAACGACTGGATACAAAAGTATACATTTCGCCATGCAGGTCAAAATAATAAAAATGAAATGTAAATGTAAATACAAACATCGATTCACCTTCACTTCGTTAGAAATCCTGAAACGGCTTCACTTCGTGAGAAATCCCCCGTTTTGTATATTAAAAAACCTCGGATATTCCAAAATAACAACATATTACGTTTTTCCACCTATTTTTATTCCCTGTATTGTTTAAAAATAAACCACATTTTAAGAAAAACGCAGACTTATTTTGGTTTTGCTAGGCCGAGCTACAAATGCATAGCACACAGCGCACCGCCGCCTCCGTATACGGGTGTGCGGCATACGCACGTACGTCACTCTGTTCTATCCCTGCTATTCAGCTATTGTTGTAGGCGTTGTTGAAACTCCCTACGCGAACGCTAAGTTGGGCTATAACTACGTCACTTTCTTTGCACAATGCATTGCATCCAGAAGCCAAGCCTATAGCCTGCATTTTACTAGGATTTCTTGTGTAGACACGATAAAAAAAAGAATAATATCTTTCAGCGATATCCTTAATTCCGGGTAAAATTGATAATTGTCTTTGGAGTGATTATTAGACGGGCAGTTTCTCCTAGCATAAACCCCAATAGTGATGAACCCACCAATTTCAATACAAAAAGATGAACAAATTTCGGGGAACTGGAATTTGTAACAAAGCATTGCGTGTTTTCGATTAATTATTTTATTTTTATTTTTTAAGGTAAATGTTGTCCCGGGGAGGCTGAACATAATATACAAACCTTTGCATCGTTAAAATCAAATTCTGAACTATTTTGGGATTCGTGTCACATAAAAGAAAAAAATGTTTGGTAATTAACCGAAATAATTCATAAGGGGGGGAGGGGGGTTCCGAGATAATTCATTCGTTAAAATGAATCTGGTGGACATTTCATATTAATAACATCCGGTTCGCTTTTACGGGGAAATCCCAATCACAAACTTGGGACTCCCTCAGTCAAATGGATCCTGCACAAATATAGCTGTTAAATTTACTACGTTTTTTACTTGTACTTCAGTGAATCCTGGAAATTGAATGTTGCCTTATTATAAACCGATCGAAACTGCGGCATGGGACTTCCCCGACACTGTGCCACCATGTCTCGTGACTTGTGGATATAACCCCTTTGACATTATGGAATTGGCCGAGTTTAGGGTAAAACTAAGAGCTGGGGCCGGAAAATAACATAATTGCCAAACAATAAAGCCAGCTGCCTGGATCTTTTTTGTTTTGTTTCAGGCGATAGTCGTCTGATATTGTACCGTTGTACTATTGTGATAATGAAACGTATAGTATACACATCCGGCATCCGAAAACAATTATAACGACCCGTTGTTGTTATTATAATAGAACATTTAATTGAATGAGTTAGTGGATTGAGCTGGAGAAATCGGGAACTCGTGTACCGACTGCAATTTACGTGAGTACAATACAGTCAAACACATTTATAACGAGGTCCTTGGGACTTTGTTAAAGCAGGTCTTTTATTGTCAGTAATGGAAAACAACGAAACATAGACTCGTGACCTAGTTTTTTTCTTGTTAGAATGGTCCCTGGTTATAAGCAGGGCGTCGTGTTAACAGTGCTCGTATTATCGAGGGTTCCACTGCAGTACGAGTTCTAGCCATGAGCACGGCTATGAGTATACCTTGCCATGCACGAGAGTACGTCATGACCACACGTACGAGTGCACGGCACGCCGTGTCAATTTGTGCTGTGAGTACGAGATTGAATACGGTACCATAGGGGACGAGTACATTGCCATGAGCATGAGTAAGTCCGGACCATACGTACGAGTGCGCGTCAATTTGTGCTGCGAGTACGAGAATGAGTACGGTACCTGACCATGTACCATAGGGTACGAGTACATTGGCTTGAGCATAAGTGCGAACACGTGCAGCCTAGCGCTATATAGCGTTATGACCATGACCGGCATACATATTACACGTTACGGGTATGCGACAACGCGTCATTATTTCCCTCATTAGTTCGAGTACGAGTGCGACTTGTTTTCCCACGAGTCCGCAATAGTTCATTTTAATTGGTAAACATGTTGACATTTTTGTCAAACAATTCATTATAGGCCTACCGTGACGAAACTATGAACAAAGAGGCAGTACATGTACACCTGTGTACATGCTGAAGAACATTGTTGTCTTTGACCTGCTAAATCGCAATTCATTTGCGATGACAAGATTTATAGTGCAATCAGCCCTGACCATACCCCTGAGTTTATCTCAGCCGTATACGAAGTAAAAGAGACCCTTATGAAACGAGGTCACAGTCATTGAACTTACTCCTGAGCGCCCTGGCCTCAAATGGCCTGTAATCCTAAACGCCCCATCTTACTTGATCGCTATTATTATTTGTTTTATTAGTCTCTTTTGTCATCAATGTGTCGTTGAAAGGAGGGAGGTGTAAAGGGCTGGCCCCTCCATCTCACTGTGTATCACCCTGACTCCGTCAACTCAATGCCCAGGTGTCTAATATTTTATCCATTCTAGAGGGGTAGATTTTCATGGATGTTCATAATCTCGCTTTATCATCGGGTGACTCTTCGATTAGTATAAGCACTGAGGAATAACAACGAGATATAAGGTCAAGAGATATATAACCTTAGAGGTTCTTGGAAGCGACACACGCGCTTACTCAAACAAACAAAAACCACAACGTCGCTGTGACAGGTGTTTTTGCCTTATTACAAAAGCAATTTCTGCGGTGCGGTGGCCATTGATTGTAATTGACCACATATCAAGTGAAGAGACACAATTAACTCACCCCACGAAGATTAGAAATTATAAGATCGCCATTGCGAAATGAAATTTGGTGATTGCGTGAGAACTCAAGTCATTTTCAGGAAAGTCCTAGGTAAAGATCGATATTTTGTTCTGTCTTTAAAGTGGCGGGATGTGTTTAGATGTGCGTCGTGACTTTTCGCTGACGAGGCACCTACCAAGTTTAACATCGAGTTTCACCTTATACGCCCTTATATTGGTATAACGCAATTAAACTATATGTGCTGTTAAAACAATTGATATCTCTATATAGCATTTCTGACGGTCAGAATTGTTATGTTGCTCAAAAAATTGCAGTCAATTAATGCTATAAGAGGCGCCCACAATCAAACAAACAAACATACTTCTCTCAGACTTCTGTTTTGAAAAGAAACAACCAGGAGTTGTACTTTGAAGAATCCAAAGTCTAGCGAGTTGTCTGATGCGAGAAGGCGGGCTGGCGCAGAGGGTTTATTGTTCTTGCTCTCCGCTGCTGTATAGCCTCCGTTCGATTACTGTCCTGGTCACTACACGTGGATTGGTTTCTCAGTCCCTACCTGACTCCGTGTGTTTCCCCAAAAATATTCGTCTGGGGTGTTTCTTCCACTTCTGAAACCTGTAATCTCTTCGTGTCTTTCGATCTACACTGAACAAAAATATAAACGCCCCCAAAATGGTTATTTGTCTTGATTTGTAAACAACACTTGTGTCCATCTCTGTCAGTGAGGAATTGCTCACTGGCAGATATGGACACAAATGTTGTTTACAAATCAAGACAAATAACCATTTTGGGGGCGTTTATATTTTCGTGGGCGTTTATATTTTCGTGGGCGTTTATTTGTTTGTCCAGTGTACATGCATAGGACACTCTTGAGGAATTCTTGGTGCTGTATCAGAAAATACACTCGTACAATTTTTTGCAAAAGCTATCAGAATTTTACCAAAATAGCTAACTTCAAACCCAAGTAGCCTTAAACACGATAAACGCTTATTTGTTTATAATGGCCTGAAACTTTAAGATATTTAAAAAGAAATCTCAGAATATACTCCACAGAATTCTCATTCACAGAAAGCCCAAGTAAATTGAAATGTTTTTGTGGCGTCAATTTGTAAAGCAAGTTTTCCTCCAAGTGACCCACCAACTTTTAGCTTGAACTATGACGCGGTCTGTGTTTCTTCACGTCGAGGATGACACTATAAATATCGATTTGATGAAAAGTAGAACAGCATTCTAGTAAAATAACCCCTTTAAAACCTCGGCTCTTATAAATCCATACACCATGCCATCACAGTTCCGTTTTCGTACAAAAAATGGGATTACACCTGGGATTTGGCCATATTTTTCCCGCGCTAAACCCCGAGTGACACAGTGGGTAAATTCGGTCGGTCTAGCCGAACGGCGAAGGACACACTCGACTCGGTGGTCTATTTGTGTCGTGACAAAGTTCCTCTATGGGGAATTGCCCTAGTGCTGATGTATTAAGTGAAGCATATCGTGTGGTATCGAGTGGTGCTTTCAATGTTTTACCTTTTCACTGTCTTTTTTTAAACTCACATGATGACTTTTTCTTTCTCCCACTGCAGGAACGAGTAACTATTCTGCTGTATAAATTAGTGACGACCATTTGTGATTTGGCCCAGATAAATGAGTCCTTAGTTTTGTTTTATTACTCACTAGTTTCCTTAACAACTAAGGAATACGAACACGTTGCTTTCAATTTTGAGGAAATGCGGATTTTTTATAGGTGGATAAAAATGTTGACGATTTCTCTTTTACCAGCTTTTGTATAACTTATGGCTTAGTCGCCTATACCATTCAGTTTGTTTGGTTGGGACAGATTCGTATAGCGTCCCTAGTTTTATTTTAGGAACTCTTTCTGAAATGTTGGTCGATCTTGGGGCCAATTTGGCCGATGGCTTCCAGTCGCATAGCCCGGATGTGAATGATTCCCTGCATGAATACATACCAGTATGTTTAGACCCGTTCAATATTCTCAACAGAGAGCGACAAAGAAGTCTGCGTAAACTTCTACTAACCCGAGACTATTGCGGGTGGGAACCGATCGATAGAGATATTAAAGCCATTCTCTCTGATGTTTGCACTTTATGTCCTGACAAGAGTGTATATAAGCTTGATTGTCTTTTCGTCGATCGACTGTAACGACAATCTCGAGTAAAAACCACCCAAAACCAAAACCAAAACCACACAAAGATATGGTGCCAAATATATGATCAATTTGATAGTAGATTCCTTTGACATTTTGTACACAATTAATTTCGTATAGTAGCCCATCGTGGCATCGTGGAGCGTGTGGTTTCGACCACCCCACGACGTTCCTTATGGTTTTTTTTGCGTGGAACCCCTTCTTACAAGAGAAAATGCCAAGGATGAAAATGCATAACATTATTTCAATACAAACCGACAAAAACATATTTTTAGTTGACATCCTGATGTTGATAGAAATTTCAATAGTCTTCTGGTGAAATGTTGTTGTCACCCAAGAATCTTGTTCGCCCCCTGACACCGGACACAACTATGAACCTCTTCGACTCCCCATCTTTCCAGTTTATTATTAGAGTTTATTGGTAATCTAAGTCAACCCTCCCAAAAATCGAAATCATATATTTTGTCTCTGGATTGTGATGCAGATATAACCTAATTCGAGTTTGGTAGGCTATACATGGAGTATCTTTTATTCTTCAAATGTTTGACGTCAACGGGCAGGCGAGTTTCGATGTTCTATTTAATACAGTTCGGTTCTTTGATCGAAGAGTTGGCCCCCTTGTTCTACCTCTTTGTCATTTTACACACACACTTGATGTTCGGACGGATCAAATTCTTGTGAGACTGAAAACGGTGATAATGGTTTAGAAAAGACTCGTGCGCGCGCAGCTTGTGCCTCAACTGTTAGCGGTAAAAAGATAGGGGGCGCATTTAGGGGTCTTATCCGAAACGTGTCTTTGAATCTTCTCACGAAATCTGTAGTTATTTTATATCCGTAGCAAGAAAAGACAGCGCTGATTGACTTCGTTTAAGTTCATTAGACATTTTCAAGGACATTGTGTTGTTGATTCTTGTCATGAGATCGTGACGTGTTTTAAAGCAAGAGTCGAAAAACAGAACTACAGTTTTCTTTATTGGTTTGTTTTAATGGAATTTTCACCAATTGTACCATAATGTCTCAGGGTCGTATTATAAAACCAAAAAAAGCCTGTAAAAAAAATCCTCGTAGTACCAAATAATTACAGTTTATCTTGCATATAGCAACATTTCATCATTGTTTTCCCATTGTTTTCCTTGAGTCGAACATTCGGTTTCATTAAAAAACGATCAAAAAATCGTGTTATTTTTTTTTTTTTTAAGACACTTTATTAAACATTTCCGTTATCTTTATATACATTCCGTCAGGACAGAGGAAACCGAAGTTTGTCGATTTTCATTTCAAAAATATTTTTAACTTTGGGCCTACGCTGTGTTATACAAAGATTTATTTTTAGGGATTTTCCTTAGAAAGCCCGTGAATATTACGCAGCGACAAAACTGACACTTCGCTGCCTACTCGCGGTTTTCTGACACACTGTCCCTAAATCCGTCTAACGCACCTCGGCGCAGTGTCGGGGCTGTCCCCACCGACCACGGAGCCGATTGGCCGAAGGCAGCGTCTCGCGTGACGCGGTGACCGAGACATGTCTATATAATGAGCCCACACCAGGCACAATGCTCATACACACTGTATAGCGAGCGTCATTGATACAGAGAACCAACGCTCTTGCCTTTTTTCCCTGTCTCGGCCGCCGTCATCAACGATCGCACGGCATTCATCGACATCTCCTTGACGGCTTAGCAACTCGCTGCTTTGACACAATACTTTAGAATTGGTCTAAACCACTAAGACAAGCCATCTCGAGTCCGGCTAGCTTTTTATCGCCCTCCCGTTTTTTTAAATCTGGTGAGTACCATCGTAAATTTTAATGACCATTTTGCCACGCTGCAGCGCGCTGCGTATCATTTGAACTTAAGTACGTGCAATATAAATATCTCATGTGGTATATTTTAGATTGTATAAATCAGAACATTCACCTTTTGCTATTTACTTTGGTAAAATAATGAATGGTTTGTTGGGTTGTTCATGGATTTTTTTTTTTTAAAGGGTTTGTGCTGGTAGTTTGGCGTGAATTTCAAATCTGGACGCAATTTCAAAACATGTTTACCAAACTCGAAATCACCGTGTCCCTGTGGCCCTTCGGCCATTGTTTCAGGGATAACAACTTAATTGGAGTCGCCATTCCAGCTTCTCTATGGCACAGTCTGAGGCTATTGGTCGTGCCTGGACCAATTCATTGAGTGGGCGAAACTAATCCCGGAATCTTTTTTTTTTTTTTTTGACGGGCAACTTGTTTACCACATTTTTAAACCATTTTGTTTGCTGCCGATGTCCTAGCCTTGTGAGTGTTTAATATTACAACACCAATCAGTATGATCCCCCGAGGGTGTTATTATTACGCGTTGCTTACGTCTATTGCGAGTTGCAATAACGGAGTGAGTTTCGTCGCAAATTAAGCTTACACAGCGGTGATATTTGTGGGTTTCTTTTTACTTGTGATTTCAGGGTTTTTTCCCCGAGTTTTTCTGGTTTTATTTTTGTTACAATCATCTTTTTTTTATTATATAAAAACGTTGAGGTTTTACCATTAGCGGGCTTTAGCCTACAATACGAAAGAAAAAAAGCATTTAATTTTTTATTTTTTTATTGTCACCGGACCCAATCTTATATCCACCCTTTGCAAACGATCAATTTATGTATCTCTGCATTTAAGATGCCGAAGGCTATACGGTTATATTGGTATCTAATTAGTATTGACATTAATTGCTCTCACGTGTTTCGTGAGGCCCTCCAGTGGTTAACACATGAGTTACTGAATGTTAATGAACTAATTGAAGCGTGGGTAGAAACTAAAAACGCTCGAATGATTACAATCAAGGAAAGTAATATCTTAGGATAACGCGTTTGAATCACGTAAAACACGTAATCCTTCGGAGAACCCACTTTTTAATTATTCATTTGGGAATTAGGCAGAACGTCGCTAGCATAAAACCAAATAATCCCCCTGTCATCTTTTTTTTGGTTTGTTTTAAGCTTGATATTATGCGATGACACATACAAGGTATGTGGAGGAGTATGATCAAGCCATTAAAAATGTATACCTTACAATTTGCGGTTTACGGAGAATCCGCTACAATTACATCATGAATATTCATGTGAAATGTAACTAGGGCATAGTTCGGTGTCTCTACATTATTTTGTTGGGTTGGTCGATCAGACTTTTCTTTTTTTTCTTTTTCGCGGGAACCATCTTTGAGCATAAAATCAGACAAACAAAATATAGTGGCAGACCTAAAACATAAAGTGCGGAAACTCAACTTGACGGAAATATCATAACAAAATTTTGTTCGTAATTCGAAGTAAACGGTAGTTTGGCTTAGATTTGAAGAAGAACAAAAAACCCACATAGAATGCGCATGAATTAGACGAGTTGCAATTTAACGGTTTATAAATTTGAATGACAAAACCTGCCACCACAGAGGGCGTATACTAGATATTGAATGGCAGCCGAGCTGTTCGTGTTTATTATTAAAATAAATACAAACCGTCGATTTATTTGAGAGATAAACCCAAGATAAACAAGTATAAAGCACGCTCGTTGGCATTTCATTTAAGTCGGCTTGGCTCTTGCAGGGTACGGATGTAGCGGATAATCTCAGCGTCTTATACTCCTGCCTACGGGGCCGTCATCTTTAATCTAGGTATTGGTATACGGGGTTCTCTATACGCTCTGTAATCTTTTGAAGAAGAAGCGAGGGGATTGAAGCTAAGCCTAGGGACTGAAAATTTCATTTTAGAATGACGGTGCTTGTTATTTTTTGGTTTAATGCTGACGGTTTGCATCACATAAATGTAGTCATTAAAAGTAAGCGCGTTGTCTTATTTTCAATGAGAAAATTGAAGTACAGCTTTAAAAATATGCTAACCTTTTCTTTAAAAAACCGAATCTGGTTTAAGACCCCTACACATTATTGGTTTATGATTCTCCGGGGTCACTTGCCTCGATCGTTTTTTTCTTCATAAGTTGTACCTCTGCACCTATGTTGTGAGTTTGCCCTTTAAAACAAACATCATGTTATTAATACCGCGAAGGCTACGGAGATCGAGGATGACGGTCTACGAACGGTCCCTTTGGATTTCAGGTAACAAATTGGTGAGCGCTGAACAGGACTGCCCTGGGGACGGTCAATTCGCTCGACCTTTTAATTAATACTGAAAGAAAACAATGAACCAATAACCTGTGATGTAAGAAAAAAACGAACAATAGAACGCGCGCGTTGATTGGATAATAGTAATGACGCGCGATACATAAGTCAGACTGGCTGAGTGAAAAGAGCCCCCTGGGTGTTAGCATTTGGCGTTTGCGCTCATTGGCTTATGCCGTAGGTGCGTGGTTATCAAAATGCCCTCAAGCCAAAACCGACGAGGCTAAGGAGTTGCGGTTTGATTAAAGCTTGCAGTGCGTTCAATTTAACGATTACTTTTTTTTGTACCTGCATTCACATCTCCTCCCGTGATATGATATTATTAATGATATATAGATCAGGGCCATTTTTTACGGAGCTGCTAAGTTAAAAAAATTGCATAGCACGGAAATGTCTTGCTCAGTAAAAAGATGTTACGCTAAAACTCCATGTGCTTTACATGCTAAGCCCAAAGCCAAATGAATACCAGTCACAAACAACATACATCACCTGAACATTTGGTTTGTAACCCTGTTTTTGCAAAAGCATAATTTTGAATCATGCTTAGCAGCTCCGTAAAATAGTCCCCTGTATTTGTTTTGTCTGCGGCCATTAATAATTGTAATGATTGCACGAGTGTTTTCCAAATTTCTTTTTCTGTTTATTATGCGCCATCCAATTACGGGGCTGCTAATTGCTAGATCAAACTCGGCTGAATAAGGAGTCTGGACTGGTATTAACCAGTTTTAGTAATGAGGCTACGCAAGACTTCATGACGCATGTCGTACACTTGACCAAAATCCTGATATTGTAGATTTATTGAATTACAAATTAGACAAAACCGCGACATTTTAATACGCAAAAAACGTCAATCCTCTAATTATATTTGTTAAGCATACCGACATGAATTTTCAGACAGGAAAATATCTTGGCCAATATTGTATATTTTACAACAATATGAAGCGGCGTCGATTTGTGCAGGCAAATAAGTTTAGGTCGATGTTTTGGCAGATTGACAGCCTTGTGTCTTTTTTCTAGCACATGAGCGCTTGGAGCGGTTAATACAAAGCTACCCTACGTGATTATGCGTGCGCGCCATGCATAATAGAGTATTGATTATCTCTCGTGTGTTTGTACGCGCAGTGCTACTGCTAGTGCATCTGGTCTGGCGTATACTATGTTAAGTGTACGAGGAAGTTATTACGTACGCACTGTGTACCCTTAACCTTATAGCTTTTGCATCGCTTCAGGGGAGGGGAGAAGAGGTTAGGGAGTAGCGGGCCAAACTAGGGACCATCTCCGGCTCCCCGCACTAGGCTTCTATTCTTTGTCTTTTAGATAGGATTCCAAATGTTTGATTTTAAAGCAGCGATATGTTGTTGGTTCAAGTTGCTGCTATTATGGCAATCGTTTAATTAAAATAAGACAGAACCCTACGATACCGCCAATATATCCTTTGCCAAACATAAGCCACGTTGGAGGCATGGTTTCTTTATTTTATTGAAAGCAATGGACACACACAAATAAGTGCATAACGCCCCATGGAATAAAAGCACCTTCATATTTTTCATGTTACCTTAATCCCTGCCACAGTGTAAGTACCTACTCTATTAATAAACCCACGGCAGATGAAAATCAAATATTAAAACAAAAATCCTCACTTCATCTCGCACAATCTTTGAAAATACCTCTCTGTACCGCCGGCTTTGCAACATTTACTTCCGCTCTTAAGGCTAAGATTTTCCCGCTAACCACCCCCCCCCCCCCCCCCATGAAAGTCGCCCCGCGCAGTTTCTTGGCAACAGCAGTCTTCTTTCTTTTTGCGCGAAATCGAGAAGGACTTAAAATGTGTTGGATTTAATGGCATTTGCCAGGATTTGTTGAGTGGTTTAGGAGCAGGCGGCCATCTGTTTCTCCACGGATGCATTAATCAGTAGAAGCTACTGTACGATACTCCTCGCGGGCAACGACATGCTGCAGCAAATCAATGAATTCACATTAGGGTATTACTTACCGGGGACGACGGGCTACAAATCTGGAACGAGCTGTGACGTGTGGATAGTCGAATAGAAACGAAAATAAGAAATTGCCATTATTATTTGGCTTACGAGCGTACGCACACCCGTTTATTAAAATTAACATTGTTAGTTCTCATTAAAACAAATCTAAAACAATACAAACCCCGAATGTTTAATACCATATCAATAATTTTGCCACCATGTTTAATATGTGTATAGGCTATAGTTTAACCCGACCCCAGGTCAATTGAAAAAACAACTGGTCTGGTCTGGTTGTTTTTGCAATAAAGAAAACAGTCTTAAAGTAAACAGGAGGTGGTACAAAGTCTTAACGCCCCAAGAGATTTCATCTCTGGTTGATACGCGCTTTAAGTCTTCTTAAAATGTATTCACACTGTTGATCGAAAACTGTGAGGCCCATAAAAACCGCTGTTTAGTGACAATGCTCAGACATCGTTCCTTTGTGGCTCGTATCCCACGCACCATCTCAATTTCTTTAGGAATGTCTTCCCCTGGCAGATGCGGCCATCGTGGCGTCGTGTCTTCTCCTTTCTTCTTGGTGTCTAAGACCTCTTGTCCTGTTGTCGTCTACGCAGTCGATCAGGTGTCCCTATGCTTCTAGGCTTACAGTGCAATGACAGTGTTGGAGCTGGTTACCCGATACGGCATGTCATGTCCCATGTCAATACCAGTGCCCGCTACTGCATTGCTATCTTCCTACGATAGCAAAACTTAAACGCCGTACACACAGTTTGTACTTGTGAAGTATGTGTGTTGTTACCGCGTACCGCGTAGGCTGGTTTGGATCTTAAACCCATCCCACTCTCATATGATTGGCCACAAAAGTTTTCCCCCACAGGTAGACCATAGGGAGTCGGGCAGGGGGAGTACTAAGTCAACAAATGGCCACTGCTTATATAAAACGTCCCTTTTGTATTGGTAAGAAGAAACCTGCCAAAACATGTACGTGTACTTGTGGGGGCAGCAGAGTTGCAAAGACGTCCTTTTCAAGTTTGTTGCTTCAAACTTGTTTGTCCGATCCGAACAAAGAATGTTACGTTAATCTTCTCTTTTCTCTCTTTTTGATGTCTTTTTGTAGTTGCCACGCGATCGGAGCATCCGTTTACGCGTCATGCCTGAGCAGAGCAACGACTACCGCGTGGTGGTGTTTGGAGCCGGTGGCGTGGGCAAGAGTTCCTTGGTACTACGGTTCGTCCGGGGCACCTTCCGAGAGACTTACATCCCTACGATAGAGGACACATACCGACAAGTCATCAGCTGCAATAAGAACGTATGCACCCTACAAATAACAGACACGACTGGTTCGCACCAGTTCCCAGCAATGCAGCGCCTGTCCATCTCCAAAGGTCACGCCTTCATCCTGGTCTACTCCATCACGAGTCGGCAGTCATTGGAGGAACTCAAACCTATCTATGACGTCATCAGCGAGGTCAAAGGGGACATCGACGGTATCCCGATCATGTTGGTGGGCAATAAGTGCGACGATGGTAACCGTGAGGTGAGCATACAGGAAGGCATGGAGCAAGCCAAGTCCTGGGGCTGTGCGTTCTTGGAGACCTCTGCCAAGACAAACTACAACGTCAAGGAACTTTTCCAGGACTTGCTCCAACTGGAGAAGCGACGGACCATGAGCCTTCATTTGGAGACCAAAAAATCCAAGTCGCAAAAGAGACGCGAGAAGCTGAAGGGCAAGTGCACGGTCATGTGACTTCACAGACTCCGCCCCTTTGATACAACCGTATTGGAAGCACCAATGGCGCACGGCTAGCATGCGTGTCGGCGCTTTTAAGTCGCCATGACGTCAGCTGACTTTACTACGCATGCGCGTCCAACAAAAAACAAACTGACCAAATATGGCGTCACCACGAATAAACTACGATTCCTGTTTGTCAACGGTGGCACTAGCGAATCAAATTTAATGCAACAAACGTTTCTCCGCAGGTCGGATGAGTTCAGAGATCATTGCAAGTTTGTCCGAAACTTTCAGAGATAAGAAGGAAACAAAGAGTTGTGTTGTCCGAAGTTAGGAAAAGAGTTAAAGTAAACCGAAGATCAACGTGTCTTGAAGAAATCTGCATGAATCAGAGGAGAATATGTGTTTATCCTATGCACAGATAAATGTGTTAATTATTCCTGTCTTTAAATCTCTTAATTATTTTGTATGGATATTTCGGGAATAAAATTTACTTCGATGTTTTCCCCCATAATACCTGACGCGGGGACCTATTTTGAGAACGAGGTTGCAAGATGCAGCTGAAGTCCATTCTAAACGAGTTAAGTGTTGATTTAAAAAATAAAAGACGTATGGTCGACTTTTTTTGCTTATTTAAAGCCACTTTTGCACTTTGCAGTCTACAATTTAACTAATTATACCAATTCAATTCTTATTTGGGAATTCATTTGTAATTTCCTCTGTTTTATACCTAACGATATAAACGTAGAAAGTTTAAGAAGATTATTGGATTATGAAGAACGATGATATCCACTCGTATTTATGAGAGTAAAACGTGTATTTATGAAATGACAGAAAAAAGAAGATATTTTATAACTTGGTTTAGCCTTATAATTATACAGGTTACAATACAGATATATTGATAACGTTTAAAGAGATTATCTAGTAACAGAAAGTGATGACGGGGTGAGGATTTTATTGTGGCGGGCTCTCGTAGCCTGAGTGAGATGATATATTTCAATCATCTGTTTTATACTTCATTTAGAAAAGCGTTACATTGTTGCTAAGGAAACATCTGCATTCCAAACTATCGTGTCTAGGAATTTTACTATCAGGTTAAAAACAAAGGTATAATTGTTAAATAGGCCGAGCATTTGTAGCAAAAAAGGGTTTTTATGAATCTGGAAGTTTCATTGGCGCCATTTTGTGCGACGATTTTATATATCTAAGCTGTATCCAAGGGCGTGGTGGTTTCTATGACAATACAATGACAACAATGGGAGAAAGGGATAAGCCCTGCACGGGTTACGCAGTTAAAAGAAAACGCCATTTTCTAGGGAAAGTAGGTTTTCAAAGTTGTACTTTTTAAGCTGTAGCTCAAAGGTATAGTACCTTGACGTTAGTATCTCGGATCGTGCACACATACACACAGACACCTAATTCTAGACCATCGCGCCCATGTGATCGCAATGTACTGAAACCAAATACACTTTCAAAACAATTAAATCGAGATTAATTTCCAATAGCAACGATGACATGTCGACGCTTGAGAAAACTTGAAATAAAACGTGTTTTTTATAAAGTCCAGGCTGCAGTTTTGAAAAGAAAAATATCCTGTGGACATTTATACAATATTTGAGCTAGGAGAAACGCGTGAAAGCTATAGGAATTGTTTACAAATATCTAATTTTCTCAAAAATCGTGTTAAAACAAAGGGGGGTGGGGGTGGGAGAGGAAAACGATTTATACATGCTCGAACCCAAAGACGCAATGTGAATTTACGGTTTACCCCGATGAAATTCAACATCTTTTTTTTTGAAAGAAAAGATTTCTTTTACTTTTATTTATTTAGTTATTTTAATTTTGTGTACTCGGAGTTACGAATCACTGTGGTTGTTTGTACGTTTCGGATTTCTTTTTGGTTTAGCGATTTACTACGGCCAGAGTATAACGTGTTACGTCGTCATATCTTGATTTAACAATATTATCTACAATTATTCGTAACGTCTGGCTTATCCAAATGATATGATTGTATAATGATATATATGAAAACTATTTTATTTATTGAGAAGAGGAATAAAAATACAATTCCAAATTGAACTATTGTCTTTATGTTTTGTTAGTATTTTAGCTGACATCGTTAATTGCTCTGTCCCCAAAGACCTATTAGAAAATAGCACGATACAAAGAATTCTGGTTCCCAGACCAAATACTTCTGACCATTTCTAATTAATTATGAGGCCCGGTAGCCTCCACTGTCACGTGACGAAAAAATAAGAAATGCTGCCTTTTCCCGAAAATGTCCGAAGTTTTCCGAACACATTGTGTTAACGACCGGGTATTATCGTTAACGTTAGCGATGTTCGGGTGTTTCCGGGGGTTAATTGTTGTAAGGTAAACGACGGTAACCAAATAAAGCCCATCAAATTAGACTCTCTGTTTGTGGTTTGCATAAAATAGAAACTTGCATTGGCAAAAATCAACACCAGACGACGAAATCTCTTATAATTATTTGGTCAAAGCCTCCCATAACTCCCATGTCAATGTTATACATAATGAGACGATTGGTGGCAGCAAACACGTTCTTTTCTACAAACCAAGAGCAAGCTCGATCAAGGAATATAATAAACCATAGTTCGACTAACCAAACTCGCACTAGTCGACTATTCGCGACCAACCTACCACAGTTGGTCACGTTAAACAATAGCAACATTTCCATGGCATAGTGCAACCTGAGACTCTCAGGTGCAACGGGGACTAACTATCGACACAACAATTGGCAGAAAACGAAACTTTGCCATGAAAACTGGCCTATGTTTTTTCCACTTTAATGTTTAATACCATTTTATTAAAACAAATCATTATTTAACACCTTTGTTACCATTATACGATAAGCTAAGAACGGCCATTATGTAAGTTATCCTAAACTACACAATACGGTTGTTGCTAACAGCCCAACCCCCTCTACAGACCTGAAAGCCATGGCGCGTTCGAGCAGCTCCTTGACTTCTTACTATGATCCGTCAAACCAAAAATGCAAGATGGCGGCGTCATCGCCACGACGCGTTTTCCGTTTCTCCAAACGGGTCCCATTTTGACAAAGCCATAAATGAACAGATTTACGATTGTAGGTTGTCTGCATGTTGTATATGAAGCGCTAGGCTTCCAGGAATACGGTAATATAAGTGTTGAGCGATATGCACTTAGAGAGATATCTGGAATAAAGTGCGTGAGTGCTGCTCGATCGTGTCATGGATGTCAGGCCTGTATATGTGGTCTACATAACGGGGATGTAATTAGCGACCAGATACAGACAAAAGACAAACGAGGGCTAGGCCTAATTACAACCCCATTTGTGGAGCTACAATTTACATAACCTAGCTTTGATGTAATATTGTAATCGTTTCTATATTGTTGGTCTTATAATGATAGTTATTGTAACCCCTTTTGCACTTTATTGCACCGACTTCCTAAATTTGTCACCCCAACCTAGAACGACAAAAGGGAAAAAGATAATGGCCGCGAGCATTCGGAAATTCCAAAATCTATTTATGTCCTAAATAATTATACTGAACTTTAATAAATTACCAAGTGAAAAAGCTTCAGCTAAACTGGAACCAGATGTTTGTGCACAACCCAATGTCGGGAATAACAGATTTGTAAAAGCATGCATGGTTACAATGAAGCAATGGTTACTAAAGGTTCCAAGAATGTACCCACACAGGGGAATCCCCAACAGTTTTTACCAGCCTTTATTGCATGGCCGTTCAGACGAGGTTAAAAGATCAGTTGGAATCGCTTGAGTGCCCCCTTTCAGGCACTGACGTGTGATTCTGATGCAATACAGGTAATACTATAGGGAAAAACCAAACTCGTCAACAATACATCACCTATTATTAAGTTGCATACTTTGGTGTGTGTGCCGCCATTTACGTCGATATGTATACGTACAAGTGCAACTTGCAAGCCTGGTTTCTGGCTGTGCGGCGAGTTTTCTTTAAAACCTCAGCTAAAACTTCAGCAAGCTGCGCCTGAGTTTCTTGACTGAGAACGGAAAAGTTAGTAAGTAATTTAATGTTAATTTCGTGTGACCGTTGAGAAAGTTCAAAACTGAATTTGTGAAATAAATGGCCGGTGGGCCAATGCCGCACATACAAGTGAGGTTATAATGTGAGGTTGTGCGAATTTGGGAGACGTAGGCCTATACGCATGCGGCTTGCACGCACGTCGAATGTTGTGTGTTTCGTTGTGTTGATAGTTTACAATAATGTTTGAAAACTCAACACGCAATATGGCCCAACGAAGCAATCGGCTACTTTTCTTCAGTTACATACACAATTTGATAATTCTCGTATAATCGCGACATTTAGGCAAAAATAAAAAAAATAGCAGTTTGTAACAAAACCAAAAGCACAAAATAAACAAATCAGAACACTTTTCGGCACTTTTCTCCCAATTCTAATCTCTTTCTCTTGTGCAGTCTTTCGAAGAGGTAGTAGATTCAGGGGTGGAGTATTTCTATTGTCATTATGACGTAGCGCTAATAAGTGCGGACAAAACAATTGCATATAAATTTCGCTATATATTATTGTTGCTCCCCGTCCAAATTAGCACAATCTTCTTTTTTCTTAAAAAACAAATTTAATATATATAACTATTAAATATATATTATTAAATATATATTTATACAAAACTTGTTGGAACGCTTGGTGTTTATTTTTGCTCTACAGAACATAAAGATGGCAGAATCTAATGACCCAGTTGAGAGTATCCATGAGTTTCTCGAAGATGATAATGTCGATGAGATTTCGAGCACGGAGTTGTCTTCACATCCTTATGAAGTATTTAGGACACTGTCCGACAGGGTTCAGAAACTTGAGAACAGTGATGACTCTAAACAACGTGAACTCGCAGAGTTACAGTCGCAAGTGGAGGTTATGAGGCAGGGCGTGGACAGAATTACCTCCGCAGAGGAGGTAGTCGCAGAGGCACGGAGCTACGCCGGAGCCATGGCGGAAGAGCGGAATGCCATCGCGCGCGAACGGGGCGAAGCGCTCCTTGAGGCGGTGGTGGTGAAGGAGCAGTTACGCCTGGTCGGCGTGGCGCTGGCAAGAGCCGATACTGAAAGAGAGAAAATCGAGAAAGCCTACGAAGAGAAACTGGAAACGCTGAAGCTTAGCTTTAACATACAGAACAACAAGTTGCAGCTTTGGGAAGAAGAGATGAAGCACGTGAAAGCCGAGAATGCAAAGTTGAGGATAGAAAACAACTTCCTAAAAGCCACTTTCTTCGAGGTCAACCCGAACATAAGAGACCGCCAGCGGCTGAAGTGTTTCTCCTGCGCTAAGAGTTACTCCGTGGAATCTCCAGCGGACGACGCGTGCACCTTCCACCCGCTGCCTCCCGTGCCTCCCTCGGTGTGGCAACGCTGGGAACACGGTCATTTGAACAACTACCGACAGTCCGAACACCACCAGTGTCACTACTGGTCGTGTTGCAACACGTTGTCGGTAAGGGGTCGGAGGCCGGAGGGGTGTCGCCGTGGACCGCACCATCAGAGATGGGAGATGGATGTCCTGATGAAACGAGTCATGTTGTCGCCGGAAAACGTCTTAAATGAAAACGACGAGCTGCAAGACCCCAAGATTTGTTAAAGGCCAGACTACAGTACAACTTGGTAAAAGATTATCAAAGGTGACAGAAGTCCCAGTCCAAACGTTTTCTTCTGCAATACGACAGAGACTATTTCCTATTTTTATTCTATTTTAACACATTTTTGTGGATTAGTGGGGTTTTATTTTTCAAGTTTATCTTACCATTTTATGTTCGTTCTTTGAATATGTTTCACTGAGAAATTCATTTTAAATGTTAATCTACATTAGTTTAATACATGTATTTGTCGGTTGTTGTTCATTGTTTGCCTGGTGGGGTGTTTGTTTGTTTGTTTTATTATCTGTTTGTTATTTAGTTATATTGGTATATCGTTATATAGTTATTTTATATTTTCAGACTATCCCATTTTACTTTTACATTTTAGGTTTATAATTTAGTTATATTAATTATAGTTATTTAGTTATATAGCCTTTAAATTTTTATCCGGGGAGTGGTTTGAGTTGAACTGTTACAGTTTTGTCCACAACCCTTGACTTTGTCAGAAATTTGATAATAATAATAATAATAATTATGCATGAACATCTTTCTGAACATTGTGTTTTGTCACGTCTTATACATGTAGGCCTACTCAATGAAATAACTTTCACCGCTTTCTCCCGATTCATGGCTCTAGAGAATTTCTTAATTATAAAGTGAAGTTTGGGAACCATACATTTCGCTATTAACTGAGTCGTGCGCATTGTCGTCATTGACTTTCTTTGGTCGGAGAAAAAAATAATTGCTCGACAACCCGAAAATGCGCGTGGTAGTATACTAACCTCCGATCTATATGTATTTTTCTGATATCTATTGTGTGGACTTGTTTGTGAAATGACGCATAGACAATAAAAATAGTCAACCATTCACAATAGTGTACTTTTGTAAATGTAAAAAAATAGTGCACTGTATTTTTAATGCAGTGAGTAAATGAGTAAATATTTGTTTTACTTTGCTTTTGAACAAAGGTTGCTTTGGAAACCATTTGTTACTGTCAAAACCGTTAAAATGAATTTTTTTTGTTACAGTCAATGAGTCGCTTATAGTGGCAGCAAACAAATGGTCTTGTTCTATTGTGTACGTAATTTTGAACATGCGCACATTGCCTCTGACTTGGCGTAGGCCGTGTCCAAATTAGTACTTGGCTTTGACTTGAAATTGTTGAAGTTGTTATACACAAGTCTATTTTAGCGGCTGCAGCCATTTCATATAGGCTACGTGTTATTTCGGACACAGTCCTAAACACTGACCCCTGTGTGTTTGCTGCCACCAAGCGTCTAAAAAACACAAGTGGCGTTTACTTTCAAAAAAAAACTACGCCACGATTTCGTTTTATTTATTCGGACATATTATTGATATTATTGATACCCATTGTACAGAGAATAGAGTGAGTTTAATAGTTTGGTATTAAGTTACGAGGAAAATGTTATTGAATCTTAAATATTTCTAAATATGTACCCTAAAAGATTCCAACTTAATTTGTCAGTTTAATTTCATTTTTTTACTTTCGTAAACTCAGAGGTTTTTTTTTTATAAACAGCATTTTGAAATAAATACGTTGCATCATTAATGTACCGATCGAGGTTCGATTTTGTGATTATTTGCCTGAGGCATGGTATCAACTTTGCATTCCAATTGAACAACTTTTGAATAATTATGGAGAACATATTCGGTTAAGGTTGTATTTTCTTTAATTAAGCCAGGCAGGGGTTTCAATGGATTAAAATATTTATATTGTCTTGAATCGTGAGAAGTGGACAAGTTTTCATTTTCCGTTGAACTTTGTTCGATGAACATTTCTGATATATTATTGGTGAATTATAGTGCCACAACTATGACCACCTGGGCAATTCACTGTGTGTGCTTATAAGCAGCTCAAGAATTTGGCCCATAATTGAAACGAACGTATACGCCCCTGGATTTGAAAAGTTGATTTAATCTCATAATTGAATAATAAATGTCGTTGTTGGGAAGAGGGGGCCTGTCTTATGAGTCGGGTATCAATTTTAAGGACCGATCTAATTTGAATGGAACTTATTTGATTTTTAAATTGTATTTGAAAAAAACTAAACATTTGTTTTCTTCAAAAAGTTTGGAGTATAATACAAAATTAACTGAAAAAACAACCAATTTGTGAACATTTATTGGCGAACTAGTCGTGGTTGATGATGAACATTTTGGGCCAACGCAAATACTACATCACCTATGTTTTTCCTTAACTGTTTTATTCATATTTCGTGCGCTTAAAATAATATTGCCAGAGCTAATTCTTCTGATCTGATGAGCTTAGACGAGAAAGCAGTTACTGGAGCGTACTGCTTGAACAACTTGAGGACGAAGTTGAATTCTTTTTTCTTTGTGGGCACGATGCTGCTTGAATTTGCTACTGGGGACGAAGTTGTCCTAATGTTTGGTGCCCAGAAGTCATCAATGGTAAGCAATAAAAAGTATGAAACGATACCAGACTTTAACCCTGACAAATCATTTTTGAAGCAGTCTGGCCACAGCCGTATTTCAGACTACGTTTAAAGTTCATGACTTATTTCTAAGCCAATTTTGTAAAAGTTAATTAAATCAAAACAGGCTTATAAAATTAAAATATTTATAATTTGACATTGAGAAATATTATTTTAATAAAACTGTAATATTTTGTATACACTTATTAACCTAGGTTATTTAAAAAAGAATTTTGAATTGAGCTTACGAAAAATAAACGACACAAAGGTTCTTATGTCATTACACGTGTGATACCGGACAATACATTTCGTGCGTCGTACTCGTTCGCATGAAATCGATGTGCGCTAAGCGTGCACGTACAGGCCCATGTGTGTTGTGCTTAGCTGGTGTGACGGAATTGCAATATTTAGGGGTTTTTGTTAGGTGACTCGGCATATTCGTGTTGTTCAACCATTTACGTGAATCACCGGCATCGAGACTAGAGTTTAGACAAAGTTAGCTGGCTTAATTTCAGTTAGTTGGAAGAGGTTGCAGTTGAACTAAAGTTAAGTTAAAATACATCGGTCCAAACTACAAAGTGATCACTGCGGCAACACTGCACAAAGAACAAACAATGGCAGAAGGAAAGTAAGCAAGAACAATCGGCAGGCCAATTACAGTATTGTTTCATTGTTTGATTTAATGTATATTGTGAATGTGAGTGTAATACTACTAGCCTTTGAAAATATTAATACAAAACAATGTTGGGGATTAAAACTCAAAACAATGTTGAACTAAAAACTAGGCTACGATTGACGAGCAAACCCTAATCAAGTTATGTATTTTATTTATTTATTTATTTATTTATTTATTTCCTAGTGATGATATCGCCACAGCTATCCTGCGCACCAAGCCTAAACCCAACAGACTGATCGTTGAAGATGCCATCAACGACGATAACTCGGTCGTTTCACTCTCGCAGGTGAGTTTGAATCGGCCTCAAATTACAGCTAAAATGTCTTTTATCACACCAGGGTCACAGGTGAACATTAGTTTAGAAAAATTAAAAATGTTTACTTCAATAAAAATAGGGATTTTTCTGTTAATTAAATAGAGCATTCTGTGCAAAATAACGATCTTGCTTGCAGTTAGCAGAGCCATGAAATTGGTCCTAGCACTTAGATCACGTGCCTTGTCTTTATAAGTGTCAAACATTTTATCGCAAGTCATTAGTATTCTAGTAAATCGTTATTATTTTGTATTTTCCTCTCCCCCCCCCCTTCCCTTTAGGCCAAGATGGATGAATTGCAGCTCTTCAGAGGAGACACTGTAATCTTAAAAGGCAAGAAGAGACGGGAAACTGTCTGCATTGTCCTCTCTGATGACCAGTTATCTGACGACAAGATACGCATCAACCGTGTCATCAGAAACAACCTGCGCGTTCGTCTGGGAGACATTGTCAGGTTAGGGTCTTTCACGTTGAGTGAATCAAGCAAAAACCTGTTGAACAAGAAAAAGGGCAATCCAACAGAGTGCAAACCTCTCCGTCCCAACAGCAAAAACGCATCCCAACGTTATCAGTTTTCTAGTACAGCGCCCTCAATTGGCAAATGTTGCCCAACTGCAAAAACGCGCTCCATCTCCCAACGTAAAGTGATCCAGATTAATGTGAAAATATTATGTACTCATTCTTGACCCATAAGCTATCTACCCACCAGGTTTCGTTAAAATCCCTACAGTAGTTTTTCCGTATTTTTTCTGTTTTTGCAAACAAACGGACAGACAGACAAACAAATGCTGGAAAATTCATAACCTCCTTGGCGGAGGTAACTAATGCTTTAAAATGGATTTTGAAGCTGTTCTGTTTTTTTGTTCACATAAAATACAAAAGAAATACAACAAAATAGTTTAAAATCTTCTTATGCACTGTGTAGAAGCATGCGTTTGTAAAATACAGTGCATTTCTTTGTTTTCCAACGTCATATGTTGTGAGCAAAGCTTACGCAGCATTTAGTCACCGTTTTGTGGTATGGACAAAACCTTTTATGTTGCTGGGCACTGTAAAACCAATTTTATTGTTATCGTTTTACAACTTGCTATATTTGCTATCTGTTCACTTGTACACAGTGTTCAGGCCTGCCCCGACGTAAAGTATGGCAAGCGCATTCATGTCTTGCCACTGGACGACACCGTGGAGGGATTGTCTGGGTAAGTATTCACAGGGTTCCCATAGTCATGAAAAAATCCTAATAAATGTTGAAATTGAATGCCATTGTGGAAACGGTGGAAGACTGCTAAGATGCCAAAACATTGTAGGAAATTGGTCATGGAAGGCTCTAATTTTGTCTTGGAAGAATCATGCCGATGGAAATTCATGTTAAGATTTCTTTGGGAACCCTATTTTAGTGTTTAAAGGAAACATGTAATAAGGTTTTTTTTTGCTTAAATCAATAAAGTATCATATTGACAACAACATTATGTGTGAGGTTGTGTTTATTTTCTGTGATAAATGGGAGAAAATAATTTTTGAAAATGTTTAGTCATACCACTCCGCCCCTCAAAGGGAAGCCTCATTAACATAATACTTCGCGTGGGGTATGACAAAAATCGAGGCAGAGAATTGCCTCGCTGCGGGGGTGCGCTACCCGGGCCTGGCTTGCATTATGCGCGCATTGCATGCAACAAGTCTTTGTCTACGAGTTTACCATGCCGGTTTTTTATTCTAAATCAGGGTAAAAATACAACTGTTTTCAGTCATGCCGACTAGATGTGTAGCTGCTGGGTGTAGCAAAACTACCAAGGATAGAGTAAGCCTTCATTTGTTTCCGGCTGATCCTAAATATCGGAGGATTTGGACAGCCAAAGTAAAGCTTACCAGACCGAAGTGGTCCCGCCGGGCCTAGTGATTTTTCGGCCCGATCTGCAGCGACCATTTTGAGCGGTCGTGCTTCGACACTGGTCTGTACAGCAACTTTGGCATGCCCTTACAAAACATGCTGAAGTCAGATGCTGTCCTAACGATATTCCAATCGGACGAATCTGTACTGTTTTCGTCAGATTCACTAAAAACCGACGAAGAACTTTCACGATCGTCCATGTTTAGTCCGCGCCGATTACTGTACATGTACATGTACTTTGTACGGTATCCTTTGCTTTGGACAGCGTGCGTGTGGGTGATCGCGTTTACATGTACATGTACGTACGTGTGCACAAGGCGTACGGGATTCGTTCACTCTCGTACACACAACAATGTGTGCGTACGTGGCCACGCGAACCCGTCTCGTACCTAGACGTCGCGTACCGACTATCGATAATTTGTCCGGGCCTGACTCGATTTACGTCACTCATTTTGAGTGGCCGCGAAATTTAAAAAGGGGGGGTCAATTTCTGGACGGCAAATTACCACACTAAACGTACACTAGAACCAGTTTTGCTTTTTATTCACATTTGATACACATAAATCTATTGATTTAAAACAAAAAATGCGTAATGAAGATGTTAGACTACATGTTTCCTTTAACAACATTATGGCGTTTTTTTTCTTTGTAGGAATCTGTTTGAAGTTTACCTGAAACCATACTTCACCGAGGCCTACCGTCCCGTCCATAAGGGAGACATCTTCTTGGTCCGTGGAGGCCTACGTGGCGTGGAGTTTAAAGTCGTAGAGACGGACCCTGGTCCTTACTGCATCGTTGCACCGGATACCATGGTCCATTGTGAAGGGGAGCCAATCAAAAGAGAGGTACAGTGATGCATTCGTGTACAGGTCCTCGGGAATATTGCAAGTATTAGAAATTTTGAATCAAGTCCGTCACAAGTCTATTCACAAGTAAATCCAGAAATAATGTTGCAACCGGTAACAGTAACGAAGACAGCTGCAGCTGCCGTATCAAAAACTTGATCAACGAGATTCGATTATGAAGAGGTCCATTGTCTTTATTTTGCCCTCTGTTCTTTGTAACCTTGTGAAATAAGGCACTACTGTATAATTCCCGAACTTAGAATTGTTTGGTTTTTTCACTTGAATTTTAGGAAGAAGAGGAGGCTTTGAATGAAGTTGGCTATGATGACATTGGCGGCGTCCGCAAGCAATTGGCACAAATCAAAGAGATGGTGGAGCTACCGTTAAGACACCCGGGACTGTTTAAAGCCATCGGCGTCAAGGTAAATAGAACCACATACACTATTAGGATGCTGATGTGACCCGATCTGGTAAACTATACTTGCATGCATTTTGGCACATTTGCAGTTACCTAGAAATGTAACTACTGATTGTGCAGAGGAATTCAGTAAGAAGACCCCAACAAATTGTGGTATGGTTTGTCTGTGTTCTTAAAATGTGTAGTATCCAATGCGCTGAAACTCTCCAACAAATTGGCTGCCATGCAGCTGCCTTTAGATTTTGAGCAATTTCAATTTGTTGTTGCTTCAATAAAACAAATAAGTAAAACAGAATTATACCAAAGTACATTTTTCTATGTAACTTTTCAATCAAAATCCTGGCAAAATTTGATGTAGGCTCAATTCTTGAATGCTCCTCGGAAATGGGAAAATGCTGTAGATATTGTCATATTATAATTATTCTGTACACTGTTTTGCCCTTGACAGCCCCCGAGAGGCATCCTTCTCTACGGCCCGCCCGGCGTGGGCAAGACGCTGATCGCCCGTGCCGTCGCCAATGAGACTGGCGCCTTCTTCTTTCTGATCAACGGCCCCGAGATCATGAGCAAACTGGCCGGAGACTCCGAGTCCAACCTACGAAAGGCCTTTGAGGAGGCCGAGAAGAACGCCCCAGCTATCATCTTCATTGATGAACTGGACTCTATTGCTCCTAAGAGAGAGAAGGTAAGAATACAAAATGGCACTTGAGAAGTACTTTAAGTATCTTAACCGCAACACTTGGCCCAAGATCTCTTTCAAGCTATACATGACTAAAAGTTTGACTGAATGGCTAACTATTTTTCACAGACACATGGTGAAGTGGAACGACGTATCGTGTCTCAGCTTCTCACCCTCATGGACGGGCTGAAACAACGCGCACATGTTGTCGTCATGGCAGCCACCAACAGACCAAACAGCATTGACACTGCCCTGAGAAGATTTGGTGAGTATTTCTTCCTACGTAGGGTTCAGAGAAAATAAATACAGCCCGTGGGCAATATGCCACTGTGATTCCTTTGGGTACATGGAGAATTGTTGACTATATCCTAACCTCAACAAAGATGCTCTTTCCATCAAACGATCCCCATTGTAAAGCACACACTGATGTATTCTTTGTGTTTTAGGTCGTTTTGACCGTGAGATTGACATCGGCATACCGGATGCCACAGGACGTCTGGAGATTCTGCGCATCCACACCAAGAACATGAAACTGGCAGAAGACGTGGACTTGGAACAGGTGTGGTACTCGGAATTAGAATATTGGCTGGGGCATTTAGGAAATGCAATTCAGCCAATCACAAGTCAACCCACAAGCGGCCGAGACCGACGAGTGTAACCCACAGATTGCCCTGTCAGTATCTTAGGCTGTTTTTAAAATCCCAGCTTCGTCTTCATCTTTGGCTTCGTTCAAGCAGTTTGTGAATGGTGATGGAGACGGGAGCCTAAGCTGGGGTTCTGAAAACAGCCCAGGAAGAATGTTCATGCCAGGCAAATTTGTGCGTTTAGCAGCTCCATTAAATTGGGCACCGATCTCTGTAACCTAGCCAGCTTGATCCTGTGTTATAAGAGCTAAGACTGATGATGTACATTATTGTCATGTTTTCAGATTGCCAACGAGACCCACGGCCACGTTGGGTCTGATCTGGCAGCTCTGTGCTCAGAAGCAGCCCTGCAACAAATCCGTAAGAAGATGGACCTGATTGACTTAGAGGAGGACACCATCGATGCGGAGGTCATGGACTCCCTGGCCGTCAATATGGATGACTTCAGGGTCAGTATGGGACATGGATTTTATCTATTTATTAATTTTTTATTCAGCCATCAGGCCGGGATAACCCACGAAAGTCTTTCGATTTGTTCTGCAGTGGGTCGTTATTTAAAAGATGTGGAAGGAATTACAGTTTTAGTGGTGGGAGGAAAACCCCAGAATGATGATACCGAGAAAACCCACATAATCGGCAAGGGATGAAAACCTGATTTTGTCCTTCTACAGAAAAGTCACGGTACATTACCCATAAAAATAGTCCAATGGGAACACGGCTTAAGTCTAAAACTCATCCTGTTTTTTTGTTGTGGTCAATTTTAGTACGCGCTTGGCAAGAGTAGCCCAAGCGCTCTTCGCGAGACTGTGGTTGAGGTGCCCAACGTGTCATGGAACGACATCGGTGGGCTGGACAGCGTCAAGCGAGAGCTGCAGGAGTTGGTACAGTACCCTGTGGAGCACCCAGACAAGTTCCTCAAGTTTGGCATGACGCCAAGCCGTGGCGTGCTCTTCTACGGACCGCCCGGATGCGGTGAGTTGCGTCAAAAACCAAATGAGGTTATTTTATAAAGTGCACAGATCCGCCAGTATCGATACTCAAGGCACTCACTCTTGATTGCTCCTGCTCACTGGGCCAACAAAACATTCCAAAGACAATTTCAGCTCCCTGGGAGTATACAGCTCGATGCTGCCATTTTGGCGCAAAGCAGCTAAACCAACCACAATAACTATCTCTGCCCTCACAAGTGCCCATTTACTCCTTGGTGAAGAGAAGCAATGAGTGACAAAGTGCCTTGCTAAAGGGCACACGGGACATTATCTGAAAACCTGTGGGCCCTGACAGAAAAAAGTATTGTCAAGGATAAACTTCCAATAATTTGTTTACTTATTCCTAAACAGTGTTCTCCAACTCCCGATATGTAACCATCATTTGTGGTAATAGGGACCTCCTCAGCTTAACAACATTTGATGTCCAGATATAGAATGTTTTTCCAACAAGAAATATACCTCATGCTTTGTTATTATTTCTTCAGGTAAAACTCTGCTAGCCAAGGCTATCGCCAATGAATGTCAGGCCAACTTCATCTCCATCAAAGGTCCAGAGCTGCTGACGATGTGGTTTGGAGAGTCGGAAGCTAACGTCAGAGACGTCTTTGATAAGGCAAGTCAATATTTTAACCATTTGTTTGGCATTTTTTTAGGGTGGTACATGTAGTGGGATTCTGTTGGTTTCATTACCAAAAAGAATTTATAATAATAATGATACAAAAGTATGAGGTGGGTTTCTTGGACCAACCGTCATCTTTTGTTCGTCTGTGGTTGTTTTCATCAGGCTAGGCAAGCTGCACCCTGCGTGCTGTTCTTTGACGAGTTGGATTCCATCGCCAAATCTCGCGGCGGTAACATCGGTGACGCTGGTGGCGCGTCGGATCGCGTCATCAATCAGGTCCTGACTGAGATGGACGGAATGGGAGCCAAGAAGAACGTCTTTATCATCGGCGCCACCAACAGGTGATTTGATTGAGGTCAAAGGTCATATAGGGGTCATTAGAGGGCATTATTTGTATGTTTGTTAAAGTTTCAGGTTAAGTTTTGGAGAAAAACAATGTATAACTTCTGTGCGCTTTCATGATTTTGATTAAACTTGGATGCAGTGACCCTATTCTTCATTTGATTACTGAGGTCTAAGGTCATGTAGGGGTCATTTGAGGTCGTCGTATAAACATGCACAATTTGACTCTTTTAAGAACACAAAACATAAAGGGATAGACCGCGAGAAAAGGCGACACTTGCGAACCAAGGATCACTTGTTCATGTTGTTATTTCAATTGTCTGTATTTCCAGACCTGATATCGTAGACCCTGCCATCCTTCGTCCAGGACGTCTCGATCAGCTGATCTATATTCCACTCCCGGATGAGCTGTCTCGCGTCTCCATCTTGAAGGCTAACTTACGCAAGTCGCCAGTATCAGAAGTAAGTTTCTTGTCTTATTGCTTCTTTAAGAAGGAAGTGATGTGATCAAGGGTTACGGTTCTTGCAAAGCAGTATTGTTTCAAGTTCTCCTTTCAATATTTGTAAAATTGAACTGAAATGAACTTTTGACCAACAAGCCAATTTTAAAGATGTTTTTAATTTTGGGGGCAAATTTGTTATCCTAAATTGTATGCTATAAAAGAGTAAGCAAGTATTTTTGTCTTTAGTGGTGAAATTTTTGTGGATGATGTTTAGTTGTGTACCTGTTAAAGAAATGTAACTCTTTTTAAAAGCTATCTTCACAAGAAAGATGCTGATTTTCCTATTTTCAACCGCAATTTTTTTCAATTAAATTTAAACTGTCTTTGCAAAGAATATTCACATATTTTGGTTCAACTTTCCTCCAAGAGTAGATTTTTTTTGAATGGTATTTTGGGGCAACATTAATTGAACAATCTTTTATTTGGTACCATTCCTTTCCCCCTCTTATTAAAGGATGTGGATACGCTATACCTGGCCAAGGTAACCCACGGTTTCAGTGGTGCCGATCTGACTGAGATCTGCCAGAGAGCTTGCAAGTTGGCCATCCGTCAGAGCATCGAGAATGACATCCGTCGACAGAGGGAACGCATCGACAACCCAGACCTGGACATGGTTAGTGTGGAGTTTACATGTAGTCAAGCATTTTTGATGTGTGAATAGTAACAAGTGGTGTGAGTATGCTGTGGGTTTTTTGAAACCTTGAATTCGGCTACGGCTTCGCCTCTGAATTCCGAATCATCGAGAAGCAAATATTTCGAAAATGTTGGTTCATAACAACTGATTGAATGTTTCAAAAGGCCCTGTGTTCCTGGGCAAGCCACTTTATATCTACTTGCTTCTTTCCACCCAGGGGTTTAAATGGGTACCAGCATTATCTAGGGAGTAACCTGCAATATTCTCAGTTATTTCATAGAATGGAAACTGGGTAAAACACCTGGCCTAAATACTCGAAAGAGATTTTATTAATATACTTTTGTTTTTCTCTTTCTTATTTCAGGAAACTGATGAGGAGGACCCAGTCCCTGAGATCACCCGCGTCCATTTTGAGGAGGCCATGAAGTATGCTCGTCGCTCGGTCAGCGATAACGACATCCGCAAATATGAAATGTTTGCACAGACCCTCCAGCAGAGCAGGGGCTTTGGAGGAAACTTCAGGTTAGTGGGAAAATTGGAGAGAAGATTGAGGGAGAACGAAGAAGTCTTTCGCGGGTCTGTCGCGGGTCTGTCGCGAGTCTGTCGCGAGTCTGTCGCGAGTCTGTCGCGAGTCAGGTCGCATGTAATGGGATGAAGAATTACAAAGCATTGCGTTTCCACTATTAATAGGTTTAAGTTTTCTTGTTTTCCTCGCAGATTCCCAGATGCACAGGGACCTAGCAGCGGACAAGCTCCCCCTGCTTCAGGATCTGGTGCCGGCACCGGTACCGGCACTGGCACCGGCAGCAACCTGTACACTGACGATAACGGGGATGATGATCTCTATAGCTAATAGATTTAAACCCACACGCCTACACCATAATACAGAAACCACTCGCGTTGGGGTATTTTCTAAACCATGGCTTCCGATCCAGATATGGATTCATGTCTCACTAGGGCCGTTGTCAAAATCTCGGTCTGAGCTCCCAGCTTTGGATTCGTATAGCACCAGGGCCACTTTCCAAGTCATGAACTTAAAAATAATGTCTGAAGCCCAAAGCTGCGAACGAAGCCAGGGTTTGGATAACCTCTTTAAAACGGTTACCTAAAAATCTGTGACGTAACACCTACCCCTAATTCTTTAATAATCTACGGTATGTATGTATGTAACGGCTTTAAATTAACAAAACTGACTCCACCAGAATTGTATTAGAATTAAATTTGATCAGAATTACTGTAAATCTGAACTTTGTACAGTAAATTTAGTTTTTCGGGAGGTACAAAATGTTTCATTTGGTTAGGTAAATTGTGTTTGATAGAAAAATATCTCTGAACGAAAGTTGGTATTGATAACATTTTTAAATGATGTTGGGAGTTGCCGCAGCATTTGGGAGTGTAAAATATAAAATCGAACTCCACTTGTAGAAATAGATTGTGATTAAATTATCCAGAATTACAAATCAACTCTGTTTATATAAAATGGGCTGGTAGGGTTTGGGATGTAATGATGGCTAGTTTTTTCCAATTTGGGCAGATATGAGGAGTTGTATTGACATTACTTAGTTCCATTGTCTCACTGTTTAAATACTACATGTATATTGATTATTTGATTATAAGGTTGGCGCGACTGTGGAAGTCACTTTTAAAGTCCTTAAAAACATGAAAAGGGTTAAAATCTTAAGGTATGCCATATTCCTTATTGGCTAGTAACTTATACTGTAATTGCTGTTTGTTAAAAAGAATTAATAACCCTTCATGAGTTTTTGTTTGTATCTAGTAAGCTAATATTTAACATTGGTGTAAAGGGCAGCTTTTGAAGATTAATGATGTTAATACACTTTAAATGTTTCAGGTGAAAACTGTACTCTTTGCTAGCCAACAAATTTGGAGATTAATTTATAAATCCTATTGTTCTTTTTGCTTTAAACCCAAATTAAGGAAACGCTTAAAGGTAGTATACACCATTGGTAATTGCTTTAATTATCATGAATGGGTAGATTTGGGGGGTTGTATTTCATGGTAAATATCGTTTAACTGACTTTTCCGAAGTTTTACAATCATGGATGCCGAGAAAAGCACGAAAAACAGCGTTTGTTTTCAACCGGGGTCGAGCAGTTATTCTTATGTTATCTTTGTTTTTTCGCTCTCGCCGTCCGGCGAGAGCGAATTTTTCTTTATAAAATTCATTTTTTTGGAATAATTACAGGATATCTAGCGCAATTCTTTTGCTGAATGCCTAGAATCATTGTTTACTTTCAATTGAGTAAGGTATTTCTTAATAATTTAGTAGTAAATATTTTCGATATCTGCAAATGGTGTATACTACCTTTAAGCGGAACCAATTTTTGTCTAAAAACTTCATTTTAAGATCATCAGATCACACCTAATCCAGTTTGTAAAGTACAAAAAATGACAGTTTCCGAAACAAAACATTTTTGTTGCCATGCTGAGGAATATTTAGGCCTAATTATTTAACTATTTCAACAATTAACAGTTTGTCTTTAATTAAGCACAGAGCGCAGCCTATTAGTGTTGATTACAATGTCTTTAATATGTTGACAATTGATGAATAAAAAGCAGGCTTTTCTTTAAAATTGACAAGAACTGAATTTTAGTAAAATTTAATGACAAATAACGAAACTTTATCAACCTCCAGCTGGAACGAAACCGAGGTTTTAAAAACCTCCAAATTCGCGACACGTTTCAACCTGCTGGTGGCGCGCTACACAAATTCCGCAAAGAAATGAACTTGTTCAAACACGCCTTCTGGATTTTGGGCCGGCGCACTGCTACAAAAGCATCGGTAAATTCACCATTTTTCGAGCACGTGCGATACGATAATCGCACAAACATGCCTAAGAGAAAACCTTCATCTAGAGCCGCCGACGCAACCGCGGCAAAGAAAGCCAAAGCGGCCGAGGCGGACCCAGAGTCGAAGTTCGATGCCGAGTGGAGCGCGCACGGGCCCCGAGGAGGAGCCAAGAATCTTCCGCCGGTCTTCGTGCTGACCGGCCCGTCCAGTAAAGGGTCGACAAAGATCGCCGCATTCGACATCGATATGACTCTGATTGTGCCTGCCAGTGGACGGACCTTTCCAACAGGTTGATATAACTTAAATATAAGCCTATAAATGATTAATATAACTTGTGATGGTTTTCACATTGCAACTCTGCCATAAAATACCAAAACGGGCAGATTGAAATTCAGGTTAAATTTTAAATCGCATTTTAATGAATTGAAATTGAAACAAATAATATAACTTTCAGAGTTTAATTTATTTTAAGAAATTAATTCTTGTTTGAAATACTATATCTTACAGCTAGTTACATAATATAAAATGGTTTTTAGGGAGTGATAGAGACAAGAAAATATTTCTTGAATGATTTTTTTTTTAAAGTTACACCAGTAATCGTTAGCTCACCGGCAAACATATTTATTCAATTTGTAGGCCTAAACAATTCTTAATTGTTAAGGATAACCCGTTACTAAAATGAAGCAAGGTCTTTATTTGAGTGGAATTATGATAAATACACTCAAGTTGTTAGACAAAAAAAGTGAATTTAAAGACCTGAAAAAGTAATATGATCCTGCAGTGATGTTGTGCAAATTAAACCTTAATATTAATTTAAATTTAACACACATTCCTGTAATTTAGCTTCCCATGGTTGCTGATTTCTAAATTTCCCTGACATACTGACAGGTCCAAGTGACTGGAAATTTCTGAACGACAAAATCAAGCCCAAGTTGCAATCGGAGCACAAAGCCGGCTACAAGATTGTGTTTTTCACCAACCAGCGCGGCATGGAGAAGGATCACACACCGCCGGCCGGATGGATGGGAAAAGTGAAAAAGATCATCAATGAACTGAATATTCCCGTGCAGGTATCCAAAAACAATTTTTCAAATATTCCAAATTTTTCCTACTTTTTCCTTGTTTTTCCTACTTTAGCAGTTGTGTACAATGTCTATGGAGAGTCGAGAAAATAATATCCTAACAAAATTGACATTGTTTCTCAGTCCAAGATTCATTTCTTCTCAAAAATGTTTGCACTGATTGACCTTCATTGAGATGACATCTATAAAGAAAAAGAGCAGTGTCAATATTAATGTGTTATAAAAAAATTAAAAAAACGCATTAGTCAAACAAAAATAATAGTTCTGCTTTCGGTTACCATATCTACCATATTACAACCTCAACCCTGATTATTGAAAAAAAACTACTACCCGCAGACACATTATGATGTGCACACACAAATTGGCCCCCACCCCTCAAAAAAAATAAAATTTCCTACCTACCTACCGTACCCTATTTTTAAATCGGAAGCAGAACTTTGTTGTTGGCCTTGCCAAGGCATGTAGGAACATTGAATTGTTAATTTGGCTTTTGGCTGATATGTTGAACCTCGAAACTCAACATTTTCCGCACACAGGTCTTTGTAGCCACCGGCGAAAACGACATGCGCAAACCGGGCACCAAAATGTGGGACCTGATGATAAAATCCCACAACGAAGACATCGAACCCGATATGTCAGAGTCCTACTACATCGGCGACGCGGCCGGCCGAGCCAAGGAGTGGGCACCGGGGAAAAAGAAGGATTTTTCCTGTGGCGACCGGATGTTTGCAGCCAACGTGGGCATCAAGTTTATGACACCAGAGGAGTATTTTGATGAGGAGAAGCCTGCGTCTTTTAGTTGGTACTCCATCGATCCGGCAGAAGTGATCAAGATGTCAAAGGAGAAGTGCAAGGATAGTTATCACTCTAAGGTAAGGAGTTGTGACAGAACACTTGTCTGGGCTCCTCCCCTACCCCTGGGTCAAAAGTGGTTTTGTGAAAAAGTGCAGTAGGTTAAGGGACTAATTTCAATATTTGAAAGCCACGTGTATCCAATCTCTAAATTGTTGTTGGCAAAAGTAACCTGAACTTTGAACTTTGCAGGACAAGGAACTGATCATCATGGTCGGCATTCCAGCTTCAGGCAAGAGCAGTTTTGTCCGCAAGTACCTCCTCCCGCACGGCTACGCCCACGTCAACCGCGACACGCTAACCACTCAGGCAAAGTGCGTAAAGGCTACGAAGGAAGCCATCAAAAGTGGTCAAAGTGTGGTGGTGGACAATACGAACCCGTCACAATGGGCCCGGTCCGATTACATAGATCTTGCCCAAAATGCTAGTAAGTTCATTTGTGTCGATTGTGTACCCCGCCCTTCCAGATTTGAATAGTCATTCTTTAAAAGTATTGCACCTAGAAAGCCAAGTTGTACACCATTTTGAAGCTCTTTCAATGGTCGCCATTTCATAAAATCAAGTTAAAATTATAGCGAGAAGCAAAAAGAAAATACGTAACAAAATTACTCTTCCCCCAAATTGTCATTCAGAGTACAAGGTTCGCTGCTTCGTGATGGACACGTCCATCGCACTTGCCCATCATCTGAACTACATGAGGCAGACGCAGACCAACGGCAAAGTGCGCCGCGTCCCCAAAGTCGGATACAACGTCTACAAGAAGAACTACAAGGAGCCTGAGAAGAGCGAGGAGATTGACGAGATCGTTAGGATCCCCTTCGAGCCCACGTTCGAGAACGACGCCGATGAAAAACTGTTCCTGCAGTGGACTGGGGATTAATGGCTACAGCTATTGGCTTTCCATAGACAAGTACATTATTGTAAGCCAAAGTCAAGTAACTTACACATAGCCACAAAAGCCGCAACTATTCAGCAGATGCTGGAATGAATGTTTGAACAATTTATCAATCCAATTTTGAGAAAAACAATAGTCATTAATTTCCTAGAATTTTTAAAATTATTAACAATTTGCCTTTTTTAATTGGTATTAAAATAAGAAATTACAATATATATATTGTATATAATTTGAATAAATAACTGAAATATCAACTGAAATAAATTATTGATCGTATTGTCAAAGAGTTTACAATCTCTTATTCACAGGTTGCGACAATTTTCTCTGTCACTTCTTAACCTTTTCAACAAATCTTAGAGAGAAAATGTAAAACTAATTTATTTTTAAGATAAATATTGTATTTTCTAATTTCCCGAGATCTCTATAATATTTTTGTAATTTCTTTTAAGAAGCCTAATTCTATAAATTTTACATAAAGTATAACAAATTATGGATGTGTTAAAGTATGTAACTGGTACAAATTAGGTAAATACATTTATAGAAGCATTATGTAACTGCATTCGTTGTCACATTTCATTGCCAAGAAATATTTGTGACCCAGCACGAGTAAATGAGACACTTTGCGGCAAAAATAAAAATTGAGATTTTGATTTCATCATTTAAAGCTTGTTTAGCTTTAAATGATGAAATCAAAATCTCAAATTTTATTTTTGCCTCAAAGTGTCTCAATTACTCGTGCTGGGTCACATTTGTGCAGACATCAGATACGTGCAGCTTTGCTGATCTTGTCGTATATTTCAGGGAAGGCCTTTTTGCAGTCCAGCTTGTCTCTCAGTTTATCGTACAGCGTGTGGTCGAACATCTGACGGAACTCCTCCCGAGTCATGTGAGTATCGGCATACAACATCTGGAACCTGAAAGAAATGGAAGATCCCAATTCTGGTCAAACTTATTGTCGATGTGGGAGTGAGTACAACAAATACCAGGTGGTACAGCCCATGACGGGTAACGCGTTAAGACGTAACACTTCCTCGTAAGAGCACTCACCCATGAACGTTGCGGACAAACTCTTCAACACGTCTTGTAGTTTCAACAAAGTGAAAGCCCTTTCTCTTGGGTGTTCCGTAAGCTCCCAAGTCAACATACATCTCATCTTTGTTCCCCTTGGGGTGGACCAGACCGGGTGAAGAAGGCAACAGAAAAGGGCACAACCAGAGGGGGTACAACTGTTAAAAAGAATGGCAAAGCGTAGAACAGATCAGACCCAATTCTTAGATGCTTACGTAGATCAAGGACTACAGTTAACCATAGTTTGACTAACTCTGATCACCCTTACCCTAGTCGACGATGGGTTTTCCCTACTGGAAGCTTGAGAACTTGGGACTTATCTCGAGCATTTTATGGTCGGGACTTTTTTCTTCCCTATTCCTGTTTTTTTTTTCATCTCTGCTTAATTTTGTTTTTGATAACTTTGCAAAAGAATCTCGCACATTCTTTATAAAATTGTTAGGTCTGATTGTGAAGCATGTTCACATTTAATCTTCAAATCCTCAACTCTTGAAAGGCAGAGGATGAAAAACAGATGCGGATCCAGCTTTGGATCAAAAGGTGATTTAGCTGTCGAAGAGAGGGATTTTGACCCTTAATCCCCCCCCCCCCCCCCCCCCGGGAAATCTGTCTCTGAAATAAATTTGAAGAAGTTCCACTAACATCCAACACTTTGTCAAAGCAGTTGAGTGACTCCCTGAGCTTTCTGCATGGCACCAACATGTCCTGGACTACATGGTTTTGCTCGTACAGTTTTCGCACCGTCTCCCCTTGCGTCAGCTTCAGAAGCGAGATCTTGGGAGGTACCATCCAACCGAAGAGGAAGCGGAATATGGGGTTGTTGCCGAATGGGACGATGTCCTGAAATCACACAAGCCAAAATATTTACGAAAACAGCAATATGGATGCTTTCGTAGACGTCAGCCAATTTAAGCAACACACCAAAACTATACCACATTGTAACTGCAATTGTCCGTGTCACATCAAATGAGTTTGGAGAATTTGGATTTTGCAGGGCATTTTAAGTTCGAAACGTGGTGAATCTATCTCAAATGCGGCTAATCTTACCTGAATTTCCCAGAAGATACTCCGCGTATGTCGGTGATAGTAGTGTCGTAGAGGGATATACTCCGTTCCGGTCCCGTTTTTCAGGAAAGTCTCCACATGCTTGAAGAACCAAGGCTTCCAGAAATTCCCGATCCTGTTTACCTTCAATACAGCCGTTAACAATCGTGTTACAGGACAAAGTCTAAATGCAACGTGGAACAGCCTTAAAAATGCACAATAGTTGGCGTAGCGGACCTTTCCTCGCCTCGCCATCCCGTCTGGGCCAGTATGTGGATTAGGTTGCCAGTCCCTGCCTGATTTTGTGGGGTTTTCCCCAGGATAATCTGCCACCTCTAAAACTTTACTTCCTTTTAAATTGTCTTTTCTCTGCAGGTTTCTTCAGGCTTGCAACCTACTTGTGCCTTGGGCACTTTTGAGGGATCATTGGTTTCATTACCAGAAAACAAAAAAAAAAAAAAAAAAAGTAACTGAAAACCCAGGGACTAGATATTGTGGAAAACCTACCTGCTCGAGGACACAACCAATGTATTCATAGCCTTGCAAATGATTTCTGTCATATCTCAGTTTAGTCTTGAAAAGTGTTGCGATACCTACCTTACTTTCCTCCGCATCGTCGGTCATATTGGCTGTCATGACAACAGCCTCCTCCTTATTAAACACCAACGCCTCCACAAACTCATTCCCCGTTTTCTTTGTCACTTCATTCGAGAAAACTTTGACGACTTCGTTTAGCGAGTGGGCCGGTTTGTAGTCCACCTTGACGTACTTCTTAGCCGGAACAATTTGTATCTCTGCTGCAACAAGTAAACCCAGTGTTCCGTAGGACCAGGGAACAGCATAGAACAAGTCAGGGTTTTCATCCTACAAAGAAGATATTAAAGTAGACGTACAGTCATTTTTGTTACTACACAACACACTTTTAAAGACTGAGTTGCTCTAAAAATCAAAGAAGTGGTGGCAGATTTTTTTTTATGGATTTTATTTATTCTTTGCACATGTGAAGGCCTTCAACCAAAGTGTAAAAAGAAAGCATATTTATTGCATCCACACTTTGGTTGCCATGGCAACGGGTGAAAATAGAAAGTTACCATTATTCACCTAATTTAGCTCTTTTCATAAGTAAAAATAACCGAAGGTTGTGAGCTTCACTGTATAAAGACCAAACAGTTTACCTACCTCTCAGCTCAACATGGTAAAGATACATCCTTAATCTTTCCAAAAATGCACTTGATACAAGTACAGTTAATTGTGAATGGAATATTCCATTATTTCATATAGGGGTGTTTTGAGAAAAAGTCAATTTGGGAAATAGAGGTGGTTGCTGAAAATGTCAGAAGTCTGAAAGTGGCATATTTAGGAAAGCTTTGCTTCCAAGATTGAAAGATAAGATGCTGGTCTGTAAGAATAAAGAAACAAAAGTTTTGGTATTTTTTGTACAGGCCGGGAGCAGTGTTGCCAGAAACTTCATGCTTTTTGGTTGTTTTAATGTATATTTTTAGATCTTATATATGGAAAATAATGCTGGTTAATGACTTTCTACATGCTGAACAATGATGCTGATTGACAAAATATTAGGACAAAATATAATAAAGCAACTTACAAGTATAAAAACATAACTCTAAATTGTATAAACATGCATCACAAAGACAGTGTTGCCAGAAAAGTAGCATTAAAAGACCGAAACTTGTAAAAACAACTCAATTTACATAGTGTGACAAAGTTGGCAGTGACATTGTATAGTGACACAATTGGCAATGACGCAGTTGGTAATAACAAAGTTGGCGATGACATAGTTGGGGATGACATAATTGGCGGTTACATAATTGGCAATGACATAATTGGCAGCAACAAATGTAGAACAAGTCTTTCAAAAAGGCTTTAGCCATACATTTGCAATGACCTTCAAATTCAATAGTGCGTCTGTTAATATGCAGTTTATACACTAGATTGTGCATAACAAGTATACATTGCATGATAACATTTGGACATGCTGGAAAAGCATCTCAATTGACTCGCAGGAAGATGCAACAATGCCAAAACATATTTGAAGTTTCATTCACAGATAAAGTGTTTAAAATAAAATGGCCTCATTTCCCCCATAAAACAGCTCAAAACACAATATGTAAAGTTTACCCCCATGTTGTGGACATCTGTTACTTGCCTTGGCACAGAGTAGAGTATGCACAAAGTCTATACATAAAGATACTTCCATATCCGAAATAGTACATAGAGATAATTTCCATATCAGTATCTGAGATAGTACTTATAAAGTATATGATTTGAACAGTGGATCATTTGGATTTCAGAGTATCGTCTCTGTATATATTATCACACAGCAGACTTCTATAAAGTTGAAGGTAATAAACCTTAGTTATTTGTTTTAGCATTCTCAAACATTAAGAAAAGAATTATGAATATTTTGAGATAAAATACAACTGTTCCAATATGTTGCCTGTTCATAGCAGTTGAACTTGATCTACATAAAAGCAGTAAAGCTACAGGATTATCTGCTGGTACCACTTCCAAGTTCTTGTAGTACATTGGGTCGTATAACCTAGCATTTGCTTTTACTACCAATTTTCAAGCATTTACTGGAATCTGTATGAATAAAAATGAAGCAAAAGGTTTTACTGGAAACTATTTGCTAAAGACTAAAATTATTTACTGTTCAATTTCCAGCATTTGCTAGAAGTATTTGCTCCATTTGGTATGAATAAAAATGAGTAAATGCTTCAGATTTGCAGTATTAACTCGTAATTGTTCAAGGTTGCATGTGTCGGGGCTACCTTGAAAAAAGAGAAGCAAATACTAATATGAAAAATAGGAGCTTTTGTATATGTGGTTAGGCAGGAAAAGGTATGAACATGGAAGATGGATTGTCTAGGATTAAAATACAAGCAGTTGTACTGATTTTGGAGAAGGGAATGAGACATAGATGGCCGATAATTTCTTGCAATATTGCTGAGACAGAAAAGGGCATCATGGCTGCAAAGCAGCAACTTGAGGTTCCGATTTCATTCTGTGTGGGTGTGTATCGTATACACAAGACAGACTCTATTGTTATAAACCATTCGGCTGTGAAATCAATTTGAAGTAAAAAGCAGGTACTGCTATTTCAGCCAGTAAATGCTAAACAGTAAAACTTTATTTTATTCATACGAATTGAAACATTTGCTTTTCCTTAATGCTTTTACTTTGAAGTAAATGTTTTTACTTTTTGCTTGTACTTCATAGCATTTGCTAATTTGTATTCATACGACCCAATGTACATGTAGTAGCAAGTTGGTTATTACCAGTCTGCATTTGGTGTGGTCACTATAGCCCAAGGTGCAAGCATAGTGGGAATCTAATATAAACAGATGTCTGGGCCAGGGGATATAATGTAAACATAAACTCTCTGCGGAGTCAGTGGTCAGCTTTTTTGAGCAGATGATCAATTCATTGAGCAATTGTATTTAGTTCAAAGAACATAAACTACTACATTTTAACTCCTCTATAGGTGCCGTGTGTAAGGAATGCTAAACAATGAAAACTATAAGATATGACAATAATTTTGTAAAAAAATTCCAAATGAAAAAATAAATTTTCAAAAACATGTTGGTTTTATTCCTGAAATGTTAATGTTTTACTATACATGCTTGATATAATGCCAACTTGTTGATGAAATATAGATGGGTAACAGGCAACAGTGTTGCAACTTTGTTTTATTTTGTATCCATTTATACTGTTTATATTTTTAAATTTTTTAATCCAGGTCCAAAAGAAAATGTTTGATATAAAAAGTCACTTACCAATTCCATGTACCGGTATCTTAACTATTATATGCCTATATCAAGGTTCACATAAAATCATGTCTCTGGCAACACTGACTGCCTTTAATGCCATTTAAGTATTTGTTCTCTTCATATCAACATTCATTTTATGTATTCTATTATAAATATGACCAAATTTTTATATAATTTGGCAATTAGGACTTTCTTTAATGTATACTATTTGGCCATTTGTTGCGTTTGTTTCCAGCCAAAGTGCTAACTTTCCGGCAACACAGTTTTCGCGTACTTGAAATACCAAAACATTTTATTCCATGTTTATGTAGGTTGGTATCTTATCTACCAATTACGGAAGTGGCATTATCCACAACGTGCTACTTTCGGCTTTATGGCCCAATTCAATACCCCATTTTTCGCTGTGAGAAAATATGATGACAACACCCCTATTTGAAATAATGGTTTGATCCAAAGTGGAACACACATTACATTTTACAATCATTTTCTGAAAAAGTAAACATGGTTGTGCAATATGTGTAAAAGAAAAACTTCTACTCTTTCCCCTTTAGATGTACCAGTGCTTCCAATTTACCTATATTTCATTACTTAAATAGTGTAAAAACTTGAAAAAATTGTTGGAAATCTTATTTTGGCCGTTACCATGGCAACAAACATCCAATATCATTTTTTTTTCTATTTTTGTATTTCGTGTACCCATACCTACTCATACATGGAGTATTGCCAAAATCCATTTTTTGAAGTCTGCCACCTTTTAAAAAATATCTTTGATTTTTACAGCAACCCTGTCTTAATGTTTACAAAACGTCCACGCCTGTGTACGCTAATCCAATTTATTTGTATTTTACACAATGGGCCAATTTCCTAGAGCTGCTAACCACAAATATTTGCTTAGCAGAAAAATCTTCCCTGGAAAAATCAGGGTTACAAACCAACATTTCTGGTTATGTATATTTATTTGTGACTGGTATTCAGCTGGTTTTTTGCTTATTAGCATGAAAAGCACATTGAGTTTGCGTTAGTAAGATGCAAGATTTTGTACTGGGAGCAAGACTTTTTTGTGCTAAGCAAATTTGTGTGCTTAGCAGCTCCATGAAATAAGCCTCCTGTGGAATCCTTGATTACTTCTTTCCCTTCAAAATACATCCTTGTAAAAAAATCTCCCTTTATTTACAAGAAATTACTACTAGTCCAAAAAAAGGTCTTGATTCCTCAAATGTGAATGATTTTTTTGTTTCGCACATCATGGGTGGTTGGAGTAATTAATAAAAAAACCTCGTTCCTCATTTGACCTGTTTGAATCAGTCCGAGTTATCTTGATAATTACCAGCCATTGTAGATCTCTAAATATAACACAGACAATCTAGTCAAACAAATATAGTTTATTCGGTGCCAGTAACTTTTGATAAGAAACTCGGCAACCTTTAACCCGACCGCAACCCAAAGTAGCAAACGAACCACTCTATGCATTTAATTTTAGAGAGGTCTAAACAAAAACCTGTACTTTTACAGTTCCAAACTCTAAAGTTCTTGCTTCACGAGTGTCCAATAATAGGATTAGTATAAAGGTTTTAATAACCTTTGCTTCGTAATCAGCTTTGTCTCTGACTTTGTAATCACTAGGAAGCCAACTAAATAGAAATATTCTTGATCTCTATCATACACCAAAGTAGGGGCTTAATTATCCTATGACCCAAGACCAAGGAATGATTTTGAAAAGTGATAAACCAACCTTGCTGCATCTGACTAAACTGCCGTCCGCTATGACCAGTTCAAAAGCTACGCAGGTGTGTTGAAATAAGCCAAACTTGTGGGAGGAGGTTTCAATGCCTACGCCCATTACCATACCCCCTGCCAAAAAATTGCAAAGATTATGATTATTTAAAGAGCATGATTATTTGACCATCTGAAAAAAACTAGAGAAAGTGTCTCGTTGACTCCTAAATGATGAAAAACAAATTGATTTAAAAAAAAAAGGAAAATAAAATCTGATATATTTTAATGTATTTTTTTATATATTTGTTTTAATTTTTTTATTTTTTTATTGTAATTGTAATCGACCCTGTTTACCTACGGTCAGCACGTCCAGTTCAGGGAGGACAGGGAGCGTCCACCCCATCGGGTTCAGCATGGCGGTCACTTGTCCCATGTTGACCAGTGGCTCGACTCGCACCACTCTCCTTTCAGTGTCTACTTCCAGGATGTCCACTACCAAAGAGAAGATCAAAGACATGTTTGGATAAATTAATCTTGAAACAAGACTAGGTTTAGGGGTGGGGCTTGGTGAGAATGGGTGGGGACTGGTGAGGAGAGGGTGTGGCTTGGGGAGAAAGGGGTGTGGCTTGGTGGGAGGGGTGGGGCTTGGGGAGGAGGGTGGGGTTTAGGGAGGGAGGAGCTTAATGATGAAGGGGTGTGGCTTGAGGTGAAGGGGTGGGGCTGACTGGGTGGGGCTTGGGAAGGAGGGGTGGGGCTTGGAGAGGAGGGGGTATAAAGGGTGGAGATATTTGATGTACTTTTATATAAAATGAATTACCTAGGTTGATATTTATTTTATGGTGAGTTTTCTTGTATTTTCCAACCCGCAAGCTGACTGTTTGCCATCCAGGGCGAGCTGTACACATGGGTCGTTTGGCTCCATTCACCCTCCACTCCTTCACCTAGGGAATGAAAACAATTAAGTGCACTAGTAATAATAAACCAAGTCAAAACTATTGGCGGATAAAGATAAATACAGCATTTTTCACCACAGTGCCTAAAAATAACAAAAAATATTATAGCATTAGCACTAGCAGACAAGCAAAAGCCTCATTCCTCTTGGAAAACCTATAAGTATGATTGATTTTGAAAAATTAAGATTTTTGCAATTCTTTACTTTTTTTGCTTATTTGCTGAATATTATGACATCCAAATTTTAATGTAGGCCTAAATATGTTCCTGTGATAACTTTATCACCATTCTCCTCCCTACGAAGCTGTATTAGGGACATGATGAAAATAATTATTTTCTCTCACTTCAGCTAACTCGTACGTACGACTTATATGTCGTACGTACGACTTATATGTCGTACGTACGACTTATGAAATGTAACTCGTACGTACGAGTTATATGTCGTACGTACGACTTAAATGTCAGACTTATGTCGTACGTACGACTTAAATGTCAGACTTATGTCGTACGTACGACTTAAATGTAAGACTTATGTCGTACGTACGACATACGTAGGCCTACTTATGTCGTACGTACGAGTTAAATGTCAGACCTATGTCGTACGTACGACTTAAATGTCAGACTAGGTATACCAGTACCTAGTAGCATTGGAGTAGCTCCACGGTCGCCCTACCGAATTAGGTGCGCGCGGCGTAGGCCTACTTATGTCGTACGTACGACATAAGTCTGACATTTAAGTCGTACGTACGACATAGGTCTGACATTTAAGTCGTACTTACGACATAGGTCTGACATTTAAGTCGTAAGAAAGGACATATACGTAGGCCTACTTATGTCGTACGTACGACATAAATCTGACATTTAAGTCGTACGTACGACATAAGTCTGACATTTAACTCGTACGTACGACATATAAGTAGGCACGTACGACATAAGTCTTACATTTAAGTCGTACGTACGACATAAGTCTTATATTTAAGTCGTACGTACGACATAAGTCTGACATTTAAGTCGTACGTACGACATAAGGCTGATATTTAAGTCGTACGTACGACATAAGTTTGACATTTAAGTCGTACGTACGACATATAACTCGTACGTACGAGTTACATTTCATAAGTCGTACGTACGACATATAAGTCGTACGTACGACATATAAGTCGTACGTACGACATATAAGGCGTAAGTACGACATATAAATCGTACGTACGACATATAAGGCGTACGTACGACATATAAGGCGTACGTACGACATATAAGGCGTACGTACGACATATAAGGCGTACGTACGACATATAAGGCGTACGTACGACATATAAGGCGTACGTACGAGTTAGCTGAAGTGAGAGAAAATAATTATTTTCACCGTGTCCCTTAGACAGCTTCGTACCTCCCCCTCCCCCCCCCCCCAAAAAAAAAAAAAAAAAATTACACAAAAAAATAATGTGGAAACTTTTTTACATAAATTAATTTGCATAGGCCTACGTACGTCATGTTTAAAAGTTAGTTCAACTTTTTTGGGCGGGAATGTCGACATCGGGCAAGTCGGAGTTGCCAACAAACTGAAACCAATCTACAGTACATGCATTTTGACAATGAATCTCATCAGATTCCCAGATCATAAATTAACTGATGTCAAACCTGTCGCTGTATGTCCTTGACGCGCTCATCGTGTTTGAGCGGCGCAGTGTTCATCCGAAACACGACCCAGTTCCGTACGAAGCTCAAGGCGTCGTAGACAACAGACAGCGGCAACAGAAAGAGACAAACGAAGATCCATCGTTGATGAACGATGGTGTGTTCAAGGCCCTTCACACGGATCCAAAGCAGGAAAGTGATGATCGGTGCGGCACACAGTGCGGCCCACAACTGGTACGACATTTTGCAGAAGTGTGATCAAAATTAAATACCCCCTGAGAAATCGTAATATTATTATCTGCACGCGGGCCTTTTCGAAACCTTTGCTTCGTCTTTGGCTTTGGCTTTGGTTCGCCTCCGAATTCTGAATCACTGAGAAGCAAGTAAAAATGGAAGCAAAACTAAAATAGTCTAACTTTTGGGCTCATATAAATGGATTGAATGTTTCTGAAGGCATCAGAATGTGGCTGGAGTTCTCGCAGTTTGGAATCTAAAATCGCCTTAAGCCAAAAACGAAACGAAGCCAGAAATTTGAAAAGGATACCAGTAAGTTGTTGTCAAGAAAATTAACGCTTGAGGGCGCAAACACAAAACATAATGGAACGGGACATTTAAGTTCTGAAAATCTCTCTCAACAATTTGGACCTCATTACCAAGTATTATAGTGAGTTTTAGTGTTTTCCCTCCATCATCTGTATGATTTTTGGACTCTTGGCAAAGTCAGCGTTTGTAGTTGTTTAATGCCATCTTCTTGGCAACCTGCACATCATTGTCGACTGTCAAAGTGGCAGTGCTTAACTTAAGTGCTACTCCATCCCACATTATAAACGTTTCTACTTCTATTAATTGGTCATCCACCATTTCATTTATATTCTTTTCTTCAGCTATTAAAGAATCACTTCATAGGAACAATTAAGACATGGATGGACAGACGGTCAAGCAGTGGTTGGACAGAGTCATGGAGTGGAAGGATTGTAGGAATGGGGAGGGCAGACGACCTAACGATGCTGATATCGTTCAATTGAGGTCGTTCCTCGGCGAACTTCATGAACAACTTGTGAAATGGGTATGAACAAGATTGGAAAGAATTCTGATGAAAATTAATTTGATGACAGTTTTGTGTTATTTTGTGAACTTGTTTTAAGTTTTAAATTTGTTTTCTGCTTTTAATTCCTCCACCTGAGCCCATTGGGGTTCGCAACTTCGCACTCACAAAATTCAAAATCAAATCGGTTTCTTCCAAAGTTTATTAATAATGCAGAAAATTTAAATAGACCTGAAACTTTAAAATATGCACAACAACATCATGAACATGCATTAACAATCATTGATGCATGTTTTAACTCCCTAGAAATCGCAATTTATCAAAACCCATGTGAAATTAAATATTTAATTGTTGCACATATTTGCTTGAATGCAAAGTTATTGAAAATTGTTTTGATAAAAACATTCTGCCTGATTTTTATTGTTTTTTTTCTAGGGTCGACCTACAGTAGCGTTACGAAATCTTCCAAATGTTGCTCAGCTTTTGGGACATCTATGCTGCAATGACGTCCTTAGACTACAAGGTATGTGAGCAATATAATTAACTAGTATTACGAAGCGTTGAAGATCTAGACTGGAATTCAATGGGTTTTTTTTCTTTGCTTTTAAGTTCTTCAGCAATAATCAACAGACCCCCAAGATTAGGTTAATCTCATTTATAGCCTTGTATCAACATTTCTTCCGTTGATTAACGTTTTTTGTCGCATGACCACAGTTTGCTGTTTGGTATTGGTACGCTATCTGAACAAATTGATGTGCACTGGGTAAATCTCATAGACCTGCTTATTAAAAGGTAGGATACACCATTGGTAATTGCTTAAATTATCATAAATGGGTGGATTTTGGAGTTGTATTTTATAATAAATATCGTTTACTTACCTGTCCGAAGTTTTAAAATCATGGATGCCGAGAAAAGCAAGAAAAATGACGGCCAGTGGTTCTTATGTTGTTTTTGTTTATTTTGTTCATAAAATTCAATTTTTCAGAACAATTACAGGATATCTAGCGCAATCCTTTTGCTGGATGCCTTCAATCAATATTTAATTTCAAATAAAATACTTCTTAATAATTCGGTAGTAAAGTTTTTTAATATCTGCAAATAGTGTATCTTACCTTTAAGCACAAAATTTTCTTAAGCACCAAAAACCTTGCTTAGTAAAACCAGCTAATTACCAGCCACAGCTCCATGTTATTTATATTATTTTTGATTGGTATTTTAGCTGTAACAATCGCATGGAGTTTTAGCTCCTACCAAGCAAGGGTTTTTGTGCTTATGAATTTGTACCCCTGGTATTAACCCTTATTTTCACTCGTTGCTCGTATTTCATCTTTTATTTTTCATGACTAGAATCTGACTATCAGCTGGTGATGCAGTGTGTGCTGGATCTCTACGTGAGTCAACCGACTGAACAGCTGGAGGAGAAGGCTAGCAAATGGGCTCAGGTATATAAACAATTGTCGCATTTCAATGCTCCTCAAATACAGCGGGGTTATATGTGGATGCGTGATCACACTTCTGATATAGATACAGCGATTGTCCTTCTAGAATTCAGTAGAATAACTGCATTATGACGTCATATTTTCTCGGATTAGCTTTACCAACTCTTGCACGTTTAGTCCATCATCGACGCTTTTCTTTTATCCTGTTTCTATTTGTTGACAGTCTCAAGTCAGACACAGTTTGTCGTACTACAAGGAGATGAATCCTTGCCGTGGCGTAGCGGATTCTATTAGTTGTTCTTCGAGTCGTTTCAACCATAGGGCATCCCTCAAGGTACAGATAATATTCCGATTATTACGGACAGTTTGAATTTTTTACAATAGTCATTTTCTTTTTTAAGAGAGAGAGTGACAAAAATTGAGAGAGGATTTCTTAAAATGAGGTCCTGCACTTTTTCATCCTCCAAGGATATGCTTCGTCACTCCTTGTTGCAAATTTGAAGTTAAGAACTACATCCAGAAATTAATTAAATTTGTCTCATCAAACTAAAATTGTTATTCAGTCCTTATTGCAAGAGGGGGCATGGAATGATTTGACTAAGACATGCCATTGTACATTTTACCTCTTGTGAAGTATTTTTTGTAATTTTTTTTTATCATGTCAGTTGTTAGAATCAATGGTGGAAGATTTGAATACAATGCCAACAACTCGCTGGGATTCCGTTGCTAAGTGAGTAACTGACTTGTTGTTTTCTTTTGTTCGATCCATTTACGTATTTCTTAAACCACTGCAATGGATTTATAAACCAAGTTGAATGGTTTCCCTTGGATTCCCACTAGTTGCCTGGTTCCCTGCACCCAGCTGTCCAGCAACGCATTGAGGGACCTGTCTGAGCTATGCCTTCCACTGGTCGCCAGTGGTAGTGGTGATGCGTCGCCATTGGTTGAGGCCTTGCTGAGTTGCCATGGTATCGGCGCAGAGGAAGCCCTGAGTCCGGCTTTTCTCCAAGCCGTTACAATCACCCAGGAGCAAGCATATGACAACCGGTATTGTAAGTTTGGGAGATGGGGCGTTGTTGCGATTGGCGCAGAGGTTTGCGTTCTACTGAGAGCTTTTTTACTGGTCTTTTAAGTATTATTTTTGTCTTCTCTTTGACAGTGCTGGAGTTGAGCTATGAAGGTCGAGTCTCCCTGTGGACCAGATATCTGCCGGCCTTAGAGAAGGAGTTTATGAATCTCGTTCAGGCTCTAGTTCCCCTCGTACCCTCATCGGAAGACCAAGCCAGAGACTTAATATGCAGCAGAAACCTTGTGAGTACAGCCAAGAATTCTTCAATTGAACACTTCAAACACGGAGGTTTGGCTAAAATCATTGTATGACTGATGCTAATGTGTTGGATTCTTGCCCAAGGTTAACTATCTATAGCGTTGACAGGTGTCTTTGTTGATCCTTGTAGCCCAGGGCCTGTGTGGAGAACCCATCCCTGCTGTCCGGTGTGGAGACACTGATGGAGTTACTGCTACAACACACCGAAGGGAGCACCTTTACACTGTCACTGATGGGCTTATTCAGGAGATGCATTAGAGAGAGTCAGGCTACCATACCCCCATCCTATCAGTGTCTCGCTAGGAGGCCAGCCTCGGACAGTTTAAACAGTTTACGCTACTTGTTGGAAGCTGACCCGCAAGGTATTACTCGACAGATATCAGTCTGATTAAAGTAGTTATAAGTCTGATTTTCTAGATTTGTTTTGGTAGATTGTTTTTGTTTACGGGAAGGGGCATTGCCAGACCAATTTGAATTTGGGAAGGGGGAGGGGGGAGGGGGGAGGGGTTGACAACTATATTCCAGACACACCAATGTGCTGGAGGGTAGTTAGGTTGGAGGGAAGGACTTAAAATTAGGGACTTGAAATGAAGGACTTGCAACTCACTTGCGATGGACCTGCGGTTGGTCGCGCGATTCATGTGAATAGACTTCATTACAACTCTAGACTGGCACCATTATGAACTACACAATCTCTCCCCACAGAATTACCCACCAACCTACTCATCCTTCACATCGACAACCTCGGTAACTGCCTGACCCAGCAATCAACGAACCCCACCACCACCACCACCAGCAGCGGCAGCAGCAGCAGCTTACAAGCTTGGCTTCTACTCGTCAGCTCTCAGGCCTGGTACCGGGCAGTCTTAAAGACGTCTCTGCTTGGTCCTGCAGACGCTCTACCAGCGTGTCTTCAAATCCTAGCCTGGTACAACTTGCCCCTGGCCCCCCACAGACACCGGGAGTACAAGGTAAGAGTAGAGGCTGGATTTAGAATTGAGAGTGACGTGGCTTTAAAGGCAACAGACAAAATCTGCAAACATTAGATTATGAATCATTCAACAATCTATCACGAAATATTCTACTTGATTGTTAGCAAAGTCCTATTTTGTATCTATTTTTCTGCTACTTTTTTATCTGGGTCTCCTTAAAAGCCTGGTACCTGTTGAAATAAAGGGAAATTGAATTTGTTAATTTCAGGACCAGCTGAGCGACCTGATGACCTCGGTACGAGGTCTGTGCCTTAAGTCTAGCCTCCAACCCCATGATGTGCAGTATGCATTCAGCTCCTACCCTGACCAACGACACGCCAGCCTCTTATGCAACGTCTTGAGACCGATACTCATGCTCCTTGTAGTGTACGGGAACGTCACAGTCAGCATCCTGCAAGACCTTGTTGGAAAGGTACAATGCCAAATGTCATGTCCGAATTTCAATTTCGTGTTATTGACTATATTTGGCATTGGCCATAACGATTCCATGCTAACCGCATAAGTGCAGAAAGTCTACAAATGGGTCATTTTTGAAAATTGTTGGTCCAATTTTGTTCCTGTCCCTATTACACCCAACTATTACATTTCTATTTCAATTCTAATGCACTCCTTAACCAGCCGGGAATATTTTAACATCACCTAGCCGAGGCGCGGGATTATTTTTAGCGAAACTCAATTCGAGGCGGGTTTAAGCCGATGGTATTGGGAAGCACACCCACGCGTTTCCGGCCCTTGCTCGCTGCTGACAGACATTTCCGGCCTTGCTCATGGCGTGTTTATGCGTCATCCGTTTTGAATCTGGGGAAATCTTTGCGTGTATATACGTCATCCGGCGCGAACTGGTTTATGCAGTTGTCTTCTAAGAATAATTATGAATAGCAAACTATATACTGAACAAATGACCGAAAGGCAATGGGACCAGGACAAATGTTTACACTTTGGACCTTATGTGACCCTAAACAAAATTCCTAATAACCACAAGTCTCGCATTTTTTTTATTACGACTAATATAAGCCTTGTCATTGGACTTTGATTGGTCAAGTCCTTGTTTGTAGTATTCGATAAAAAATAAATAAAAAAAACTGCAAAAACTATTAAAGAAAATAGTTATCATTATCCCAGAGCTTGCTAAATCACAGAAAATATTGACATTTCAGTTTTTTAATATACTCATTGCCAAACAATTTTAGTAAATGGAAAGAAACGATTATCAGATTGACCTGCGAATCTGCGATAACTTGCGTAAAACTAACCACCTCAGTTTCAATTTTTAATTTCGAGGGAATTTACGTAAATATTATTTTTTTGCATTTGCAGGCTATTGGGGAAAATGCACCAAGTCGTCTGACACAGTTCGTATTTCTGTTGGACAGTATTGAATTTGCCGGATTGCATTGTGTGGTGAGAAATACACGATTACCTACCGGTTACCAGGGAAGGAATGCTGCTCAAGCGCTGCACTTGTGTCGAGAAGTCTGTGCGGAGTACCAGCGAGAACGGTGTATTGGAGCCGTGAGATTGGATGACGACTTGCATGACGACGCGATGGGAAGATTTGACAGAATACTCAAGCTTACAGAAATTACGTAATCACCCACAAACCGTTCTATCCTAACCATATTTTTGTTCAACAAAATTTTAAACCCAAAATTTAAATTGAGCAATTCACGTTAAAAGGCTAATGATGATTTCAAATTAATTTTCAAATATTGATCCAATAATTCACCATTTATTGGTTGTTTATTTTTACTACAATTAAATGTTGATCAAATGTAAATTTGTAAAATGTAATGTTATTCACTTTTAAATTCTCTAATTTTTCTTTGATCAAATGTGAATAAAAATGTTGCTGAAAAACATATTAAATGCTTTGGGACGTTTTTGCTAAAACTAATCATTGTAATAAGCCCTACTTTGAACAAAAATAGCCACAATTTGAATTTTTCGGTAAATTAAAAAAATGTAAGGGGTTAGCCTTGCTTTTTACAAAGAATAGCTACAATATGATGTTTTTGGTTAAATTAATGATGGTAAGGGGTTAGCCTTCCTTTTTTTTAGTAAAAAGGGGCTAAAATATGAGTTTTTTAACAATTGAACAATGTAAGGGGTTAGCCTCCCTTTTTTGGTAAAATAGCCACAATTTGAATTTTTTTGTAAATTAATGATGGTAAGGGGTTAGCCTTCCTTTTTTAGTAAAATAGGCTAAAATATGCGTTTTTGGTAAAATTATGATAGTAAGGGGTTAGCCTTGCTTTTTTGATAAAATGGGCTAAAATATGAGTTTTATAACAATTGAACAATGTAAGGGGTTAGCCTTCCTTTTTTAGTAAAATAGCCACAATTTGATTTTTTTTTGTAAATTAATGATGGTAAGGGGTTAGCCTTCCTTTTTTAGTAAAATGGGCTAAAATATGAGTTTTTGTTAAAATTATGATAGTAAGGGGTTAGCCTTGCTTTTTGGATAAAATGGGCTAAAATATGAGTTTTTTAACAATTGAACAATGTAAGGGGTTAGCCTTCCTTTTTTAGTAAAATAGCCACAATTTGAATTTTTTGGTAAATTAATGATGGTAAGGGCTTAGCCTTGCTTTTTTAGTAAAATGGGCTAAAATATGAGTTTTTGGTAAAATTTATGATAGTAAGGGGTTAGCCTTGCTTTTTGGATAAAATGGGCTAAAATATGAGTTTTGTAACAATTGATCAATATAAGGGGTTAGCCTTCCTTTTTGAGTAAAATAGGCTAAAATATGAGTTTTTGGTAAAATTTATGATAGTAAGGGGTTAGCCTTGCTTTTTGGATAAAATGGGCTAAAATATGAGTTTTTTAACAATTTAACAATGTAAGGGGTTAGCCTTCTTTTTTTAGTAAAATAGCCACAATTTGAATTTTTTCGTAAATGAATTATGGTAAGGGTTAGCCTTCCTTTTTTAGTAAAATGGGCTAAAATATGAGTTTTTGGTAAAATTAATGATAGTAAGGGGTTAGCCTTGCTTTTTGGGTAAAATGGGCTAAAATATGAGTTTTTTAACAATTGAACAATGTAAGGGGTTAGCCTTCCTTTTTTACTAAAATAGACACAATTTGAATTTGTTGGTAAATTAATGATGGTAAGGGGTTAGCCTTGCTTTTTTAGTAAAAGGGGCTAAAATATGAGTTTTTGTTAAAATTATTGATAGTAAGGGGTTAGCCTTCCTTTTTTAGTGAAATAGCCACAATTTGAATTTTTTGGTAAATTAATGATGGTAAGCGGTTAGCCTTGCTTTTTTGATAAAATGGGCTAAAATATGATTTTTTTACAATTGAACAATGTAAGGGGATAGCCTTCCTTTTTTAGTAAAATAGCCACAATTTGAATTTGTTGGTAAATTAATGATGGTAAGGGTTTAGCCTTGCTTTTTTAGTAAAATGGGCTAAAATATGAGTTTTTGGTAACATTTATGATAGTAAGGGGTTAGCCTTGCTTTTTAGATAAAATGGGCTAAAATATGAGTTTTTTAACAATTGAACAATGTAAGGGGTTAGCCTTCCTTTTTTAGTAAAATAGCCACAATTTGAATTTTTTTGTAAATTAATGATGGTAAGGGGTTAGCCTTCCTTTTTGGGTAAAATGGGCTAAAATATGAGTTTTGGGTAAAATTTATGATAGTAAGGGGTTAGCCTTGCTTTTTTGATAAAATGGGCTAAAATATGAGTTTTGTAACAATTGAACAACGTAAGGGGTTAGCCTTCCTTTTTTTAGTAAAATAGCCACAATTTGAATTTTTTTGTAAATTAATGATGGTAAGGGGGGTTAGCCTTGCTTTTTTATTAAAATGGGCTAAAATATGAGTTTTTGTTAAAATTAATGATGGTAAGGGGTTAGCCTTGCTTTTTTAGTAAAAGGGGCTAAAATATGAGTTTTTGTTAAAATTATTGATAGTAAGGGGTTAGCCTTCTTTTTTTAGTGAAATAGCCACAATTTGAATGTTTTGGTAAATTAATGATGGTAAGGGGTTAGCCTTGCTTTTTTGGATAAAATGGGCTAAAATATGAGTTTTGTAACAATTGAACAATGTAAGGGGTTAGCCTTCCTTTTTTAGTAAAATAGCCACAATTTGATTTTTTTTTGTAAATTAATGATGGTAAGGGGTTAGCCTTGCTTTTTTGGATAAAATGGGCTAAAATATGAGTTTTGTAACAATTGAACAATGTAAGGGGTTAGCCTTCCTTTTTTAGTAAAATAGCCACAATTTGAATTTTTTGGTAAATTAATGATGGTAAGGGCTTAGCCTTGCTTTTTTAGTAAAATGGGCTAAAATATGAGTTTTTGGTAAAATTTATGATAGTAAGGGGTTAGCCTTGCTTTTGGGATAAAATGGGCTAAAATATGAGTTTTGTAACAATTGATCAATATAAGGGGTTAGCCTTCCTTTTTGAGTAAAATAGGCTAAAATATGAGTTTTTGGTAAAATTTATGATAGTAAGGGGTTAGCCTTGCTTTTTGGATAAAATGGGCTAAAATATGAGTTTTTTAACAATTTAACAATGTAAGGGGTTAGCCTTCTTTTTTTAGTAAAATAGCCACAATTTGAATTTTTTCGTAAATGAATTATGGTAAGGGTTAGCCTTCCTTTTTTAGTAAAATGGGCTAAAATATGAGTTTTTGGTAAAATTAATGATAGTAAGGGGTTAGCCTTGCTTTTTGGGTAAAATGGGCTAAAATATGAGTTTTTTAACAATTGAACAATGTAAGGGGTTAGCCTTCCTTTTTTACTAAAATAGACACAATTTGAATTTGTTGGTAAATTAATGATGGTAAGGGGTTAGCCTTGCTTTTTTAGTAAAAGGGGCTAAAATATGAGTTTTTGTTAAAATTATTGATAGTAAGGGGTTAGCCTTCCTTTTTTAGTGAAATAGCCACAATTTGAATTTTTTGGTAAATTAATGATGGTAAGCGGTTAGCCTTGCTTTTTTGATAAAATGGGCTAAAATATGATTTTTTTACAATTGAACAATGTAAGGGGATAGCCTTCCTTTTTTAGTAAAATAGCCACAATTTGAATTTGTTGGTAAATTAATGATGGTAAGGGTTTAGCCTTGCTTTTTTAGTAAAATGGGCTAAAATATGAGTTTTTGGTAACATTTATGATAGTAAGGGGTTAGCCTTGCTTTTTAGATAAAATGGGCTAAAATATGAGTTTTTTAACAATTGAACAATGTAAGGGGTTAGCCTTCCTTTTTTAGTAAAATAGCCACAATTTGAATTTTTTTGTAAATTAATGATGGTAAGGGGTTAGCCTTCCTTTTTGGGTAAAATGGGCTAAAATATGAGTTTTGGGTAAAATTTATGATAGTAAGGGGTTAGCCTTGCTTTTTTGATAAAATGGGCTAAAATATGAGTTTTGTAACAATTGAACAACGTAAGGGGTTAGCCTTCCTTTTTTTAGTAAAATAGCCACAATTTGAATTTTTTTGTAAATTAATGATGGTAAGGGGGGTTAGCCTTGCTTTTTTATTAAAATGGGCTAAAATATGAGTTTTTGTTAAAATTATTGATAGTAAGGGGTTAGCCTTCCTTTTTTAGTAAAATAGCCACAATTTGAATTTTTTTGTAAATTAATGATGGTAAGGGGTTAGCCTTGCTTTTTTGGATAAAATGGGCTAAAATATGAGTTTTGTAACAATTGAACAACGTAAGGGGTTAGCCTTCCTTTTTTTAGTAAAATAGCCACAATTTGATTTTTTTTGTAAATTAATGATGGTAAGGGGTTAGCCTTGCTTTTTTGATAAAATGGGCTAAAATATGAGTTTTTTAACAATTGAACAATGTAAGGGGTTAGCCTTCCTTTTTGAGTAAAATAGGCTAAAATATGAGTTTTTGGTAAAATTTATGGTAGTAAGGGGTTAGCCTTGCTTTTTGGATAAAATGGGCTAAAATATGATTTTTTTAACAATTGAACAATGTAAGGGGTTAGCCCTTCTTTTTTTTAGTAAATTAGCCACAATTTGAATTTTTTTGTAAATTAATTATGGTAAGGGGTTAGCCTTGCTTTTTTAGTAAAATGGGCTAAAATATGAGTTTTTGGTAAAATTTATGATAGTAAGGGGTTAGCCTTGCTTTTTTGATAAAATGGGCTAAAATATGAGTTTTTTAACAATTGAACAATGTAAGGGGTTAGCCTTCCTTTTTTTAGTAAAATAGCCACAATTTGAATTTTTTTGTAAATTAATGATGGTAAGGGGTTAGCCTTGCTTTTTTAGTAAAATGGGCTAAAATATGAGTTTTGGGTAAAATTTATGATAGTAAGGGGTTAGCCTTGCTTTTTGGATAAAATGGGCTAAAATATGAGTTTTTTAACAATTGAACAATGTAAGGGGTTAGCCTTCCTTTTTTTAGTAAAATAGCCACAATTTGAATTTTTTTGTAAATTAATGATGGTAAGGGTTTAGCCTTGCTTTTTTTGTAAAATGGGCTAAAATATGAGTTTTGGGTAAAATTTATGATAGTAAGGGGTTAGCCTTCCTTTTTGAGTAAAATAGGCTAAAATATGAGTTTTTGGTAAAATTTATGATAGTAAGGGATTAGCCTTGCTTTTTGGATAAAATGGGCTAAAATATGATTTTTTTAACAATTGAACAATGTAAGGGGTTAGCCTTCCTTTTTTTAGTAAAATAGCCACAATTTGAATTTTTTTGTAAATTAATGATGGTAAGGGGTTAGCCTTGCTTTTTTTAGTAAAATGGGCTAAAATATGAGTTTTGGGTAAAATTTATGATAGTAAGGGGTTAGCCTTGCTGTTTGGATAAAATGGGCTAAAATATGAGTTTTTTTTAACAATTGAACAATGTAAGGGGTTAGCCTTCCTTTTCTTTAGTAAAATAGCCACAATTAGATTTTTTTGTAAATTAATTATGGTAAGGGGTTAGCCTTTTTCTTTTTTAGTAAAAGGGGCCAAAATATGATTTTTTTAACAATTGATCAATATAAGGGGTTAGCCTTCCTTTTGGGTAAAATTTGCTAAAATTTGAATTTTTTTGTAAATTAATGATGGTTGCTTTTTTATTAAAATGGGCTAAAATATGATTTTTTGTTAAAATTATTGATAGTAAGGGGTTAGCCTTCCTTTTTTAGTGAAATAGCCACAATTTGAATTTTTTTGTAAATTAATGATGGTAAGGGGTTAGCCTTGCTTTTTGGATAAAATGGGCTAAAATATGAGTTTTTTAACAATTGAACAATGTAAGGGGTTAGCCTTCCTTTTTTAGTAAAATAGCGGCCACAATTTGAATTTTTTGGTTAATTAGAGATGGTAAGGGGTTAGCCTTGCTTTTTGGATAAAATGGGCTAAAATATGAGTTTTTTAACAATTGAACAATGTAAGGGGTTAGCCTTCCTTTTTTAGTAAAATAGCCACAATTTGAATTTTTTGGTAAATTAATGATGGTAAGGGGTTAGCCTTACTTTTTTAGTAAAATGGGCTAAAATATGAGTTTTTGTTAAAATTTATGATAGTAAGGGGTTAGCCTTGCTTTGTGGATAAAATGGGCTAAAATATGAGTTTTGTAACAATTGATCAATATAAGGGGTTAGCCTTCCTTTTTGAGTAAAATAGGCTAAAATATGAGTTTTGGGTAAAATGTATGATATTAAGGGGTTAGCCTTGCTTTTTGGGTAAAATGGGCTAAAATATGAGTTTTTTAACAATTGAACAATGTAAGGGGTTAGCCTTCTTTTTTTACTAAAATAGCCACAATTTGAATTTGTTGGTAAATCAATAAAGCCCAGTATTCGAATTACAGCCCAGTATTCGAATTACAGCCCAGTATTCGAATTACAGCCCAGTATTCGAATTACAGCCCAGTATTCGAATTACAGCCCAGTATTCAAATTACAGCCCAGTATTCAAATTACAGCTCAGTATTCGACTTACAGCCCCGTATTCGAATTACAGCCCAGTATTCGAATTACAGCTCAGTATTCGAATTACAGCCTAGGGTTCGAAATACAGCCCAGTATTCAAATTACAGCCCAGTATTCAAATTACAGCTCAGTATTCAAATTACAGCTCAGTATTCGACTTACAGCCCAGTATTCGAATTACAGCCCAGTATTCGAATTACAGCTCAGTATTCGACTTACAGCCCAGTGTTCGAAATACAGCCTAGTATTCGAATTACAGCCCAGTATTCTTATTACAGCCCAGTATTTTTATTACAGCCCAGTATTCGAATTACAATTTTGACCAAAAATATGTTTTTTTTTACTTTTTCGAAAAAAACTGAAAACAATGACAAAAACTAACAATTTGAGAAAAAACAAACAAACAAACAAACATCGATAGTCCCTTGTGCTTTCTAGACATTTTGTTTTATTCATTTCCTCATTCTGTAGCATAATTATACACAGGCTTTGCCATCATACTTGGTGAATACACCAAAGAATACCAATCATTAATTTACCCCTATTGTTTACAATCACAGGACGACAATAATTGTAACTGGTTCGATTCCGTGTTTAATTTCTACGTATTTCCAACACACGCACACACACACAAAGGCTACACACGTTAACATCGGTAAAAGTCTATTGCAGTACATTGTCGGGAATGTCCGTCAACAGAGATGTGAACTGTTTCGTTCCCCCTATGGTCAGTCACTGCTTTATATGTACATGCGTCTACTGGGTGCTTTGCTTGTAAAGCCTAGAATGATCTACAACAAGGTTCATTGACCACATCACAACACGCAATTTGTTCTGTACATTTAGTAATAAAAACACTAGTAACCATTGACAACAGTCCAATGTAGTTTGTATACATCACAATGCTAGGGATTTTTTGCAAGCAAAATGAATACTCAGTCGTCACCGTTACTACGTCGATAAATAACATATTTTGTGGCAAGTGGCTGATTCATGGCCGGATTCAAATAAAAACTAAAACGCATTTAGTTCACGACAAATCTAAACAAATTTTGACGGTTCAACTATATTATACATTAACTAAATTTTACAATAACTAAAAGAGAAGAAAACAAATTAATAATAACATTATTACTAAAGAATCAGCTGTGTCATCCTGCAAGTGCCTGTTACTTTAACCATCATATGAGGAAAATATATACAATTAATTTGGAAGAAATTATTAAATAAACAAAAATTAAAACAAAGTCACAATATATGCAAACAGCAATTTAATAATGACAAGCAAATCCGGGGAAAAAAACCATTTTATTCTTTGTCTAAAAAGCCAGCGCACCAAATGTAGAAACTTGAAAACAATAATAAAACAATATTTACAAAAATTCCTAAAATATTGTGAACATAACCAATAAAATTACTTGAAATCTAAGTGGTTATTTCAAAAAATTTAAAAAGCTCTTAAAATTGCCATTGACGTTGTTTTTTTCTTACAATTACATTACTCTATTGTTGAATCATAGGTACAGAATCCTGTACATGTTAACACGCTAATTTGTTGAATTATAAAGCCTATACACGTACCGTACTACCACTGAAATTGCTGCAACCTTTCGTTATCTCTAAATATGCATTTTGTGGGCGGAGCCAAGGTGATGAAAGTTAGGGAAGCAGCAAATATGGTTCGTTGCCAATCCATTTTTTTAAATAAAATAAAATGCACACACAGAATTCAAAGTATAGACTGTTATAAGTATTCCCTCAGCAATGTGACACGTCAAGATTACAAACACCAACCACTCTGTGGCCAGTCTCGTACAGAACACTCGTCCTACATATTTTCATGTTCATGTACATGTATGTACATGGACATGTACATGGACATGTACATGGACACATGTACATGTACACATGTACATGTACACATGTACAATGTACATGAACATTTACTTGAACATACACGTATCTTCAGATTTCATGTACATTGAAGTTAGTCCTAAAAATGCAAAAGACCAAAAATACAGAATTTGAAAACTCAGCTGAAGTAAACAATTTTTGATCACTTTTTTTTCAATAAATATGCTTAATTTAAATGTCTGTTTTCTGAAAATATTGGTAAAATTCCTCTCTTCGAAATGGATTAAGTAACAGAATAGATCGTAACCAAGCCAGCAGTTACGTGCAAGTGGGACGGCATTTAAATCTAAGCATTTACTGTACATATTAAAAGCTGTTGTGATAATACACAAAAATAGATGCAAATTAATGTGGCTTTTTGCTTTCAAACATACAGTACACCGATTTATATACACCTGCAAGTTGTTTACAAACCTACGAGCCACCACACAATTTTATGACTGACATTTTTTATTCGAGACAATTTTTATTTTGAAACTACTTTGTTTTCAAAGTGAATACAAGTTGTACATACAACAGTGTCACCAAATAACATGAATTAAAAACTGCAACAGTGATTATTTTACTATTTACATTACTATACTGTCGAGCACAAAGTAGTCATTTTACCGTCATTTATAGGGATAGCACATGTGCTACCAAAAATGCTTTCAAATTTATAACCATGTCCTAATGGGCTAAATTCTCAAATTTGGTGCAGAGAAAAAGAAATCCCTGCGATCTTTTTAGGTTTCACATCAAAATATACACGCGCTCAACTGTATTTTTGTGTACAAAGTAAATATCCATTTGGCTTTGGATTTTTCTTTGAACGCAACAATGTACAAAAGAAAACCAAAATCATTTTTGTTAAACCAAATTGTCTCAAATGTGAATAACATAGTGGTTGGGGCCGTGGGTGTCCAGCAACCTTTACACAAGAACCCCCCCCCCCCCCCCCCCCAAAAAAGAGGAATATGCCAGTTTGCCAGAACACCCACTTACAATTTTGTTTGTCCAGTTTATGCCCACAAGACTCCTGATAACACTGTAATTACCTTGATTAAAAGTGTTTTGAATACGATAATCTGATCATTTATTTCAATTGCACACATTTTTTGTTTTTGGTATTTCACTTTACAGATTGTTGCCAAATGTTCAAAATGTACGTGTTTACATTCTCCATGTGAGAACATCGGTATGTACTAATTAACATATACCGGTCTCATCATTCAAAGTCAGAATCGATGACGGAGAGACTGGAAACCAGTCTAGGCTGTGTGCTTTCCATTTATTACATGCACAAAGTAAATGGTTCTGATCTCGATATTTTTGATAATTCAAGATTTGTGCCTGAAAACCTGAATTTGTTGCCACTGAACCTCGCATGGGAGTGCGAAATATGTTCATAATTTACGTCAGTACAAATTTCTGACATCTTAGATGGTAACCTTTGTGCATACCACCATTTACATGAATTCTTAACTCACAAGTACGGTACAGTAAAAATTCACTTCAACATTTAAACCGAGTCATGCATTTTTATGAAATTTATGACATTTTACGTATAAAGAGCTACACATTTAAAACTAAAGAGTGTACTTTATACTTTTGGGGGGATAAATCTTCATGGTTTATTTCAAATAAAATTATTTCTTTACTCAATGTTCTGGCAAGTAAAAAAGAAATCGCTGTCTTTAGCTAAAAACCCCAAAACAAAGCCGTGCTGATACGTAGCCATACGGTACATGCATGATGGTTATCATGTTGTTTGGGTGCATTGAAGGTAGGATACACTATTGGTACATGTAATTGCTTGAATTATCAGGCATTATCAGGAATTGGTTGATTTGGGGGGGTTCTATTTATAGTAAATATCGTTTAACTGACCTGTCCACATTTTTACAATCATGGATGCCGAGATAAGCAAGAAAAACAACGTTTGTTTCCAACTGGCGTCAGGCAGTTTTCCTTATGTTGTTCTTGTTTTTTTCGCAATCGCGATTTTTTTCATTAAATATCAATTTCTCGGAACAATTACAGGATATCTAGCGCAATCATTTTGCTGGATGCCTACAATCATTATTTACTTTCAAATAAGTAAGATATTTCTTAATAATTCGGTAGCAATTTTGTTTAGATATCTGCAAATGGTGTATCCTACCTTTAATGAATCAGGAATTTTCAAGGTTGTAATATTTTGTTGATGAACGCATTGTCGTCAAGTGAGAATAGGCCTTAGACCTAATGATGTCACGCTTTGTTTACAAATGCGCTTTTCACTGAGCACGTCTGTTCCTACTTCGTCTGGTGTCCTGACTTCGCTCCCATAGAAAAGCCATGACGTCATTAAAGGTAGTATACACCATTGGTCATTGCTTGAATTATCATGAATGGGTAGATTTGGGGGTGTTGTATTTTATAGTAATAATCGTTTAACTGAGCTGTCCGAAGTTTTAGAATCATGGATGCTGAGAAAAGCACAAAAAACAGCGGGTTTTTTCAACCGGCGTCGAGCAGTTATTCTATCTTTGTTATTTCGCGATCGCCGGACGGCGATCGCGAATTTTTCATTATAAAATTAAATTTTTCGGAATAATTACAGGATATCTAGCGTAATCATTTTGCTGGATGCCCAGAATCAACATTTACTTTCAGATGAGTAGGATATTTCTTAATAATTCGGTAGTAAATATTTTGGATATCTGCAAATGGTGTATACTACCTTTAAGTCTTGAGTCTATTGAGTAACGCTCAGATAGCCCTTGGTACATACCGACTTTATCATGCATGTACCTGCCGACTTTATTTCTTTGAGACCGAATGCTGTTGACACTTGAGCACACTTAATAGAAATAATAATAAATACTAGCTACTTTACGACTAAGACAGAGTGTACAGGACAATAAATAGTTATTAACTATTAAATGGAAATATACCTGTAGTTCACAAGTTGCACATGTACAGTACTAAAATGTTGCATTTCGTTTCTGTAAAGATTGAGAAGGGTCGAGTACATGAATTTGTTTAAAAAGTTTTCAAAGCAAACAAACTGCATGGCAGAACTTGTGACGACTTCTGATTTGACTTGCGATTGACTTGTGACCAGGCTTGCGATTAATTTGTGACCACACTTGCGATTGACTTGTGACCCGACTTGTGACCTGACTTGTGACCCGACTTGTGACCCGACTTGCGACCCGACTTGCGACCCGACTTGCGACCCGACTTGCGACCCGACTTGCGACCCGACTTGCGACCCGACTTGCGACCTGACTTTTGCATTTGCCTTGCGACTAACTTGCGACTGACCTGTGATTGACTTACGCTTTGACTTGCGATTTGAGTTTTGACTGACTTGTGATTAACTTGTGATTTGACTTACAATCTTAGAATTTTCACCATGTTATTAAACACAAGTTTTATGTCCTTGTATTTTTTTCAGCAGGGAGATACTTGCAAGTTATCCGAGTCCCATTCGTCATCTTGCTGCTGCTGCTGTTGCTGCTGCTGCTGCTGCTGTTGCTCTTGTTGCTGTGGCTCCTCCTCCCCCTGCTGTTGGCTAGCCTTCACACTGTCTTCGTCACCGTCCTTGGCCCGCAGCGTCTCGTCCAAGTCGTCGTTGCTATGGTAACAGCTGTCCTCTTCCTGGTTGTCTAGTAGCGGGTCATTGTCGAGGAGAGGGTCGGGGTCCGGCTCAAGTCTGGCCCGTTGTTCTTCTTCAAGGAGCTCTTGCTGCTCCTTCATGTCCTGCTGCATCTTGGCAAAGTTTGCTGTGGAGACAAATTAATCTCTGAAAGTGATTATTTGCATTATAACCCTATTGATCATCATGTACCACAGTGGATGAACATGCTACAAAAATTGACGACGGCATTAAAGCTCATTTTAATTAATAGCTTGTGGTCATGGCGATTTAAATTTGAACTGGAGAACTTGTAACTTGCAGGCTTTTTGCAAGGACTCGACTGCATCCCTGCTCCACAGCCAAATATAAAGAAATCCTGGAAAATTCATGCAAACAACCTGAACAAATTCCTTGATTTTTCCATTACTTGTTTCCTTTAAATGTCAACTTTCCATGAGTTTTGTTTTTGGGGAAAATCAACTTTCCATGTCACCTTACATGTATAACAACAACAAAAACTCCACAACTTCCCATGACAGATTTGAATTCCACGAGTTTTCCCAGATTTTTCCATGAGTTTTCCAGATTTTTCAATGCGTTTTCCCGGATTTTCAATGCATTTTCTTTGGATTTTTCCAGAAGTTTTCCCGGATGTTGCCACTAGTGTTTCATCAACACTTACCCCTTTTGCCCGGCCACAGCTCCACCATGGTCTGCAGGACCTCAATGTGCCTTTCGTAGTCGGCATCTTTGCCTGTCGCCACCTCACGACAGAGGGCGCTGTTGCTACCAGAGGAGGCCGCACTCATCAGGACGGGGCCAAAGCAGACGGCGATGTTGTACGCGTTCATCTTGTTGGCCTCGGAGTGCACCATGATCAGCTTCAGGTGATCCATGATGTAGGAGCCCGTTGTCTAAACATCAAAAACAAAACAAAACAAAACACATGGTGGTTACACTGCATTGTTGGTTTGTTGGATCTGTAAATAAATGTGACGAATGAGACTTAAATAACACTGTCTTTCAGTTTCCATCTTGCAAACCTTTGTATTGCAAAGGTGCAGAAGGTAACATGGGGGTTGGATGACTTTTGTTTACCTTGTTGGCTGGGGGAAGAGATTCGATCATGTTGACCAGTTGATCCCCGTCGAAGGTCGATTCGCTAGTTTGATTACCAAACGTGTCCATAAAACGCTGACACATCTTACTGGTGAAAAGCGGCTCTGGAAGCTCGCGAAGATAATCCTTTAGAACTCCTAGAAATCGTAGTAAAAGAACAAAATGAAGACAAAAAGTGGGTTGCAATGTTTTCAAATCTTTCACTGTCACAATCGGTTTCAAAATAATCTTCGAGCTCTAGGGAAGACTGGGTTAGGGTATAATCACCCAGGAAATTATAGGGTAAATAAATAAGACCACTTTGAAGATAGTCATCGACATTAAGAATTTTTTTTACACGAGAACAAAGAGATGTCTCCACACTTTGGAATGTGTATGTACATGAACAGTTCGTTTCTTAACGTGTGTTTTTTAAAACCACATGTCTACTGTATTGACATTCTGATGAAAATAGGTTCACATGTACCGGCCAAATAAACACAAAACACAACTACACAATGTAGAATACTGTGACAAAAGTAATCAAATCTGACTGATCAAAATCGGACAAGAACCTTCAGTCAGCAGTAAAAACACAACAGAATGTCAGTAAAAGGCTTCAAGCCAGAAAAACCTTGGACTGCAGAAAGTTTTGTCATTCCATGGCCCTGCCCCCAGGCTCTCTCTCTAACCCCCTCCCCCCCCCCCCCCCCAATGTTCCCACCAGTCAATGAACGCACCATATAATGCCCAGCTCTACGGCATGCTTGGCTATCATTGGCCGACTCTCCTTTCACCCAGATCCCACCAACCCAATCGGGTCAAATCTTGCCAGCAGCAATCTCGGGGATCGTATGTTTTTTTTTTAACCCAAGCCGTCGGGGTGTTTCTATTTGGTCCCGGCAGAAAACTGTTATTTTTCCCACCATCTTTTCACCATGCTCTACAATAATGCGACGGGCCGACGGGCTCGGATTCTGATCCCTCGAGACCGGGAGGTGAATAGTGAATACCACTTTCAGTTTGCGCGACAACTACACGTGTGGATACAATGAAGATGTCTGTACAAAGTGCCTGACAATTTGAGCCGAGAGTTTTCTTGCCAAGCATGCAGAGAAATTCCAACGGCGATTAACCACACAGTTGGCCTAGGGTATAAACTCTGTTCTGAGTGCAAGTTTTGAAAAGTTAGGATCCCAGATAATACATTACATGCACATGAACTGGTTAACTTCTTATTAACATCTAATATTCATTTTAAACTCAGAGGCTTTAACCCTAACTGCTCCCTGCTTAGTTTTACTAAAAAAGTACAAGACCACGTCTGTCAAAATCCATCTCTCAATCTGCTTCACAAAATGCCTGGGGACTAAATCCATTGAAATCCACCAGTGGTGCTGGTGGATTCTGATGGACTACATGTATGTAGGTATCTATGGCTTATCTCTCAAAATAGGAGTTATAACAGTTTTTTGATGCAACATAATGTATCGATTTGAAACCTTGAATTATGTCTGTGTCCCATTTATGTGTATTTTATTCCTTTGTGTTGCCATTTTTATGGGTGATTCTGGATCAAGTTTTTGTACTAATCCCCCCCCCAAAAAAAACCCACAACACCAAGGTACCGTAGCACAATTATTTTTTGTTGGGGTTGGTTATCTTAAATGTATTTTGGGCTTTTTTTTGTCGACCTGAAACGCGATTGCATCATTTACCTGTGATGACATTGAGGTCGGGGTAACTCTCTCGGGAGAGATCCACCAAGCTGCTGGAGGCTTCAAACTCATCGTGCAGTCGCTTCTTGCGTTTGGCCGAGCCGCAGACCCGATACACGCCAACCATGTTGATACCACGAAGCTCGATTTCTTCGATACACTTCTGCACGATGATCGGGGTGTTGGTGTGCGTGTTCTCCCTGCGCACCACTACTTCAAGGGGGACGCCGAACAGCCCGCGCCGATCCAACGACGGCACGCGCTTCAGGGTCACGTGCCGCTCTGTGAAGGAAAACTTTGCATACATAATGCCGCGGGGCTCGAGCCGCACAGCCAATCGGAACGGCTCGTCTTTGGGCCGCGTGGAATGCATAAGCAGCTGGGTCAGTCGCACCACAGCTTTGTAACACAGCTTCTGCCGATTGGTGTCCCAGTCGGTATAGCTATAGATCAGCAAGCCCAGGTCGTGTGCCCGCTCCAGATCAATCTCAAACTTTTCATCCCAGCAGAACTCGTCCCTGGCCGAGACCGTCGCGGTCTGTGCCTTGTGCACGGCGTCCACCTCCATCACGCAGTACAGGTCACGGTTTTCCTTCCGCGAAGATAAAGAGGGCAGCATTTTTCGACTGCCGTACAGGTGAAGAGTCAGGATCCCAGACAGGGGCATCTGCCTGTTGCGCAGGCGCGAGCCCAGGTCACTCTTGTACTTGGTAAACTGCGCCACGTCAATGTCCAGGGGTTTGCTCGCAGATATCCGGCGGGTTTTCTTGTCCGGCGAGGGTTTGGGCACGTACCGCGAGCTGCCTTCAGCCGTGGATTCCACGGAACCCTTTTCCGTCTTCTTGCCCATGAGGCTGGATTTGGAGGTCTTCTCCGATTGGCCCGGTTTGCGTTGCCTTACTTTGCCTTCTCCGGACCGCCTCATGGCATTGGGCAAGAACTCAAGGATGGCTGACCGCGGCCGCACTACTCTGGAATCACCTGCAAGACAAACAAGAGGCAATATGACAACTAGTATCAATGATAAATACCACTAGGGGTTAGGGGTTAGGGTTAACGGGTTCATGTACCTCGTCCCTAAGTTAAAGTTAGGGTTAGCGTTAACGGGTACTTGGTCCCCAGGTTTCATTTTTAATCGAGTACCCGGTGCCCGTACTACCCGTAAAATATTAACACCACTCATATTGAGTATATTTGAGAAATAAGATACATGTAGATGTGTATTTGGGATCACTGATTTGCAAAATACTTAAAATAGAAGGGGAAAAAAGGTCACCCTTATAACTTGTTTCTGTTTTCAGCCCTGCCAAGAAATATCTGGTTTGACCAACATACAATTCCAGATGGTACATGTACTAGTACAGTGAATTTGCTTGTATAGGTCCAATACTAATGGTACAGTTATTGGACTGCATGACAATATTATCCAATCCATGTACATGTGTACACATGAAGGGTGTTATATCTTGTGGTTAACCACGACCTATTAATCCCCTCTATTGAAAATTGACAGACAATTAGTACTCTGTAATTTAGAAAATCTGTGTAATTGACCAGTAAATAAAACCTTTTTTACAGTAGTGTAAAGTGTAACTGCCCTATTATTAAACTAAAACAAAATCAATATGATTTTGCACACACACAACCTTTAATGTTATAAATTAAATATGTGCAAATTCTAAAAATATGTGCAAATTTCTAATAGAAATATAAAAATGTACCTTCCAGAATTCTAGCTAGCAATCAATACACAGTTACCACTTTTCATGCTAATTTTAAAACACAGCCTGTGAATAAAAAAAAGATAAAAGAAAAAACCAACCTAATTTAAGCCAATTGTGAATTTCTAAATCTCTCCATTTTATTTTCTTTAAATATAGCACGCCCGGGCGCTGTGCATGTCCACGGAGTCTATAAATAGCCGACATGTTTAAAGTCTCGAGCAGTCTGGCCTGTTAATTCACAGCGCGGTCTGCATGTACCGTATACATGGCGCACCGTGCAGCCGTGCGCTAGTGTCTCGGCTAGCATGGTTATTATGCAGCCTCAAACGCCCACGCACAGCGGCGCCGCATATTGTATAAAATGTACATGTACATCAGAAAGAATCTCTCGACATAGAAATATACAGTGTACAGTGTATGGACATCCTGTTGTAGTACTGTACAGTGTATTGCACATGATATCATGTAGTACAATGTATACAGTACACTCATTGCAATATTGAAAGAATACATGTTCGTTGGTTACATAATACATTGTCCATATATGTGACCCACTCTGCAAAAATGAGTCTGGTGTGTTAACAATATTTTTTTTCAATTTTACAGTTGGTCAGAAAAAGCAGGAAATAAGCTTTCATTTGATTATGGCACAACTCTGTAGTGTAATGCATTGGTCTTTTACAATTTTGGGAAATTTGCTTTTTCTCAGTTATATTCAAAATGTCTTTGAAAAGAAATGAACATTTACAATTGTAGTGCTTCATTAGATGCTATGGTAAGAGAATGGCCAAACCTGTATTAAATTTATTTAGAGATCAATACAATCTTTTTAATTGATCAGATCTGAAAATATAGGTGTCGGAGAAACCAAAATGCCTTAAAAAAAACCATTGTTGAAAGAAAAAAAATCACCTCCGAGATAAGAAACAGCCCTATACGTAAAAATGTATTTTGCGACAGAGACAGACTCATTTTTGCAGAGCGGGTCACATCAATTTATTAACTCTAACCTCCCTGAATCCATCAAAATCCATACTTTGTTTTGGCAAATTTCAGCGGATTCAAGATGTATACATGTACCTCCATATTGAGAATGGCAGGATTTTGATGGATTCAACATTTCTCATCTGATGGCTTGTAAAATGTTTACTCCCCAAATTATTTTAATTCCAGGTTTATTTAAAGTTATAGAGGGCCTACAATGTAATTTGTCAGCTACAACACAAGTGTATTTGTATCATTTAAAAGCAGCATCGTTACTCGAAATAAAAGAATTTTCGACAATTAAGTTGACAAAGTTGTAGATCTGTGAGTGCTGTATATTCTGAGAAAAAAATATTCTAAGATTTATATTTTGAACAAACTACTCAGACTATCTTCCAAAAAATGTGTCTCTGAGTCTGAGACACATCTTGGAACTTCTTTTATTCATTATTTTTCTTTGAATTGATACCGGTAGCATGCCAGAAAGACAAATTTCACAGGGAATTTCAAGTCAATAATATTGTTTCATCAAAAACTTGGTTACTTTTTAAATAGTTTTAGGTTTTGCTTTTAAATCTGGCAAACAAATGTACACTATATAGAATCCCACTATTTTTTTTCATTTCAATAAGTCTTAGCACGACAAAATAAAAATGACGTTAACCATTTACGCGCAAGCATAATAATTTGTGCATGACTCACCCTCCCCCCCCAAAAAAAGTAACAAAAAATCAGTCAATCGTAAAACCCTGCACAGCAGTCAAGTTCATTTATTTTACTACATGTACGTGCTCCCGCCCTCTTCCCACCCCCCACCCCCCCACCCCCCACTAAATCTTTTGTTGCAATAATAATACATCCAAGGTTATGTTTACATAATAATACCGTATTTGTATGGTGCAGATTTACAAAGAATGCTATCTTTCATCATCATTTTTTCTAACTCGTAAAAATCTAGTGGTAACATTGATGGAGTACCGTATACAGTTACAATGTACACAGGGGCCGACTATTTTTATAGAGGCCCATTTTTTTTTTTTCAGAGACCTACATTTACATGTCAGACAGAACTCATGGCCTATCTTATAGAAAGTTTTGTACAAAATGGACATAAAAGTCATATACAAGTAATTGTTAATGTCTTTATAATACATGTAATAGCTGAATGCCATTTTAAAATGGTTATAATTTCCATTTTAACTCCTTTGTTTTATGCTAATGAAAATTTAAATATTCATGAACAAAAGTGTAATGTCAATTTTGGCCGTAAATGTTCTCTTCTTATAGGAGATTCATTGTTGTCAGCACACGGCAGTAAGCCAGTGAGCAAAGTTTTCTCACAAATATTTACAATGAGCACATTTTAGGTTAATAATTTGAACAGATTGAACCTCTAAACTGTACTGAACAGTGTCTTCCTGAAATGACATCACAGCAACACTGCCCTCAGTTGTCGAGAAAAGCGTGGGAATTTGTTTAATGTTTAGTTAAAACCAAAACGGTGTTGGAATGAATTTAAAAGGATGGGAAATACTTGTTACACATTTAAGAGGAGTCGGAAGTTGAACAAAATGTGCTGAGAATAATTCATCCATGGGCCCTTTAAGTTCCCAGCAAAAAAAAATGCAATTCAACCAAAATTTAGATCGACCAGACTTGCTCTTTTATTAAGTTTAACCAGAAATAAGTTTGCAAATACAGTTGAATAAAGAGAGAACAAAATGATCTTGTTCCAAGACTGGATTTGATTTTTTTTCCCAGACAATGCAGGTAGTCCTAATTCCTGGCACACTTCAGCAAGCAACCGCCGTGGCAGTCGAGGGCAAATAGAAATGAGAACAAGACTAAACGAACGGTGTCATAATGTACATAGATCCTTTGCCTAAGCAGTTATCTTAGCGGCATTTTTAGTTACAGGCACTTTACTTCAGTAACACCAAATGCGCAAGAGGTCTACTTGCGTATCCCTGCGGAGCAACAGTGCGCACTTCAAAGATAGCTTCAAGGCAAAGTGATGTTAGCCCAGTCGTTGATATACCAAGAATGCAACCAATGAGGTGGGTTATTTCTTCAGTCTTACAAACATAAGTCTACTCAGTTTGGAGCCACATGAGAACTATTTTTCCCACCGACAGCTCTCCGTCATTTGACCTAGCCCAACTCGGCATGCTGGGGGTCACTTTATGCCATGTTTAAGTGCATCACTGCGTGGCATGCATTCCGTACAGAGAAAGTGAAAACCTCAAGGTTAACCTCACCCGGGGATTCTGGGTTTTTTTTTATTTCTTGTTTTACTCGCATTATGTTAATCAAGATGTGGCAATTTTCACATTGCACTTTTATAAAAGAAATGTTATTGTTAATATTTTTTTTATTCAAGAGTTAAACACGTACGTATGCTACTTCAAAATATTCTCTAAAAAAGAATCTGAAATGGTAACATGCAATGTACATTTGTTTCAGGATTCAATGATTTTGTTTTAAAACAAATTTGTCGGATTTTGGTTTAATGAATCTATTTATAATGGAATAAATTCTAATAACCTCTCGAGTAAGTACGTCGGGGAACGACAAAACTCAGTGTTGATTAAACGATACGCAATGCAAATTCCATCCTTATAAAACATTTGGTTGCGATGTACTCGCTGCTATTCAGATTCGAACCACCCAGCCGACCATGGTTAGGTCCATGGTCGAGGGGTAAGACGTCTGAAAGCAAGAGGTTGTTAGTTTGAGTCCCAACCGAGTGATATTTTCTAATAATCTCTCCGAGACAACACTGAGATTGTTTATAATTATATATTTACATCGGTTAAGAAAAAGAGGGAAGAATGATGCAACCTGCAGTGTTTTTTCCTTTATATTATATCATCTAAAGGTCAATTAGTGCACAAATGTTGACTCTTCATAGATGTGTATTAAACACAGCGTCAGGATACTACATTCTTTCCTAAAAAAAACCCCAGTATTGAATAAATACAATGTACAATGTAATACAATGTAGAAAGAAAAAAAATAGATGTGTGACTGATATTGTGAATTTTTCTTATAAATTATACTGTATCAATTGGGTGGGGTAAGCTTCAGACACTCCAAAAGTGTGTACTGCCAGTACATGTACAACTGCAGTGTTAAACTAAGACTTTGACGGGAAACAACCATTCTATTCTTGTGAATTAGACAACTTACCCGAACTGGAATGTTGTCTAGTGTTAACATGACTTCTAGGTTTGGCAGAAGTAGTTAGAGCAGCAATGACGTCATCCGAAGACGATGCCCGTCTTAGTTTCCCTGATGACTGCTTCTCGGCTTCCTTTCTAATGTCGTCGACATCTTTACTAAATCCCTTACGATCAGACGCGATGTATGCCGAGTACGGCCGCGGCTTTTTGCGACTAGAATAAGCCGGCACGCTGCTGCGCAAGCCGTGCACATTGGTAAAGGAATCTAATTGGGTGTCGGGAATCGCGCTGAGGTCATCGTAATCCTCATCATCCACGAAGACCATGTTGTCACTGTCTTCTTCCACAGGGAGAGTGCTGGGGTCGAATGAAGCCGCGCGATGAAACACCTCAGCTTTAGGGGTCTCCGACTCGTGTTGAGCGTCGCTGGCACTCAGGTGTCTCAGTTTGAAGTCTCTCGTGACGGGGACTGGAAGAGGGAGGGCCGTGGCTCTACCACCGGTGCCTCCAATTGCACTGCTGTTGCTGCTACTACTCGTACTACTACCAGCCATGTCTGGCTCCAAAGCGGATTGCACTTGTTGTTCGGACTCCTCACGTAGGTCCACATCAAGGTAGTAGGAGCCCTTGGCTCCGCGCAAGTGTTGGTTACTTCGCATATTTGACCGGTGACTGTTTTCCTTGTCCTCAAAGGCCGACATGCATGACTGGCTTCCGTCTGTGAAAGACCCGGGGCTGCGATCCGACGTCGAGCCTAAGGAGCTGTTCGTACCTACTGATATAGACCTCTGTTTGGAGCCCAAGCCTAGGGCTGCTGGCGAAAACCGTCCTGGGCTAATGTTGTCCGATGTGAACGAGCCCCAGCTCGACCTAAACACCCCCTTTCCAATCTGCCGCGATTTAAAAGTTATCAACAACCGTATGGGAATCTGTAAAATCATGTACACTTCGTCGAGGGTTTTCCTTGAAACATCTACATTATTTACATACAAAATTTCATCGCCTATTTGTATAAGTCCAGATTCCTCTACCAATCCGCCCAGCATTAGGCGCGATACGTGAATACCGTCTCTTCTTTCCATCCCATCCCCCTCGCGAATAAAGAAACCTAACGTTTGACTGGGTATCTTATTAATTTCTACAGTGCGCAACATGTACGCCCCTCCCAAGATCTCTCTCTCCTGGGCAACATTTATCCGGAGTTTGCCGTTAGCCGGCCGACCAAAGACTGCGAAAGTTGCATCTGTGTCCTCGAAAGCTTGTGCCCGAGAGAGATCCGTAAAGAGTTCTCTTTCTGCTGCATGAATCGTGGATACAGTCTCGCTGGTGATACTACTGAGGTGCCGGAAGCCGGCCGGAGTGTCTATCTGCATGGCCCCACCGCCATCGCCGCCCTGGACACCGATCGTCGGCGAAGAGGGCTGGTTGCGATCCCCGGACCAGTAATCAGCGGACTGGCTCCGGGACGACAATTTCTTGGCGCCTCTCTCCACATTCTGGCAGTCCGATAGGGTCCTGGATCGTCTTGAACCCCTGTCAGTCATGTTGGATCTCAGGACGACTCCGTTTGGTCGAGAAGAACGACATTTTGGGAGAAAAGGGGACAGTGGCTAACGCCTTTCGCTGAAACACTGGGGTCCATATTTCTTGGCGCTATGCATAAAATGTACATAATAAATGGTCCTAGACCTGGGCTGGTATCCGACTAATTCTGAACAATTTTATGCTGCGGTTTCATTTAGAACTGGGTACCAGTCAACACATTGCAATTATTCGACTGGCCTAAGTCTTTTCAATGAAAATGATTCAAGTCTATCGTTTCTGATTTGGAAAAGTGTGCTGTATGGACAATGTTTCTCATCTGCCGCCCTCTATTGCTCACATTATCTTGTAAACTCGATGATTGGAGAAATCCAGGCCTTTTGTCGTTTTTTTTTAAAGATTTGAATTGCGAGTTTACTACAGTGCAAACATCCCTGGGTAAAAAGACCATTAATATTAAACCTTTTTTTAAACTTCGAAATTTGGTCTTGCAGTTTATCTTTATTATTTTTGTAAATTGCTCATAATAATGTCCGGCCCGTGCTCCGAAGTTGTTGAAAAGTAATAATTTTGCAAAAAAAACCATCTCAAATCATTTACAAAGTAAGATAATAAGACTGTCGCCAAAACTATTAGACGTTGTAATACAAGTGGTCTGTTTAAATTTCCAATTAATACCTCGAGTCGCGTCGCCCTGGGTGTGGCTAAACAAGAGGGCGCCCTACACCATTAACGGCGGGACTCCTGGCACGTGGCCGTTTTCCAAACTCCGGCCTTTGGCTTTATTCGTGCAGTTTGGAAATGGTGATGGAGCCACAGTCGGGGTTTACTCTAGTTTCTCCACCTCCTCTTTTTAATTTTTTCTCTCCAATGTACATTGTACCCGTGCTACCCTTGCGCCCGTTTTATACTTCTCTTTTTTTAATATACAATGTACCCCACCTGCGCCCGTTTTATATATAATTATGGGCACTGAAAACAATACAATGACAACCACTAAAATGCCAATGCGAGTTTGTTGGAACATGGTTGAAAAAAATGCTAACTAGACTTCAGGAATCCGATGCAAAGTTTTGGCGTTAGGAAAGACATTGTTTATTAATACCACCAACGAAAAACACAAGTAAAACGTAGACAAAATGTTATACTGACATAATTATCTTTTAATGAGATACAGATAAATGTTAGCTATTTGGGGTAAATGTAGGTATTATATACCTTGAATGCTTGGAAAAGGGGAACCGATATTGTTGATTTGGAAACTAACATGACCCTATCGCAATTTAAAACTTGACAACAAATGTTAAACAAATTCATTTATTTTAATAACTCCAACATTTTACAGACTTGCAGTTTTGTAGATGCATTTACCTAATTAACTCTAATTTGTATTGAAATTGATAGATTCAGCAGTACCGTTATAGGGTTAAACTTAAAATGTACATTATAACAAACAATGATGGCATTTATTTTGACTAAGCATAAAACACAAACAATTATTACATTTTGCAGGGATTATAAATACACATTCATAAAGACCTCGGACAGTTAGAAAAAATAGAAAAAATAAAAATAGTAAAAGAAATTTAAAAAAAAAGTAGAAAAAAGAAGAAAGTAAAAGAAAAGAAAAAAGAAGAAAGAAAAAGAAAAAGAAAAAAGGAAGTAGTTTGACAAGCTCTCTGATCTACTGGACCGCAAGACTACAGCAACTGGCACAAAGGGCACACAGATTGCCAGAAGCGCCATTAACCACCACCAACCAACCAACCTCGGACAGTTTAGCCATTCCTATTGGTCGATAGCCTGTCATGTGTCAGACACTTGTTCCGGTGTCACACAAAATTGTGACTCCTGTCAACTCTGTCCCTTTTGCCATTTTATTAGCTCGACCCTCGCATGGCATTCGCATTATGCAATACTAGTGCTAAATCCACACTGCACAAACACTAGTTTCCCTGGTTCCCTTCATCTGTGGCCATAGGGATGGGAGCTGGAACCGGCTTTGATGTTTGTCTTGATGGCACTGGGGGCTTTCCCTATCGGCACTGCAATGACAAAATCAATTTAGATTGTAAGAAGCAATAATGTATACAATAATATTTGCTTTTGTTGTAATTTTTTGAAAAAGATGGATTTTGGGTTATTATTTTATAGCAAATATTGTTACAGTGACCCATTTAAGGTTTTATATTCATTGATGCTGAAAAACCCAGAGAAAAAAAAATATATAAAAAAAACCTTTCTTGTAGTCTGGTTCCCTGACTCTACTTTAGACAAAACGGAGCAACTTATGTAAGGGAATTGCAGCAATTAACAGATGTGTAACTGATTGCAAACTAATAAATATGGACTAAATAAATTGAGTGAATTGGGGACTGTATTTCAAAAAAAGTCATTTTTAGCCAATGATGGTCGGCACAAGACCCAATTCCAGCCTTGGGGCAAGACTACCCACCGTGCTGCTCGGGTCTCTGCTGCTGTGATAGGGGTGGTCCCCCCGGTGCGCCAGGCACGCTGTGCTGTCCTTGGACTGGGGGGCGGATGGGTTTGAGGTTCCTGCCGGTGGTGACGGCTCCGATCAGGGTCGAGGTGTCGGCGGGGTTGGAGCTGCCTAGGTTGGCAAGCCTCATCGCTGAAATCAAGCAAACATGAAGTTTTGGCTGGTAACCTGTTTTTCCCAGGAAGGACTTGTACGGTCGGATCGGAAAAATTTGTCAGGGTGCACCTCTCTAATGTCCGATGGCCCGTGAACATTGATGCATAAATCAATGGGAATCTTAAACCTTCCCTCCCTAAGCCTTCACTCCTATTCACCTTCTGTCTAGAAATACCAACGTGAAGATTCATCTCGTAGACAATAACATTACGGCGAATGTGAATCTTCACGTTGGTAGTTCAAGACAGAAGATGAATAAGAGTGAAGGCTTACGGAGGGTAGGTTTAAGATTCCCATTGATTGTTGCATAGAATCGAAACAAGATTATTGGCGGGCTCAAGATAACTCATTACCTGCGTTATCGCCCTCCCAGTCATCCTTGGCGCTGTTGACAATGTCTAGAAGGCGATTCACCAGCTTGTTCATACTGTTGATCTGCTTCTGCTGCAAAGTCAATCACATCACTTGCTTAATGTAAACTGAGGTTATTTTGATCAGTAACTTCTGTTTTGAATCCAGGGCGAGAATCTCAACTAAAGGTTGAAAATCTCAACCCTGGTCTGGAGCAGAGTCGAGTTCAATCCCCGTTGAAATCAATCTCGGGACTAGGGGTTGAAATTGTTCAAGGGTGAAACGCCACGTTTTCAGCCCTGCGTCAACCCTAAGATTTGTCGAGTGTGAAAAGGGCTACAGTGAATTGAGTGAAGTTGAGTTTGCCACAAGTCTTGGCAAGTCTATAACTAGTCCTCCAATTCAAATGAGCTGTTCTTGGCATTGGCATACCTGTGCCTGCTCTGGGACAATCGTCGCAGCCTTCTGCTTCAGTTGTAGTTCCCGCTCCTCTACTTCAGGCTCGGCCTTGGTGCGCAGGTAGTTGGGAACCACCTCATGGTTGAACGCCGGTACCCGACCCTCCGTCATTTTCTGTGGGTCGACAGAAAGAACTACAAATGTAGGGCACGATTGGTGAATCTATGCTCTCACTTGATCGCACAGAAATGCAATTGCGCAATCGGTTGATGCCCTTGCGCAATCGGTTGATGCCCTTGCGCAATCGGTTGATGCCCTTGCGCAATCGGTTGATGCCCTTGCGCAATCGGTTGATGCCCTTGCGCAATCGGTTGATGCCCTTGCGCAATCGGTTGATGCCCTTGCGCAATCGGTTGATGCCCTTGCGCAATCGGTTGATGCCCTTGCGCAATCGGTTGATGCCCTTGCGCAATCGGTTGATGCCCTTGCGCAATCGGTTGATGCCCTTGCGCAATCGGTTGATGCCCTTGCGCAATCGGTTGATGCCCTTGCGCAATCGGTTGATGCCCTTGCGCAATCGGTTGATGCACTTGCGCAATCGGTTGATGCACTTGCGCAATCGGTTGATGCACTTGCGCAATCGGTTGATGCACTTGCGCAATCGGTTGATGCACTTGCGCAATCGGTTGATGCACTTGCGCAATCGGTTGATGCACTTGCGCAATCGGTTGATGCACTTGCGCAATCGGTTGATGCACTTGCGCAATCGGTTGATGCACTTGCGCGCTCGGTCGATGTACTTGCGCGCTCGGTCGATGTACTTGCGCGCTCGGTCGATGTACTTGCGCGCTCGGTCGATGTACTTGCGCGCTCGGTCGATGTACTTGCGCGCTCGGTCGATGTACTTGCGCGCTCGGTCGATGTACTTGCGCGCTCGGTCGATGTACTTGCGCGCTCGGTTGATGTACTTGTGCAATCGGTTGATGTACTTGCGCAATCGGTTGATGTACTTGCGCAACTTGCGTGTTTGGTGGATACTAACCTCTAGTTCCTCGTCTCTATCCTGTGACAGCTTCAGAGGTAGAAGAACCAGATTCCTCAAGGCTGGTGTCTTGTCGTTTTTTAGTACCTTGTTCAACATGTTGATCTGGCCTACGCATTGAATATCATACCAAGTTTAATTTGGTGGGTGCCCGGCAGACGGATACATCCATGTGTCCGGCAGAAGGTTCTAATCACTTTTGTAAAATTGTACTCAAGGATTGATTTGTGTGTGTGTAATAATTTTGTTTGGCTTGTAAGGTCAACCAATTGTCCTGCGAGTCACCGACTATAAATACAATCAATGGCCTTCTTTGTTAACCCTTGCGTACTTTACTAGAAATCATACCCATCTTTGCAAATCCCAACACCATATGACAAACTGTACACACAAACTGTTGGATTCGGATTCTAGAGGTATGCCTATAAACCCAGTGCAAAAGACAATCAGTTTAGGGGTCCAGTACCCATCAGAAAGATTCCAAGAAAACCTGGTGTTGGAGTTTGGCTTGATGGCAATTGTTAGGGTTAATGATTTGAAAGTACCTGAAAGAAGTGCAAAGTTGTTCAAGACTGAAGGCCTGCAACAGAAATGAAAGATGAAAGCTTGTTTAAGTTGAATGCAATGTAGAAAAGTGTTTGGGCAAATAACCACAAATGTCTATCATTACACTAGTACTACTAAATAACCATCAGCACAAAGCTTTAATATACAGAATATTTGAAGACACATCAGTCCAATTACCATGAGAGTGTAGCATGTTCACGTTCCAGTTTCTCCAGGAAGGTCATCAGGGAAGACTTCAAATCTTGCACTCGGTTCGTCAGGGCTTCTAAGGAATTTTCAAGTGCCTTTTCTTGATTCTGATTATGCAGGGTTTATGGAAAAATGAAATACCTTAAATCAGACTTGTGCATCCATTAATCCTTGGTTGCTGCTATGAGAATCATTGTAATGTGGTTTTGTGTGTTTGTCATCTTAAACTTGGCATCTTCATCATCGCTTTATCCAACAATTTCCTCCCAAACCCTGTCCCGAAGTTTTACAATCATGGATGCCGGGGAAAAAGCAAGAAAAACAGTGTTTGTTTTTAAACGGCTGCGGGCAGTTGTTATTTTTGTTGTTTTTTGTTTTGTTTTTGCGATCGCCGTCTGGTGATTCGAGTGTAAATTATTTTGATAAAATCTATTTTTCGGACCTACAGAATTATTATCTAGCGCAATCATCTTGCTAGATGCCTAGAATCATTATTTACTTTCAATTAAATAATATTTTTCATAATAATTCGGTAGTAAACATTTGTTTATATCTGCAAAATGGTGTTTCACATTATGCAATCGCCAATGGCTGTTTTGTCCGGAATCTGGACACATTTTTGAAATGTTAGAATTAAAGAGAAATGATCGATATATTCGTCGCTAGCACATGTATTTACTATGAACATGCAAACCTTCGAGTTATATCTTTACAAACCTGCATTTTGAGTCGAATCACCCTACAAAATCTTCCAAGTTCCAATTTGTTTTCCTGCACAGTGCAACTGCACGGTCTCGATGTGTACTGCCCTCTATTGGTATAGTTTCACGAACACCAATATTCGTAGACTTCTCGCCAAGGCTGAGACAATTCGTTTTCCCGTCTCAAATACTGAACAGCAGTGACGCCAAGAAGTACAGGGCACGAAGACAATTTACAATTAGCCTCTTTTGCATTGATTTTTGCTCCGATTCGTCCAAGTTGTAATTGCCCGCTATAGGGCCTATTAATAGATCCGGATTATGCATTTTGTGTTAGAGGAATAACTTTGGTTTTCTTTATTTTCTGGAAAATCTGTAAGTCAAGTAGTTTGAATCATGGAGCAAATTAAACTAGATTATTGCTCCATGTTTGAATACAATAGTTTTCTATTTAAAGGCATCGCACAGCATTGGTTTTTGGCCATTAAAGTAATCCATATTTTCTGTGAATAAAGATATATGTAGTAAAATCCCCTTGTGAAGGTTTCAGCCTCATTGGTCATTTCATGTCCAAGAAAAAAGCGAAATTTTCTGAACGTTTTTTCACCGGCATCAGCGGATTAATTCTCGTCTCATGAGACCAAAACTAATTGTTTTACTCATTTCTCAACGACTATAGACGATGTGCCCTCTGACGTCACGTGTTTACATCTGTATTCAAATGTGCCCGGCAGTATGCTCACACATCGTGTTTAATATACAATTTGCTTAAAGAGGGTCGCAGGTCAAATCGCCTTTGAATTATGTGATCTCTGATGTCATCTCTTAACCAAATGTAGGTAAAACATGATGCGTGCGCATACTGAATACAGATTTGAATACAGATGTAAACAGAGGGCATGCATCGTCTATAGCATTTCAGGCAAAACTATTTCATGGGAAGTTTTCTAACATTATCATGTTTATACCGTGTAAGTTATTTGTAAATCTGTGAACATTTATGGTTTTCGAGATTCCCAAAAGTGAGCGGGCCTTTAAGTGAAGTTGATGCTCTTTATTGCCACTCCATAACATTGTCTCTTTTCCCCTATTTGTAATAATTATCTGACCTCAATAAAACTACAGAATGTTATTTAGATAAAACAACGTAACAGTGTATCACTGGGAATGTTATTACAGGCATATTTGCTGTTAAATTAACGTCCTGAAAGTTGAACAGACCAACTAATGAGGTCACGGGAGACTTTTCGAAGCACACTAAAGGCTCCCATTAGGTCCGATTAAATACAGCCGTGCCGCTGATGTAGACGACAGAATGGGACTCGCTTTCGTGAATGGCGTCCAACGACCTTACGTCCTCTGTTGACAACTCAAAGTCAAAAATCTGTCACAGAACAAAAACAGAAAAACCACCCTTATTAACTAACAACACAAACCGTACTTCAAACGCTTGTTTGTAACTATCAAATATCTCTTCGAAGAAAACAAGATACGGTTACAAAAACATTTATCTCATAAAGTTCTTTTTTAGTTTGTTCATAAAGGTCTGCACATTAAACTGTCGCATCAGTGAGTTAACACAGCAAGATAGAAGTGTTTACATTGAACTTTGCTTTAAGGTGTAAACTGCAAAGCGTCATCAATTTGAAATATATTTTGTTTTCCTACGTAGCCTAGTTTCCTTTAGAAAATTTCCAACAAACGACATTCAAGAACTTTCGCTTCTGTCGTCTGAAAGGTTACTAAGTTGGTTATGAGTATTCACTTACATAATCTGAAATCGGTTCCTGACATCAGCGGTCCTGAGTATACCTGAATCCGATACACGTCCCTCTTAAGCGACCCCACGCATAATAATTATACTCGAAGAATAGATTACCCGAAAAACAAAACGTCTTGGATATTATAGCCGAGTTTCTGAGACAACGCACCTTGCCATTTTCTTTCACGCGTTGGGGTTTTGTGGACTTCGGTATGGTTGCGAATCCGTGCTAAACGGGAAAACAGACAAACACGATCGTCTTGTTAATATCAAAATGAGTGACAAAGCTGTTGTATATATTCACAGTACGCTCACAATGGAAATACATTTTTAGGGGGAAAGAACGAAAATTGAATTGATCTAAAGGCGAACTCTGAAATGCAATATAGAATCCTACCTGTATAATCCATCTATTGATAATCTGGCTGCTCGGTCGATTGTACTTCTCGGCTAGTTCTATTACCTTTGGGTTCCTAAGGGCCTCCCCCTTCGCCATCGGACTGCAAGCCTTTGATAGTTATAAAAAAAGCCAAGTGATTTGTTTGTCAAAAAGTGTTGACACCAAGTCACGGTTATAGGCTTAAAACAAATCCAGCCCTTTCTGAGAATACGACCAAAATTACAAACAAAGAAAAGAATTATCAACGTTATACACAAAATATTTAGAGCAAAACAATAAGCCGCCATACCACGATTTGCATTTCAAGTCCTCTGCAGTATTTGAAGAGTTTTTCTGGAAAGCTGAATATATGAATCTCCAGCTGAAGGGTAAGAGATATACAAGTATAATTTAGTTTTCTGAAAGTTACGACGAGTCAAGCTATGGTGGTCAATTCTCTACCAAATTCAAGACAAAAACAAATACAAACAGCGAGAGAACTAAAATAATACATATGATGATCAATAAATCTGTACTTATCCACTGATGTGATGCAACCTATTATTGCAATGTACATGTACATGTAGTTATTGTAATCACCTGGTTGACGTGAGGAACAATTTTCCAGGTTTCTTCCAAATTTTTCAAGTCGGAAATCTGAAAGTTACTGACTCCGATTGCTTTACATAGACCTGAGGGTAACAGAAACAACGAACGGCTATAAAATCAAAGAAATTGGTAATAGTTAAAAAGGGATATACTAAAAATATGTGATGTCTCATTTTTAAGTAGAAAGATGTATCTTTCAAACCTTATATATATTTTCGATGTCTGTTACACATTTTACGTGTGGCATTTCGTTATATTTAGTTTGTATTTTTTTGTTGACACCCTGTATATACCTTGGGCGTAAAACTCTTCGAGAGCTCTCCAAGACTCGCTGATGAGCTGTTTTGTGTCGGTTCCTTCTGGGGACGCGGGCCAGTGAAGCAAGTAAAGATCTAAGCAGACAGAAGGAACATTCTGAGGAATATTATGGCCTTTGATCAGAGTGTTATGAATAATAGCTTGGATATACTTCCGGTAAAACGTCGTCGGTTTAATTAATAGTTCTTACCAAAGTATTCCACGCCTACTTGGCTGAGTGATTCCTTGAAAGCATTCTTAGTTCTCTGGTAGCCGTAGTCACATGGCCACACCTTGCTGGTGATGAAGACATCCTCCCTTTTCACGCCGCTCCTTCGGAGAGACTCGCCTACTAGGTGCTCGCATCTGTACCGTCTTGCCGTGTCGATGTGCCGTACCCCGCATTGTTTGAGGGCATACACCACGGCCTCGTCGCTGTAGCCGCCTCGGTGTGAAGTCCCTTTGTATAAATTGACCAATAATGGTCCTTTCGGGTTTATTTTGACCGCCATGTCTTTGCCGAAGATTTGCTTGTGGCTAGTGCACAAACAGGGCGATGAAGGGAAGGGCTATACCCTTTTGACTATCCCAAATGTAACCAACCAAATATTAACTTGATGGAAAGATATTTCCTACTCTAAACTTAACTCAACTGACAAATGATAATACATGTACCATGGAGCTAATTTAACTTTGATGGTTTCCATGAAGGACGTACGATACATTTTAGATGTAGTTACCACATGACCATCCAGTTTTAATTGAGCTTTGATTCTGTCGATCAAGATTTCTCTCAGTCTCTAGATTATTTAGTCCAAAGTCTATTTTTATCAGTGGCATTGCATACCCGTACCCGGCCCTGCTCTGAATAAGTAGGTCTAAATAAATTGTACGCGTACACACAAAATAACTTATTTGCAGCGGCCCAAGTCCGCCAAACGGTGAGTTACATATGAAGCACGATATGTGGCAGAGAAACCCCCCCCCCCTCTTTTGTGTTGACCATTGTGTTCCCGGAATCTCAGGAATTCCTTTTAGGTTTCAAGGGGGATAAAGTATAGGGATAAGGGGGAGGGTACCCTTCTGCCATATATCGTGCTGGGTATAGTGAGTTATATACAGTCTGGTTCTGTATGTATAACAGTACGGTCACTGAACAACCAGCGCGCAGGCCGTAATATTATGTTCTGCCTTGCCAGTCTGCAAACGAATGACATTCACGTACCTACCTATACCAAGCATCGGCACCTGCACTCCATTCGAAAGCAGCAAGCATGTCGTTTCCGCCGCCATTTAAATGTACATTTTGTAGTACAGTTGTCTGTAAAATCACACTGAGCTTGTATCATGCCACGTAGAGAAAGGATCATACACGCACCCGCCGCACGTCTATTCACAACACACTGCAGACTACTTTTGGGGTCATCAAACCGATGATGCGGATATTAAATTTAGCATGTGGGTGTGGGGGGGGGGGGGGGGGGGGGGGGGCTGTCACTCATCATTTGAAGGAACCGATTTTAATGAGCTCTCGGGTGGTCACTGGAATTCCTATTTATTTCAACCAATAACAGTTTTATTATGTAACACATTTATACTGACTCATTATTCTTAACCACATACACGTAATTACAAACCGAGTGATTATTTATACAAGGTGTTGCCAAACACTGCAGTCGAATACCGTAGTACACAAACGTCGATCCTTAGTGGCAACTTTGAGCGACATATTACGGAAACATCAACAATTGACAGTCTATTCTTCCACTTTGTTACATCATAATGTAGAACATAAATTATATAGATAGATTTAATTTGGGGTGGGGGGACTGGTTGGGGGACTGGGTGGGGGTTAGGGGGCTGGGTGGGGGTTAGGGGGACTGGGTGGGGGTGGGGGTGGGGGTGGGGGGTGGTGGTTAGAATCAGGAATGATGCTGACACAACATACATTAACATGGAGAATTTCATACTGGCAGAGCTATAGGCCTACAGCGCCACCTACTGTTTAAAAAAGGTAAAGAGCGCCACTTCAACTTTTTAGGAAAGGAAAGTGTCTCACCCTTCTTTAGAATAAATTTAAGAGAAAAATATGAAACCTTTATGGTGCATCATTGTTCAGTTGTGAATAGACATAGCAGCCATCAAAAATGGCAATTATGACTGTTCTGCTGGAGTATCCACCAGCGAAGGGTTTCTGTCTTAAACGATGGGTGATGATATACAAATAGGTCTTATAGTCTGGTGCATCGTAATCGTTAGCCAAAACATGAACAATAAAACCGCTCATGTATCAAACCACAGATCCTCACAAACAGAGATTTTATACAACACACAATATATAAACATATATATTTATATATTATATTTAATTTTACATATAAATAATGTACATGTATATAATGTAACAAGGCCGCAATGGATTCGTTGCACTCCAACAACGTAACGTCTTGGTTAGTTTGACCCAAAAAGGATAAAAAAAGGATAAAATTCCAGGTCAAAAATAACACTTTTCTGGTTAAAAGAAAAAAAACTTTCTCGGAAAAAGTGCCATTATTATCCCGTAAAAGTGACATTTTGAACCGGAAAAGTGTTCTTTTTGATCCGAAATAGGTTAACACAAAATAGAATCAAGTACGGTTACGGACCGGTCTGATCAGGGAGTTTTATAAAAGTGAACTCATCCGCGAAAGGAATGTGTATTTTGTGCACGACTCCCGGAGTTTCGCACACAGGTACCAATTAAACATATACACTCAAAGGCATTTAGTTAGAATCACCGTGACAAGTTCAGTCACAAGTCCAGTAACGAGTCCTTACATAAAGCCAGTCGCAAGTAAATGACAAAGAAATGCTTTTACTAACAGTTCCTTTTTAAATAGCTAGTGACTTGACTTGAGACTGAAGGACTTGTGATGGACTTGTAGGGACTCCAATGCAACTCTGGAACTCGGGAATAACACTGACAGCATGTGTTCAAGTATCCCATGAGAAGTTTAGGTTGCGACAAAACATTAAACTTCTAGGGCTTCGCGTGTATACGCAGGAACAAGCGAGCCGTATACGCTGCTACCGTCGCGCCAAAAGTGCCCCAAAGGGCCGAGTTAGAGCCTCGGCCCTTCCGTGAAGTTCTGTCAACGTTGTGCCGGCCCAGCGGCGCTTGTCACCCACGCCCCGGTGGGTGCTATCGACTCAGTCACCGTCATGCCTTGCCTGTGCATTGACGGGTTGGTCACACTCATACACGTGGGCATAGTGGTTACTTTAGAACCGCCTGGGTTTCTGATAACGTCGATGATCTACGGAAAGTGATGAAATGTGGTTGTAATATAAATGAACCAATTCGAGAATCATAAAAAGTAACCACAACCTATATAAAATCACCTACAATATTTGCTAACCGAAAGCAGCTATAACTACGGTGGATTTGCATGTCGTACCTTGGGCGTGAAGATAATAAGCAAAGTGGTAGTGGTGCTGACCAAGACACACAGTGACGTCACGAGAAAAACAGTCTCGACCTTTAACGGGTCCATCAGCACGCCGAAGAGGGCGCCCACGCTAGCCAAGATGAAGACGTTATATACGGACATGCCGATGTTCTTGGAATCATTCAGAGCTGGAATCGTCACGTTTCTGGTCTCGTAGGCTGCGTCAACGAAAATAGGAGACGGGTAAACAGTTTTAAAAATGGGACGAAAACCTGGGAATTCCGTCTAGGTAAATCCCCTTGGAATCTGGTATAGTATCTGAAAACTCAAATCCACGGTTGCTCCGGGTCGGATTGGGTAGTGGAAGGCGTGGAAAATACCTCTAAAACCAGATCAAGGTTTGAATCAAAACACGTTGGGGTGGTATAGCTCTCAAGATAGGGTTTACTGTAGTTTTCTAAGCACGGTTTTCTTAATTTTGTGACCCAATGGAGGGTTAGTTTCGCTACGACGTCAAACTATATATTCTCACCAAGAAAGAGGCCGAATACGAGCTGAATTCCGTGGAAAATGTAGACCGGCGCCAACCAGCTGATGTCGGTCACCCCGTGACGTTGGCATCGCTGAACCACAGGAATCAACATCAGGTCTTTCTCGATTGTTGCCTGAAAATAATTAATCACACAGTAATGGAGACATTTGAAGCACTGAAATATAATAATTGGACAAATTAATTTCAGAAAAAATAGGTACTCGTTTTTGAGGTGGGCCTATTTTTTCGGAGCCTTCTTCAAGCTGTAACTGCGCCATCATTGTTGTTTCACTACATGTGCCGTTTCGAATCCATAGCTTCGTCGTTGTCTTTGGCATACGGTTTTATGCCCTCAATCCAGCCATATTTTGATGCCTGTTGTGCTTCAAAACGTTCATTCGGTTGATAAGAGCCCAAAAGATCAAATACACGTACATGTATTTCCATTTTGTTTGCTTTTTAGTGATTCAGAGGTCGGAGGCGAATCCAAAGCCGAAGATGAAGCGAAGGTTTCGAGAAAAAAAGGGGGGAAAATTAGGAAGAGCGGAATTCCTTCTGCACGAGAAGATACTTTTGCCGATATTTATTGAAAACACTGCATTTTGAAGCACGTTACTAATGCACACTGTATTCATGGTCTTATACCTGATCCTCGTAATCGGTCAAGACGGCAACTAGCGGTTTAATCTCCCAGACACCGAGATAGACACTCTCAAGAACCATGAAGACGCTCACCATCGTCACTAGCTGATAGTCCTTGACGGCCTGTCAAAACACACACGCACAATTGTGATTAGGTAACATAAAATTACATTATAGGAAGACATTTTGGTCGATTACTTAGCTCGATATTGATTAAAACGTTTGTGGAAGGGGCAATATTTAAAAACTGGGTCTTGGGCACAATAAAGGTACTTTATTTATCAACTTATATTACGTCTCCCGATACAATAACCATTAAACAATATTGACTGACATCGGTAAATTAACAGGTAATGTTCCTCTCGTCTGTTGCGTCATGGAAGGGTCTGCAGTCGTTATCATTACTTGTACTTAACGTCGTAAGCGGTTTGCTAAATTTCTTCCACGATTTTCTTGAAATGGCGCGAACGATAATTTTACTATAATGATGCGAAAGATTTCTAAAATATACGTTAGGCCTATACACGGAAATGATTTGTCACAATAGAGGCTATTATTTTTCAATTATTTTCGCGGGTTTTCTTGGTTTGGACGATACCATTAAGTGACCGTATACCTTCTTCTCCAGTTTCTTGTTCATGAAGATGCTGTGGACTCGCCAAGTCTTGGAGAACATGGAGCCGAAGCTGAGAGTAAATCCAAGGCTTAACATCCACAGTTGGGCCTGAGGGGTAATTTATGGGAACATCAGGCGCCAATTAAATAGAGCAGTAAGCACACATACATTGCTTAGCATAAAAACATTCGTTCTTGACAAAAACAGGGTAACAAACCAACATTTCACGTGATGTATATTGTTGGTGACTGGTAATAAGGTGGTTTTGGGCTTAGCATTTCTTGCTTTTGACACAAAACACAGTAAAGGGGGCCAGGCACAGTTCTGTCACGTTAGCAGTGTTTCTTTATCACTTATAAACTCAACCTATTACACAAAGCTTCCAGAATTGTTTTAAGAAGTGAATCGATATGCATACTATCAGAGAACTGAAATAAGCAAACTATGTAAAAAATAAATAAAAATAAGCAAAGATATGGGCCCGCTTTTGTTCAACATATTTGACGGAAAAATCTACCTCCATTTTGCGTCAATTTTGTAATAAATATTTGTCAGTTAATTTTATTTAAAAAAAGATACACAGATCTCTGCACCTTATAGTTGTTGACCTCATAGGGCTACCCATGTAAAAACAAACACTAGAGCAGTGGGATGGTTAATTAAGTTAATAAACACAAAGACATTGTGCTAACGTGACAGGTAGATTGGTGGCCCCATTAACTGTGTTTTGTGTCTTTTGCACTATGTACTCTTTCTTGATCCTTCAAGGCACTTATTAAACACGTCAACAAAATGCAGAATGCTGAGGACAAAAAAGAACCAAAAATGAAGTGGCGAACTCATCCACTTACCCTGCACACATGATCCATATTCTCGGCCCCAACCTGTTCCCGATCGAGTCCGTTTAGTATTACCGATATGTACGTCATCAGGCTACCGATGATAATCAAGTTATTGATTTTAGGGCTGGACAGTTTGATGATTCTGTGGAGCAAAGGAATCAATCTTAATTATTAGTCCACCTGCCAAAAAAGAACCCAACAAAGGCTCACATTTCAATGATTTTGCTGGGTTGGCTTTTACTTTCAAATACCAACTTATTATTTGTTTTCAATACCACTCACTGATAATATTTTTCCCCTGCCATGTAAAACAAATTTCAAGTCGCCATCAATATTCTCTCAGTAACCTACCGGTACTATAAGGGAGAACATGTGTGAGTTAAGGTTCAAATACCCTATCATTTTAGGGGTAATAACAACAGCTAAAAACGCCACAATATTGCGATTTTCAAATTGTTCAAATCCTGGACCGTTTTCTAATCCAGCATCACCATTGTCAAACTGTATGGACGAATCCGAAGACGGAGACGAAGATGGGGTTTGGAAAACAGCCCAGCTTGGTACACCACCGAAGAATCAGTGTCGTTACGTTCGGATCCTAATGAGCTGGCAAGAAACACCTTACATTATAATTATAGTGGTTTAAAAGTCCACGAAGCATCGAACTCACCTCTGCTTTCGTAGGGCAATGTTGAACACGAGTAACGAACACGAAAGTACGATGCCAAGACCACACAAGGCACAAATGGCAACAAATCCGGAAGGGGAAATGGTCACCAGTCTATCCATCCGTCGAATCTCATCGTGTGGCGGTTCACCGTCTAAAATATTTAAATAACAATAATAACAATAAAATTACCAGAAAATACCAATAAGTGACAAGACAACAGCAATTATTGTATTTATAATTTGAAATGAATGACATGGTTCTATACTAAAAAAACATTACTATAGGCCAATATTATTTGAAACTTGTACTTACTGACAAAATATATTCCACCATCAATCCATTCAAATCGGTCTTCATGGGAAAGAAAGTATCCTACCGTTCTGGCAAATCCATCTAATCATAAACAAGAACAAATTTAGCTACTTTGTTTTTCACAAGCACCTTAAATAACAAAAAACAAACACCAAATTGGCAAAAAACAACGAAATAATATTCAAAAAAAATAAAGATGATAATCTCAATGAATACAAAAAAACATCGCCTTTGTTTCCAATAATGTTTCTAACCCGCCGTTTTATAATAATAAGTCAAACCAACTGGTACAAACGACGTTAATTTTACACACATCAGATAAGGTTTCAATAATTGTTTGGCCAACGTAATGCATTTAATAAAAAAATTCGTGCTTGACATTTTCGAGTCGGCTTCAATTCTTGTGTGACTGTCCGGTGAACGACGCACTCGAGTCATGTAAGAATAGCAAAAATTTAATAAAAAATGAGCCGAAATAATAATAATAATAATAATAATAATAGGCATTTAGAACGCTTTACACAAGAGTACCAAAGCGTGTACAAAGGTTAACCATTAATAAATTCAAAAACACATGATTAAAATAAATATGACCGATGCTGACGGAATACGATCTTGTCTAGAGAATTACAGCTACACTACAGTATTCACAAGAGGATTTTGGAGGAGGCTCAAGATATTACAAGAAACTATTACAAGAAGGAATTAAAAGCTTGCTTACCGTTACCGTACAGTATATTGTTAACGTCACACGCGCTAAAACAATGACTAGCCAAATCTTGCTTATGATGAGTGAAACGAACACATTAAACATACAAAAAGGCACGTACACAAAAATGTAAAACAATTATACACACAACATTACATACACAAGAAAACGAAACACACACATAAAAAAACACGAAAAATATAACCCCTTTCCATAGGATCTTCGAGATTTGTGCTATTTAGACCAAAATCTGTCGTTCTAGGACAAAAATAACCCCAAAATATCTTTGTTTTAGGGTAGCCAGACACTTAGGGAGACCCTGAAATGTCTCCCTAAGTGCCACTGTCTCCTTATTATCTAAAAACTTACGCTAATTTGTCTCCCCAAGTGCCTATTTGGAAGAATTTGCTTATTATCATAAATGAGAGGCGACTTAATTGAATATTATTAGCATATTAGCTGTTTGGCGACTGCAGTTACCATTAGACGTAAGATAATTGAATTTATCATATACTGTCATGGACAAATCTAAACAAAGGCTAAAGTACGGCGGTGACGTCTTCTCATTATTAATATACATGTAGTAACATAATCTTCAGCTGAAATAGAGGGTTTAAAGACTGGTCAGATTGGATTGCTGTAGAATGGATTGGACGTGCTGTGCCTAAAGATACAAGAACTTTAATGACTAAATTGAAAGCGCATCAGGTTGTAGAGGCACTCGTATGAAGTGCTTTTTTTTAAATCTCGTTTTTCGAGGCTTTGCGTAATGCGCGACCTCTCCTCTTAACGCTGCCGTTGAATTATCTTAAGACGGGCGCGAATCAAAGAGGGTTGAGATCGGGAAAAAAAATACTTAGTAATACAAAAAATTGCACGAGTTGTTATCTCTCTCTTTTATATAAGAATTACATACACGTCGAACTTATACGGTGATTGCGACTTGGTAAACGCGTATCGCACCTGCGCTCTAAATTTACAATGGCATACACTCTCAAAACGTGTATCAAAATTTCGTTGGTTAAAATAGTTGGTAAAATTGTAACCAACAATATGTATTTTTTTTTCAATATGACCAATGTTAGGTACATTTTACCCAACATTGGGACCTTTTTGTACTATTTTGTTTACCAACTGTTGTGTTGTTTACCTGGTAACCAACGGTTGATTAAATTTAGTACATTTAACAAACGGTGGTTCCATTTTGTTGAATTTAATCAACGTTGGGTAAAATGACTCAATTTTACCAACTGTTACAGTGTATATGTCCGCCTGTCCGCAATAATCGGACGTTACACAATCTGACGGGTCTGACCCCCTACACAAATTCCTGGACTCCGCCCCTATAAGGGTGCAAACATTAAAACTGCTTCTTAACGATAGGGCCTACCTGTTATCTGCTCTATTTTAAACTGTCCCACTCGATCGCCGTCCTCGGAGAAACTTATTGGACCCTGTGTCAAAATATAGAATTCAAAACTTGACTAATCCAATGTTCACAATTTTTGATCAACTCAAAATTAACAATAAAAAAAGTTAAAATGTAATACAAAATTACTCAATGTTTTTTATTTCTACTATAAATTAATGCATACAAAAATTATTTAAATCGGAGGCAAGAAGATACAGTGGTATAATGTTCAAGCAAAGTTGACGATAGAGTCTTTGAATTGCCACATATATTTATTGCCACGATAAAAATAACGACATATCCTTAAACATCTTACCGACACGCCCACAAAATACAAGTCGTCCATCTCTTTCATAAAGATCCGTCGCATTTCTTCGTCCTCGTACGTAAAGTCTTCCAAGGTTTTATTCACTGACAAGAGAAATTAATTAACTGCCTCTTTACGATCAGTTTTATACAAGTTCATGCCAAATATTGTCTGCCTGCGGTTTTTCCGGTTATTTTAACTTAGTCACACAAATTGGCAATTCCTCTATTTTGAACAATAACAGCATATACTTGGGGCAACCATTTCACAGGATACGTTATGATATTTATATACTTACAGTACAGTAACATATCTACCGGGCCCCGTACGAATTTGTCTACCTACGGCGGATTTCTAAGATTTCGGGAAATCGGGGGGTATCGCAGGGGTCTGCGGTGTCCGTGTGTAGCAGTCACATATTCGGCGGGGCCCGCACGGTGCCTCACGGTGACGAAAGAACGCCTTTACGCCCCGCAGGATAGCCACACGGCACTCTTGCGGCTGCCGTGAGATTTTGCAAATTACCCCTCTAAATATGCGGGCCCGTACGGGCGCCTTATCCCGAATCGGTGGATATTGTGACTGGGCTATCACGTAAAATATTTAATGAAATTTGACAGTTTAATTTGTTTTAAAATATTTGCAAATATGTTATAGCTACCTGTAAATTGCCTACATGTCCTGACCGCAAACCATCCTATAATATCTAGTGCTATATTTGGTGCTGGGTATACGCAATAATAATAAGCAGAAATGCTTACCAAGTTTTAGCGGCTCAATAGAATTGTTGAAGACCAAAGCAGCCGCGAGAACAGCGTCGTAAGAGAATGAACCGGCGTCACCGAATGAAAATTGGCCGGCATACTCGTTATAGACTTCCAGAAAATTAGATGGGGTCTGAAAAAGAGGTTAAGAAACGAGGCGTTTTTTATTTATTTCGTATTGAGAAACTCTAAACTCTTGACGGAAGTAGCGAAGATATTTTAGAGACGTCAGCAAATGCGCTTTCATCGTCACGTTCGCTGTTGTCCAATTGGAAATACTTGACTCTTAAGGGTATACAGACGGTATCCGCGGCTCATTATCCAAATAGTAACCAATCATTTTGAAGAAATTTGAAGAAAAAAAAACAATTAAAAAAAATATTTTCAAAGAAGCGTTTCAGAGGGTCCCTTTTGGTAAATGTTAGTTATTAGTTAATCCGTGAATGGTGCGTACATTATATTAATGGACATGACGCATCAATGCACGCACACATTAGGCCCAAAATGCTGATTTTGGGCGAAATAATTATTGTTTCCTCATTCGCAGTGATAAAACTTCATCGGATTATACTCTATATTTCAAAAGGGTGAACATTAACTCCCACAGTCTGAAACTAGGGAACAGAGGTTATAAAGTAAAATTTATTCACTAAAAAAAAGAAGATCAAAATCCAATCGAATTTCGACTGAAATTTTCCGGTGCATTTCAATCTATAAAATCATACCGATAGTAATTGTCCCAACTCTAAAACATAAAAAGTCCCAGATTCACTCTTTGGAATTTAAAAAAGTATCGTTGCTTAAAACTCGCCTTTAGATTCTAAGCACTGTGGCTGCTTCAACAAAAATACACATTAATGACAAAATCTACTCTACTTTGATAATCCTGTGTAAAGGCCGGCTCATAAATCACGCAAAATGTCATTGAGAAGCAATTCGTTAAGGCAATGGAGAACGTCATAATGAAACTTCAATTGTTTACGTCCTGAAATTGTTTGCTTTCGCGTGAAGTATGAACCGGCCCTTAAGTCGATTCGGCGATTAGACAGTATTTTCCACTTTGTTACTGATGGATTTTTCCACCGATTATACTTAAACAGAAGCTTAATGTAAAGTGGCGTCTTGCACAAGGTCATAATTTCTTATCACATTGATCGGAACGACGGGACAAAGTAATGGGGCAATTTTTGTTTTTCACGTTCGGCGCTGTGCTATAGTTTGTGAATTGCCATTACGACCGAGGATTCCCTACTGTGTTTTCCTTTATTCCTTAACTGAAACCTAACCCCATTGCTTTACGCTTATCTTGCCGATCGAGGACAAAGAAACCGTCCTTCGAGGATCTTTTGTTCCCATTGTTTTCTTTTGTTTTTCGATCCTCGATCGCAAAAGGAAACAAGCACGTTCATACTTTAGAAACAAAAAGTATGTGTGTACACATTAACTAAGTACAAAATGTTAATTAGCTTCGTGCGTGCATATAAAAGCATAGGCCTTCCAACTATTGTAGAAATATCTGTGCGTCTTTTATGTCAAACTTCACCCGAAATAAGATAATTTTGACGTCAGTAGTATTGAAGTTTCAGCGCTAGCTCAAATTGGAATCCCCTCATTCTTATAAATACCTCATCTAAAGGCCGGATTAGAAAGTGGTGCAAATATTTGGAATAATCTGCCCGAACAAATAGCGAACATTGGACTCCTTAAGCACATTTAAATCGGAGCTCCGACATGTCATCCGTTAGATATTATGCCAATTGCGCTGATCTATAAGGGGTTATAACTTGGTTGCCACTATAATGTCAGTGGAGCCGGAGGGGAATTAGTATCAATGTTTTGTATTCCTGTAAATATCCTTGTACGTCTGTAAATATTCTGTTTGTAATTTGGTGTAAATGTTGTTGTATTTATATGTATTGTTATTTAATGATGTATGCAGGGCCCCAAATGAAAACCATTTGTAAAACTGTTTTGGCACACCCTGGGTAAAAAAATGCAATAAATAAATAAATAAATATTTTATGCAGATAAATACTTCAATGAAGATTAGCCGGATTTATGAAATGTGGTTAATTTTTACGAATTAGTAGCGAAATTATACGTGACGTGATCAATTCGAGTTGGCCTGTTCGTATGAACGGCCTGTATATGTAGTGTGATACGACTACTACGCAGCTTTTATCTCTTCGCCTGATGCATTTCATCGTCCATTTTGTTTTCTTCAAATTGTATTCAGACAAAAGTCAGCTGACACGATGTGCACGGACAGAGGTTTACATCTTTCTGTAAATTCGATCTTGTGACCTTGAAGAGGCCACCGACTGAATAATGTACAGCCGAGTACATCGCATATGCGTGTATTTTGTTTACTCCTAATCATCTCACAGTCACTACAAGTAGCGTCTATTATTTCCATGACCGCTCAGGCATCTAAGATTCTGTCGGAGTAACCTTGTAATATTAAGGAGTCAAGAAAAGGGACCTCTTCAAGAGAGTGTAAGACTAAGAGGCCATCTCGTAATTAACTTTTCGTTATAGAAGGATCTAACTGGGGAGAAACGATTATGGATTGATGTGAGATCACAATACAACCGACATGGGTTGTGTGTTTGTAATATTGTATCTGTCAAGGTCCAAACAAAAATCTCATCGCGGATAAGTGCAACTGCGACTGACAACGAGTGGACATTTTCTTTAATGTTTGTCGAACTATAGCACAAGTGGATGATGTAAGTACATCTACTTATTCGGCCCAGCAAAAAAACAAGTATTGATTAAACAAATTGGTTTTGTTCTGCGACTGTTGTTCACAAAACACGTGACAAAAACAATGGGTACATGTACATGTATTTTCAATAATTTAGTACCAAATTGCGCCTTTAAAAATATGCCACAAAGTGTTTATAAGTCGTTTAAGACACTAAATTCGGAAAACGAAGTAATTTCTTCTAAACACAAATAATAATAAATCAATAAATTTAAAGTGGTTATGTTCAAATACTCGTACAGTCTATCAGTTAATGCATATATTACTGTACATGTACTTAGACCGAACGTCCATATATATTTTGTTATTCTTTTATACGATTATAAGGTGAACCTTTTAAAATCGCGGCTTCTTTTCCGGCTTAGGATTCGCTACTAGAACAAGACTATTCAGGAGCTTTTGAGTGCTCAAACCATACATATAGCTAAAATCTTCATACTGCATAAAGCTGAAACTGGAGGCTTCACCGTGGTTTGTCGAAAGATTACCTACCCTTCCAGTGACTGCTTTGTCCTGATTGTCCGGCAGGAATTGCCAGTTAGTGATGATGACGCCCTCAACGGCTTGTTTCATCTCATCAGCAGTGCACGTGATCAGCGGGTCGGGCGCGATTGCCCAGTCCGGGGCGAAGTAGCCAATACCTCGCAGGATCCAGACGTAGCGGGCGCCGTACAGACCTTGCTTGTAGGCCTGCATGAAAACGTAATCACTTAACCAAAAATGACAACCTTAGTCTATAGCCACTGTCTAGTGGGGCTCCCCTAACCCTAACCATAACCCTAGCCACAACAACGAGGCTACCCTAACCCTAGCCACACCAGCGGGGCTACCCTAACCCTATATAGCCACACCAGCAAAGCTATCCTTACCCTAACCCTAGCCACACCAGCAAAGCTATCCTTACCCTAACCTTAGCCACACCAGCAAAGCTATCCTTACCCTAACCCTAGCCACACTATCAAAGCTATCCTTACCCTAACCAGGCTAGCCACACCAGCAAAGCTATCCTTACCCTAACCCTAGCCACACCCTAACCCTGTCGTTTCGAACAGTGCCTTCTACATGTCGTAAAACATTATGACTGGAGTCACAACATTCAATAAGGTCAAAAATACACTGTCGTACATTATATCGGTCATTCTATACAAAAAAACAACAAAGTAGACAATTTTTCAAAATGGCTAAGAAAAAAGGATCATAAATAACATATAAGCTTTTACAGGATAGTTACCTTTTTGCCAGCACTTTTTCTGTAAATTTACACAATTTCTTTATTTACACATTGTGACTGTACCAACACGGCATACGAAATCAGATATCAACACGATACAGGAAATAACGAAATTGATCTGTATTGTGTATACGTTCCATCAATATTATAGTAACCTGCTAATTATGCTGTGCAAACGATGAGACTTTAAGAATCTCCAAACGTCTTGTCGAATCTGTTATGGCCACATGTCTTATTTTACTTATGAAGGGCCTCGCGCGTCTGTTTTCAATTGGTAAGGCGAAAAATATTTATGGACTATTGTGATGTAGCGACTTAGTTGCTGTAATTTTAATCCTTGATTTTTGTGTTATTTATACTTAACTGTAAGCCAAATTACCATTGAAAATGTCATTATGTGACATGTTGCCCTAAGTGTGGATTTATTTACAAAAAAAAATAAAACCTCGTCGCTGTACTATTGCTTTGTTCGTTTAGGCAAGATAATAAATTATAATAATACATTATTGAGCACATATAAGTTGTGTTCGATTCCTTTATTCCGTATTTGGTCCCGATGGATCTATCAGACTACTGTATGCTAAAGTTAAGTTAAGGTTTCGTAATAAAAAATGCATTATAAGATGTAGCGAAGATGTGTCAAACAAAAGGCTTTTATAATGAATTCTGGCCGTATATCGTTATTATGACTCCCCAAACGGTGGACAAGTCATAATCCTTAAACAGGGCACACTGTGTTTTCAGAATGACGATCGAATTAATATGAGCCTTTCATACTCGTACATAATTTCTCGTAAGATTTCCAGACTTCTTGACTACAATTTGCACTTTGATTATTGTATTATACAACCTTTATAGGTGTCGTTCTGTGTTTGGCCTTACCTCGCAAAAGACTTGTCTTCCTTGCGCATCCCAGAACAGTCCGATGATGATGCGCGCGTCACGCTCCTTAAACATACGACACCAAAATAAACACAGGGGAAAAAACATGGTTCACTTGAAGATGAAAAACAATATGCAAATAGACTCAGGTATCGTGTTAGATACATTTTGATATCGTGGGATCGCATTAAGATTGTCAAGGGCGCTTCAAAAACACTTCTAAGTGGTTTATGGGGTTTTAACGCGGGATTTTCTCCCGTATAACCATGCGATGAAGCGATGCAGCGATGCGCGAGATAATTGCTCGTGTCGTTAATTGCTCGTGCCGCACGCCACGAGAAGCATTTAGGGGGGATTGGCAACACATTGACAATCCCTACGCACGAGTCTAGATACATAGAAAATCATGTTAAAATGTTACTTTCGAAGCGAAATGCTGACTCGTTTTTACTAACCCGAGTTTATAAGAAAAAAAAGTCACAATTTTTGTTTAACTCAACTTGACCCAAAGTAAACGGAAACACATTGTCCGTTATTAAATATGGAAACTCTGCCGCGATTAGACCATTAACTTCAAATTTGAAATAATTCCTCCAAGTTCTTTATCTGAATATTAGTTCATTACCAGTTGACCGACAGAAGTCCCTTTTTGGCAGGTTACCAAAGAAAATAACAACAAGGAATATTATATGTATACCTTAAGATATGCAACGTGGGTGGCCGGGTCGTCTTCAAACATTTCGTTGGCTACGATTCTCACGTTATGGTCATTTAGCAGACCACGCAACGATCCCATGACCTTTATTACAAAAATGGAGAAAACAAAATCTTAAAAAACAAAAAACAACAACATGTATTCAAAAGGCAAAAACTGTAAAAAAAATAATTGCGTTACAGTGAAATTGTTGTGACTTGAATTGCGACCCATAAAGAGATCGGTTGACGCGTGATCTGAAGGACGGTGCGTATTTGCAATTCTGTAGAGATTTTGAAGGTTTGCATGGAGAAAAAGGCAACAAGATTAGTTGTTTGCAGTATGACACCATGGGAAATTATCTTTGTGTGAGTTTGTGTGGTTCTAACTAACACCCGGAGGAAACTCAACCTTTTGGACATGACCATCGTCAGGGGACTGACGGATTCGAACCGTGAAGCGAGATTATATTTTCCACATGGCAACCGCAAACAATTTATCTTACTGTTAAGCATAGCCGTCTTCAGAGATCATCGTAATTTGCATCGATATACTTACCGACGTGAAGACTAGATTGCTGTATCGAATGATAGCCACGCGGTCCCATTGGTATTTTTGCAGGAGGCGGAGCCGAGGAACGTTCTGTTGGGAGGCGGACTGAACGGTGCGATAAAAGGACGGACACACGGTCCGGTCGGAAAGACTCGGTGCCACTGCTCCATAAGTAATCTATATAAAAAATAAAAAAAAATACCAAATGAACAGGAGTTAAAATCTGTTGGATTCACGTCGCAAGGTTGAAATAATATACTGTATAATTTAATCTGTAATCTAAATGTATGTTCCATGTTTCAACTTTCTGTCATTTCTGTCATTACTTCAATGTCTAGGCCTATATTCAAATCACATGTGACCTAATAATATGGCCAAGGTTAAAGCCTCTTGTGCATTGAGTAAAACCATAGATCTATAATAAATTACACCTTGGTAACTGCTTGAATTATCATAAATGGGTGGATTTAGGGGGTTATATTTCATAGTAAATATCGTTTAACTGACCTGTCTTTCATTTTAACCGGAATCGGGCAGTTTTTCTAATGTTTTTGTGTGTGTTTTTTTTCGCGATCGCCGGCCGACGATAATGAATTTTGGTTTATACAATTCAATTTTTTGAAACAATTACAGGATATCTAGCCTATATGGCAATCGTTTTGCTGGATGCCTACAATCATTACTTACTTTCAAATAAGTAAGATATTTCTTAATAATTCGGTAGTAAAATGTTTCGATATCTGCAAATGGTGTATACTACCTTTAAATTGAAAAGAAAATCATTATTTTCATTTAGACCCCGGTCCATTTCCAAATATCTACCAATACTTCAATGTCTATTCACAGTGTACACTGTAGTAAAAATAAACTCGTGTAGGCCTAACCTAATAATATTCAAGGCCTTTTCCTGAGTATTGAGTAAAGCTTGAATGGATAACAATGTCATATTATTTCATGCAGGTGGAATCGAATTATATTTTTGAGGATTTTTATTTTTTTTACTTGTATGACACAAGACATTAATTTCAATGCTCGTCGTTCAAAAAGTAAAGAAATACGTAAAAAAAGGTATATTATTGATATTGTGGACAAAATGAACAAGAGTTAAAATTAGTCCGTCGCAGGGTTGTAATCATGTACTGTAGAAAAAAAGAAAAGAGGAAAAACAACCCTGTAACCTAATAATAATCCAAGGCCTTTTCTTCGTGTATTGAGTAAAGCTTGAATGGATAACAATGTCATATTCTATGCAGGTGGAATATAATTATATTTTTGAGGATTTGTTTTTGTACTTGTTTGACGCAAGACAAATTTCACACCTCGTCGTTCAAAACGTGAAAGAATGGGAAATGAACGGAATGGAAGACTAGTTCGCACAATTATTTAATAACAAATGCGTCAGTAATTAACTGCAACGAAGGCATATATTATCTTGTCATTGTTAATCATTGTTATGTTACTCCTAGTCTTTTTGAGCCTTGTGGTGGACCTGTGATCCGACTTGTGACTGGTTTGTCAAGGTATTCTGACGTGGTCTTCCAAATACTGTTGGATGTGAACCCCTGGCCTCCGTAACACCATCACGGTGCTCTACCATCGAAACCAAATTTTGAAATCCCGAGCCAAGTCCACCACAAGTCACATCGCAATCCAATCGCAAGTCGAACGCAAGTCAATCACAAGTCATATCGCAAGTCATAACGCAATTACGAATCCACACTTTCTCGTGTATTCTCCTTAACTGAATTGACTTGCGATTGGACCTACACATCTCAGTGATCATTCAGCCAAGAATCAAGCTAAAAGTCACGATTCTCTATCAACTTGTTGAGAAAAAAACAACCGCCAAAGTGCTGCAAGGTTTTGAAACACAAAAATACCAATTTTAAAACACGCACCTCAATTACATTGAAGCGGGATACGGTTTGGCACAGGACGGAGCATTCTTCGGAGTAGAAACCGCCTAGTAGAAACGGCATATCCCTGTCTGGTCCGTCGTAGAAAGTGCTATATATGATGTAGTCGGCGTTACCCGAATTAGGCAGTGTTGGCGTCTCCGGCTAAAACATATCAAGGAAATCAATCTAAATGGTTATTTATAATTTCAGTATACCCTTTTTTAGTTTTATTAAAAAGGCAACTTATTTAGGCCGTAAAGCATAATTCGCCAGATTTCAGGAAAGACACGCACAATTTCAGGGTTTGTGTCCCATTTTGTGAGTTCATATTATTTGATTTGTTGAAAAGACTGAAAAGACTGATCACGCTCGCATTCGCGGAATTTACTTCCGAAAATACTTCCCGGTTTACTTGCGAACTGGCGACTTCCGTCGCCGACAGTTGATAAGGCACGATGTCAAGCTACGTTAGTCCAGTTTGTTGCTGATAACTCAATTGTAAACATTAATTACCTACTTGTATTGCTTCAGCAGTGCCCTTGTACACTATACAAACAAAATGAATTGTAAAATAAAAGCCGGTAAAAGAAGTTCGGTAAAATAATACACAATTTAAGTAAAACCCGGGGTACATAAACCGAGCCTCACTTCGTACCCAACTATACCTTGGGTAATAACGGTGCACTCCAAAAAAACCTATGTTACATCCACCCACGCCCCTCCAAATTAATCTTATTTCTAGTTTTAATGTTAAGTTGTAATTCCTTTAAAATATTTATCTGGGTTTTATTTGTTTGTATGTTACCATTCGAGTAAGGATTGACTGGCTTTGGAGTCACAGTGTTTTGTTAAACTTTTGACATTCATGCCCAGCTTGAATTGGGTTGTTTTGTTTAGTTAATTCATTTTATTTTGGACATTGCTCGTGGGTTTGCAATTTGGTCGAATAACGTCGTTAACTTGCACGCAAGGTTGAACTAACCTAATTAACTGGAATGCTTCGTGATCGATACAGACTTTTTAGAAGCAAAACCATGGCCGGTACTGGCTGGGTTATTGCTGTACAAATATTGGAATTACACAATTATAAATCACTATTGTCGGCACAATCGTGATTATTCCAAATAGTTCATAGTCTGACGGGGCAACAGGGAGTAAACGGAATGCCGATTTAATGTCGAACTTTTGCAACCAGGCGTTGGGCCCTGCCTCTATAACTAATTGCACACTGGATATGACAGGGCAATGCCTATGGACTGGCCTTTCCAGGTTTTGTCCTTGGTGTTTAGCGACACTAACCGAGGGGATTATCTCCATGAACCGTGAGGATTAGATCTGGCCTAAACAGATTTTGCAATACTGACAGAGCCAGAACTGCCGAGCCGTAACTAACATTTAGGAACGGAGCTTAGACAATCTCAAGAATGCATCTCTATAAGACTCATTTTTAGACTTCTTTTATTTTCTTCAAAATGACAGCCGACCAGAAGGAATAATTTCATAGGGCGTTTGCAGAGCCATTAATAATCTTTACACCTCGTGACATCTTGCACAATAATTTGGTAGGTTCCTTTTTGAATAGTTTCAGAAGGTAAGAGCACTTTCAAAACTATCTGTACCAATAGAGACTCTGCAATTAGTGGCTCCTTTAGAATATTTTTGACCCCGTAGGCCTAGAGACTTTGAGATTGCAAGGAACAAAGAAGAACGATAGCCGAGAAGCAAGGGTGGACAACAGTTCGCCATTACGCTAATACGCTGTTTCCAAACTCTGCAATGATTCGTCCCGCCGGAGCAGACACCTTATGACGCAAACCTTCCGTTGCCAGTTTGTTTTGACGTGACTGGGATCAAAACAGCCTGTCAGTCTGCGAAGAAAGGCAAGATCATGCCTGGAGCTTACACCGAAAGAAGAAGACAAACCATCGGTTCGTATTGCTATATCCATTTTGATTGTGTATGGTTTAGACGCTGTTTGCTAAAGCTGGATTCGCTATACTGGCACACACGCAGGCCAATTTCACTAAAGCTGAGATGAATCTTATAGGAAGAGTAAGGCTCATCCTAGCTTGGCATATAGAGCCACAATAAAACACAACTAAACCACAAATAAAACCACAAGAATAAATCCAATGCAAGTTGGGATGAGTTATAGTCTTCAGAAGATTGATCTTATTTTCGTGAAATCGGCCCGTTCGTAATTGCACAATGATGGATTAGGATGTTTAACCCCTGCTTATACAGCTCTGTCTCCGGGGAGCGATAATTTGTTATGCAGGTAGGTTGGTACATAGTGTACATTTATTAGCCAATCAGAACACAGATGATGTTGACGTCATCGATGATGTTAGAGTTGTCTGGGATCTAACTAGGGTTAGGGGTTAGGGTTATGGTTATAGGTTATAGGTTATATGTTAGGGGTTAGGGTTAGGGGTTAGGGTTGTCCCAGACAACTCTAACATCATCGATGACGTCCACACCATCTGTGTTCTGATTGGCTAATGTACCAACCTACCTGCAGAAAAAAAAATTATCGCCTCCGGGGACAACATTTGGAAATACACTCGAAAAACTGTAAATAATTAATAAACAAAATTGACTGTGGAATATCGTAGTGATTTAAACACGGCATAGTACTGCTTCATTGGAAGGTATAATGGAGTTATAGATATACATGTATATATATAATTATATTTTTTGACGGTAATTGCAGTGTTTCTCTTATGATAGATTTTCAGAACATGTAACAAAACGCCCGGGGCGAGATCTGCAAATCTAATAAAGTTCATCCACCCGTTAAAGCCGTGATTTTCAATTCCAACTCGCGGCAATACAGACAAAAACCACGTCTGTATCGTCAGGAAGTCTATTCTCTGACGGCTGAGCTGGACAATTCACCAATTAATTAGATGTATTTTGATTCGATTCGAAAATGCATCTCCAATCATCTTTTAATCAGGCGTGCTAAGGAAAAAACAATTAAATTCCAATTAGGGTATACTGTCGGTCACGCAATTATTGTATTCGTTGAGTCCTTGTTGGGCAAGTTTGGCTTTTTGTTTTAAGCTTTAATATAACGTAGTCATTAAATACCATTTTGTTTTGTGTGCGTGTTAATTTTGGAAGATGGCGAGTAAATATTTTCCAGTTTGGATTTGGATTGCCTAGAATCTGAAATCTCGAATCTCAAATCTCTGTGCAAACACGGATGAGCTTTTAAACGCTTTTTCTTTTTTTGTCAGTTACTGAACAAGACGTAATTTTATGGAAATGCGAATTCGAAGAAAAACAACCCAACCGATGTTGATTCACCAAATGTATTTGTTTGGATTAACTCGGTTATATCAAATAATTCGATAATTCGATAATCCGATTGAAGTATTTTTTTATGTGCTACTTAACTTAACCTATTTTAATACTGCAATCCCTACCCTGGGAAAACAAATAAGGGTTAGTTTTTCTTCTGTTTACGTAAACAATGTAACTCAATTTAAACTTAGACAAGACGAACTGCATTATCATACAGTTTAAGATCCTCGGATTAATTTGCTGAGCTGTCCGATCCTTTTCCTCTCCATTTTCCGGTAAACTATTTGTATTAAAATGCTCACCAAAGCTTTGAATTCAACCGCATCAGGCTTAATTATAACAGGGGCCCGAACCAGGGTTGTAGTCGAGTCCCTGCATGTCCGTTCACAAGTCCTTTCATAAAGCCAGTCACAAGTAACTGGATGAACAATGACAAAGGAATGCCTTTGTCAAAGCTGATTTGAATTGAAACTGAATGACTTGTGATGGACTTGCAGGGACTTGCAGGGACTTGTGATGGACTCGACTACATCCCTGGCCCGAACACAGAAAATGACCCAAATGCGTGCCTTTGCTGTGATTTGGTTTTTCTTACGATCTTCATGAAACAGTCGGAGGCTCTGTTAGTAGACACTCACGTGCTTATTAGCGCCATGAAGATATGTTTTATAGGCTAAACCGTTTAAAACTACCCACGTGACGGGCTGTCGACCAATAGAAATTGTTAAACCGTATTAGGCATTGTTTTATCGATAAAGTATCATCATCATAAAATGCAACCAGTTGCGCCGTTTCGGGTTTCTAATCTATATTCTTTGTATCTTATTCGAACGTCGGAAATTGTTGGTATAGGTAAAGAAACAGTATCGCTATCAGATCCTCTAAAGGTATGATACACCAATTACAGATATCGAAAACAAATTACTACTGAATTATTAAAAAATATCTTTTGTATTTGAAAGTAAATGATTGTAGGCATCCAGCAAAAAATCGCCGTCCGGCGATCGCAAAATAAAGCCAAGAAAAACATATGAACTGTACTACTCGACGAATGTTTCATATCTTATTACCTTTTGCACCTTTGCATTATCTTTTTGAATGCGAAATTTAGCACGGAATTCCGTCGTTAATTCGCCATGAAATTGGAGCCAAGTTTTTCAGACTAAAACAGCAGGGTGAGAACTTACGTTTGTGTGGTTCACATACAGTTGTAGCTCATAGTCGGGTAGGATGTCGTTTTGCCGGTTGACGTCCATGACGGCGAGTTCCATGGACTTATCGAAGCCAATCCACGCCCCACCAGGGTTAATAGCCATGATTGGTAGAGGTATCTTGACCGACCAACTAGGACCACAATTAAAGCTTAGCAAGAATGTCACTAGAAGAAACTTTTGCCGGTGAGTCATTTTGCGTGTAGGTTCGTGCGATCACGCGGGTGCGAATGATGACAAACTTGAAGCGAATCTAGCTTTTTGTGTGGTCGCTCGTATACGTGTTTATTTCAACGTGACGGACCAAGCCACTCGAAGTGCGTGTATTGAGACAATCCGTCCACTCCATCCAGCGCGCTTTGTGGCTTGTGCGCAGGTGTCGATCTATGATTGGTCTGCAATGCGCATGAGTGGATTCTTATCGATTAGATGGTTGGTTGGGACTCCACGCACTACATTAAGTAAACTCATCATGCTTAGTCAATCCACTTGCACCAAGCCACACTGCGGGCGATTTGCTTAGCGTGATTTCAGATGGATTTCTTTCTGTATTACTGTACTGCTTATAGTCTAGGCAACAAATCCAAAAATGTGCCTATTTAAGTTGCATGAGGCATTTTTGAGGAAAAGCAAACAAATAGGTGATTCTGAAAGATAATTTTGTGCTGAATATGAATATCCTGTTTGTGTTTCTCAAAATTGCCTAATTAGGTCAGTAATTAAGGTCAAAGGTCATTAAGTGCAAATTTCAGTTTTTCACAAGAAATGTTTTATTTTACATCCTGAATACTATGATATTAATAATTTTGCAATTTTTTTTCTAATAAATCATACACAGCATGTCAAAATATCGAAATGAATGGAAATTGTTAAAGAATTATTCACTTCTTTTGACAATATCTCCTTAACCATTGGACTTTCTCTTTTGCACCACGGGATGAGTTTATACAGGCTGTTTTTCAAACCTATGCACGTTTGATCGGTGTTCTCTGGCTGATTTACATTGTTTTGGGTACCGAGAGACAGGAATATGGTATTTGGTTTCATAAATTATTATAATTAGGACGGTAATTAGAGCCAAGGGTCAATTAGTGCAGAATACCAATTATTAGGAAAATTTCATTTGTGTGCATCCCTACAAAATCCTGGTGCTGTTGGCCCCTATATACAATACCTCACATGCTTTTGTTAAATCTACAGAGTGGGAATCCCTACCCACTGTCTGAAGCAGTGATGTAGTATCTCAAGGCCTGGTCTCGGTCTCGACTAGCCGGTCTTGGTCTCGAATCTTAATGACTCGGTCTTGGTCTCGAATCTTAATGACTCGGTCTTGGTCTCGAATGTCTGGTCTCGGGTCTCGGTGCCGAGACCGACCGAGACCGGCAATGAAAATGTAGTCATAAATGCACTAGTAATACAAAACAAAGCCCAGCAGTATACTGTATAATGACATAATGTAACGGGTAGATTTATGACACCCCCCCCTACACATTTGGTTGTATCGGCAACTTCTGTGAAGTTCCTATCAAAAAGAGGGCGCAGCAAAAGGTTAAAAAAACCTGTTGCACAGTTGCATCAAGTTTAGCAAGTCCAACTCACGCAAGAAGAGCAAGTCCAGCCAGCCTCCACCATCTCCATCCAACTCCATTTCATCCAGCATCCCGTGCGGACAACGGTCCCCAAACAGTATCTCAAGCGACGATGAGTCACTTCTTCTATCCTGTGAACTAGACTTTGGCCTGTCCACATCAAGAACCACACCAATCACGTTCTCACACAAATTATCCGAGGAAAACTTCAAACTGGAGAAACTCCTAGCAGAAAACGTCAACACTTTGACATCTGCTAAGGAGCACATCACCCGCCAAATACGACTCCTTTTCCGGTCAATCGAGACTAGAACACCACCACCTGATATTGAGGTGAAAATACGGCCACCACGTCCACACCGAGCCCTAAAATTCCAGGGGTCATTCCAAGATCGCTGAAGCAATCTCCAAAAAGAACACCGCTGCTCTTTAAAAGAATTACGCTGGAGGAGTACGAGCATCAACTACTCATCACCGAGGCCCAGCTGACCACGGCGACAGACGCTCAGCCCAAGAAAAGCTTGCTCAAGATTTCCAGGGTCCAGATTACCCCACCGCTCAACAACTCCTGAGCTTCTTCACAAGACCCTACCAACCGACAAGAGGCATCAAAAGAAACCGACAACACTAGTCGATCTCTAACCACAAAACCAAACGGTCCTTTTCAGGACCACCACACCTTCTCAAAAGAGATAAATCCGTCATCTTGCCTCTATAATATACTAATTATAATAAATAAACTTGAATATAACCCACCCTATACCTTATCTGTTATATTCAAACTACAAATCTTTCAACTACCATGGCAAGAAGAAAACTCAACAAAGAAACCAAGAGATTCCTATAGTCAATCGAAATCTAACCATTTCTCTAACAAATGCAAATCGAAAACCAAACGAGCCAACTCAAATAATTTGCGCTCACTAGCAGAACAAAGTCAATCCTTCATAACAAACCTATCCAAAGCAACACTATCGCAAACTGAAATAATTGCTTTAGGAAAAAGGTTTAAACTTCGTACCCACTCTGCTAAACCAAACCGCATTTCACTTGTAAGTGACATAAATACCTTCAATCGAAGACTAAGAATTGCATTCTTAATGCGTAACAAAAACGCTCTAAAAACCATCCTTTCAAACCACCATCAAAATGGCAACCAAAAATCATCCCATAGTGCAACACTAGAAGAATAATTGGAAGCCACAAAATTCGAACTGGCCCACATCAGGCTAAGGAATCGGCAGAAAAACAGGACCACACAAGAACTATCCGCCATAAACAAACTTAAAAACAATCCTGACATCGTAGTCAAACCATATGACAAAGGCAGAGGCATCTGCATTATGAACCACTCAGACTATCTACAAGTGGGTTACCACCACCTTGAGTCCCATCATTATACCCAACTGGACCAAGACATTGCCCCACAAACTATTATGATGGTTCACAACACACTAATTGAAATGAGAAACAACAAACACATCGACAACGATACTCTGAAATACCTCAACCCACTTCCACAAAACTGTTAAACATGTCCAACCATGTATTTTCTCCCCAAAATACACAAAACTCCGCCACCGGGAGAACCTTTTGTTGGACGACCAATTGTAAGTGAATGTACCTACGGCCAAAATTTCAGAATACAATAGACTATTTTCTTCTTCCTATAGTAACCGCACAACCCACATAATGTCCGCGAGTCAGCACTGGACATTTTGCGCAAACTTGAAGAAAGACAATTTCCACAAGATGTCTTAATTACAAGCATCGATGTTGTTTCTATGTACTCTCTTATTTCCAAAGAGTGGAAATTCACTCCATTCAAGTGCAAATTTACTCCCACAGTCTGAAACTAGGGACCAGACGTTTTAGAGTGAAATTATTTTACTCGAAAAAGATTGAAATCTAATCAAATTCCACTGAAATGGTACCATTTTTAAGTGTGTTTCAATCTAAATTTAGATTGAGAACCACTCTAAAACGTCTAGTCCCTAGTTTCACTCTTTGGAATTTAGAGAGATAGGCCTACACAAATGTCCGACAGACGGAAGCAATCCAATGCATTTGCAATGCCCTCGAAAACACAAACCATAACCATCCGATCACAAAACCACCCTCGACTTACATCCAAAAACTTCTGGAACTCATTCTTGGCCGCAACTGTTTCCAATTCGGAAATAAGTTCTTTCTCCAGAAAATTGGCTGTGCAATGGGCTCCACATCGAGCCCTGAAATATGTGACATCACCCTGCACGACTTCAAAAACAAAATAATCCAAAAAGCGGATAACATCCTCACATGGTGGCGCTATAGAGACGATATACTGGTTTTCTACAACGGAACTCTGAACGAATTCCAAAATCTTGACATGGAGATAAACAAGATGCACCCAACTCTAAAATTTACATACGAAGCCTCTGAATCATCAATCAACTACCTTGACTTAACCATATTCAAAGGAGACCGTTTCAATAAAACAGGAATCCTAGACACCAAAGTCTACATCAAACCAACGGAAACCTTCCAATATCTCCATGAAACATCATCCCACCCACCCCATATTTTCAAAGCGTTCATATACGGAGAAACACTCCGCTACGCTAGAAACACCAACATCCAATGCAATCAAATACTTTCGGAACTTTTTCCGAAACCTCCATTCATTGCCTTCAAAAAGCCCAACACATTCGGGAGAAACTAATAAGAGCTAAACTACCACAGCAAAATAAAAAGCTCGAACCATTCCCAACAGACTCTGGATTTTTTCGAACATCAAATTGAACCAGACGAAACCCTCAACATATTGCTCTCCTTACTGGAGGGACAATTTGAAACCGACTAACAAACATATGGCTCCAACCAAACTGACATGATTGGAATATACCCAATCCCAGCCACAACTTTTCCGCGAGTCAGCCTTGATTCTTTTTTGAATCACCCATTTGCAACTGAAGAGTGCCCAAACAGCAAGGCACGCTATTGCTAACAAGAGGATTTGCGAACACAATCCTCTACTCGCACCACCAATGACATTTGATTATTCAACCTGACATTCGATTATTCACTCAATCTCTTATGTCCGCCCACCTACATTTCAATCGGATATAACCGGCAAAGACTAAGTCATTCTTAAAATTCATTTTTGTTTAAGCCAGACAGGTCACAGAGTAAAAGTGTCACTGAATGGGATAGTGCCACCCCTCTCTCCAAACCAAAAATGGACATAAAAGGAATTCCCTTAAAATTGGGTATTCTGCACTAATTGACCCTTGGCTCTAATTACCGTCCTAATTATAATAATTTATGAAACCAAATACCATATTCCTGTCCCTCAATACCCAAAACAATGTAAATCAGCCAGAGAACACTGATCAAAAGTGCATTTAGGTGTGAAAAGCAGGTACAAACACATCCCGTGGAGAAAAAGAGAAAGTTCAATGGTTACGGAGATATTCGCAAAAGAAGTGAATAATTCTTTAACAATTTCCATTATTTTAGATATTTTGATATGCTGTGCGTGATTTATTATAAGAGAAATTGCAAAATTATTTACACCATTGTATAAAAAAGGTAAAATAAACCATTTCTTGTGAAAAAATTAAGTTTGCATTTAATGACCTTTGACCTTAATTACTGACCTAATTAGACAATTTTGAGAAACACAAACAAGATATTCAGATTCAGCACAAAATTACCGTTCAGAATCACCTATTTGTTTGCTTTTCCTCAAATGCCTCATGCAGTCATATTTTCTCAAAATCAAACCAGTCTATTATAGTACATCCACCCATTCATGATAATTCAAGCAATTACAAATGGTGTAGCGACCTTTAATATGCTTAGGAGGTCCTTCTAGTTCCAAATAATGTTTACTTAACGTTACTACCCGTTCATCTTCACTAGTATAAAAACAACAACATATATTTGTGTAGGAGACTGTATGTACTCTGCGCAACTGTCGAAGCTGTACCGCAAATGTCAACACGGGATGATGTTATTATTGATTTCCCATTCAATGGCAGAATCCGTAGTAAACATTACCACAGATTCGTTGTTTGCACGGACATATTGAATTTATTTACAAAAACCTCAAAACAAACAAACCTGGAAGGTATCGTAGGTTTACATCGTTTGCTTCTGTTCCACCACAATTAGCTGTTTGTCTTTATTGAAATAGGTTTATTACACATACAGCAGTGTTTCATAGCGTCCATAATTTAAATATTTTCCTTCTTATTCCTCAATGTTTATACCAATCAAATACATTTATGAATCTCGCATTTATTGTTTGGGCCACTCAGTTTAGGATATCTTTTCTAAAGACCAAATGACGTCACGCTTCGCCATGTGCGTTTTTCTATGAGAGTCACGTGGAAACAATTTAAGGTATACAACAATCTTTTCTTCTGGCGAACTCTCAATACATCATGGTCAACAGAGGGCGCTTCTGTTCACGCTTTTCAACCTGCCCACGGCACTTTTGTTTACACAAAACAAACTGGGCGTTTAAATGATACACGTACAGATACGGGTTTTGGATATTGTAACTCTTTCGGTAAATATGAGCCTAATTAGGTCAGATCTTACATTGACAAAACCTAAAAAGATGGGCATTGATAAAACAGTGTAGCCTTACAATCGCTCATCATTCTTAAGGATGACTCGACAAAAAGGTCTTATTTGCCGGGATTATCAGTCATGGCTGAGCGCATGCGTCAGTGGTCGCATTTAACTGAAAACAAACAAGAACATGTTTGAATCTGACGATTTCGATTTATAATATTTTCTGCAGCTATAGCCTAACACTTACTGTTACGAACCAAGACGTAATTTTATGGAAATGCGAATTTTGTAAATTTGTAAAAACAACAACCGCTGTTGATTCACCAAATGTATTTCTTTTGGATTAACTCGTTTATATAAAATAATTCGATAATCTGATTGAAGTATTTGTTTCATGTGCTATACTAAGCTCCATCCAGTCGGACGCAGGTGCGGTGAAGTTTTGTAATCAGGAGGAGATATGGACATTTTAAGAAAAAAGGGTCCAATTATTGTCAAATCGGAATTAGGTTTCAGAAATTATAGCCTTCATGAGATTTATACTGCGACAACAACAGCCTTGCCAGCAGCACCTGAGGTCGCCAATACTACGAAATGTGGACAATCAGGTTGCGTAGGTTCTTTTTTTACCTTCGTTACGACAGAAACGAGGACACTAGAAAAAACAATACACGCTTTGCCTGCATACAGTGGGCCAGGGCCATCGAATATTGTGCCTTACTTCAGATAACCGCGCCGTTGTTCATGCATAATTTTTTGTGCCAATCTGTTTTAAAATCCGTTTTTATCTTTGCTCACTAATGCCATCCACTTTGACCGAGGCCAGTTTTACCTACATCTGTTATTATTTTGTTATCAAAGATCACAATTTGTGTAAGCTGAGTTTTTAAAGTCAGTTTTTTTCTCCAATAACAGCTTTTTATACTTTCGTATGTAAAAGTACACACGGTCATATTTTGTGCATTTAGTAATGTGCATTAAACATTGTCACAATGAATCTTGATGTCACATAGATCATAATGTACATAAACATTGCAAATGCTGACCAAATGTTGTCTAACAGATATCCAAGACACAAACAACTATCTCATCTGAAAGTATGACATTATAAGCAACTTACTTCTGCCAGTGGGGCCAGAATGTTCCTCACTTCAATGCGCAAGATTCAAGGCAGCAAACCGGCTGAACACATAACGTTATCTGCACAAACGTAACATGGACGACATCGTTTTCAGTGTATAGTGAGCTATATGGGACCTGTTACTATTATGAGGTGCAACAAATGATCTTAAACAATTAGTTTGCACATTAAGCGCAGGTGGCTCTGTACCATATAGATTTGGATACGGCGAAGACTTAGATAAATGGCATTATTATTATAAAAGGAGGAAAAATAAAACACAGCAACAGAAGGTTAATTGGTTATCTATCATAATGTCATGTCACCGTGATCAATTATATGTTATAACGTGATAATTGATATGTTATAACGTGATAATTTTTTTTTTTAACGTGATAATGTACAGGATTCATTACATACACAATACATACATGTAATACATTTTATTACAGTTTTCTTACACTTTTTAAAGTCAATGCAGGCGTTGTGCCTTTTTGGTGAAAAGCAGTTATTTGTTAAATGTTGCCGTATCTAAAAACAACCACCAAATAGCTGCAGTGCGTCGTGATTTATTTTTGACGTCTGGGCATTGTCAGGTAAGAGAACCAGACTACTCATACTGCGGAATGGATTTATCTTTAAACTGGAGATTTTAACCTCTGGTAGTCGTACAGGTTTTCTCAGTGTGCGAGTTTGGATTTTGTTTCTGTTTTAGGGAGATTTTATCAAACACTTTAAACTATACTTGCTTAAAAAAGACGCAATCTAAAACACTTTTTTTGTTAGAGAAGTGAACAATTGAACAATTCGAATGTGAAGTTTTTGCGTTAAACGTCAAAGTAATTTTCTAAATGTAACATCTAAAAGCTTGGTAATATATATTTGAATCATAAATAAAAAGCAAGAATTACATGTAAAACCAATTATGGCCTTTACAGATTCATACCATGGAGTTAGCACGTCAACGAGCACATGACAATGCTTCTCTAGCTATTACAGTTCAGCGTTTCTAAGACAAGCAGCTTTGACAGTTAACGTTTCAGCTTAAATACATGTAGTACAGTACTACAGACAATCATTGAGTCATTGGTCTTCTGGACTCCATGGAGTAGCAGGCATGTGCAGGTTGGACCGATCATAGAGAAAGGAACCTTTCTCTATGGACCGATCGACCGTAATACTCAGTGAGTGCAGTTCGGTTCTATAATTTTATCCCGTACAGTGAAGGGTGCAGTTTGAATCTATATGAGTTTTGAAATGCTGCCTTTTACTCGATCTCAATGTGATAAAGAAGGCAGTTTTCTACCTCGACAAAGCCAAAGTCGCGTGGGTCTTCAAAGCCGGTGGCGTCGTTCAGTTGACACATGATTAAGTTCTCTTCCTGGCTCAGTGAAGGGTGCAGTTTGAATCTATATGAGTTTTGAAATGCTGCCTTTTACTCGATCTCAATGTGATAAAGAAGGCAGTTTTCTACCTCGACAAAGCCAAAGTCGCGTGGGTCTTCAAAGCCGGTGGCGTCGTTCAGTTGACACATGATTAAGTTCTCTTCCTGGCTCAAGATGTTGAAGGACAGACATTCGGGAACAGCGACGCAGCGTGCTGCACAACCATTCACGGTTTTGACCGCAAACTCCTCGATGACGTGACCTTCGAGACAGGACCGCACCGGACCCGGACCCGGACCCGGACCCGGACCCGGACCAGGACCAATCAACATCACCGGTGAGCTGGGTGGGAGTATACTGACGGATGCGGAGGTGTTTATAGCGTGCTTCAGGTGTAGGCCGATTGACGCAGGCGGCTGGTCGAACACAGATAGCTCTATTAGGTCGATCGCATGGTCTGTCATACCACTTTGGTTCTGTGGTAATTGCAGCACAGGGCATTGTGGGATCATTTGGTGGCAGTGGTTCAAAGCCACGAAACTCCGTCTCGCTGCCTGGTTCTCGACCGTCGCACACCCAAACACCCGACGAATTCAAACTGCATGCTATCCAGACCTTATCGCTAGACACCACCATTGTCCCAAAGAAGCTGTTCTCATTAAATGATTGTGGAGCAGCTATTACCCCTCCCAAATGTTGACACCTGCCGATTGATTCGTTCCAGGTATGGTCATCCTCCTTGCCATCGCCAGTCAGGCGAAAGCAGAAGTCACCAAAGACCTGCCAACCTGAAGGGCAAGCCCGTGTCTCGTCTTGTACGGATGGCGGGAGGCATACCCACGGACCCAAATAAGCGCCTGTCAACACACTGGCACACACAACCACGAAAACATTCACCCAAATCATGGTGTAGCTTAACGGCTAGAATCTTACCAAGAAGGCGACGTTTCGCGACATCAACCCCAAAACACTTCAGAACTGAAGTCTGCGGCGAGGCGGGATTATTATATACCTGAATAGGGAGAATTTGTTATGGGGCGATATCAAAAATTGATACCTAAAAATAGTGGTAATACTAACGCACAAGATGCCGGGAAAAGGTCACACGAAAATAACCCATTAGCGCACTACGATGCTCAATAATTAAAACAAACAGATAACAAAGGACGTAAAATATATATATTTTAATTGGTCTGAGACTTGCTTCGAGGGCGAGATAAATTGACTCGCTTTGTATTATTAATGGTTTGGAAATTAAGTAGACGATCTGGCTATCGCTAAAATCTAAAAGAAGAAGAACACAAAACGTATTACTCACCTGAGCTTATACATAATTTACCTGAGCTTATTGGGGAGGGTTTTTGTTACGAGGCGATATAAACAATTGATACCTTTAGTGGAAATACTAACGCACACGATGCCGGGAAAAGGTCACACGAAAATAACCCATTAGCGCACCGTGATGCTCAATAATAAAAAATAAAAAAAGATAACAGAGAACGTATAATATAATTGGTCCGAGACTTGCTTCGAAGGCGAGATAAATTGACTCGCTTTGTAATATTAATGGTTTGAAAATTAGGTAGGCGATCTGGCTATCGCTAAAACCTAAAAGAAAAAGAAAAACAGCGAACAAAACGTATTACTGACCTGAGCTTATACAGAGTGTACGTCAATAATTAAGCTGGCAGAATAATTTCAAGAAGGAAGGAAGAGGATTTATAAATAATCATTCTCTTTGTTTCTTGTGGTTTTTGACGGTCGTCATATTCCCCTTCTCGTGGTTTAATTGATGCACATAATTAAGGGTCAAGATAATAAAAGCAAGAGTCTTAGACTCGACTAAAAGGGAATTAATTATTTTGGCTTTCCTAAAAATTAAAACCTCGTTTTAATCTATTGCCCTCCCATGAATTGGATATTGCTTCCGTCCAATGAAATTTGAATCGGAAATTAGCCAATTACCTTCGGGCGCCCAAACTTTTATTAATAACACGTGCAACTAGATACGTAACAATAGCTCATAGTCCGAGCTTTTAGCTCTCACGTTTTGACAGGTATTTTGACAGTACTTTTGATGGGTCGTTTATTGGTACAATTATCATTGTACTTCACTCAGGGTTGTATATAAACGAGTCAGTCGCAATTAAACTGGACGCTCTTTGGTCTGATTCTGTAGATCCAGTCAGGGATGTAGTCGAGTCCATCACAAGTCCCTGCAAGTCCATGTAAGTCCCTGCAAGTCCATCACAAGTCCTTCAGTTCCAATTCCAATCACAAGCTATTCAAATCAGCTTTGACAAAAGCATTCCTTTGTCATTGTTCATCCAGTTACTTGTGACTGCCTTTATATGAAAGGACTTGTGACTGGCTTCATGAAGGGACTTGTGAATGGACTTGCAGGGACTCGACTATAACCCTGGATCCAGTACGACTAAATGGTCATCGGGTTACACTATTAATCTCACATAATGCACAAGGTCTAAAACTAGACATGCAGTAGATGAGGTTAAACAAAGGTTTGGGAATCGTATACATTTCAACAGGTGCTCACAAATTCTAAGGGCGATGTTATCTCAACTTAATCGCACGGTATCTGGTGCAATCATTAGCATGAGTCCAACAGTGAATGACTGAGAGATTGGCTTCAATTTCAAATCTATAATCATTATTTAATTGTTTCAGTTGACGATAAGGACAAACAGTTAAGCCTATTCCTTCCGTGACTTTGACGACACAGCTTTAAATTTGAATATTTAATATTCAAACGAGTCGAGTATACAGCACGGCTTCGAACTGGCACATCTTATCTCCAGCCGCGCGCACGCAGCCGGACACGGTCTAACCTCTGAACGCAATGGGGTCCCTTTCGAAGACGATGTACACGGTTTCCCCATATTATACCAGGGTCCTATTCACGAATGGGACCATATGGGATGTTTCTCTCGGGCGTACGTGCAAACTAAAATTAACGCTAATAATTAACCGAGTCACCAGACTATTGACTCTAAGTCTATCGAATCCCAGTATTGAACACAGGTGGCTTAATTCCCTCCAATTGAATTATGAGTAGAGAAAATCTATAAAAACAAACAGGTTTCGAAATCATTCTCAAGTAATTGTTGAGACAGTAACCGATTCGTCAATTATGCAGCTCTACTTCGCTCTTGCCTTCTGCCTTGTCGGCTTTGGTAAGTATAGCTGGCTGAATGTTTCCTCCCAAAAGGTTAAACCGACTTAAAACAATCAACTGTTGTTATAATTGTTCGAAACTTTCTGGAAGTCTGAATAATTGGATGTTCTGATATTCCGGTGCGAATTGCTAATAACCATCACACACAATTACCTCAACGAATATACATCGTTTATTTTAAAGAACCCATGTGAAGTTAACAACTTTTTTCTTTCCATTTTTCCCCCTGCGGATTTCAATGGATGCAGTCAGCGGTAAGTCAAGATGCGATATTTAAAAGTAAAATTTGAAACGAAACTGGATCAACTTCCTAAAATTAATACTTGAAACCAGGTTTCTGTCAATCAATAAACTGTTGTGTTCTTGATAACTTTTCAATGTGTTTGTTAATCCATTCAATATTAAGTATCCCTGTTTGGTTTTGCTGCATGGTTTAAAAAGATGTGCATTTTTCAAACTGTATTAACCCGAGTGACTTGTTGCAGTTAATAAAGAATTTGGTGTTTGTTTTTAAACATCCAGAACCAACCATCAAAATCACGCGACAAACGGTTACAATCAACGCAACGATGTGTTTCGCTAACGCAAACAGCGCAGTCTTAACGCTTTGCAATGGGAAACCACTGGGTTCTAACGTTTACCTTTATGTCGATAACGTTAACGTTTAACAAGTTAAAACTATGACCTTTCATTATTAGCTGCTGACATCGACTGTGACAAGTCTCCGTGCCAAAATGGCGGGACCTGCAAAAAGTTCTTATTTACATCGTACTGTTCCTGCCCAATTGGTATCCATGGCGACCGCTGTGAAATCGGTGAGTATTCGACGTGGGTTCTGCAATGTTGACGATTTCAAACTTGAGATAGAGTCGCCAAAACATTATTTGTTGAAATTTGTTGAATTTGTGGTAAACTATAATAATATGCACTCAAGCAATATTCTGTATAATTTTACAAAAATATGCGAACTAGGCAATTTGTTATATTCGTGTTTGCACCATGTTATTATAATGACACGCTATTCGTAGCCGATACCGGCAGAAATGTTCTTTGAAGTTTTAGGAGAATATGACAACCTGAAATTAAATATTAAATATTACTGAGAGGACTCATGTTTTGAAGATTGCTCGATTGTTTTTTTCTATTGATTGCTTTGGGTCAAAATAAAATGTAGTCAAACATAATATGCAGTTTTTTCAGAAATGAATTTTTATTTTCCTTACAGACTCATGCGTAGACAATGGAAATCCTTGTCAGAATAACGGGACATGCAACAACAACTTTTTCACTCCAGGTTATTCGTGCGACTGCCTGTTTGGAACCAACGGCAAAAATTGTGAAAACGGTAAAAAAAAATAGTTTTTTTCTCATAGAGTTATATTATAGAAACTAGAGAACGCACGTACTATACTGTGCGCGCTAAACGGACGTGCTGCCCTGTTACCCGTCCGCCATGTTGCTAGTGGTCAACGTGTTTTCAATTAATTTGCTTTAAAATGCATTTGAATGAATTATCATTATGTCCAAAGTGCCGTGCAAGAATAGTCCATGTCAAAATGGCGGTACGTGCTACCCAAGCCTATTCACCAATAACTACACATGTGTGTGCACCAACGAACACTACGGAGAGAACTGCGCAACTCGTAAGTATAGGCCTTACGCTATCCCGTTAAATGTATTCATTTTGGTTGGAGCCTTCTTCGACACTTGGTGGCAGCAGATATCACAGGATTCTTTCAATGTTGTCGGCTGCCTTTCACATTACATGATATTTTGTGAGAATGGCATTAAAGTTGCACCTCGCGCACGCCGTGAACACGACCACTGATGACAGTTTAAACCAGAAGTCAACAAACGGTGGCATTAAGATAAGAAGCAATTATTAAAAAATACCACAATAACAAATTGGGTAAATCGTAGTACAATTATGTCCCTATGTTGTGCGAGTGGTCAACGGGAAAAATATTGATATCCTTAATGATTCAATGACCCACAGCTGTCCGAATCAAAGCTCTAATTTCTTGGTGTTTTCGATTCTTTCCAATTTGGTTTGTTGAATTTCTCGTTTTCTCTCTCTTTTATTTCTTCAGGTAATGATTACTGCGATTCCAGTCCTTGCCAGAACAGTGGAACGTGCTATGTCTACGGAGATAAACAAATGTGCGTCTGTCCTCAAGGAGTCAACGGTGATACCTGTCAACACGGTAAATCAAGATTACGCTGCAATGCGTTTGTGTAAAAGCATTACATTAACTGTGTGGACCACTGAACAAAAGATGTTCATGGCATGTGGGTTGGAACCGTGGCAGAGTAAATATGGTGATTGTATTCATAGGCAAGACACTTTACTACAAACGTCTCTCGCGCCTCTTAAAGGTGTAGCTGTAGGGCTTATATCGAACTAGTAATACGTACAAGAAACTGGTCTAGTGCTCTAGTCATGGTCTGGTAAACAGAGGCAATTTTAAAGCACTTTGACACTACGGTACAGCACCAAGTTATTGTTATTCTATCAAATTGAAACTAGATACACTCAAATCGTTGCAGATCCTTGCGGTCCCGAGCCTTGCCAGTTCAACGGTATATGTGTCCCGGGCAAAGACGGGGCACACTCTTGCTTCTGTGCCCCAGGCTTTCACGGTGACAACTGTGAAATTGGTAAATATATCAACGAATAATCTTTTCTGAAATACTTCAAACTTGAATTCGACCACTGAACAGGGTCATGTTTATAACAACTCGCTGTAAAACAGAAACTTTCCATGTTTTTTTTTATCAGCTCTTTTTTTTTCTTCATAAATTGACATGAATGATATTTTGTAATTTTGAAAGGAGAGTATTTGAGACAGTCAATACTGGACCATGAACATCTTTGTACCAATCGGGTCTTTTTTTTCCTTCATTTTTAAAAAAGATCCCTGTGGTTCTTCACCATGTCAGAATGGCGGGACTTGTTCCCGTAAGATCTTCAACAATGGCTTCTCATGCGATTGCGCCCGAGAGTACTACGGCACAATGTGCGAAACCCGTAAATATAACGTGTTCTCTTTTCTCGTTCTGCAATATTTGTAAGGGCTTTAGTTAGTCAGATCTGTTGCCAGATTCCAACCTTAAAATGTATTCCTGACTTGTCTTAGAATACAGGAGAAGTCCGGGAGGCATATGTCCTCATCCCCCTCTGACATCACGTGACTTTGACACGCCTTATAGACGAACATTATTTTCATGAAGGCTAGATACGCCCATGCGCAATATGACACACGCGTCGACCAACTTGAAGACTGTGCATCATTTCTCTAAAATGATTATAGATTAGCTGTTTTGTAAAAAGAAGTCTTGACAACTTTGGGTTTTTTTTCAGGTAACGACAAGTGTGACACCAACCCTTGTCAGAACGGCGGGACTTGCGAGGTGTTTGGGGCGACTAATTTCTGCGTCTGCCCAGATAATATCAACGGTAAAAACTGCGAATACGGTGAGTAATAAAAAAGAAATGGATGAAGACCTATCATCCAAAACTCGGAAAGTTTCAGAATTTTTTTCGTGAGACAAAACGTGATTGGCAAACATTTGTGAAAATATCAGGTGGGTATTTCTATCAGACTTTCCCTTTGACGTTATTAGGTAATCTTTAATACATTTTCTCCCCTATTAAGAAGAACTTACCTTATTGTGTAGGCAGTCAATATTTTGATTTACTTTGGCAAAGGGTGTAGTTATTAAGTTACCACGAGCACATGTATTCTTAGAAAACAGTGAAAGATTAAGACGAAATACTTTGACTAACTTTTTTAACCGTCGGTACACATTGTATTGGGTGTTGATGAAAATGTTCGTTGTTGCTTTAAAGTTTTCTAAATTACGGAAGTACGTATGGTGGATATACTACAAAATGGCCATCCGTGTTTATTTCCCTGGTTATCCGTACATGTAGATCCGTGTTCCAAGGTTCCATGTGGAACTGGTACGTGTACCGCCGTTTACCAGCATGAATACCTATGCCGCTGTCTCGATGGACACATCGGAAAGTGCTGCGGCGGGTAAGTAGTATAAATCACGGGTCATTGCGTATAGTCTAAAGGTAAATAACAAACCAATGTTAAACAAGCATTAATTGAATGGTGTTTTTTCTGGTTTCAGACATGATGCACCACCCACACCTAAGCCCCAGCCGCCGACAAAGCAACCGCTACCACCGTCACAATAAATGGAGAAGTGGTTCTAGGTGTACAACAAGGCCCCGGTTATCAATCGGCCGGACAAAATGTTACAATCTATTTAGACGCGTAGAAACACTATAGTTGCTTTCCTCAATAACAGCATTTGAAGTTGTCTTAAATTAGAACAAATTGTCTTCTCCCCCCTTAAAATTGTCGGGGATGGTTCTGTGAACTCCTGTCTTAAATTGTCAGTATCATCTTCATGTGGTTTGACTAGTATGATCTCAGCTAAAACTCGATTTTCAATTCACGATTTTCTGTTTTAAATTGTTATTTATGACAAAACAATGAAATCTAAATACCAGTATTTCTGTCTCTATGGTTTCTTCTCAGAAAGGAAAACTTAAAAACTAAAAAATTATGCCAACAGTTCACGGGCAGTTTAGCATGCATGATGCAAGAGTAAATTTTCTACCAAATTGTTGTGTCTATCAAAGAAATAAAAGAGTATAGAAATACCGAAGTTTCTTATATTTCATTTGATTCGTTATGGTGATTCGGGTATTAAGTATAGTGCAAAAAGAAAGAGAAAGTCGATACAAACACATACAAAATACCGGCGTCAAATACAAATCGGACTCCAATGAAAATTGAACTCACTTTTCTGTTACTGGACAAACCCTCTCACGTGACCGTCACTTCACTAAGGCATGCGCAATACTACCAATAAGTCTACATTTCGTGGGGTCTGCAATTCAACTACACCATAAACAAGTCTACCACAGTTGTAAATAACAACTATAATACGCATGCGTAAAGTATATCACGTGATAAGTCACGTGACTTTAGACAATCAAGCTTCTGACTATACAAACGTTATCTGACGCGCCAGCGTGGCCTACTGGTTTAAAAGGGATTCGTGTTTGACAAGATATTATGAAGAAGTGAGAATAGGACACAAACATCAAGACACTTGTTTATTTTAGTCAAAGTTCGCAGTGATCGATATTACTTCCTTTATTTGACATCATCTCCATTCAAGAAGAGCAGATGGTAGGCCCTATTGTTTTTCTGCCCATTTATTTCGGTCGTCGATTAATTAATCACGGCTTCTGTTCCACCATGTTGGGTGGTTTGACAAAAACAGGTCATGAAGACGACAGAAAGTAAATGGGCAGAATACAATAAAGTGCTCTTCTAAATTACAGTTTTCGTTTAAATGTTTTAATTTTGGAACGACAAAATGTCAATGTTAATTGACAAGGATTATCACCAACGTCATTCAAAACTTTGGGCGTTTTCCTGACAAGTTTGCACAAAGCTTATACCCAATTTTGATCCGAACGTTTACCGTATACGTGTAGTTTCTAACTTGTTTTTATTCTGAAGGGTTTGATGTATATAATAAATCGCAAAACAGAAACATATATTTTGATTTAGAATTTCACTCACGATTCAAAAGGCAGTAGGCCCAACGTTATTAGGATGAGAAAATAAAATCATAAACAAATCTAGGAAAAAACACCACATTTTTTAAAACGATAAACCGAAAAACACGTAAACAGGACATTTGGACAACAACAACAACAACAATAACAACAGGTACCAATACACAAACAACAACACTGAATAATACTGTTTCTTCTCAGTTCAAGATAGTCAGGCTCTTTTCAAGATGGCGTCTCCAGACCTTCGGCCATTTTGCCATCCAGCTATCGAGTCCAGAGGATTTATCCGATTGCCTTCATTGACAGGTGTAGAAACGCCCTCTTGAAATATAACCCACGTAGTCACCATGGCAATAAATTCAACACCCCAACAAAATTATCGAAGAAGTTAAGTTACCACTCTCTCTTTCCTCATAATGGCTTCTGCTGGCAATGAAAATAAATCTGATAAATACGGTCAAAAAGTGACTAATTTTACTAACCAAATCAATTATTAACTGCGCGCATTCCAATATTGTCTTTGCTTTTTTCATTTTTCTGAATTAAACAAGATTTCAGTACAAAAGGCGTGGGGCGTTCTTTCTTGAGAAAGAACATTGCCTGACTACCTCAACTCTCCACGAACTCTCGGTGCTTATTCTTCCTTGGCTGCGCCACAGACCTCGACCATGGCCGGGTCCGCGGCTCAGCTCTGTCAGACGCTGTCCCCGTCGCCGCCGGTACGGGGACTAGCGTCTCACCTCTGTCACGGACCGCTGGTGCTGGGAGTACGGTCCATGGATCAGCCCTCGCAGCGGGCCGCCTCCGTGGTCTCGGCGGGGCTGGCGCGGCTGAACTCCGGTCAGCATCAGCTGCCGCAGACCCGCTGCTCGGCCGGCCCCAGGTTCTCCGTTGTGTTCTCGGCCAGACGCGGCCGCGATCAGCATCAGCATCATGTGTCCCTGATGCCCAGGGCGCGGAGGTGGCGGCACGTTGCCACGTCGTGGTGCTGTCATTGCTTCCGATCGTAGTGTTTGCTGTGGTGCCTAGTATCAAACATTTTATCCTAAATTAAAATTCTTCAAATTATTTTTAAAACAAAACATATAAACAAAAAATTACTTTTGACAGTTAAACGCATAATCACCCCCAAAAGACCAAAAGTGACCATATCATACCAAATCCCCCAAATCACATTATTACCTGTGCATTTTCCTCAGCTCGACATCCGTCACGTTGCTATGGTTACCAATCGTGATTGGAGATGACGTCACTGTTATGTTGCCAGCCATCTCAACTTCGCGTGACGAATTCGTTGTCATGTTTGTATCAAAATCGTCACTCTGGTATGGGGTAAAAAAACACCAAAAAACAACATTCATTACATTAAATATAGAACAATAATATTTTGACATTCCTGACTAGATTTTGGTTTTGTTTTAACTTTTTGTCCCGATTTCTGGCCTGACAAACACGGTCAAACGGTAGAAGGCGCCACGAACCAGATAAATCGAATCTAAACCCGATAAATGTTGCCACTTTGTGCCAAGAAAAACACTAAAATGTGTATTGAACTACATAATATACATGTACCTCATCATTCAGCAAAGTTTCATTTCTTTCTATCGTCTTGTTAACCTCTATCGTCGAGGGCGCTGTTGTGGTCACTTGGCTCTCCCCAATGCTGCAGTTACAGGGGTCATCGCCATGGTACGTGACCCGGATGGCAGCCTCCACGTAGGGATAGGTAAGAAAGCTGTATGGCAACCGCAGTTGATACGTCAGGAAACCACACCTGTAACAATCAGATATAAAGTATAGTACCTGAGTGAACTTAGCCGCGTATTCGGCCTGATATTCCAGCCGCGTATTCCAGCCGCGTATTCAGCCGCGTATTCAAGTATACGGAGGCTAATAAAGGACACGTTGTTTTTAATATATCTATTGTGGGTTTTAGCGAAAATTGTACTTATAATGCAAGTTTCTACAATTACCGGTGGGGGTCAATAACGGAGGACTAGATGCTGGCTACAAATTATTTTGGTTTCAGACAATGAATCACGTGATACTCGTACTGGAAATATATATTGCGCATGAGTTCAACAAAATAATAGCATTTTGCGTTTTTTCAATCTAAGCCCTACTTTGAGACAAAGTGTACCGAGCACTACAGGAGATGCAGTGAATTTGTCGACGGCATCTGAAAGACAGATGCCATGCCTACATTCTATTTTGGTTTCAGATCCGTGAAGTTGTTAGATCACGTGACCAAGAGCCATTGAAAAATGAATTTTTTAGGGAAAATGTGTAGATTTGACGATTAATTATTGCCGATTTAAATTTAAAGTGTACCTAAAATGCGAGTTGATAGAATTCTCGTTGGATATCAATAATGGAGGGCTGTATGCTGGCTACAAATTATTTTGGTTTCAGATCTAGAACAACAATAAATCACGTGATACTCGTGGAAATTGCCGTTCAACAAAATAATAGCATTTGTGGTTTTTCAATCTAAGCCCTACTTTAAGACAAAGTGTACCGAGCACTACAGGAGATGCAGTGAATTTGTTGACGGCATCTGAAAGAGAGATGCCATGCCTACATTCTATTTTGGTTTCAGATCCGTGAAGTTGTTAGATCACGTGACCAAGAGCCATTGAAAACTGAATTGTTTTGGAAAAAAGTGTCGATTTGACAATTAATAATGCGGATTTAAATTTAAAGTGTACCTAAAATGCAAGTTGATAGAATTCTCGTTGGATATCAATAATGGAGGACTGTATGCTGGCTACAAATTATTTTGGTTTCAGATCTAGAACAACAATAAATCACGTGATACTCGTGGAAATTGACGTTCAACAAAATAATAGCATTTTGCGGTTGTTTTTTTCAATCTAAGCCCTACTTTGAGACAAAGTGTACCGAGCACTACAGGAGATGCAGTGAATTTGTTGACGGCATCTGAAAGAGAGATGCCATGCCTACATTCTATTTTGGTTTCAGATCCGTGAAGTTGTTAGATCACGTGACCAAGAGCCATTGAAAACTGAATTGTTTTGGAAAAAAGTGTCGATTTGACAATTAATAATGCGGATTTAAATTTAAAGTGTACCTAAAATGCAAGTTGATAGAATTCTCGTTGGATATCAATAATGGAGGACTGTATGCTGGCTACAAATTATTTTGGTTTCAGATCTAGAACAACAATAAATCACGTGATACTCGTGGAAATTGACGTTCAACAAAATAATAGCATTTTGCGGTTGTTTTTTTCAATCTAAGCCCTACTTTGAGACAAAGTGTACCGAGCACTACAGGAGATGCAGTGAATTTGTCGACAAGATCTGAAAGAGAGATGCCATGCCTACATTCTATTTTGGTTTCAGATCCGTGAAGTAGTTGGAACACGTGACCAAGGGCCATTGAAAAATGATTTTTTAAAGGAAAAAGTGTCGATTTGACTATTAATTAATGCGGATTTAAATTTAAAGTGTACCTAAAATGCAAGTTGATAGAATTCTCGTTGGATATCAATAATGGAGGACTGTATGCTGGCTACAAATTATTTTGGTTTCAGATCTAGAACAACAATAAATCACATGATACCCGTGGAAATTGCCGTTCAACAAAATAATAGCATTTGTGTTTTTCAATCTAAGCCCTACTTTGAGACAAAGTGTACCGAGCACTACAGGAGATGCAGTGAATTTGTCGACGGCATCTGAATGAGAGATGCCATGCCTACATTCTATTTTGGTTTCAGATCCGTGAAGTTGTTAGATCACGTGACCAAGAGCCATTGAAAAATGATTTTTTTTAGCAAAAATGTGTAGATTTGACTATTAATTATTATTGCCGATTTAAATTTAAAGTGTACCTAAAATGCGAGTTGATAGAATTCTCGTTGGATATCAATAATGGAGGGCTGTATGCTGGCTACATTATTATTTTGGTTTCAGATCTAGAACAACAATAAATCACGTGATACTCGTGGAAATTGCCGTTCAACAAAATAATAGCATTTGTGGTTTTTCAATCTTAGCTCTACTTTGAGACAAAGTGTACCGAGCACTACAGGAGATGCCGTGAATTTGTCGACGGCATCTGAAAGAGAGATGCCATGCCTACATTCTATTTTGGTTTCAGATCCGTGAAGTTGTTAGATCATGTGACCAAGAGCCATTGAAAAATGAATTGTTTTGGAAAAAAGTGTCGATTTGACAATTAATAATGCGGATTTAAATTTAAAGTGTACCTAAAATGCAAGTTGATAGAATTCTCGTTGGATATCAATAATGGAGGACTGTATGCTGGCTACAAATTATTTTGGTTTCAGATCTAGAACAACAATAAATCACGTGATACTCGTGGAAATTGACGTTCAACAAAATAATAGCATTTTGCGGTTGTTTTTTTCAATCTAAGCCCTACTTTGAGACAAAGTGTACCGAGCACTACAGGAGATGCAGTGAATTTGTCGACAAGATCTGAAAGAGAGATGCCATGCCTACATTCTATTTTGGTTTCAGATCCGTGAAGTAGTTGGAACACGTGACCAAGGGCCATTGAAAAATGATTTTTTAAAGGAAAAAGTGTCGATTTGACAATTAATAATGCGGATTTAAATTTAAAGTGTACCTAAAATGCAAGTTGATAGAATTCTCGTTGGATATCAATAATGGAGGACTGTATGCTGGCTACAAATTATTTTGGTTTCAGATCTAGAACAACAATAAATCACGTGATACCCGTGGAAATTGCCGTTCAACAAAATATTAGCATTTGTGTTTTTCAATCTAAGCCCTACTTTGAGACAAAGTGTACCGAGCACTACAGGAGATGCAGTGAATTTGTCGACAAGATCTGAAAGAGAGATGCCATGCCTACATTCTATTTTGGTTTCAGATCCGTGAAGTAGTTGGAACACGTGACCAAGGGCCATTGAAAAATGAATTTTTTAGCAAAAATGTGTAGATTTGACTATTAATTATTATTGCCGATTTAAATTTAAAGTGTACCTAAAATGCAAGTTGATAGAATTCTCGTTGGATATCAATAATGGAGGACTGTATGCTGGCTACATTATTATTTTGGTTTCAGATCTAGAACAACAATAAATCACGTGATACTCGTGGAAATTGCCGTTCAACAAAATAATAGCATTGTGGTTTTTCAATCTTAGCTCTACTTTGAGACAAAGTGTACCGAGCACTACAGGAGATGCCGTGAATTTGTCGACGGCATCTGAAAGAGAGATGCCATGCCTACATTCTATTTTGGTTTCAGATCCGTGAAGTTGTTATATCACGTGACCACGAGCCATTGAAAAATGATTTTTTAAGGAAAAAAGTGTCGATTTAACTATTAATAATGCGGATTTAAATTTAAAGTGTACCTAAAATGCAAGTTGATAGAATTCTCGTTGGATATCAATAATGGAGGACTGTATGCTGGCTACAAATTATTTTGGTTTCAGATCTAGAACAACAATAAATCACGTGATACTCGTGGAAATTGCCGTTCAACAAAATAATAGCATTTGTGGTTTTTCAATCTTAGCTCTACTTTGAGACAAAGTGTACCGAGCACTACAGGAGATGCCGTGAATTTGTCGACGGCAAAGAGAGATGCCATGCCTACATTTTATTTTGGTTTTAGATCCGTGAAGTAGTTGGAACACGTGACCAAGGGCCATTGAAAACGTAGTTTTACCGCAATAACTGGTTGTGGAATAATTTGGGTTATGAAATTACCTTTTATTTAAACCCTTTACAGTAAAATATACAAAAGTAAAGATAAAGAAGGAATGAGGTTTTTTGAAAACATTTTTCTCTTTTTTACTGTCATAATATTTTTTTCCATTTAAACCAAAAGGAAAATCAAATTGTTGTTTTCCAATTTTACTAAACTTATAGCGAAAAGTGTACCTGAAATACGAGTACATTGTGTTTGCTGGTGGTCAGCAATAATCTACGGAGCCCCTAAAGGGACATAATTATGACGAATAAAAATCACTGTGACGAAATACTTTCGAGCGCACGAAATGAATTCGATAGCACGAAATGATTTCGAGTGCACGAAATGATTTCGAGCGCACGAATAATAATAATTAAGGCACATGTAAAATATTCATAAACATAAATGTTCAATAATATTGTCATAATAAGCACTGGGCCTATCCGTCTTTGTGCTAAACACTAACAAACATAATGTTTACTACGTGCAGTAACAGACTCTGCTTGTTGAGATTATCTTTGGATGTCATTAATTGAGGGCTATAATTAGGCTGGCTACACATTATTTTGGTTTCAGTCGGCCATACACTATTAATGTACATTTATGAAACTTTATTGGCCTAGACAGTTATCAAATTTTTTACAAATAATCCTTACATTAATAATCATTACATTTTTCCTTTGTGCGTAAAATTCCCTGTGTGAAATTTATGTTTGCTCGTATAGGCCTGCACTTATTAACCCCCCCCCCCCCCCCCCAACAAAAAATAAAAAAAGAAAAAGAAAAATATAAAAAAAATGGAGTAGCATGTAGAACAAATGTATCAAATAATTGTAACAATCCAGCTTTTTACAAATATATTTAGTAGCAGTGCTCTCTTTGAAAACAATTACCTGTAAAAAGGTACAATAACACTGTCGGTTACAGTGGCACATACACAAATAACAGTTCATAATACCAAAGACAGTTTAATACCATTCACATTGCTCGCGCGACAGCACGTCACGTGGCCGATCTAGTTAAACGGATGTTAAAGCACTAGTGTAGTGTTCCACTCACGCGAACGTTGTCAACTTGAAAGTTTGCCTACTAAAGACAGTGATTATTGTTTTGCATGCCGTTTATAGCCATGTGTACAATGTAAACGTTTGAAATCGACATAAACCCTCCCTATGTAGATAGTGCCGGAGTTGAAGGTGGATCAGATTACATGTGAAATCCCACCCAATATTCTTGTTTGTATACACTCAATTAGATCTAAAGAGGGGAAAATAGGACCTTACATTGCGGTTGTGTGGTAAGAACTTATCACCAATGATATACAAAATGTAAGCGATAGTGGGGCGATTTGTGCAGTATAAAAGCCGGTTCAACAGTAGCCTTTAAACAAGGCCACATGTCTGATAGACGCCGAGCGACTAAAAAGAGACTAATCGCGAAAACCTGAGTGAACGCCAGTGCGAATTGCCCAGACAAGTGGCCTTTATCAATCTGGTTTGGATTTCTTATGTTAACCTTTGTTTCCGACTGGAATCGCTACCGAAATGGTAGCGTCCAATCAGCGAACGTATCTCCGCGTGACGTCAGCTTTTATTTGAGTTGGACTAGTTCATTTTACAAACAGGGAATGTCCAATCATGTCACTTACAATATTTAGCTCAAATCATCAGTTGCTTCCTAATTTATTGCAATTTTGCATGTAAAATAGATTTAAATGTGATATCTTGTATTTATCATTCATATATTCAACTCAGAAGCAAAATTTATATACGTTTTTTTACCTTTTCCTACATGCTTTGATATTGAACGAATCACGAACGAAGCCAACTGGGAGATCGCCGTTCTGATTGGGCGTATTGGCATGCTAATATGTATCTATGAATAATTCATACCGAGTAGTGAAACCTACATTGCAAAAGGCCTCGTGACATTCGTCACTCGGTCGCGCGTTCACCCCGGGTATCTAGACTCATCTCAGCCGCTTAGCCAGAGTCACGAGGCCTTGTCAAAAGGCTAGTTCAACAGTGCAGCAATCTGTGTGCGTTTGCAAACTTGTGTATGGCCGGCCATCGACACAGGTAAATACATGTATAATTATTATTACATACAGAACAAATAATGTGGTCATAATCCATGATTATGATTATGTCAGTAATGTATTTGATTAGTAGGTGTTTATAATGTCACCCCGTGCGTCTATTTTGTTCTGTTTTGTGTGTATAGTGTATGTTATTTTCTAAAGGCTGCTCCACACCTTTCCTTTTATTGAACCAAGGAGGAAGGAAATTGGACAACCTCCATACTCATTTGTTACTGCAATTATCATGATCATTCGTCATTCACTAGACCAAACACAGTTGATATAAAGTCTAGATCCATTACAAAACGCGTTTGGAACGAAATTATGTTCATCGGAAAGAGCATTTTAAAACACAAAATTAGGATGTAAACATCTACAAAACCATCCTTCAAAAACTGGGCGTTTTTTGTTTATTATTGTGTAGAGCAAGTTTCTAGGGTCACTTTTGCAAAGGCTGCGAATTGACTGGCATAAGACTTATCTGTACTTTAAGTCTAAATGTTTGTTACTGAAGTTACGGGGTGTTTACGACGGGTGTATTACAATAATTAATAAACACCTTTTTTAACTGAGGATCCACAATATCAGACCGTTTGAGCACCTGCATCATAAGGTACATTCGAAGGTCGCTGGCGGAACTTGAGTTGCAAAGGTTTTTTTTCTGGAGGCATACTTCTTCCGCAAATAAGCAACAAAATACACCGCAGCTTGACAAATCGTTTTGTTGGGCACATCGAATCTCTTTGACAGCAAAGTTTGCTCTATGTGGAATTTTTCCCCAGTATTTCTGAGCTCTTCCGTTTCTGAAAAAAGCTTGGAACGCGCGACCGTGGCGTATGATTTTATGCTTGGTATCTCTAAATTCGCTCATAGAATCATAACACGACACCCCAGTGTCGTCAAGTACATACAGGGAAAAATGTCTATTTTCTAAAAGTGGCAGTAGGATGATATCACTGAACGCATTATTTCGAAAGCCTTTTTTTGCAAATGCCTTGAAAGTCTGCACAGAAGGCCCATTGATAATGTCTTGGGTTTCATTACATGTTATACAACTAAATGACCGACTACAATTTTCCTCATTCGCTAGGTAAACTAGCTGACTCAAGTAATAGTCAATGAAGAAAAGGTAGGCATGGCATCTCTCATTCAGATGCCGTCGACAAATTCACTGCATCTCCTGTAGTGCTCGGTACACTTTGTCTCAAAGTAGGGCTTAGATTGAAAAACACCAAAATGCTATTATTTTGTTGAACGGCAATTTCCACGGGTTTCACGTGATTTATTGTTGTTCTAGATCTGAAACCAAAATAATTTGTAGCCAGCATACAGTCCTCCATTATTGATATCCAACGAGAATTCTATCAACTTGCATTTTAGGTACACTTTAAATTTAAATCCGCATTAATTAATAGTCAAATCGACACTTTTTCCTTTAAAAAATCATTTTTCAATGGCCCTTGGTCACGTGTTCCAACTACTTCACGGATCTGAAACCAAAATAGAATGTAGGCATGGCATCTCTCTTTCAGATGCCGTCGACAAATTCACTGCATCTCCTGTAGTGCTCGGTACACTTTGTCTCAAAGTAGGGCTTAGATTGAAAAACCACAAATGCTATTATTTTGTTGAACGGCAATTTCCACGAGTATCACGTGATTTATTGTTGTTCTAGATCTGAAACCAAAATAATTTGTAGCCAGCATACAGTCCTCCATTATTGATATCCAACGAGAATTCTATCAACTTGCATTTTAGGTACACTTTAAATTTAAATCCGCATTATTAATATTCAAATCGACACTTTTTTCCTTAAAAAATCATTTTTCAATGGCTCTTGGTCACATGATCTAACAACTTCACGGATCTGAAACCAAAATAGAATGTAGGCATGGCATCTCTCTTTCAGATGCCGTCGACAAATTCACTGCATCTCCTGTAGTGCTCGGTACACTTTGTCTCAAAGTAGGGCTTAGATTGAAAAACACCAAAATGCTATTATTTTGTTGAACGGCAATTTCCACGGGTATCACGTGATTTATTGTTGTTCTAGATCTGAAACCAAAATAATTTGTAGCCAGCATACAGTCCTCCATTATTGATATCCAACGAGAATTCTATCAACTTGCATTTTAGGTACACTTTAAATTTAAATCCGCATTATTAATATTCAAATCGACACTTTTTTCCTTAAAAAATCATTTTTCAATGGCTCTTGGTCACATGATCTAACAACTTCACGGATCTGAAACCAAAATAGAATGTAGGCATGGCATCTCTCTTTCAGATGCCGTCGACAAATTCACTGCATCTCCTGTAGTGCTCGGTACACTTTGTCTCAAAGTAGGGCTTAGATTGAAAAACACCAAAATGCTATTATTTTGTTGAACGGCAATTTCCACGGGTATCACGTGATTTATTGTTGTTCTAGATCTGAAACCAAAATAATTTGTAGCCAGCATACAGTCCTCCATTATTGATATCCAACGAGAATTCTATCAACTTGCATTTTAGGTACACTTTAAATTTAAATCCGCATTAATTAATAGTCAAATCGACACTTTTTCCTTTAAAAAATCATTTTTCAATGGCCCTTGGTCACGTGTTCCAACTACTTCACGGATCTGAAACCAAAATAGAATGTAGGCATGGCATCTCTCTTTCAGATGCCGTCGACAAATTCACTGCATCTCCTGTAGTGCTCGGTACACTTTGTCTCAAAGTAGGGCTTAGATTGAAAAACCACAAATGCTATTATTTTGTTGAACGGCAATTTCCACGAGTATCACGTGATTTATTGTTGTTCTAGATCTGAAACCAAAATAATTTGTAGCCAGCATACAGTCCTCCATTATTGATATCCAACGAGAATTCTATCAACTTGCATTTTAGGTACACTTTAAATTTAAATCCGCATTATTAATATTCAAATCGACACTTTTTTCCTTAAAAAATCATTTTTCAATGGCTCTTGGTCACATGATCTAACAACTTCACGGATCTGAAACCAAAATAGAATGTAGGCATGGCATCTCTCTTTCAGATGCCGTCGACAAATTCACTGCATCTCCTGTAGTGCTCGGTACACTTTGTCTCAAAGTAGGGCTTAGATTGAAAAACACCAAAATGCTATTATTTTGTTGAACGGCAATTTCCACGGGTATCACGTGATTTATTGTTGTTCTAGATCTGAAACCAAAATAATTTGTAGCCAGCATACAGTCCTCCATTATTGATATCCAACGAGAATTCTATCAACTTGCATTTTAGGTACACTTTAAATTTAAATCCGCATTATTAATATTCAAATCGACACTTTTTTCCTTAAAAAATCATTTTTCAATGGCTCTTGGTCACATGATCTAACAACTTCACGGATCTGAAACCAAAATAGAATGTAGGCATGGCATCTCTCTTTCAGATGCCGTCGACAAATTCACTGCATCTCCTGTAGTGCTCGGTACACTTTGTCTCAAAGTAGGGCTTAGATTGAAAAACACCAAAATGCTATTATTTTGTTGAACGGCAATTTCCACGGGTATCACGTGATTTATTGTTGTTCTAGATCTGAAACCAAAATAATTTGTAGCCAGCATACAGTCCTCCATTATTGATATCCAACGAGAATTCTATCAACTTGCATTTTAGGTACACTTTAAATTTAAATCCGCATTAATTAATAGTCAAATCGACACTTTTTCCTTTAAAAAATCATTTTTCAATGGCCCTTGGTCACGTGTTTCAACTACTTCACGGATCTGAAACCAAAATAGAATGTAGGCATGGCATCTCTCTTTCAGATGCCGTCGACAAATTCACTGCATCTCCTGTAGTGCTCGGTACACTTTGTCTCAAAGTAGGGCTTAGATTGAAAAACCACAAATGCTATTATTTTGTTGAACGGCAATTTCCACGAGTATCACGTGATTTATTGTTGTTCTAGATCTGAAACCAAAATAATTTGTAGCCAGCATACAGTCCTCCATTATTGATATCCAACGAGAATTCTATCAACTTGCATTTTAGGTACACTTTAAATTTAAATCCGCATTAATTAATAGTCAAATCGACACTTTTTCCTTTAAAAAATCATTTTTCAATGGCCCTTGGTCACGTGTTCCAACTACTTCACGGATCTGAAACCAAAATAGAATGTAGGCATGGCATCTCTCTTTCAGATGCCGTCGACAAATTCACTGCATCTCCTGTAGTGCTCGGTACACTTTGTCTCAAAGTAGGGCTTAGATTGAAAAACCACAAATGCTATTATTTTGTTGAACGGCAATTTCCACGAGTATCACGTGATTTATTGTTGTTCTAGATCTGAAACCAAAATAATTTGTAGCCAGCATACAGTCCTCCATTATTGATATCCAACGAGAATTCTATCAACTTGCATTTTAGGTACACTTTAAATTTAAATCCGCATTATTAATATTCAAATCGACACTTTTTTCCTTAAAAAATCATTTTTCAATGGCTCTTGGTCACATGATCTAACAACTTCACGGATCTGAAACCAAAATAGAATGTAGGCATGGCATCTCTCTTTCAGATGCCGTCGACAAATTCACTGCATCTCCTGTAGTGCTCGGTACACTTTGTCTCAAAGTAGGGCTTAGATTGAAAAAACGCAAAATGCTATTATTTTGTTGAACTCATGCGCAATATATATTTCCAGTACGAGTATCACGTGATTCATTGTCGTGATTCATTGCCAGCATCTAGTCCTCCGTTATTGACCCCCACCGGTAATTGTAGAAACTTGCATTATAAGTACAATTTTCGCTAAAACTCACAATAGATATATTAAAAACAACGTGTCCTTTATTAGCCTCCGTATACTTGAATACGCGGCTGAATACGCGGCTGGAATACGCGGCTGGAATATCAGGCCGAATACGCGGCCAAGTTCACTCAGGTAGTATAGTACGTCAATGTAAAAAGTGGTTTGTTCTATTGCCTGTGTAATCTGTTAACTTTTTCATTTTGTGTTTAATCACTGACCCAGTACTGATAAAGCTAGCACGCGGTCAGAAATAAGGGCAATCCCTTTTTAGACGCCTGGTGACAGCAGACACACTAGCAACGGTCCTTTTAAATGTTTGAGTCCTTTTGAAGATGAGCGTAAAGACAAAGATACTAGAAGTATCTTTGGTAAAGATGACATAAACATTTGAAAAAAGACCGGCGTGTTTGTAGCCTTTAAACAAGGCCACATGCCTTTATCAATCTGGTTTGGATTTCTTATGTTAACCTTTGTTTCCGACTGGAATTCGCTACCGAAATGGTAGCGTCCAATCAGCGAACGTATCTCCGCGTGACGTCAGCTTATATTTGAGTTGGACTAGTTCATTTTACAAACAGGGAATGTCCAATCATGTCACTTACAATATTTAGCTCAAATCATTAGTTGCTTCCTAATTTATTGCAATTTTGCATGTAAAATAGATTTAAATGTGATATCTTGTATTTATCATTCATTATATTCAACTCGGAAGCAAAATTTATATACGTTTTTGTACCTTTTCTTACATGCTTTGATATTGAACAAATCACGAACGAAGCCAACTGGGAGATCGCCGTTCTGATTGGGCGTATTGGCATGCTAATATGTATCTATGAATAATTCATGAAGAGCAGTGAAACCTCCATTGCAAAAGGCCTCGTGACATTCGTCACTCGGTCGCGCGTTCACCCCGGGTATCTAGACTCATCTCAGCCGCTTAGCCCGAGTCACGAGGCCTTGTCAAAAGGCTAGCGTGTTTGCCACCACATGTTCATTTATTAAGCTCCGCCCACTTCGCACGTGGGCCTACACTGTTACACATGGATACGTGACTTTTGCAGACGGGTGTCGGACATAAATTACGGCTGATTGGTCGAAACGTCATAGCTAGGCGGGGCTTAACGTATCTGTTATTACTAGTTTAGCAATGAGCTGAGAAGAACGCCAGTCAATGGCCGTTTTCCAAACCCAAACATCGTCTCAGACTACATTAGAGTAGTTTAGCAATAGGCTGGAACCGCAACGGAACCGAAGCCATGGGTTTGGAAAACGGTCTTGTGGCATGCTGTATAGCCTATGCGTTTGCTTTTGCAGCCCAAACCTGAGAATTCGAAACAAAACACAATGTTCCTCTGACCTGTCATACACCAGAATATCATCTTTGCTGCCATACAGCGTCTTCCAGATGCTGGTAAAGAATCCTTCATCGAAGACCGGGAATGACACGCGGTTCCTGAGCTCGTAAGCTTGGAGGCGGGATCTCATATCGCCCGAGTTGACGACCAGGTAGTTGATGTCTGCTAGGCCGTCTGCAGCTAGGTCTTGTCTCAGTATCTCCAGGCTAAGATATTAGATTAGATTCATGGGAAACTGTAAGTCAGATTCATGGGAAACTGTAAGTCGTTTTCATCGACGCGCTATAAACCATGCAACAATCCAAGCTAAATATTAAGATTATAACCCACGTACCTCGAGGCCTGTGAGAGACAAAAGGGTCAGCTAGCCTGCAGCAGCGCTACCACCGTCACATTACCCCGCCCCTCCGTCATTGGGCTGACCCCACCAGAGCTCCAATGGGGCGGCGTGACGCACCGAAGAAGCGAGTCGAAGGGGTCCACTTGGGGCTGGCTCGCGGCGCCGCAGGCCAGGCGAGCCACGTAGAAGAGGAACGCTAGCAAGAGCGGTCCCCTCGGTGTTGGAACCATGGTTGCGAAGGTCGGCCTGAAGAAAAAGTTAGACACATATATAGCAGTTTAGGAATTATTGGCAAGTTCGAACAAACCAATGTCTCTCAAAATACTGTTAGGGAAAATAGTCAGCATTTGAACAGTGTGTGTGTGGTTCCATTGTTAGGATTTAAAAAAAATTCAAACAAACTAGTCGCAAAACTTACCTCAGATAGGCCAAATTTTGATTTACAAAACCTCCGCAGAAAATGTTATTTTTTTCCGTCAATGTCTGGTCGAACGAAAACTTCGTAGTTTTGAATAAAAACCACCATGCGTTCCTTCCAATCTGCCGTCTGCAAAATGATCAGCCTTTTCGTACAATCCGAATAAACATCCTTATCGCAGGTGTTCAAGGCATCATTACCCCAGGCCACATTTTGCATACAATGGGGTTCCTTCTCAAGGGCCAGGGATTATCGGATCAGAGGTCGGGTCGAGGTTTAACCAAACATACGCTGTACTTGTACCTGGAAATCTTGATACGAAACCACACCAAGGTTTAATGCCAAAGGCCTAATACAATTAATAGAAACTCGAATGATCGATTTAACCACGGAGATAGGTTTGCGCGAGTTGGTCCTCCATTCAGACTGAGGACTTGAGACAATGAGGGATTAGTGATAACAATGACCCTGAGACGAGTCCTCGGGAGAATCTCGGGTATAAACCTTATGAGAGTGGTTGGGAAAAAAGGGAAATAAAAGAAGGAAACAATAGCTAGTCCTCGGAAGTATATACTAAGGGAATAAATGTGTGTTCGGGAGGTTTTACCCACTCTGTTTAATACCGCTTGGAGTCTGGGTGCTGATAATTACCCGAGCCGAAGGCGAGGGTAATTATCAGCACCCAGACTCCAAGCGGTATTAAACAGAGTGATTAATACCGACCGAACACACATTTATTCCCATTCATAAATACCTTTTTTGTAAAATTCAGCCAAAAAAGCCCCGAAAATCACGGCAAATTGTCGCAAGTAAATTTCGATGTTTCGCCATTCTGTGTGTTTTCCCCTATCCATGTTCACGGGCCACTGTCAAATGACATGTTTCCGCCTCTGTCGCTCTACGTCACAATACATGCAATAAAGCGTATTTACCATTGATCTCCATTATATAGACTGGATAGGCCTCCGCGTCTAAATGGCGTACGCGCGCGTGTTTTTTTCAAAGGGAAAAGAACGAACGTGACGCGACCGCGTTTGTGCACGACTTATGGAATTATTTTAAAAAGTGGAAGACTTTTTTTCTTAAATTCGTCATATTTGGAGGAAAACAGGATTTTGCACCCGAATGGTTCAAAATAGATAAGAACAATGGTCTGCGCAGCAGTGAAGTGCCCGGAGAAGGATGTCCATTGAGTTGTCCATGTGCAGGGGCTACTTTTGTTGCCAACTGGTTTTAAACACTTCTAGCCATGTCTTTATCGTCCGTTTAAAACCGGCCACGTGACGGGCTCTCGACCAATAGGAATGCCTAAACTGTCCCAGGTATTTATGAAATGTAGCTATACATCGAGCCCTATGTGTTAATTAGTTGTTTTCAACCAATATATCTTTGGCACTAAATTCGATCGACTTAGTTTAGACTTGGCACACACTAAATAGACCACCACACAAATATCGAAAGTCATTTTAGACATGGAAACAGCTCTGTTTGTCCACAAACACATTTCTAGTTAGTTGTGTATCTATCTTTATATTTGTTTATATTTGTCTTATGATGATATACACAGCAGGCCAGACGTAGTAGAAATTAAGTTACACATACTTTAAATTGAACACGAGTTAACAAATATTTACTAATATACACAACCAACTGTATAAATACATACATATCACTTCCTAGCACTTTAACAAGCACGTACAAAAAAGAAAAAAGCCCAAAACAATTCGTCTGTGTGCTGCACAATTCTTTTGGAAAAAAAAAAAGTCAAACGATATCATTAAACAATAGCACAGCAAATATTTCGCATAATTGTTTTCACAATCTTCTAGCTATAATTAAAGATAATTATTTCATAAACAAATGAAACAATTTACAACATTTTCAAAATTTAAGACAATACCTGGAATAACCACCAGGGCAAGATTTAAATATTTAAATAATTTTGTTTAATGCACCAAACACCAAAAAACAAGACACAAATATGTCAATACAAAAATATTTGTCAATATTGTCTGCAAAATACCGACGATTTAAATAATTATACACTTTGCTGAATAATACAGTCAATAATTTCGTTTGAAAAAGCAAAATACAGCCTCAAATTATGTACAAAATTGGCGTGAACAATTTTCAATTATACATATTATACGTATTTTACTAGACAAGGAAATATGTTTTTACATTAAAACTAATATCTTCGTTAGCTTCGTTAGCTTCGTTAGCTTCGTTAGCTTCGTTAGCTTCGTTAGCTTCGTTTCAAGTTTTGGCCCTTTCGGTATTTGGACATCGCAGCAGAACCGTCTCTTGTCTATCTGAAGTTGGCATAAGTCTGGTTCTCTTCAAGGTAGGTACTCAAGACATCGCAGCAGAACCGTCTCTTGTCTATCTGAAGTTGGCATAAGTCTGGTTCTCTTCAAGGTAGGTACTCAAGACATCGTAGCAGAACAGATACTGGTCCTAAAAAGACAACAATTTGATGAGAAATAACCTAAAATAGACAAAAAGTAAGTGTGGAAATCTCACTTTTGCAGGGCTTTTAATTAATGTCATTATGACTGACTTATGTCACTTTGTCTGACCTATAGGTAATTTTTGACTGACCTAGGTCACTTATCCTGACCTAGTTCATTTTGACTGACCTAGGTCACTTTGTCTGACTTATAGGTCATTTTTGACTAAACTTGGTTACTTATCCTGACCTAGTTCATCTTGACCGACCTATGTCATCTTGACCGACCTATGTCACTTTGTCTGACCTAGTTTATTTTGATCGACCTATGTCATTTTGATTTAACTTGGTCACTTTGTCTGACCTAGTTTATTTTGACCGACCTATGTCATTTTGATTTAACTTGGTCACTTTGTCCGACCTAGGTCATTTTGTCCGACCGTGACCATCGTGATTTACCGGGCTTTCCACCATCGTGTATCGATTCCGCCGCAGGTTCCTGACCGCATGGAAGACGTCCACCAATTTCTCTTCTTTCAACTTCTCCAGTGACGCCATCGCTGCGCAGAACATTCCACTTCGGTTCACACCATCACTGAGAAGAAAACCATCCAAACGGATCAGACAGGAACTCAAAGAATGAGCTCTTTACTTACAAATGAAGAAGCCTGTAAAGGGTTGTACAAACTAAAATGTGCGTCTTATTGTGAGCATCGTTGGTACTGCTCTCCTGCAGTTAGCGTCGAGGGGGTACTCACAAACAGTGGACCGCGACACGTCCGTCACCGCCCGTCTGGCGATGGCTCTGCGCCACCAGATCCATGAAGCTCAAGAACGGGACTATAGAGGGCGGTATTTCCTCCTCGGGACTCCAGTCGAGAAACTCAAAGTGGTGGATGGTGCGTGGCTTCTCTGTCTGAAGGATGGGACAAGGTCAAAGGCCAAAGGTCAGATATACAAAGGTCAGATATACAAAGATCACATTGAGGTTTGGTCACCTGTTTGGGTTTATAAATGCAACAGAAAACCGCAGTGTTCATGTAGTTATTGCAGGTAAAAAAAACATTAGGACTGAAGTAGGGTTGGAACTTGCAACCTCTGCAATACCTTAGTGGCTCCTACACAAATTAGCTATTCTGCTGTTTTTCTAAATTTGTGTCTTAATTATATCTTGGGTATGTAGGTGAGAATTAGAAGACACCAAACGTGGTGTCAAACCTTGGAAATAAAGGAATCAAAGAACTTACGACTTGTCTGCAATTCAAGGTCAGTAAAAACACGATTGCATATTTGTGTAACAATTGGAGGTATACCTCTTATTCCTCACTATAACTGGTACCCACCTCTTATTCCTCACTATAACTGGTACCCACCTCTTATTCCTCACTATAACTGGTACCCACCTCTTTGTTGGTGTTGTATAGTTTAAATGTTCTGGCGATCGTGTGCTTGAAGTCTTTGCAGTCTCGTAACTGGACTTCAAAGATGCCGTACAGTGCTGTGTCCTCAGGATCGTCAATCCAGTACGGTGCACACGTCTGAAAGTAGGGTAGATACAATTTGATTTGATATGAAAAATGTGGTAGGGCACACCGCGTACTAACAACGATGTTAGCGGTCACGTCACAAGCTTTTGATATCATCTGTGACAAAAGCAATCTTTATCTCCTGTATTTATGGATGGATTTGTGATGTGCTTGTGACGGGATTTGTGATGTGCTTATGACGGGATTTGTGATGTGCTTGCGACGGGACTTGTGATGTGCTTGCGACGGGACTTGTGATGTGCTTGTGACGGGATTTGTGACGAGACTTTTGATGTGTTTGTTATTTAATTTACTGGACTTGTGATGTGTTTGTGATTTACCTGTGATGAGACTTGTGATGTTTGTGATTTACTTGTGATGTACATGTACTTGTAATTTTCTTGAGATTGTACTTGTGACTGCACTTGTGACTGCACTTGTGACTGTACTTGTGACTGCACTTGTGACTGCACTTGTGACTGCACTTGTGACTGCACTTGTGACTGCACTTGTGACTGCACTTGTGACTGCACTTGTGATTGCACTTGTGATTGCACTTGTGATTGCACTTGTGATTGTCTTGTGATTGTACTTGTGATTGTACTTGTGACTGTACTTGTGACTGTACTTGTGATTTACTTTGTTGTTTACCTCATCCGATCCATCAATCTGATTCAACATGACGATGACTCTAGTGTTGTAATCATACACCATTCTCCAGAAATCTACCACGGTGTTCGGCAAGGGACTCTGGGTTGCAATGAAGCCATCTTTCCTCTTGTATGCCTGCAATGCGAACCAAACCACGTCACATAGGTCAAGAACTCTCTGATTGAGACGGATATCACAGATTTGGGGAGTCAGGTTGGCGTAGCGGTTTAATGATTCGGTATGGAATGGGTCACCATGCTTAATACTTACATCGATGAAAGACGCATTGATATAGTTTGTACCGCCTTCGTCTCCTGGGGACATGAGGTAGGGCCTGCTCTTGTCGACTAAAGAGGAACAAAAACTTTAATCAGTTTAAAATTTCTTTTCAATTTAAATTAATTTAAAACCCAAATAGCACCCACTAGAGTTGTCGCAAGGCCAACTGTTGTGTTGTTATACTCACGCGGGATGCAGTCGTGGAATCGATTCTTGTCCTGGTTCATTTCGTTGCGACCGCCGTAGCAGTTTTCATCGCTTGGTGCCACCGACATCGTATCTAAGACCTGACGTTTGTGTACGGAAGATAATGCTCAAAATATAAGAACATACAAACAAAAATAACAAAACAATAAAAACTGAGAACATAAACAAAATAATTAAATCAATAAATTAATTAATAAACAAACAAATAAATAAATAATACAAAATATTTTAATAATATAAATAATTAATAAATAAATTAATAATTCAGGATAATCAAACGCGCACATATAAACGATAATTGAACACACGCGTATACACGATAATCCAACCCGGGCGCATAAATGGTCAAAGTGTCGCACGACGCTCGTGTGTTAAATAATAAAGGAATGGGCATCCGTGTCACGTTACATCATCAATTTTATCTAGAATAACATTTGACCTGAACTACTAGCTTATTCTAGACACAAAATTGGACATTTTGGAGTGTTTAAATGACTCACTCTGAAGTGTTCATCCACATAGGAATTACCAGTGAGTGGATTACATTCTCCCAACGCTGCGTACTGATCAGGAAACGTAGGGAGATTCATGACGGTGTCTCCACACAGTAATGTTTCCAGGAGCACTTCAAAGATGAACATGTACTGGTCCTGAGTACCGCACGACAAAAACAAACATTTAATGTCTTATCTCAGTAGAAATATAAAACACTTTCCTAAAACAATAAGCCATTTGCGCGTGACCCCGATTTAAATTTAAATAATATCTGGTACACTGACTTGTTCACACAGCTTGGCACAGTTTAACTTTAAATTCTCCAGACCAAAGACACTGTTGCTATATCACGTGATTCAGGGAAAGCTTTTGCATAGTTATGTAAGAGACGCTCAGTACCAATACATTGTTTACAATGGGTGAGAATGGCAAAAAGACACCAGACCATTCCAGAGCTGGGGGTTGCTAGCGTATGACGCGTAAGGCTTGCCCCGAATCACGTGATATAGCAACAGCGTCTTTGGTCTGGAGAATTTAAAGTTAAACTGTGCCAAGCTGTGTAGGCAACTCAGTGTACCAGATGTTATTCAAATTTAACTCGGGGTCACGCGCAAATGGCTTATTGCAAAGCTAAAAATTGCAATGATCTTTAATGTACATCACCGCTAAATAAGGTATAACAAAGCTCCGACTGTACCCAAAACAATTTATTTGACTATAACAATAATTAATGTTCTTTAATAATTTTGGTATTTTTTTAGCAAATCTAATTTTATTCAAAATTTTGTATTATTAAACCCGTCTTAGATATTTGTTAACACACTTACCTGTGTCTGGATCATTTTGGGTCTCTTCTTTCGCATCTCGTAGACAAAGTCGATGACGTTAATCTGTCTCTCCTCTGCTACCATGTTCAGCATGGCGTCTACCGTGATGAAGGTCCCCGTCCGACCCACGCCGGCACTGCACAAATTATGACCAACAACAAAATATCTCAGAATTAAACGACAGATTTGTTGTATAAAGAGTTCAATGCCTAAACTGTCTTCGAACAAATCTTTCTCCCAAAATCAGAGAGTTGAACATTCTGACAGATGCCGACTGATTTTAGTTTAGTATAAGCCAAAGTGGCATTGGTGGGCCAATGCTGTGTGACCCCGGCATTGTTGTTTAGCAATTGCGACTGTAGGAGAGGTCTATAGAGGGGCCAGTGGGTGCGTACTGCTTGCAGGCCATGGGGCTGAGGTTAAGACAGACAAGAAGACCTACCTGCAGTGGACGACCATTGGTCCCGTGTCGTTCTCTTCCACCTGCTTGACCTCGTGAATGAAGGTCATGAGAGGAGCGGGGGAGTCCGGTAGACCCATGTCGGGCCAGGAGGTGTAGTGAAACTGCTTGACCTCCCGTGGAATGTCTTCCTCGATCTGAAAAAGAAAACAGAATCGAAATGTATCACTTGTCTCATGACCGCAATTAACATTACTGACACATAAAATGGGTGTTCGTGATTAATTGTAACCCTAACTTTAACTTTGCATATAAGACAATTTGGAGTCATGTTGGCGTAGCGGTTCTTTCCTCGCCTTCCACCAACCACTATGACCCAGGTTCGCCTGGGCCAATATGTGGATTGGGTTTTCAGTCCCTGCCTGACTCCGTAGGTTTTCCACAGGATATTCTTCTGGGGTTTTCCTTCTACCTCTAAAACTGTACCTTCTTCTCATTGCCTTCTCTCTACTGAGGGCCCCAAATAATCAGCTTCTGCTGGATGGGTTACCCTCAATAAAGATGGTTGTAAATAAACAAATAAATAAAACATTAACAAAAATGCCACATACGCACTACGGACGGAAATAGTGATCGCATTGTCTCTTTCCAAACTTTGATCAGACGAGACAAAAAGACTCACGCTGATGTTTGCGATGACGAAGATTCTCTCAGTGAAATCTTGCTCTACTCTCTCGGAAACTTTCTTGACAACAATTCCGTTGTAATCCAGCTGGGCATCTGGCCAGTATTGTATACACTTTTTCTGTGATGAAAAAACCCCCAAAAACGGTAAAATATATTAACACAAACGTCACATGTTCTATCAAAAAAGGCACTTCCATTTGAAGCTATGTAAATTCCCCCTCCCCCCCAAAAAACAACAAAAAAATTATTAAAATAAAATAAAAAACAAAGAACAAAAAACACCCTGTGATGTATTATAACTTTTTGTTTGAAAAACAAGTTGGCTACCTTTGCATTTTCAACTAAGTTAGTCAACATGACGATAATGGCCGTTTCCTGTTGCCAGATCATTCGCCAGAAATCTGGAGTAGAAGATTTATTGGGACCTAAAGAAGATGAAAAAACGAGAAAAAAAAATACCCAAATCACAACAACCAAATTAACAAGTTAATCAACAGTTAGCATATTCCATTTAACAATCTTATCAGCATATTATGCTTCTATGTATCTGAGAAATAATATGTGTGTTTCCTTGGCCAACTTAGTCCCCACAGTAAAATGAACTGGTCCAGATTTGGACAAGCCCCGCCCACCTTCGGTTTCTGACCAATTATGGCTGAGCTATTGCAGTCACCTGACTAAAACCTGTAGCCTAATTGGTCAGTGCACTTTAGTCTGACTGACAGGCAGGAAGGTTCCATTATATGTGGGTATTATAAGTAGGACTGTCACCCAATTATACACACAACAAGTAATGATTACACACAGCAATGAAAGTTGACCAACAAAAATACTGCAAATGTTGATTTTTTGTTTCTTTTGGCCAGCAACCCTGAAAATGTTTACAATTTAATTGCAATATGTTAATGACCTTACCTTGAGTTGCAATGTAGGCGTTCTTTTGTTTGTAGCCCTAAAAATCAAATGACGACAAATAAGAAATTTATAAATTAAGATATTGGCAACAATAGAAGAAAGAAACAAACACATTTATCTAAAAATTGCCAATGAAATATATACACTGTTTGCAAGCTTACATCAATATAGGAAGCGTTGATATAGTCTGTTTCGGGATCATCGTTTATCGGATCAAGGACGACTCGGGAGTGGTCATCTAAAAAAAAATCCAGACGACAAAGAAAATTAATTCTAGAATTATAAACTAAATGCATACCATATTAGTAAATTACATCACAATAAAAACCAAACGTACACAAACCACAATGTTAACTCACATGGAATGATATTAGCGTATCTATTCTTGTTCTTATTGACGCCTTTTTGGGCAACATCACAGGAGTACAGCTGATCATCTGGATAACTCTGGAATGAAATGTAATAGATCAGAGGAATAAACAAAAATTGAAATCAATTCTTGCTAAAATCATGGAACTTTGCCATTAAAGGAATCCTGCTTTGTTCGCGACGGATGACATGTCGGATGACATGACATTTTTTACCGGAATTCAAAACGGATGATGGATAAAAAAACGTAACGAGAGGCCGAAAATATTTGTCAGCGACCGGCTGGCAGGTAGCGAGGCCACAAATATCAGGGTGTGCTAACCACAGATGCCGGCCTGAACCCGTCTTGGATCGAGGTTCGTGAAAAACAATCCCGTGCCTCGGCCCAGTCAATGTCAAAATAATCCCGGTGTGAACTGGTTAACAACTATAAAGGCATGTACATACTTCAAATGCCAAGACGTCACAAAAACATTCGCTGCGAAATTTGCGAAAGTTGGAATAGGTTAAACTTGTACAAATTCACTGAACGGAAACTTTCCCACGAGGTCACAAATTCATGCCAACTTGTTGAAGTTGGCATAAATTATATTTTACATGGAATTGAGCATATTGCTCTCATTCAAACTTATCCTACCCATTAAAAAAAAACCATTTTGTTTACCGCATAGTCCCTGATAAAACTCTTGTTGGCGTTGGCCTTCTTTCTCTTGACATACTGTGGCAGGTCTTGCAAGTTGACGGCCTTGTGGAACTTCCATGCCTTCTTGGGCGGGGTTGCGTCTTTCGGCGCCTGTATCACGGGTGTGGTCGACTCCCCCTTGACCCCACCCGAGCGCCGGAGCTGCGAGCGTACCATCTCCTCCACAATGGCTTGATTCTGGAGACCGTTGGACTGGGAATCTGCCTTCTCTGAAAGGAGAGTAGAATTCTAGGTGCTAAAAAAATTGAAACTCTAAGAATGAATTGACCAGGTTGCGGACTACCTCGATTAGGCCAGTAGGTGGGCGGCTCTACAGTACGGTGTTGTTACTACAATGATTTAAAAATTTATTCCACTTCTTTGCACTTACTTAGTATAATTGTTAGAAGTATTGAAAAGAAAACAAATCTTTCTAGAAAATGCAGATAATAAGCCTCAGAATGTGCTACGTGCAGTATTTTGATTTTTGGACGGTTTTTCTTTCAAGATTTATAAATCTGCGGAACTACCTAGGCTAAGAAACTAATAAAGACTTGTGAGTAAAATGTTGTGAGACAGAAAGCAGGGATCGTTTCTTGCCAAAAAAGAGAGACTTACCCATGTCAGACAGGACTATACCTTTGGGACCATGGGTTAACCTTGTTGATCGCCGCCTTTTAAGGAAAGAAAAACAAAGTTGGATGTCAATTCAATTTCACCCAAATTACCAAGCACGTATGCTTTGAATCGAAAACAAAGTTTTCCAAAAAGATTCAACCTAACTAACTCAATACTGTTTCAACAGCCCCCCCCCAAAAAAACCCAAAAAAACCCAGAAGTTGACATTTTTGTCCAGGACATAAATAAACTTCTTTTCTTAAATACCTTTGTCAAGCTGCGTGCATGTCTAAAAACTCTAAAAACTTGAACATAATTGAATTCCATACAAAAATTGTGGCTGTACCTTTTACGAATGGTCACCATGACAACCAAGACTATGGCAACCAATGCCAGGACTGCAATGACTGCAGCGAGGATTGCTTCAATTCCTGGGCCAGTGTTTGTGGGGTTAGCTGGTGGAGCGAAAACAAAATGTATTAGACAATTAGTTTGATTGTTGTCTGTAAATACTTAGTTTAAAATTAGTTTAAAATCAAGGCAACATTTCAAATTGCTACAACGTCATCCATTGTTGGTTAGCAGATCATCTGGGTAAATTCTTAACTTGCCCATCAGCCAAATACCAACTTTCTATTGTAAAATTCAAATGCAAATTAATTCCTACCCTCTAAAATCATACGAAATTAACATTTTGGAGGTTTTTGTAGGACAAAATACTCACTAGTCACACTACTTTTGTCACTGCAACTGGACTGAGTATCCTGAAAAGCAAAGAAATACGAAGAAAAAAGAAAAGTTACCAAAAATATATTAAGCTTTCTCTCTTAATTTTGTTTTTTAGTAAAACTTCATTAAAATTTAAATTATGCAATTGAATTCATAAATGTTCATCTCGGCAAAACATCCCCTTAAATTTCTATATCTTGTGTTGTGTGTCGACCAGCTACATAGAAGCTACGTATGTGGTTAATGTTGAATCATTCTTTTCATGGTATTGAATACTTTTAAAAACCAGAAAAAGAAACGCAATGTTTGAGGCTTTTGCCAGATTGGGAAGATTACAGCCACGTTCTAGTACTTATAAATTACTGGTTTGCCTTTGCAAATTAAAGCACAGAGCGAAATATCTTACAATATTGATATCTTACAATGTACAGGATTTTGTGGTAGAGGACTTGGAACACATCCATTAACAAACGTCAGGGAAATGAGGGTTAAAACAACTTCCTGTACCTGCTGTGTTTTGCCAACCCCACAGAACTGAATGGCGTACTGTGTGTCCGGACGCAACGCCGTGTTGTGGTAGCCATTGTAGGTTTTGTTGTCACCAACTGTAAACGCCGGTGGCAAGTCGGTCTTGTTGAATTCGGCCGCGATGTAGTTGTCGGGAGATTGCTTGTAACTTCCAGGAGTTTTCGCGTCACGTTTAGTGACGGCGGAAATTTTTGCAACCGTGACTTGGTACACACTGCGCAAAAAAAATAAAAAATATTGTGCTCGTTTATACAGCGTTGACAGAGCTAAACAATTTAGCTGCTTCAAATGAACAAAACATGCACAGCTGACAAATGGTCTACTACAGCTTGAGTTCCACGTTAATGCAATAAGGGTATTCATTGTCACCTGATATAAGGAGAGTTGACGGGCTTCAATTGCAGCGTAACCATGTTATCCTCGCCGAGGGACGGAGGCTCTGTCATTAAAGGCTTGCCGATAGCTGAAACAGCCACCAAAATACACAACAACATATTTCAATAATGAAATGACAATTTCTCCCAAAGTGTGTAATTTGTCTTTATTATTATTATATTTCTGTACTAAAACCAAGGAATCCTTGAGCGCACTAGAGGCACTGTAATCTCGCAAGCCTGAAGAAACCCGTAGAAAGGACAATGAGAAGAAATGACAGTTTTAGAGGTGGTAGAACAACCCCAGAACGATATTCCGTAAACAAAACACGAAATCAAGCAGCGATTAAAAACCAAAACCACATATTGACCCAGGCGGGATTTAAACTCGGGTCATAGCGGTAGATGGCTAGGAAAGAACTGCTACGCCAAACTGATCTAAATCGGGCCCATTGTGTTGTTCAAATGCATAACAAGATTTCTAGTGACTTCAAGAATCAATTCCCTGGAATTTGGTGTACTTTTTGGCAACCTGTAGGAGCCTTACATATTCTTGTTCTTCTTGAGTCTAGCGACAGACTCTAACAAGTCTCACCTGGTATCATGGTATAGACAAGCCGCAGGGTGACGTAGTCTCCAAACTCTATCGTCTTAGCTGCCAGTCTTATTTCGTAGCCCGTAGCAGCTTCCAAGTTGTCTATTTGGTGTTCATAAACATCTTTTCCTATGATGCTCTCTCTGTAGGATTCAGACGCTAGCGTGTCACTGGACGACGGCTCAAACGGACGGTGTATGATTCTGTATTTAATCTGTTTAGTCGGAAAAAACGGCGTCAGTCGGAAAAAATGGCGTCAGTCGGACTGGTGCTCATCGCCAATTCACACGAGAAGTGCCTTTCATCATGATTTATGATTGTGATGACATATGTGATTGACGTGATCTTCAATTTCGTTGTCAGTTTAGACATGTTTAACTTTTGCGAATACGCAGTGTGAAAAAAAATGCCCCGATGTTACAAATTCGCGATTGTTTCGCGGCGAGTACGAAACTGCCTTTAGTCATACTGGTCAGGCAAGAGTTTCAACTTTGAATATCTTGGACATAAAAGGTCTCTCCTCGACAAACAAAAATGGAATATATTCCGAATGAACCAAACTTAGACCTAATTACTTTGTATCCTGTCAAAATGCCGTTGGGGTTTGGCGGTTCTTCCCAATCGATAGTAATTGCAGCTTCGGTCCGCTCCCTCACATTCACATTGGCCGGCATCTCGGGAGCTGCAAAGACAAATTCAACAACAAAAATTGATCAAAAATGTAAACATTTTCATATTATTTTCTTTATGTTTGAAAGCATGATTCTATATGCTCACAAACAATTTACAAACCCCTTTAAGGAAAGTAAAAAGTGCTCAAAGCTGTAATTAACAAAAATCATATTGTTTTGATTTTTTTTTTCCTTTTCACAACTGATTACCAGATTCTATGTAACCGCAGCGAGCTGTACAGGTAGGTTAACTTACTCCCTTTAGCTGTTGAGGTAAATGTACCTACCCCTCTGGAAAGTTGTAACACATGTGATTATCACCTCGGGCTAATGAGGCAAATTTGCTTATTCCCGTAGGCTGTTGAGGTTAGTGTAACTTACCCCTTGGGCTGTTGAGGTAAATGCACTTACCATTCAGATATCTAACGTATTGTGCAGCGTTAGATTAATCTACTTACCCGCTTCGGCTGTTTTGTGAGTGACGGTTGCCGTCCATTCGCCGAATCCCGCACCGGTTTTTGCTCGTATCTGCAATTTTTGTAAAAGATGATTTTGAACCAATAAACGTTGGTTAGTCACGTGTTGTAATTGATATTTGTGAACAAGTACTTTATGTAATAATCTGTAATGAGGCACAAAGACGCATTCTTGAAAATTGCCATTAGTAGTTGGTTCAAAATCAAAATATTATTATCTCTGAATGTACAGCATTCACAGAGCTAAAACTTTGTCAGGTTTAGATTTTAAGAATTGTTGCTGCTTCAAACGATAAAAATGTATAACTTACAAAAACTTAAACTTAAAAGCACAAACACCTTTATATTATAATCCGTGTACGGCTTCAAGTCTGATATGATGTAACGGTGGACGCGATTGGTCATATCCACCAAGGGTGCAGCAGAACTCTCATCCAATGAGCTGGCCCAATACTTGATCTGGTAGGCCAATAGGACTCCAGAGGGGGGCTCAGGAGGGTTCCATTCAAGCCCCAGGGAGAACTTCGTGGTTGTTACAACTCGGAAGTTTCTTGGAGGGGGTGGGACTGAAAAGTTGAAAAAACGATAAAAGACGATAAAAAGACAGTAGAAGATAGTTTCATGATAAAAAACAATTGCTTTTAGGAAGTGGGATTATTCCAAATGGGGAATATTAAATAAGGAAGACAGGTATATAAATAAAGTATATAATTCAGAGAACTTTTGGGAGAAGATTGTCAACGTCAATCTACTGCCTTGTTCCTCCCGTCAGAAAATATTTTCTATTACCCCAAATTTTGCTATTTAAAATTAACAGCATTTTGTATTGTTTAGAACAGTTTATACAAATTATACCACAATGTAAAATTAATAAAATAGTTAAAATCAAGTCTATAAAAATTCCAGATTGTATCAACAATAAAATGTCTTACGGTAAGCGTATTTCATGTATTAGCGTTGAATTTTGGCTTCTGCGCATGTGTATATCCCGTAACTAAGAATTCTGTGCTTAGGAGCTCAGCGCACAATTTTTCTGCTAGCACGGTTAGCACAAAATAGTGATCATAGCACAAAATTCTGTGGTTAGAAGAGTCATGAAATTAGGCCCTGGTGTTTATGTACCTCCTTCTGCGGTTCTGACGACAAGATGGCCGACTGGCCCCGGCCCCATCGCTGTGTTAGCTTGCACAGAGAATCGGTAGTAAACATAGGGTACCAGACTGCTGATGATTACATCCATTGGGATTACACTGTCACTTTCCCGTGTCGCATTCGTGCGTAGGTCGGTTAGGGTGTAGTTGTAGCTCGTAATGACCCCATTTTGTTGGCTGCACATTGGCGGTTTCCAAATAAAGCGAATCACTTTGGATCCAATTGAACTTGTTGCAATGTTTTCAGGGGGTCCGGTAGGAACTGTGTGAAAAGACAACAATTGATGACTTAAATTTATGATTCAATCATTCTGAACCCAGAATTGAACGAAAAAAACTGAATGACCAAAAAAAAATGAAAAAAAAAATGAAGAAACTGAATAAATTGACAAATTTAACAAAGATTTGTTGGTAAAGTGATCAATAATTAGGAATTGTTCAATATCAATAATAGATGTTCTGAGGCCAAACAAAAATCATAATAAATACTATTTTTTGTTCTTCCTAATGGCAAAATCTATATGAAAAAGTTAGCATTTTGTAACGATGGAGCGTTAGGTTCCAACACTGCCTTAATACCCAACACACAAACAGTGTCAGGCAACAGGCAACAGCCACCTCATGACCTCTGACCTAGGTCAACTTAATATGCATAATTACCATCCTCAGAAGTTTGCAGCACAGCAGTTGCCTGGTCTCCGTGTCCAGCAGCCGTTTCACCACTCACAGTGACAGTGTAGAGTGAGTAGGGATGCAAACCACTCAACACAACGCTAAAGCTGTCAACGTTGAGATACATCCAAATGTAGCGGCTTGAATTGAGGCTACACTCCTCCAGGGACTCGGCCATGTACCCAACCCGATAGTTGCTGACTACACAGTCATCGAGTGCAGACGGTTGCCATGACACTTGTATCCGAGTCGCTGCGTCGTCGCCATGGCGCAAGGTCAGATTCTGCACTTGCTCTGGCACTAGACGTGTCAGGAATAATGTTAAAACAAAACAAATCATAATTTCCAACTAAGATTTAACTTCGCTTTTAACTTTGAGTTGTTTTACTGCCACTTTGACAAAAAAATCTTCTTTAAACTGCAAAAACATTCTGTGTTCGCATTCACATATTTCCCTATGCTTCTATTTAATCCATTGTGCTACGAGAGCCTCTTACAAATTAATGGAATTATTGTCTCTCCAAATATCAAAGACATTTTTTACAGCATTTATATGTAAGGTTATTACATTTTTACTACTACATTACTACATACTACATTTTTTCTCCAAAATAATAAAGCAAATACAATAGAATGGTATATCGTACTTACACACTGTACTGGTGACTCCTTCTACCCAATCAGACCATTCTCCATTTAATGTCTGTCCAACGGCCCGAACCCGAAACTTGTATTCCGTGCAGGAACTAAGATCATCAAACACGGCAAACAATTTGCTTGTTTTTTCTTCAGTATCAAAATCATCGTCATCGTCGCGGAAATCCCCCACGTACCTAAACTCATATTGGTAGCCATTTATTTTGTCATGTCGTTCTTCGCAGTCGAGACTATTCCAAGCAAACCGAAGAGAGTTCATGGTCGAGTTGGTAACACGAACACCCGTGACCTGGCCGGGAACTGTTTAGAAAGAAAACAGAGGAGCAAGTGCGAGTTAATAAGGGAATAAATGTGTGTTCGATAGGTTTTAATCACTCTGTTTAATACCGCTTGGAGTCTGGGTGCTGATAATTACCCGAGACCGAACACACATTTATTCCTATTCATAAATACCTTTTTTGTAAAATTCAGCCCAAAAAGCCCCGAAAATTGTCGCAATAAAATTTCGGTGTTTCGCCATTCTGTCTGTGTCAAATGACATGTTTCCGCCTCTGTCGCTCTCTACACAATACATGCAATAAAGCGTATTTACTGTAAACCAGACTATTACTGCCATTGGCAACCTCGTTCCCAAGGTGTCGAGCTGTACGCGCCCAACACTACCCGCTCTTATTATTGGAGACGAGGTACGGTTCAGGGTTGGAAATAAAGTGAGCCCTGGGGACGGAATGTTGTTTCCAGCTAGGGTTTAAACACTTCCAGCCATGTCTTTATCGTCCGTTTAATACCGGCCACGTGACGGGCTCTCGACCAATAGGAATGCCTAAAGTATTTATGAATTATTATTAAAACCAACAAATTGATTTTAAAAATAAATTCGGTCAAAATTAATATTCGGTTAAAGATTAACACTTTAACGGGTAAAGATGAGCAACAGTTCTGTTTGGGACTTGTGAGGAAATTCAACTTACCAGCAGGGTCTGTTACAATTTTACGCTCTTCAGATGTTTCGCCGTAACCGGCAACGGTGGACGCCGTCACTGAAACCTTGTAGTTCGAGTGCGGCCGAAGATCCACAAAATTCAGCTGCAAGTCGCTGGTATTCACTGTAAACCTCTCATCCAAGCTACCCAACAGACAGTCTCTTAACTTTACGTGATGGTATCTCACTGTGTATTGCTGGATAGGACAAGGGTTGTCATCAGTCATAGGAGATAGCCATGTAATATGGGCAAATGTAGAATTCTTGAAGGTAATCTCTGGCTCGTCAACCTTTCCAGGAACTGTGGGGTGGGGGGAGGGGAGGAACAACAAAAATACAGTTGTGTTTAAAATGGTTTAAAGAACAAGAATTAACTCTATTAAAATAAGGTTACTGGGGTAAGGTAATTCAAACAAATACCAACTGCTTTTTTGGGGGGGAGTGTCCCATTTTTCCTCAACTTTGCCGTGGAAGAAAAAACTATTGCTTTACAATTTTTTTGGAAACAGAATAATGGTTTGGAATTGAATATACCTGTCGCTAGAGTTGTAAAAGGTGATGATGAACTTTCCGGGCCGAAACCGCCTCTTGTGACTGCACTGACGTTAAAGGTGTACGTGGAACAGGGGTTTAAAGTGGTTACCCTGACTGACGTGTCGCTTGTGTTTCCCAATAATTGCACGGTTTTGCCACTAGATGTGTCAAGCTCGACAGTCCATGCATATCCAGTAATGTTGCCATGATAGTCTTGGCACGATGGTGGTAACCAGGTAAAATTGGCCGAGTACAGGCCAACGGAGACAATGGAGACGTTTGACACTGCGCCAGGACCTTGTAAGAATAACGGAAAAAGTAAATCCAAGTATTTATCTTTTCCTTTCTTTCTATATCCTTCCCTTTACAGTTGGCAGTTTGCCAAGTTGGCTGGTTATTATAACAAATATTGCTCTAGAACAATTGGGGAATTGTTTCCTTATTGCAAAATGTCTCAACCATTTATACCAGCTTAGTCTTGGAATACAAATGACGATTTAATGAGACTTAAAGCTCTGAATTTTATTTAGCATAGCCTGTTAAACAAAAGAGGTTACCGGCCAACATTTCATGCAATTTATACAGGTTTTCACAAATTGACAAATTTAACAAAGATTTGTTGGTAAAGTGATGAATAATTAGGAATTGTTCAATATCAATAATAGATGTTCTGAGGCCAAACAAAAATCATAATAAATACTATTTTTCCGTTCTTCCTAATGGCAAAATTTATAGGAAAAAGTTAGCATTTTGTAACGATGGAGCGTTAGGTTCCAACACTGCCTTAATACCCAACACACAAACAGTGTCAGGCAACAGCCACCTCATGACCTCATGACCTCTGACCTAGGTCAACTTAATATGCATATTTACCATCCTCAGAAGTTTGCAGCACAGCAGTTGCCTGGTCTCCGTGTCCAGCAGCCGTTTCACCACTCACAGTGACAGTGTAGAGTGAGTAGGGATACAAACCACTCAACACAACGCTAAAGCTGTCAACATTGCGATACATCCAAATGTAGCGGCTTGAATTGAGGCTACACTCCTCCAGGGACTCGGCCATGTACCCAACCCGATAGTTGCTGACTACACAGTCATCGAGTGTAGACGGTTGCCATGACACTTGTATCCGAGTCGCTGCGTCGTCGCCATGGCGCAAGGTCAGATTCTGCACTTGCTCTGGTACTAGACGTGTCAGGAATAATGTTAAAACAAATAAAATCATAATTTCCAACTAAGATTTAACTTCGCTTTTAACCGAGTTGTTTTATTGCCACTTTTCCAAAAAATCTTTTTCAAACTTCTTCAAAAACATTTTGTGTTCGCATTCACATATTTCCCTATGTTTCTATTTAATCCATTGTGCTACGAGGTCCTCTTACCTCGCAAAATATTAAGACATTTTTTACAGCATTTATATGTAAGGTTATTACATTTTTACTACTACATTACTACATACCGGTACTACTGTTTTTCTCCAAAATCCGTAATAAACCAAATACAATATAATGGTATATCGTACTTACACACTGTACTGGTGACTCCTTTTACCCAATCAGACCATTCTCCATTTAATGTCTGTCCAACGGCCCGAACCCAAAACTTGTATTCCGTGCAGGAACTCAGATCATCAAACACGGCAAACAATTCGCTTGTTTTTTCTTCAGTATCAAAATCATCGTCATCGCTGGTGGAATCCCCCACGTACCTAAACTCAAATTGGTAGCCATTTATTTTGTCATGTCGTTCTTCGCAGTCGAGACTATTCCAAGCAAACCGAAGAGAGTTCATGGTCGAGTTGGTAACACGAACACCCGTGACCTGGCCGGGAACTGTTTAGAAAGAAAACAGAGGAGCAAGTGCGAGTTAATAAGGGGATAAATGTGTGTTCGAGAGGTTTTAATCACTCTGTTTAATACCGCTTGGAGTCTGGGTGCTGATAATTACCCGAGACCGAACACACATTTATTCCTATTCATAAATACCTTTTTTGTAAAATTCAGCCCAAAAAGCCCCGAAAATTGTCGCAATAAAATTTCGGTGTTTCGCCATTCTGTCTGTGTCAAATGACATGTTTCCGCCTCTGTCGCTCTCTACACAATACATGCAATAAAGCGTATTTACTGTAAACCAGACTATTACTGCCATTGGCAACCTCGTTCCCAAGGTGTCGAGCTGTACGCGCCCAACACTACCCGCTCTTATTATTGGAGACGAGGTACGGTTCAGGGTTGGAAATAAAGTGAGCCCTGGGGACGGAATGTTGTTTCCAGCTAGGGTTTAAACACTTCCAGCCATGTCTTTATCGTCCGTTTAATACCGGCCACGTGACGGGCTCTCGACCAATAGGAATGCCTAAAGTATTTATGAATTATTATTAAAACCAACAAATTGATTTTAAAAATAAATTCGGTCAAAATTAATATTCGGTTAAAGATTAACACTTTAACGGGTAAAGATGAGCAACAGTTCTGTTTGGGACTTGTGAGGAAATTCAACTTACCAGCAGGGTCTGTTACAATTTTACGCTCTTCAGATGTTTCGCCGTAACCGGCAACGGTGGACGCCGTCACTGAAACCTTGTAGTTCGAGTGCGGCCGAAGATCCACAAAATTCAGCTGCAAGTCGCTGGTATTCACTGTAAACCTCTCATCCAAGCTACCCAACAGACAGTCTCTTAACTTTACGTGATGGTATCTCACTGTGTATTGCTGGATAGGACAAGGGTTGTCATCAGTCATAGGAGATAGCCATGTAATATGGGCAAATGTAGAATTCTTGAAGGTAATCTCTGGCTCGTCAACCTTTCCAGGAACTGTGGGGTGGGGGGAGGGGAGGAACAACAAAAATACAGTTGTGTTTAAAATGGTTTAAAGAACAAGAATTAACTCTATTAAAATAAGGTTACTGGGGTAAGGTAATTCAAACAAATACCAACTGCTTTTTTGGGGGGGAGTGTCCCATTTTTCCTCAACTTTGCCGTGGAAGAAAAAACTATTGCTTTACAATTTTTTTGGAAACAGAATAATGGTTTGGAATTGAATATACCTGTCGCTAGAGTTGTAAAAGGTGATGATGAACTTTCCGGGCCGAAACCGCCTCTTGTGACTGCACTGACGTTAAAGGTGTACGTGGAACAGGGGTTTAAAGTGGTTACCCTGACTGACGTGTCGCTTGTGTTTCCCAATAATTGCACGGTTTTGCCACTAGATGCGTCAAGCTCGACAGTCCATGCATATCCAGTAATGTTGCCATGATAGTCTTGGCACGATGGTGGTAACCAGCTAAAATTGGCCGAGTACGGGCCAACGGAAACAATGGAGACGTTTGACACTGCGCCAGGACCTTGGAAGAATAACGGAAAAAGTAAATCCAAGTATTTATCTTTTCCTTTCTTTCTATATCCTTCCCTTTACAGTTGGCAGTTTGCCAAGTTGGCTGGTTATTATAACAAATATTGCTCTAGAACAATTGGGGAATTGTTTCCTTATTGCAAAATGTCTCAACCATTTATACCAGCTTAGTCTTGGAATACAAATGACGATTTAATGAGACTTAAAGCTCTGAATTTTATTTAGCATAGCCTGTTAAACAAAAGAGGTTACCGGCCAACATTTCATGCAATTTATACAGGTTTTCACTGGTTCCCATCTAAGTTTTCACAAATCCTACAGTAAACAGTGAAGTCTTTCGTTTAGTAATCTGTTTTTTTAAGTTTAAGAAGCTGATGTACTACCATTTTTTTACCATTACATTTTAGGGAATATAAATACCAATGAATCACCCCAGTGAGTGACACTCTTTTTATACCACTTTGATGATGAAAGTTAAACAAACAGATACATGAAAGCAATTTCTTTGTTAATATAATCAAATGGCATCCACTAAGCCCTCAGCAAACATTACTTAAGGAAAGATCCAAGTTGGTAGACTCACTTCAACATTCTTCAAACTTATCCGATGAACAAAATAAGACGTCTTCACCAAAAAGTTTCAATTAGACAAAACCTCAAACAACAAATTTTATCTACAACTTCACGAAAAGTGACTCGCAACAATTTTATTTGTTTTAAAACAAATTTGAATTAATTTCACTCACCGGATTCTAAGGTTGCTATCTCTCTACCCACCGGTTCCCCGCGGCCATACCCATTGAGTGCCGCAATGGTCACCGAGTACACGGAAGCAGGTGACAATCCATTGATCACGTGATGCTGACTCGAGCTAGGAAGGGTAACATTAAACTCAACACTATCCACGATATCCCCGGGACACTGCTGAATTCTCATCAGTTTGTATGTGATGAGATAGTCGGTGATACCACAATGTTCGGTAGTAGGGGACATCCATGCTACTCCGATTGAATGGCTCTCAGAGCTAACATAGAAATCAGAAACTGCCTTTGGAACTGTAAAAAAATTACAACAAATTAATGTATTGTAAAAATACAGGTTAACTTTATTTAACAAAAAAAATCTCCAGAAATGAATTTTGTTCTAATGACCATGGGGAGTGTCATAAGTTCATGCAAATTAATTAATTAATTAATTACATTTTTCTTAAAACTTCTACTCAGTTAAAATTGTACCTTCTCCTTTCGTCAAGACATAAAGTGGTTCGGTGAAGCCACCTCCAACATCAGCAGATATCTTTGCCTTTACTTTGAACTGGTACTGTGTGCATGGAATCAGTCCGTCAAATATAGCTGTAGTAATGTTGGCAAACACTGTGTTGGCAAGCACTGTGTCGTCCGTTCTTTTATCCGCCACAAATCTGTACTTGTAATTCAAGATGACGCCGTTTCTCTCCTGGCACGGTGGGGGTTCCCAGGTGAAAACGAGGGATCTAGATGTTGCCTCATGGAGGGTGACGTTTGTGGGTTTACCCGGAGCTGTAAAAAAAGAAGAAGAACAATTCAAAAAAGATAGTGGCCCCTAAACAAAGATATTGTCTAATTTGGGGAACCGCCAACACAGGGCTTGGTAGCTCAGTTGGTAGAGCACCGGAACGGTTATCTGGAGGTCGCTGGTTCTAACCCTGCTCCAATCAGTTTCTTTGTTTAAATCTTAAAAGTAAACTTATCATTTTTCATTACACAAAACTCCTACAAAAATAGAGAAGATTTTTCAGAAAGGTGGAGCTTCGGGTAACCAGACCTCTTGTGATCCATATATTCTCCCAGGGTGCATAGATGAGCACTAGTGACCCCGTTGCCAGTCAATATGCACGGAATATTACCTGCTTCCAAAGTTTCCTCTTCCAGACTTCTTTCTTCACCATATTCACCCACAGTGCCTGCTCTCACAGATACAAAATATCTTGATGCTGGCAACAGCTCAGATATTTCATATCCTCTATACGTTCTTGATACATTGACTGCGCGAGTATTGGTTTCATTCTCGGGGCACTGAAGACGTCTTAAGAGTTTGTAGGAAACCAGGTAGGAGACGGGACAGGTGACGTTAACTGGTTTTTCCCATGTGAGTTGGAGGGAGGTGGCTGTCGGTACTGCTACAAAACTTGTCACCGCATTGGCAACTGTTGAATTTCAAAGCAGATAAATCAACCGTTAGTTTATGCGAGCTGCAAAATGGCGCCATAAATATTTTTATTACCACCTCAGTTGGTATTTTTTTTTTGCATTTTTATCGTCTGAAGCAGCAACAGTTTTTAAAATCTAAAGAAAGGTGTTCGACATCTATAACCCACTGTTGGTTTTTTCTCGATGTAAATTCCAAGGAAACACTATTCTACGATTTCAAATTCAATTCCAAACTTACTGAGTCACAATTTGAAGTGCAACAATAATTAGCAAATGTCATGCAGTGAACTGACCAATAACAGTGCCCACATCGTGCGTCGCTCAAACGCTTGCGCGCACCATTCGCGGATTACAAACCAACTAACATAAATTTCTAAACGATACGTTGTTATTAACAGGAACCTCTTGCAAAGTTCTTTAATAAGATGTTTACCTTGGCTTGGTGTTGAGATTTCTAAGTCCTGGCTAAAGCGGCCATTTCCTGCATCTGTCTGGGCCTTAACTCTGAAGATGTAACGAGTGCAAGCTGCCAGTCCCTTTATCGTGACATCAGTTTCATTCAGTCCTGTGTATCCCGGAATCACACCACTATCTAAGTTAGTGAGTAGGTAGTAAAATCCCGTAATGACTCCATTGCTCTCCGTGCAGTTTGGAGACTGCCAGCTGAACCCCAGAGCAGAGGGAGTAGCCAGGGTTTGGGATACGGATTCCGGAGGTGCAGGTTCTGTAAAGATATTAAAGATGTTCAAATCTTAAAAGTAAACTTATCATTTTTCATTTCACAAAACTCCTACAAAAAAATAAACATTTTTCAGAAAGGTGGAGCTTCGGGTAACAAGACCTCTTGTGATTCATATATTCTCCCAGGGTGCATAGATGTGCACTAGTGACCCCGTTGCCAGTCAATATGTGTGATAATATTACCTGCTTCTAAAGTTTCCACTTCCCGACTTCTTTCTTCACCAAATCCACCCACAGTGCCTGCTCTCACAGATACAAAATACCTTGATGCTGGCAACAGCTCAGATATTGTATAGTCTTTGTACATTCTTGATACATTGACTGTGGGAGTATTTGTTTCATTCTCGGGGCACTGAAGACGTCTTAAGAGTTTGTAGGAAACCAGGTAGGAGATGGAACATGTGACGTTAACTGGTTTTTCCCATGTGAGTTGAAGGGAGGTGGCTGTCGGTACTGCTACAAAACTTGTCACCGCATTGGCAACTGTTGAATTTCAAAGCAGATAAATCAACCGTTAATTTATGCGAGCTGCAAAATGGCGCCATAAATATTGTTATTACCCCCTTAGTTGGTATTTTTTTTTGCATTTTTATCGTCTGAAGCAGCAACAGTTTTTAAAATCTAAAGAAAGGTGTTCGACATCTATAACCCACTGTTGAAAATGTAAACATCGAGAGTTGGGAGTCAAGTGCTGATTTTGAAATACATTTATATGAGCACTGGTGTGAGAAATTCTTCTGAGTAATAATGTTTACTAGTTTTGAATACGAGGAATAAAGCTTTTGTAATTTGAGTATGTGATCTGAGTAATCTGGCGTTTGCTCAAGGATGGAAATGAGTTTTTGTAATAAAAAGCCCACATATCCACTAGTATTGGTAGTACCCAAGACACGACATCATTATTACCCCTGCTCACTGGGCCAACGAAACATTCCAAAGACAATCTCATCTCTATGGAGTATACAGCTCAATGCTGCCATTTCGGCGCAAAGCAGCTAAATCAACCACGATAACCATGTCTGCCCTCACAGGTACCCATTTACTCCAGGGTGGAGAGAAGCAACGAGTGACAAAGTGCCTTGTCTAAGGGCACAAGCACCACAACTCCGGACTGGAGTTGAACCCACAACCTGCAGAATACCTGACCATAAATTCAATGCTCCAGACCACTAGACCACGCAGATATCAGAAAAAAAATTGAAAAATATCGATATCTGAAAGAAATATGAACTAAATAATAACCAATTCTTCCATGGCTATATAGCTCACCTCCTTCAAACGTTTTACCATTCCCGTTCAACCCTTCACCCTCCCCGGCTGAAGTCCTAGCTCTGACGTCCACCCAATAATTTGAATCGGGCACCAGCCCTGGTATATCGACCGTCAACACGTCAGGAACTGGAATTGTCACATTCTCCATGGTTCCCTCAGGCACGCACTGGCCTTGCTGCGTCAGCGTGTATAACACTGTGTATCCCAGGATCCGACATGGGACTTGCGCGGGAGGAGACCACCTGACTCTAAGTTGGGTAGAGTTGAGGGTGGAGATGTTCAGACTCTGAATCCTGTCAGGAACTGGTGGGAAAAACAATGACAAACAGGGCTCATTAGCGAGGCAAAAAAACAAAATATGTGAGGACTAGAATTTTATGAAAAGAGGATTCCGAATACAACACTTTGACAACACTTTTATAAATTGAACAAAGAAATTGACTGGAGCGGGGTTTAAACCAGCGACCTCTGGATTGCCGTTCCAGTGCCCTACCAAATGAGCTTAACCATCCCTGTGCTGGTGATTCCCAAAATTAGTTAATAGAGGGCGCTAGTCTGAAGTCACTTAGACAGCAAGTTAGTTCTTACATATTAATCAACGCGACTGTACTGGTTATTTTGTGGTTCTTTGGTATTTGTTTATGGAAACTGTTTTGAAACAGCCTGGAGTTCTATTTCAGCATCATTTGTGATTCCAGACTAACTTCATTATTTCACTGAGAACAATTACGCAACATACCGCCCTCTGCAGTCGTTATATTCTGCGGCTCGCTGAAGCTTCCGTAACCAGCCGACGCCCACCCTCGCACTCTGAACTGGTACTCCGTGCACGGTGCTAAATTCTCAAACCCTACAGCCATCGTTTCATCAGATGGCGACGTGTTTATATTTCCTTCAGACGAGAGGTTGCCACGACGATCAAGAAGCTGGTAGTGATACTTTAAGATGATGCCGTTGCGGTCCGTGCAGTCTGGTGCCGTCCATGTGAAGTCCAGAGTGGTGCTTGTGGATGCACTTGACTGCAGAACTGGGGGTCCAGGAACTATGAGAGAAAACAAATCAAGGAATACAATTGTTGTTAAATTCCTGTATATTACAAAGGTGCATATAAATAGAACTCCACAAATTTCACCGTCTTTATACTGTCCCAAACACCCACTATTGTATACATGTAGTAAATTTTAGTGATTTATCAGGAAACAAATACAATGTAAAACAATAAAATACAGACAAAAGCTGGTGGGGTTAAAACAAATACCATTTTAACCCACATTCATAAATCCCTTAGCCAGTTTAGCCATTCCTATTCGTCAAGACCCTGTTAATTGGGCAATTTGAAGCAGCTCATTCAACACTCTTTCCAGCGTCACATAAAATTTGGACACCTGTGAAATCTAGTGTCCCTTTTTTACCCGGGTTGGAACGTCACAAGGCAGGCACCGTACTACCAACAAAGTTCATATTTCAGAAATTCAACAGTGAACAATTCAAACCACGCTGGGACCACAAACAAAGCTAGAGGGGTGTTTCACAAATTATTGGAAATACATAATTGTTGTACGTTTTTAAAGGTATTGATGAATGGGAGCATGTACTGTGCGATATTTCATTCCCGTATTATCCAGTTCACGCCGGAGGACATATATTCCAAAAATATGTGATTTACATTATTTTAATTCAATACAGGATTTTGCCCTTGTTTCAGAAAGTAAATTTTTCAGACTTCTTAACCAGTTCGCGCCGGATGACGTATATAAACGCAAAGTTTCCCCCAGCCTAAAAAAGGATGACGCATAAACACGTCACGAGCAAGACCAGAAATGTCTGTCAGCAGCGAGCAAGGCAGGAAATGCGTGGGTGTGCTTCCCAGTACCATCGGCCTGAACTTGCCTCGGATCGAGTTTCGTTACAAAATAATCCCACGCCTCAGCTCGGTGATGTTAAAAAAATCTCGGCGCAAACTGGTTAAAAAGCATGAGGCAAAATCAACAGCTAAACTTATTGTTGGGGCAGATCTGATACGTTTGCCATCTATCCAGCTGGAAATAATTTTAAAAAGGACAATTCTGTGAACGATGACAGCAATTAAACCAACCTGATGATTGAGTCTTGTTCTTCCCTATTACTGTATCTGCAGATAATCCTGCCGTAGTTTCAGACCACACTTCAAATTTATACAATGTAAATGGCAGTAAACCGCCAATTGTCAAGGACTGATCGCTGGTTTCTGAATCATGGATGTCGTAGTTTTGTTTTATTGGTTTGCACTCTCCCTGTTTTTTTAACCAGTATATGACGCGGTATGCGACTGCAGGGCAAGACGTGTCGGCAGGCCGCGACCACGTTAGATGGAGGGCGGAGGAATTGACAGGCCGGACACTGAGGTTGGTGGGTTGCCCGGGAACTGTGATCACAAACAGATAAACAGACCAACAAACAAATACACAACCACAAATGACAAGCCAAAATGTGGACATGACATACACAATGCAAAAATGAGTGAACACAATGAACAGGCAGACGAACAATTTAGAAACAAATTCAAATAATTTGATGAAACACAAATAATTGGATGAAACAAGGTGAAATACAAATGTAAACAACTGTTTAAACACAAACAAACAAACAAACAGCACACTATTAGCTTGGACGCAAAGTAAAATGACCCCAAAATTAACAGATCAAATCACAATATAACCAATATGCCAAACTACCGGTACGGCAAAACTTTATTATAAATATTACTGCCTATCTGTAATATCAGGCATGGCTAATTTTGTCATTTTATGTCTAAATTCACGTTTTAGATTTCGCGTGAAATTTGTGCTGTGAACTTGCAGAAGTTGAACACATTTAGACTCCGGCGTTTTTTTTCGCAGCTAATGCGTGGTGACGTCAAATCGTATCGCTTTCGCGTGTATAGACCGGCCTTTTGTGTACCATAATATCAAGCCAATAAAAAAAGCCTACATAAATATACTAACAACTAAAACAAAGGCACAAAACAAATATCTACTTAAAAAAATATTGTAAACATATTCAATTATTAACGTACGTGCTCAAGAATACTTGTATACTTGTACTAAGATATTGCATACATATACAAATACCTGCACATGATGTGTTGCCAATTGTCGGCGGGCTAGGTGGTCCAACCCCACCCACACCGGGCCTGACGGCAGACACTCTGAACTCATAACTGGTCCCATCCTTCAGACCATGCACAATGTGTGAGAGTGTGTCCCCCGGGGTCCTGTCAGCTGTGATAACATCCCCTGCGGTGCCATTTGTGTTGAGTTCTGCATAAGTGATGATGTAATTGACCAGGGGGCCCTCACCCGTATCGTTGAGTTGGGCATTCCATGCTTCCCAGGTCACAGTGATGGAACTGATTGTTGGCTCAGAAACAGTCGGCGGAGTAAAAAGTTGTGGGGGCTCTAAAATATTAAAACAGGCATAGATTTTGAAAAGATACTATCTCAACTTGTGGCTCTAATAAAATTTGATCATTTTTAGGTTAAGTCTTCCAATTTCCCCTTGTGGTTGATTTAGAGAAAGAAAAAAAACCAACAAAAAAATTGTTTCCTCTTTAGCGTGATAATTAAACTTCCGTTTCCTTGTTTGCATTTTGTAAATGTTTCTGTTACTTTGGTTGTAATCACAAGGCCGCATGCACGGTTTGTCTGAGATTCGTGACTTATAGCTAGACAAAACAAATATGATAAGAAAACTATTGGATGTCTACCAACATTCACAACATGACAATCCAATTTCCTTGTTCAACCAAATATTACAAATTACATTGAAGAAAAACTTTCTTAACAAGAAGTTGATGTAAAAATTAACTGCCAAATTTGCTACCCAAACCTATACATTCAGGCATTCTAAGAAAATAACAAAAAATAAAACGCGGTGAAATTCCAACTTGGTAAATTATTTAACATTTGGTTGAACAAAAAACAAAATGGATGAGAGCACAATATGAAGAGAGAATATCGGTAACACTGTGATCCAATCGGGAGCCATGGTAGAAGGGTTCAAACCCTGATGGGGGAACATGGTGCTTGTGTTCTTGGGCAAGACACTTTACTACAATTACCTCTCTCTACCCAATAGTATAACTGTAATGCGAGGGTGGGGACCAGATTGCGCAGACCTCGTGCTGGTCTCAGCAGGTTAACAATTCGCACTTTATATCTTTTGGCAAAAGCACTTTATGAATACTAAAAATATATCAAAACCAACCTTACTACCACAATGCCAACTCTGACTAAAATAAAATAAAATTGAACAAAAAGTAGTCACTTTTTTTCCAGTTTTATTGAAAAATATTCAAACATTTCACCTACCAAAGGCGGCGACAGTGACTGTTGCATTAGCATCCAAGCCAACACTAGTGCACCTGTAGACAGCAATTAACGAATCTGCGACGATGACAAAAACATATTCCGTGGTGGAGCGAGACTCGTACTCGACAAAATAATCGGCCTCTTTTGCCGTTCCGTCCGGCAGAATCAGGAGGAAATCTGATTCGTTCAAGGGCGACGTGTAGCTCACGACGCAGGTCACGTTAGTCGTTTGGTTGAAGTTCACCTCGTCATATTCTAGAGTTAACTTCAGGCTAGTTTCTGCGGAAGTGAAATCAAAACACTTACAGGTAATAGATCGAATGCGAGTTTCGCTTTACTTTTTATGTCTCAGACTCTTGTTTAAGACAAGGGCATTCCTTTGTTATTGCAACCAGCAATTGAATACTTGATTTCATTTGGATCAGGCGTGTGATAGACTAGAGTACAACTCTGGAGTTCATTAATGTTTGTTTTGTCTGCTTACCTTGGCAGTTAGGTCCGTACCATCCCTCTAAGCATGGTGAGCCATCACAAACACCTGTGTCTGCCAGGCAGATGGCGTTGTCCTGGCAACGACAGACCTGCTCGCAGTTGGCCCCATACATCCCTTCCTCGCACTCTGAAACATCAGTAGAAAAACAAAAAAAATGATTCCGATTGACTATTTCTACGCAATACAAAACCATTGCTATCAAGTTTCAAATAATCGGAGGTCTCCGATCGATGTGAACAATAGAGTATATTTTAAATACCTTCCATGCAGTCTATGCCCTTGTATCCAGCGGCGCACGTGCAGCCAAACGGTTCGGGAAGGCAGAACAGTTGCCCCTGGCAACCGCTATCGTGTGGATCCGCGGACCCGCTGCAGTTGTACTGAGCTAGCTGTCCAAAGACGTTCCTACCGTGAACTAAAAGATAACACGGATAAAAAATAAATTTTTTTTTTTTTTATCTATTTGTTCTAAATGATTTTCAATTGATGTCCGATGCTTAACTGCAGTTTTGATTTCAGCATAATTGTATGTAGTATGGCAGGAGATTGACGTCACTATACATGTCCCGTACACACAAATTTACACATTTGAGTTTAGAATCTGAAGCATGACATTTTTCTTGTCCTTGTTAACTTTGTAAAACAATTTGCCATTTATCAATTAAAAAGAATTTTTATATTTTTGTTGGGTAACCACCTGGTAATTAAGAACTTCCTCATGAATCCCCCCCCCCCCCCCCCCCCCCCCCCCCCCCCCCCCCGCTCCCGCTCCCGCTCCCGCTCTCCCTCCCGCTCCCCCTCCCGCTCCCCCAGCACAAATTTTCAGAAGGCCAGTTGCCAGCTGGTCAATGCAGTGTTTTACAGTATTGACGCTTAGCAATGGTGCATGGCTATAACATATTTTAACCTAATAAAATATACCATGCAGTACCATGTAACTAAATACTTCATTGCTCAACCAAATCATCCACACCTTATCCTCTAGCAAAAATAAAAATGATGACACCACTTGCTATAATTGGTACCAACTTGTTTTCCGTTATGATATCGCGCCATATATCCTGTCGTTTGGCATTTTTCAGCTCACATGCAACGTTTGTGTAGGGGGCCGGGGGTTAGGCTTAATAGAAATGTTTTGATAGCCATTCATTTTATACAAAAGGGAAAATGATGACATTACAAAATAAGGGGTCACCAAACTATTTTTTGTTAAATCACTTTTTTAGTTTATTTTATTTTGCTTCCTGGATTATTTAATGCTTTACTCTATGCAGTAAAACCATAGTCAAACTTCATAACATTTTAGCATTTTAACCATATACAAATAAAATCTGATTTTCGACCACAACTCTCTTGTAGTGATCCAAATCGTCAATCTGCACGTACTTGCGAATTAGTGGTCAAATTGTATCCCGAAACCGAGGAAATAACGTCATTAATGAGCACGCTCAGTCACAAAGGAACTCAAACGTGAACAAGATGTTCCTGTTTAACTACAGGAATATGAGGCAACTACACATACCCTGCAAGTCTACCCCCTTCACCCTCCCTCCACCCCCCTCCCCTCCCTTTTCCCCCCAAGTCAGATAGGAAGTCGAAAACAGGAAATTGATGACGTCTTAGTAAGGGGGGGGGGGGGGGGGGGGGGGGGGGGAAGGGTCTACACATCTAGACATTGTACAAGTATCATTATACTATCTGGGGTCTGGAAATCACTTGCGGTTAGATGAATGACCGTGAATCAGCTCGAGACATACATTATCAGTTCAGTTTGGAAATTGTTTAAGATCGAGTTATTATGTCCTTCACAGGTGTAATTTTTAAAAGGGCTTTACACATGTTTGGATGAGAACATGCAGGAAAAATAGCCACAAGTCTGCCAGCTCTTCGACAACACTGAGTACAGAAACGGCAGTTATGACTTAACCAAGTTAAAATATAGGATTATATAAGTTTCATATGATTTAATATTATAGTAGACCATTTATCAGTTGTGCATTCTCATTGTTTGAAGCAGCAAAAGTTCTCAAAATTAATTTATAAAAAAAGTGCTTGACAACTAACTTGATGAAATTTCAGCTCTGTGAATGCTTCAAAAAAACAATATTTCAAGATTTTGATTTCAATTCAGATTTTGCCAAGTCACAATTTAAATTGCGACGACAATTTCACAGTATTTCACAGGGAGTTTAGTGTCTTTACAACAAGTAAGCTTGCTACTTTTGGAAACTTTTTGGATATCTGCAAAATGTATACTAAATCTTTAAGATTTGTTCTGCAAGGCCTCTAATATTCTACTTTTAGGGAACGCTATAAAAAAAATGTAATATTTGCAACTTTTTGTTTCTTACCGTTTTGGCATTCGGAACCACTGAACCCCGGTGGGCATATACACTCGCCCGTCCGTGGATGGCACATCCCCCCATTCAGACAAATGGTACAGTCCAGGTCGCAATCATCCTCAGGACTCCATTTTCCGAACGGACACTCTGAAAAATAAACAACCCAAAACAACAATGTTATTGAAGAAAATGTAAAGGCACCATTTATAGACTCATAGTTTAAAAACACATGAGATGTCAAATAATTTTAAAGTAACAATATCAACATTACACATTTCGGGAAATTCCAGCTTTTGTGTAACGTCCATGAAAGAGCCAACTATTAACCACGATGTGTAATTCATGATTCACAAAAACAATAAGAATCTACTATTCTTACAGCATAAAACCGGCCGTGAAAGAACACATTTTCTTTACTTAGACCCCCAAAACCTGTCGTAACTTGCGACGTGTTTCCAACGGTTGTTGCAAGGAACTCACCATTTGTTCAACGCATCACAAGTTATGAAACATACGATGTATTGAGAGTTGCGATGCGTTATACACAGCGTAACTCGAGTTGCAATGCATTGTAATGTTTCTTAAAATGGGGTGCCAAGATGTTCCCACCACAAAAAACAAAAAATCTGATCACATACCTCTGAACAAAACCTGAACATATCCTGGGAATTGCTTCAAGCCTCTGCAGAAGTTCCGAAACACGATGCTAGAGCGATTCCTGAAACGTTCTGTGTTCAGAATCAGATCTGGGGTTCCCAGATATGTTTTATTAACGCTGCCAACTTCAAACCATCTGTAATCTTGGATACTATTGCAGTCTTCCCTTGCAGTCATCCGAAGATGAAAATCCTCATCGTCTGTGGTCTCGGTGAGACGCGATGGATATAAGTTAGCTGTGACGACCAAAACATAAAGGCAAACAATTATGTCACCTGAATCAACTTGGACATTTGGGACAATCTGTGCAGAAACACGATTTTCAACGTTTCAAAGCCCATCTCTTACTAAAATGTTTTTAAACTTATTTTGTTAATAATAATAATAATAATGTTCGTTTTTTATATAGCGCTTTAGACTCCCACAATGTGGGTGTATCAAAGCGCTTTACAACTATTATCCCTGTTCACCAGGAACGAGACCATTTCTGCAGCAGCTCAAGATCAGCGCATGTGGTCTCTACCTTCACAGGTACCCATTTATATTCCTGGGTGGAGAGAGGCAATTGTAGCAAAGTGTCTTGCCTAAGAACACAAGCACCATGTTCCCTGCCAGGGTTTGAACCCACGTACCATCGTACAGGAGTCAAACACGGTAACCACTGTACCACAGTGCCCTACGTTCCGGTTCGTTTTTATTTTTAAAAGAACCAACACTAAACTATAACTTCAGAAATATTGATTTATTTAAGTAAAAAAAATTAGCCAGGTAGATGTTTTGTGCAATAGAGATGCAAAAGCAGCAACAAAAAGGGTTTTCAGAGGGTTACTATGATTACAGATGCCCAGAATTATAAACAAAAAGTGTTGTTTTGAGTTGTGATGCGATTTTACTTGTTATACGACTTGTGCTTTAACATTGAAATTGACATGTGATTTGACAAAGATGACTACAAAACTTGCATTGAAGTCAGACACTGCGCACGAACAATTTGAAATTCTTCTTTAACTTTACCATCTTCGGTTGAAACTATCACCGTCGTCTCGGCCGCAAAATCTTTCGTTTCCAGGGAGCAGGTGAAGTTACCCACTCTCGTTAGACTGAGAGACGACCTGGTCACCCCATCTACACTCACGGTGGCGTTTTCGAGTGGCGTATATGCCGTGACGGTTACCATACGGCTGTCGTCTTTTGTCGGGACGAGGGCTTGACTTGCGACGCAGGTGAAGTCTAGGTACGGATCTACGAGCGTTAAAAGACAAACAAACAAACAAAAAGATGTTTACTCCAGACAGACAATTTCAAGTGAATCACAGTTATGTATTTGTACCTTTTTCACTTGTTTTAATTGCTTCATTAGACAGTAAGCTTTACTACTACTTTGTTCTGCATAAACATTCGTTTCTCTGTGATTTCATATTTTACTTTTTTTTTCTTTTCTAAATGACCTGAAGTCAATAAACAAGCATTCAATTTTATATTTGTTTAAATTTACGAAAGAAAAATAGATTTGAGTTTAGCTAGGTTTTGTTATGGGTTAGGCTTACTATATTTTGCCATTATTACATACAAGTATATATTTTTATTTAATCTTTAGCATTTAATAATAAAATGCTTTGAGCTCGGACCAAACACTTTTCAATAAAGCGTAAACACAGCACTCGGGTATATTTTGTCTGTAGACTGGTTAAATGCACTTCAATGAACACAACAAAAATCAGTAAAAATCCCCTTCACACCCAGTAAACCAGTAAAGTATTCAAAAACATTCCTTCCAAATAAATCCACAATTAAAATTGCAACCACATATAAAGTTGCTTTCACACAAGATTTATTACCATTATTTGTAAAGGGAAAATTCTGCCTATCTCCCTGCTGCAGTGTGATTATCCAACAGTAACGGATTATTTACATACAAACAGGAAGTGTGTACAGGACGTTAACATAAGCAAGGACCAAGGACCGTGACCTCTTTCCTATCACATCGTTATTCAACTCTTTCTTCACATTCTTGCAGGAAAATTTGCTCCTGCAGTATCCGCACACTGAAACACAAAACTTAAAGGTAGGATACACCATTTGCAGATATCGAAACATTTTACAACCGAATTATTAGGAAATATCTTATTTATTTGAAAGTAAATAATGATTGTACACATCCAGCAAAATTATTGCGCTAGATATTCTATAATTGTTTTGAAAAATTAAATTTTATAAAAAAAACTTTACAATCGCCGAACCACGATCGTGAAAAAAACAAGAACAACATAAGAACCACTGTTCGGCGCCGGTTGAAAACGAAAGCCGTTTTTCTTACTTTCCTTGGCATCCATGATTGTAAAACGTCAGGCAGATCAGTTTAATGATATTTACTATAAAATACAATCTCCCGAATCCACCTACTAAATTACCAATGGTGAATCCTATTTTTAATGCACATTATTTGTAGTTTTGTTGACAAACTGTGTTTTATTTCGTCCTTATATAATGCTGTGTTGAACTTAATGGTTTGTAATGTATGACCACATGGGTGCTAAACTTTTGTATTTATAGTAAGAAATCAATTACTAAAGGATAGCCAATTTTTTAGTCCATGTCTCATAATGAGGAAAAAAGTGAGTAAATTTGTGTATTGCTTTGAAAAACTGGAGAGGTTCGAATCTCAAAAAACTAGCACAAGAAATAGACTAATCACAGTACATCGAGGACAGATTGACTCAGACAAATTCAGTCAGAGCTTTCAGCCAACGATCTGCCAAGAATTAGTACCCTTTTGGAACTTGGAAGTGTTTAATTTCCCATTATCAAAACGGCCTTAAAATTCATGTTGCATGGAAACATATACCAGAACTAACACTGCAGTAGGGGTGTTTTAGATGCAAAAGGAAGTCTATTTTTAACCAAGAACTCTATTGTAACATTTAAAGGTAGGATACACCAATGGTAATCGCTTAAATTATTAGGAATGGGTGGATTCGCATTTTATAGTAAATATCGTTTAACAGACCTGTCCGAAGTTTTACAATCATGGATGCTGAGAAGAAAGCAAGAAGAACAATCGTTTTCAACTGGCGTCGGGCGGTTATTCATAAGTAGTTATAGCAAGTTATATTTGATTTTATTTAAGTCAACAATAGTCCGATAGTAGGAATTTTAAGAAAAAGGTCTAGGAAATGTAGAAGCAAGACTAAATACAGAAACAAAAATGGGAAAAAATAAACAAGTATAAATATTTTTAAAGTTATTGTTGCACAATGCATGCTGTGCATTGCTTGAACATGGCTGGTATTTTACCTTTTCCTGTAACAGACAGAAACAGGCCCACGCTGATTAGCGTCCACAGTACTACTGCAACCTCTCCCGTCGTAGCCATTGATATGTAGTTCAAATACAGACGGGTTTCCTCACAACAAGTTCGGCTGACTTAGTAAAACTGACACAAGGGGTTCACCCAGCAAAACATCCAAACGAGGCGGTCACTCTACCGGTTAGAGACCTACAAGACTAGGTATGATTCACACCAGACGAAGACAAAAATAAAACCTACAAAATGTCTGATGACCAGGTGGTGACACTCGCACACGAAACTTGTACTAGAAGTTAACGGGGCATCTTGATGAATCACGTCAGTCGTATTCCTAGCATCTGCTGCTGCACGTCACACATTACAATTCTCGGTCATTTTACAGGACAGTTTTGCACCGACAAGTAAAATATGTGTGTGCAGTCCGAGACTATCACAGCTGAATTTATAAACTTATTACAGTTTGTTTGTTCTTTCTCTTTCAATTCACTGCTTTTCAGTCGACCTGATGACTACAAAGGACTTCACAATGTGATGTTTCGATTCTCTTGATATTTCAAAAGTGTAGCCTCTTAAGCAATGAGTTAGACGTAGAGTTCCCAAGTACACTTACTTGTATACTCACACATCAAGAACATAATATCAACAACTTTAAAACTCACTACAAGTACAATGCAGAAAATTGCAACAGCCAAACAAACCACGCAGGTTATAGAATATGGCTGTTCAACAGGTCCAGGGAACAAATTCTACATGGCCACAACTCCAAGTTGAAACTTTCTTGAACAGAAATGTCCTCGGGGTAAAATAATTGGAGATCCAAGAGTTTTTTCCCCCATTCAATGGTGTCTCTTTCTAGCAGGGAAAACAGCAAGCAGAATGAGATGGCATTGAAAACGGCAGCAAAAATCCGGCCGAATTATGTTCACTCTTGTGCTATCAAGGCCTTCTGTTGTGCAATGATTACGAAATGCTAAACACCGATTCCTAACGGCCGGTACGCATACGTTTAATCACACTTGTAGTTACTACTAGTACTAGTAGAGTTACAACAAGTACCACGAATTCACTTGTTGCTCTGAACACATTGTGGTTTGATCCAGGAAGAGCTTTGTTTTTATTGTTTAGTTCTAGCGCACACGCACACACACACAGTGTGCGTCTAAATCAGAGGATGTACCATCGCCGCAAACTGTTTCCTCGTTGGGGAAAGGAACGACAGGAAATTCATTGGGTTAAGAGTCCCGGATCCTTGCGCTTAATGCAAGAACAGTATGCTGCATAAAAACAGTGATCCCTCCCCAGTTCCCACATGCTGAGTGCTATCAAGTATCATTGCTGCAGACAGGGCCCCGGGGGACTGAAAATCATGCAAACACAGGTCCTGAAGGCTAACTTTAATCACTTTTATAGCTGATCAAATTCTCAAATTGTTTCACGAGGCTAAAGAAGAGGTCCTCAGTATTTGACCAGCCAAGTTTAAAGTCTCAAATTAATTTTTAGAGGGGGGGTTTTCTTCCTCAACATTTGACACCTGAGAGTGAAGCCACATCATGGCACATGGTTTTATTTTGAAGACCAAGACTAGACTTGTGCATGTCCATCATTTGTCTATCTGTTTGACCAGACTGATCTCTTCAGTTTCCTGAAACTGGTACCACGTACATTTTCATGGTTCTTTTGACACGGTTGACCACCTCAGGCCCTAAGCACTAAAGGCATTTCCGTTTCCAAGAAATTTGATAAAAAAAGGTGGAGTCCAATTGATAAAAACAGGTTGCCTTTTTGGTTCACACGCAATTGTTTTAATGGCATTCTTCACTTTCGTCAACCTGTGAAAACAACATCATTAAATCTTGCGCGCATGCACTGAATTAAGCGCGTGACCACCTCAAAGTCTGGTCCCGGCTGGATGTCTTTCCAGCTATGTGAATGATTCGTGGCAAGGATATTCCAGGAATTGCCTGGGAACGAAAAAGGCAACACGTGGACTCCACCTTTTTTTCATCGAATTTCATAGGAACGGAAGGTGCTATTGGAGCAATTATAGAATGCAGGGCCCACTCACAACTCTCGACTTTATTTACCTTTAGGACAAAGAATGGACTGACCCCAACCCTGTATACCCCAATACCCATAGAATTACAGGGCCACTCCATTCTATGTCATAGGGTAAATATTAAGTCGAGAGTTGTGAGTGGGCCCTGCCTGCATTCTATAGTTAAGCCGTGCTATTTTCGCAGCTTTTAGTGTAAAAGAGCAATGTGCATTACTATACTAACCCTAACCCCCTAGGCCTTACTTTGGGCTAAAGAACTGTGTACTACAGATTACTACTTAGTATTTTGTAGCATTGGGTCTTTCTGTGACTGATGATTGGTGTGTACTGACAGAGTACAGATACTGCAGGCCTTCATTTTAAAGGAGCGCGATCGCGGTCGCGCTCCTCCGCGCTCCTTAAAAAAATTAAGGAGAGCAAAAAAAAGCGCTCTTTACAATTTTAACAAGAGCAAAAAAAATTTAAAAAAAAAAAAAATCTCTTTCCATCACCGCACATCACCGAAATACCTGGAATTCACGTTCATTGATTGTACCACACCAAACCCACACACCTTGCGAGTTAAAATACCCAATGCTAAAAAGTACTACGAGTGCAATAAGGGGTGAAGTACGGTACCAAATACTAAAAATTACTGGCATTGCACACAAGTCAGTGAGAGTACTACATACTATTTTTACTACTAGTAAAAAGTAGCATTAGGTAGGGTTAGGGCTAATGAGTAAAATGGTAAGAAATGTTCGTGGCAAAGCACGTGGAGGTTTTTACTAGGGGGGAGCTGTTTTCTACCTCCGCTCCGACCTTGAATAAGCCAGTTCGACATTCCCGCTGCGCGTGTGCACATGGAGATTTTACGATTTTTTTTTTTTGAGATAAACATTTCAGCGATTGCGTGCAAAAGCATAGCGGGGTACCAGCGAATTTAAGGAGATCGTCGTGTTCTAAAGTTATTAAGTAACATTTTTTTTTTACGTTTTGGTGTTTTCAGGTGTTTTGTGTGGCCAAACTTTTGTTCGAACAAAGTTCCCATCGTCTTTTCGATTTCACAAGAAAATGCACAAAATGCGGATTCGGTTACCACGTCCCCCATAGCCTTGTGTGCATTTGTCTGCCGTGTTTGTCTGCAGAGAAAAATTGTTTAATCTTGTTGTGCACATGCGCAGTTGGAATGTCGAAGTGGCTTATTGATGACTCAACACAACAGTCAGATCATAGAGCAAGGAACAGGGCCCTGCATCATGATCATGGCAACGCAAATTTACACACAACAAACCTTTGACATACTCATTTATTTCATTCGTGCCCACCACGCAAACCATGCAAAACATTGGCGCACTGTAAATAGAGGTGTAAACTCGTGTTATCATTCAAACAAAAATACTCATTACTCACCGAAGTCACTCAGGAGTTTGCCAAGTCTGCGCATCTGCGGCGATCGAATCACGTACTCGACTAGACTCACATGGTGCACGTGAGTAAATATAATGGAGATGTTGCAAGGGCGCCCCCTTTTGAGCTCTTGGTGCAATAGACCAGTAATTATGCGCGTAAATAGGCCGTGTACGTACGCGTGATGCAAAAAGCGAAATCCGCCTGAACACGAGTTGCGCTAGTTTGAAAATGTACAGGGGTCGAATAAGATTTGCTATTTTCTCCTAAATTATTCAGGATCTGCCACGATCATATGTAAAACGCCATGGCCCAGTGGTTACGGATTTCGACTCATGTACGATGTTGCGTGGGTTCGAACCCTGCTATGAACATGGTGTTTGTGCCCTTGGGCAAGATACTTAACTACAATTGCCTCTCTTCACCCAGGAGTATTATAGTGGCCCTGAAGGGACTACGCAGATCGTGAATATTGAGTCCAACGTCAATATTCGCGACAAATGTCAAGACTTTATGTCGCGAATTAAGACGTCAAATTTCACGACCAGTTCCCCAAAAGTCGCAAATATTTACGTCAAAATTCAAGACTTACGCCTACGTAAAATTCTTGCTAGCCATTCACGACTTTGAAGACAAGTCGTAAACTTTGTCGTCAATATTGACGTCAATATTTACTGTAGTGAATTAAACATGTTATAGCCTAATGCCTAACAAGAAGTCAAAGAGTAATTGTTGGACTCTGTACAAATGTACATGATAACTCCCCTATACATCGTAAAGGAATAACACATGTGAGAAGATTTTCATTATACCCAGTACGATAATGTGGCAGAGGGGTACCCCCCTTTTATCCCTATACCTTATACACACTCAACACTATTGTTACCTAACACATCCCCCCTTAGTTGAAACACAAAAGAGAGATGGTTTTCTCTGCCACATATCGCGCTTCATATGATTTCCATGGGTGTTATTTTGCTTGAAATCGGTTTCATTATGTAAACGTGACCAAGGTAAAGTTCACGGGGTAGGACTAGGCCTAACACTTCCTCTACAGAGTCGGTATTTCGCAAGCTGCGGACTGTCCAGAAACAAATATAGCTCGTTATCATACGAGCGAATTTGAGGAAATATTGCTTTCATTTTTACTTGTACAAATCCAGTACTGGGAAACAGAATCTTCCTGTGGCAAGTTCGGTGGTTAATGTAGACGACGACAGAGCGACACATCTGGTGTATAGGTCACTTCTCATTTCAGGTATTTGAGAAAAAAACGATTATGCCAACAAATTGTCGTTTTGTCTCGAGTGGAATATCAGCGCTTACAATAGACTTTATTCACGAGTCGTCCATAAAAGCGAGGTAACTCTTCAGTTTAGTAATTTACTAGTTATAATCTTTTGCAACTGTTGAAGGGCTTATCATGAATGGGTGGATTTTGGGGGTTGTATTTTATAGTAAATGTCGTTAACTGACCTGTCCGAAGTTTTACATTCATGGTTGCTGAGAAAAGCAAGAAAAACAAAGTTCGTTTTCAACCGGCGATCGCCGTCCAGCGATCGTGATTTTTTTTAATAAAATAAAATATTTCGGAACAATTACAGGATATCTAGCGCAATCATTTTGCTGGATGCCTACAATCATTATTTACTTTCAAATAAGTAAGATATTTCTTAATAATTCGGTAGTAAATGTTTTCGATATCTGCAAATGGTGTATTCCTTTAATTACAAGGAACCAATACATTGATGTAATGTGATTTAAAAAAGCACACAAACAGTCAGACTCGAACTATAACAAAGCACGATGAAGCAAAACCGATTATAAATTCACCCTGTATAAGGGTCGAGATTCATGTTTGCCAACATCGATCCTCGAATGTATTTTGGGGTTCAGTGTGTTTTTGAAGATATTTAGATTTTTGAGGAAACATTAATTTTTGTGATGTTTGAAAGAAAATGTGACAGATTTAACATGAATGGGGAAGAACGAGTTTCGCTTGTTATTTCCTGAAATTCAGTTGTGTAATGGTTCTGTTGTCAAACCAGGTCGATCTCACTGTATTTGTGAATGGTATAGAGTGCATTTCCAGTGCAGGTACACTTGTCCATAGATGAAGAGATATTTTCGCAAAATGAGAAGGATGCCTCCAAACTCCCATCTTATGCTCCACAATCTTCAATACCGCGACGCTGTTGTTTGTCTTTTTCATCTTGTCAATTAAAAAAAACAACAATCTCAATGATTGGCAACGATCAATGACTGGATCTTTCTTTAAATGTAACACATTAGCCCTGAATTGTAACAACTTGTTTGTTTTCACTTAGGCTGTGTGCCAAGGAAAAACATGAATCCCGGAAAAAGAACTTTCGGATTCAGTGTGGATAAAATCTTATCAGGGCTGTCGGACTTCGGTAGCAGAAGTCTTAACCTCAGCGTATTGATAAACGACCCGTCGCTGAGAGAGGCGTACTTGGCTGCCCAGACCGACGGCCAGCTACCGACCAACCGAGCCCGGGTCCTGATCCTCGGGGAGCCCCGTGCCGGTAAGACCAGTCTTCTGAACCGTCTCCTGGGAAGGGAGTTCGACATCCGGGAACAGCCCACCGAGGGGATAGAGACGCGCATGTGCCACGTGACCAACGTGGATAAGAAATGGAACGAATCCGACGCGGCCAAGGCAGACGACATCCGGGAATGTGCATCCGCGGTGGTCATCCAAAAGGAACCATTAACGAGAAACACCGCCAAATCATATGTGGCCCCGAACGCAGCACCAGCCGCCAATCTCGTAGCCAGTAGCGACTTGGCCAAAGTGTTCAAGTTATTTCAACTTTTCTTGGTCGTTGCAGTGGTTTATATTCTGGGGATGTTTCGGTTCGGCTATTTTGTGTTCGTTTGGTGCACCGTTGTCGCAATGGCTACGATACTAGACTACAACAACGCTTATCGCTTCGCGACCTCGATAACTTTCTTCTTTGTCCTCTTCGAAGCATCGATCCGGATTGATCATCCCCTCGAAGCACTGGCCTGTGAAGCCGATTCTCATCAGAGTCCCCACAGAGAACCCATGGATTTCGCCTTTAACATCGTCCTGGTTTCGATAGTCACAGTTCTTATCGGTATATCTCACGGGCTTGGGTTTCGCACAGGCCTTGCGGTGGCCTTCTCTGCCTGCGCCCACCCATCTGAAACGAAAATCACACTGGACAATGTCTTCCAAAGTCTTGAAGCCTCCTGGAAGATCCTGATGATGTGCGTGCTATACGGAGTGGGAGCCTTCATAAGTTTTGCCAGCTATAAATTCTGCACGACTGATGATCGGTGGCACAAAAAGCGGATGGCTGTCGCGTGGTCTCTGGCTTTCCTGTTGGTGGCTGCTTATTTGAAGAGCGAATGCCAATACGCACCCTACTGGTTCATCTGTGTCAATGGGTGTTTCATGACGATCGGAGGGTCGTGGGGGGCAATCTTAGGCAGGAGAGCGGTTCTAAAATACGGCCTGGAAGCTAGTTATGCCACCAAGAAGACCCTAGGGTTTTTCTTTGGTTTGTACCTTGCGTACATGTGCGACTGGTCACTGAGGGTACCAAGTATCTCACTGCTGTCTATTGGGTTTTTCATTGTATCAATAACCGCACATCCGCTGTTTGATCTCCACAACACTTACAGGATATGGCGCGCCAAGTCGGTCTTTCCGATCAAGCTCATCCGAAAACAGATGAAGGCTCAGGTAAAAGGTCAGCCACTCTTGGAAACCAAGCTGAGTCTCTGGGACTTCGCTGGAGACTATCTCTACCACTGTGCTCACCACGTCTTCATGCCAGACCGGGCTTTGTATGTGATCGTCTTCAACCTACAGGCCGCTGTCTCCGACGAGGAGGGCCAACTGCAGAAGCTTCTGTTCTGGTTGCATTCTGTCTGTGCTCATGCGCGCCACCCCGACGCCGTCATCATGGTTGTGGGCACCCACAAAGCAAGTGTCACTGAGGCAAGCAGCTTGCATTTTACTGATGAGTTTCACCGTCGGATTACGCCTCCTTTCTGCCACCGACTCGTCGTGAATCCACGAACCGACCATCCGCTTTTCCTGGTAGAGAATTCACAGCTGCTGGATCACGATTTTCGGCAGCTGCGAGCGGAGATATTCAGACGGGTCGAGAGCGCCGAGTACGCCCAGGAGAAGTATCCAATCAAGTATCTTCACTTCTACCGCGAGATCCAGAACCGACGGAAACTAGCCGAGAAAGACCGTGCCGAAAATGTCATGACACTGACTCAGGTGCAAGCCCTGGCCACACGCTCCTGCTGCGTGACGGATATAAACGACGTGAAGAACATGCTGAAATTTTTCAGCGAGGCAGGAGAGGTCATATACAAAGACGACGACGAGGTGCTAAGACAACACGTTGTGCTGGACCCCCAGTTTCTCGTGGACGTCATGAAAAAGCTGGTGCAAATTCCTCGCGCGTCAAATCGGTCCCACCGCTTTGCCGTGGAGTGGATGAACTACGAGAACACTGGAATCATCACAGAGGGTCTACTGTTGCACGTCTATGGTGACATGCCTCGTCTTGTCCCTCTTGTAACCCATCTCCTCCAGGCGTACGACCTTATGTGCCCTGTCATGCATAATGTCGACCCAAACTGCCCCGAGAAATCCTTCCTTGTACCTGCGATGCTGTCTCTTTATCAGGGCGACCCGGTGAAGTTCTGGGAACCGATGAGCGGTGACGAGGTCTTCTACTTCGACTTTGGCTTCTTCAATCCCAGCACCGTCTACTACCGTCTGCTAGCCCGGTTCCTGAACCACGCTTGCTGTACATCCGAGCCGAATGCCAACACATTCCGGCCGTTGATCTTTGCGGACCGGTGTCGCTTCCATGTAGGGACCAGTTTCATCTTCAAGTTGCAGCTGGAGAGGCGGGCCTCCCAGCAGATGCTGCTGTCGGTCACCGTCCTGGCGTTCGAGCCGAAGTACCCAAGCACTAAGCTTCTCCGTCGCGTTCTGGAAGTCGTGAGAAGCATCACATTGAGAGATTACCCGCACCTCCACTTCACCTTTGGCCCCCGCTGCCCCTTTTGTGAACCCTCACTTACACTCTCCACGTCAAAGATAGGTGGGGACGGGTTCACTGGAGAAACTCCCAAGGAGAACACACTCGACCAGACAATTCACGTCCTGAAGATGGCCGGACATGACCAACCATTCCCAACCTCGTCACCTGTCGTGATGCTTTGTGGTCAGAGGAGATACGAGCTGCCAATCTCCGGGTGTTCAAGCCAAACCCTGGTAAATTTACCACACAAATATTTATTTTATAAGTTATTTAAAACATTATGAAATCGGTTTATTGAACCATTATTTGGATAATACTTCTGCTGAGTGATCTGTGGTAATTGCGCCCGTGAATTCATTTTTGATTCATCGGGCCTTTGATACGAGCCATCAGTCGCAAACTAAACAAGACAGGTGAATTTTAAACGTGTCAGTGTTGATGCCTGTCTGGGTCTAAATTCATCTGAGTTCTCTGGCTCGAAATATCCGGGTTCTCTGTGTTCAAATATTGGTCCGGGTCCCAGTTGGTTATGTCCGATCTTGTCTGGCTCCGACTATAGACCTGCTCCAACAAAGCCGCAATCTATCTTGCAATTACGGTCGGTATCTTTATCTGTCCATCTACCAAATCGTTGCACCAATCCGGCTTTTTCATAGCAGCTACACTCAAAGTCATTTTTGCTTGTCTTTCATTTCAGGGTATCCCACGTAGCCATAACAACCCTCCCCAGCGCGTATCTTATGACTTGGACACGCCAATCACCAAACTACCACCTGACGTCTTCCACCGAGTCTGCGAGCTCCTAAACAACACACCCGGGCTCAGAAACTGGAAAACTTTAGCAGGTTAGAGGCATTATAGTGTGAACGCAGACTTAAGATGGCTTGTCATTTAAAGTTTGACGATGGCAAGCGTGTGGATTGTCAGGTTTTTCTATGACGTCAGGGTCAACCTAATATAAATAACGCCGTATGTACCAATAGGGTGCTGCGTTAAGCGTGACGCATGTGTGTACGTGTAGGAGCAGTAGACCAATCAAATTGTAGGTGAGGCGGCACACCAAAGACGAACATTCATTGTGGATTTGTTTTCCTTGGACTTTCAGGTGAACTGGGCAAAGACGTGGAGACCGTTGCATCGTTGGACAACGAGAGGGTCGCCAACCCGACCAAGCATCTGCTCCTGGATTGGGTGATGATAGAGGGCCACGTGACAGTCAATGACTTGCTTGAGGTGCTCGCAAGACCGTCACTCCAGCGGACTGATATCATACAGACACTGCGCGCCCACATGTCGCCGAAATGAACGGGAAAGATTCACGTGCGTCAGCTGCGCATTTTACAGAAGAACAGGAATTGTTTGATCATGGGAAGAAGAGACGGCGTGAAACGGCCCAAGACGCAAGACGATATTTATATTGCTTTCTTAAAAATTCTACAAAGTTTTGGACTCTTTACATTTTTACGGGAGCAATTTGTGTTATTGTGTACATGTAGTCACAAATCATCAACGAGTATTTTACAAAATATATACTTAAGCTACATCATGATGTCTTTTGATATAGACAGCAAGAATGTTAGGCTAGTTGTAGGTCGTTGACTTAGTAAGAGATTCACTATTTTTCGATCTCGCTCGCTTTATCGATCTTGTCATGATTGCTCGCATTAAATGTAATATGTACAATAGTATATACGTGTACTGTTCTCATTGTGTGCCCAATCAATTTTAAAATGATACTTTGAGAGGAAAAACGGTTTAAGTGTTTTGAATAAAATGTTGGATACATCCCCGTGAAAGATCAATTTAGATGAGGCAAAATATGAGAGACTCTTAAATGAAAGCGCTCAACTCATTAACTCGCACGTGCAAAGTGCGTACGGTCGCCCTGCGCGTGTGCGCACTGTGCGCGTTCTTTAAAAAACGTACGCGTTCAAAGAAGCCGTACCATTATGTGCAGATATAGATACAGAGTGTGTTTGGTCGATGCAATGTTTACGCAAACAAACTACGCAACGTGGTTGCCATTTTATATATATTTTTGTCTACTTGATGTTTCTTTAAAACTAAAAAAAGACTGTCCCAGTTTAGTTCTCGAAGAAAGTTGGAATATCCCTGTCGACTAGTGTGGTGTAAATATGGGTACGGTCGTGACCAAAAATGAGGAACCGGGGGCGATAGACGATATAAATGTTGACGTGGCTGAGGCTACGAGGCAAGCCAAGCAGGTCGGACGCCTCGGCATGATCATCAACGCCATGCGGCCCAGCGCTCAGCGCGGCGGGTCGCCTGCATCGTCAACTTGGTCAAAAGTTTTCTCGAAAAGGTAGAGTGATTGGTTGGCATGTTAAAACTGCTGGTGTGCAGGTGTAAGTACTAACCCCACGCTGCTCTTCTTGACAGATCTTAGAACCCACCAGCTTCACAGTTAACGTTAGAACGCGGGGGTTTTAAATGAACCCCTCCCTTCTTTATAGTTACCACACAGTTTTTGAAAAAGGGTCCGTAATTACAGAACCCTCAAGCCAAATATCCACTCTCTCTAATCAAATAACTCGATTGTTGTTTACCACCACTATACCGGCGCAGATCTACCGGGGTGGGTGTGGAACCATCGCCAGCGCAGACCACAGCCGAGCTGCCAGAGGACGAGAAGGCGAGACTGACCCGGGAGGAAGAGCTGAGGGTACTGCATTGGCACGATCCGAAAGGCAAGCTCAGATACGATGCAGAACTACCGGAGGTAATACAATTTTCACCAATGATTCATCTAAACACGCAAATCTCTTTGACAGCTGAACTATTAAGTACAAATGAAGATGACGCAACAAGGGTTTGAGCAACGGTCGAGTCACGGTCTCAGCCACCGGCGAAGGGGGTCCAGGGCCGGGGCGCGTAGGCAGGCTTTTGAATTTGATGTCCAAAAGCAATTTCCCGGTGGCGGCCCGGGGGCAATGATCCCCCATGCGCCCGGCGATCTGGGGGTATTTGGAGCATAATTCAAGGAATTTTGGGGCGCCTGAGCGGCGCACTAGTCCGTACCGTAACTATTAATAGAGTGGACCGCTTGTAATTATGTCAGTCAGCCCCTCTTCATGGCCGCTGACTGATTTACCTTTCATAATGTTAGTTCAGTCATCCATGGCAATGACATAATGAACCTTATACCATCATAAAAGAAGACATTATACCCTTTAAACAGACCGTGCTTTTACATAAATATTCAGTAGATTAGCAATATGAATTTGAAAATGGGTATATTATTTTTTTATAAGCTAAATTACGCACCAATGAGCCATCTTAGTTGTCAAGCCCTTAAATCTAAGCTGCCCGTTCCTTCCATAAACCGTACGACAGGCCGAGACGGAGGACCCGTGTGTGATCTGCAACATGTACAAGCGGGACTCTGTCTTCTCATGCCGGGCGTGCGGCCGGCAGTACCACCACGGCTGCCTGATCGGCCGCGGCCTGGGTCTGGACACCAACTCCTCCTGCGCCATGGATAATGCCGAAACCGCCATCGGCTGGACCTGCCCAGACTGCGTGAGTGTCTATTAAAATCGATTAAAATCGAGCATACATTATCGAACAATCGATACTATAGGCCGAATTGGGGGGGTTTATTGGCTGGGATTATATTAAAACATGCTATATTTCTTGAACAATATTTAACGTGTGGTACTTTACCGAATAATGGTACAAGAAGTAATTCTTCTTTCTTTCAGGAAACACTGAGCGAACTTCTGTCCATGGACGATATGAGCGAATTGATGATCCAGTTTGATGCTTACGACACAGATGGAGGTAACCGTGCCAAAAAAAGAGACAGAATCATGGATAACCCATCCTTTTCATTATTTTGGGGAATTTAATATAATGGCGTTACAATACAACGTTTCTGCTCACTACATGCCTTGACCAATTCACACCCATCTTGTGAGCACCGGATAGTCAGCATACTTTGTCTTACATTCCTGAATGTATTTACTAGCACGGCGCTAGTTTTCTCTAAGTTAAAACATACGTACTTTTGCGTTGTTTGATTTTTTGTTTTACTACTGAGCACTTTTACCCGTTGATTTGTCTTGTTATCTGTTTTCAAGATTCCGTCATCAGCTTGTCTAATTACATAGAGTGTGAGTCGGCAAACTACAAACAGAAAAACAACCAATTTATCCCCAGCTCCAAAGTCCGGGAATGGGAAGAAACGGTAAAGTTATCAAATCCTTTTGTGACTCTTGTAAGAACTATTATCAATGAGGATAATGTGCGGTATATTGTTGACTATATTCCAACATATACTGCTCGACCACTTTGAGTTGAATGTAGTTTTGTACAGGTTTAGTCTGGTTTCTTTGAATCTAACGTACTGTCTTACCCTTTTGGGTAGCAACGTTTATAATCTCGGCAATGGGCCAATGTCGTGAAACCACTAATTTGATTGACGTTCTCTCTTGTGTCGTGTGTTATTGTCACCGTAGTTCCGGACGTACGACCGCGACAACGACAGTACTGTGTCCTGGTGGGACTTTTGCATGATCGAAACAATAAAGATCTTGAAACGAGAACCGCAGGTAAAAAATAACAAAAATGTTTTCGGCTGAACAAAAAAACTATTGTCATAATGTAAATTGTGTTGCAAACACAAAAGTTCACCGCCGAACTATTACAATTTTTTGAATTACATTGTAACTTAATTAATACAATGACAACCAGAAAGAAAATTCAAATTAAAACAGATTTTAAAAGATTAAAAATGCAAACATAAAAAATGTTCGACGCAGGAGCGTCTAATATGAGATGGCGCTATATATTTTGTTCTTGTTATTTCACAAAGAACAACCTTTTGGATTATCTGAAGCCAAAGGAGATAGAAAAACTCAAGAAGTTTTTTCGGATGTCCGACAGGCGCAACATCGGTCTCATAACCGTGGGGGAATCGGAGCAGGCGTACCGGGGATGGCTGCGAGCTCTTGGGTAGGTTTGAGGTGTCGGCACCAAAAGGTCGAGTTTGATGAATCTAAAATGTTGGTGCCTATATCATAAATATATTACCACCAATAGTTTTACCTTTTAGATTTCAGGATTTCCGACTAGTGAGTTATCCTGATTGTTTTTCAAGAATTATTTTTTTGAAGAATTTGTCTCCACGAGTTTTTCAGCAAATAATTTTAGCGTATTGATGTTTTGGTGACTATTCCCGTTTTTTTTTGTTTTATAATTTACAGACTTCAAGAGACAGAAGAGATGATGCAATCTTTCGAGAAGTCCAGCTTCTCAGATGAGTGCAATAAGTACGAAATATTGGAATAAGATTTCCATTTTTCCCCAGTCACGGAGCAATAGAAAATACCATGGACAAAAATCAACATGCCTTAATTGGTTGGAGTTACCGTCTACTGGGATCATGTTGAGATTAACCGTTGTCTGGTATTTGCTATCGTGACTAGATCGTCTACGAAAATCCACTAGTTAATGGTTCCTTACCTTCCAATTTCAGGATGATCACGTGGGAGAGGTTTGTAAGCAACAAGGCGTTGGCGCTCATCACCGCTAGACCCAACACGATCACCATCAAGCCATTCGTGACGTCAAGGGACGAGACCGCCCTCTAGAGTTGAAACTCAGCCAGACTCAGGCCATTTTCTAAACCCCAGCTTAGGCTCCAAAAGTGACTCTATTACTTTTGCCAAACTGCATGAACGATGCCAAATGTAGACAAAGCTAGGGATGGAAAACGGCCATCGTGTGTTTTTCAAATTCCTGGTTTCGGCTCTCGTTCCGACTCCAGGCCTTTACAAAACTGGGCCGTTTCCCAAACTCCAGTTTCGTGATGGAGCTGTTGGTGGAGCGAGAGACGGAGCTGAAGCTGGGGTTTGAAAAACGGCCTAAGTCTCTTTTCCTGTCAATCAAACCGTGATTACTGACAAATAAGATCACGATTTCCTTTCTCTATGATTGAGCCGAGGCACTGACCTCTATACATGGACAGATCATCCATTGTTTCATTTTGAAGTCGGCATGCAGAGAAGTGCAACATGGCGTCACTGCTGTGAGCCAATGAAATGTCCAGGTGTAGAGTTCAGTTGGTTGGTAAATCCACTGACCTATACAACTGGAAATTTCATTGGCTCACAGCAGTGACGCCATGTTGCACTTCCAGTTCGCGCCGACTTTAAGTGTTAGCACAGCAGAATATAGACAATGATCTGTCCAGGTGTTGAGGTCAGTGAGCCGAGGTGACTAGTTGGTCCTATTGGTCACTCCACTCTGTCACAAATAGAGCGCATTGACAACAAGAGATCATGATTAATGGTCAGGTGACCTTTAAGAACACAAACCAAAGGTGAGCGGAGCTTAGGGCCAAATCAGGGAATTGAACAAAATTAAATTACATGTTATCCGTTAGATCTTTAATCGACTTAAAAGTACACTACTGTAAAGACAGTAACTACCAAAGAACACTACATTTGAAACGAATATAGAACTCTGGTTCTACTATCATAATTCTTAACCTAAAAGTGCCGATTCTAATTTCAATATGAAATATTTAGGTTCATTAGGCTTTTATTCATATACAGGAAAGACTTCAAGCAATTGTCTATATACATGTATGTACACAACACAAACATTTATCTAACATGTATATTTTATAACGTTTGTAAACCATATTACTCAAAGAAAGATACTGTTTATGTTAATACTATGATGGTAGGCCTATAATACTTTACAGATGTTCTTAAAATTAGTGGTTTAATTGGTTTAGTTATATTAATATTAATTCAATGAACAAAATACGAGGTTTAAACAAAGGAAATTAAAAGGCGTAGCTATACAAATTCGCCAAATATATTTCATTTCATCTCAATTAATTCATAAAACTTGTAATTGTCAGAATTCGATAGAAGTTCGGCATTTCGGGAGATAAGTTGGTATATCAGATTTTAAAGACATTTTACTGTGCTACAATCGTTTTTAACTAGAGTTGATTTAAGACAAAAAAATGGCAGCTAAAATATCCACTTCACACAACAAACTGGGCAACATCACTTACAAATCCAACAATTACAACAACAACAATACTTTACAGTCAGGAAGCAAAATGATGTGAAAGGTATTTTTCTTTAATACTGTACAGATTCAGAGATATGACAATTAAGGTACAAAAATATCACCACGAAACGAATCCATAAACACATACTTTTGTACATGTACTTCATTAATTTGTATAGTACTTTTAATTGCAAAATTCACATTTATAATTGGCAGCAAATACTTTGTTATGAAGTTTTTTCTGTCACAAATCGACAGTAAGATTTAATAACATTACACAATAACAGACTCGCTTCAATTCACAATATTTATCGGGGGGGAGGGGGGGGGGGGGGGGGGGGCTAGATCTGAAATTGTTCAGGCTTACATGATGCGCAACTAAAAGGAAAAGATAAAGAGTTTGTTCTTAATTATCACACACATTCTTTAAATTGGAACAAATTCGGACTTGTTATCACTAGGGACGGGAAGGTAAATATTTCATTCATATTTGTAAAAAATTGAAAGGGTTGGGAACAAAGATACAAAAATGCTTATAATTTCTCTACATCTTGTAAATTATTTACATCATATTTACAGGCAAGAAAATATCACAAATTCTCGCACAAATAGTACTTGAAATCTGCATTCTTCTATTGCAAACTTTGTCTCTCCTTTTTATTTTTTTTATACATTTTTTTGTATAGACAATTAAATTAAGTATTATTACTGTTACCCTGTTTTATACTCGTATGCAAATTAATTTATGAGCCAATCCCGCTCACTGGGTCTAAATTTAGGTCTTTATACTTAAGCAGAATCGAAAGCCAATTTCATAGAGAACAGAAATCTGCTTAGTATTAATGAACTGCTTTACAAGGCAGCATTTCATATAATACATAATGCACCTTCTTGCAGCTGAATTTGGCTTATAATATAAATGCTCAGCACTATTTGTTTTCCTGTTATTATGCCAAATCCTGCTTAATATTTCAAGTAATAATGGCTTCTTATTGTTACATTTGGCATATTTTGACTGAAGCACCAAAATATATATTTTTGTTAATGAGCATCCATGGGGCGTGCTATTTTCCCAGAAGAAATTACATTCTACCATGGGACCATCGCAGGAGGTTTGTGTTTGTGGCTCGGATGGGCGTTCCAGATTTGCGCAGAACCGAATTTAAATGAAGTCTCTCCTGAGTTTCTCTAAACCACTCCAGCAGTTGTTCCTAATTGTTTCAGATGTCAGACTACTCATTTGGTTTGACGCGACTCTGGAACGCCTGTCTGATGAGCCAGGTGTTATTTAACACAAGTTAAATCAGTCGATATTTGTCGACACCTCATTCACCAATTCTGCAGTTTTAGAGGTGTCTGTCCACTATGGCAAGCTGTTGTTTGTTTGTGGCCTCGATATCATGTGACCACCTGTCATTTGTGGTCACCTGTCCATCGTGGTCACCTGTCATTTGTGGTCACCTGTCATTTGTGGTCACCTGTGCATTGTGGTCTCCTGTCCATCGTGGTCACCTGTCATTTGTGATCGCCTGTCCATCCTGAACACCTGTCCGTTTGTGGCCACCTGTCTGTTTGTGGCCGCCTGTTCATCAGGGCCACCTGACCACCGAGGCCACTTGCTCATTATGGCCAATGTTCATTCTGGCCACTATCCATTCTGGCCACCTGCCATTGAGGCCCTTCACCTGGCCTATTTTTCAAACAATCAGTTAACATTAGACAGCAAGGTGCCAACTCTGCCCATAAAAAAATATTTAAAAAATAAGAAGTAAAATAATGTCTTATTAACAATATCACACCTCCAATCCATTCAGGGAAAACCTGCTCCATTTATCATTAGATAATGCACACTGGTAACTTAAGTTAACCAACTTTCTGTTGTTGCTGTTGTTTATTACTGGCTGGAGAAATTGTTTACACTTCACACGGGGGTTGCTGGGCGTACCATGTCCTCCCCCGAGCTGATAATAGGGGCAAACTCAAAGTTGCTTCTGCGCAGGAGTTCGGTGTTCACGTAGGGCTGTGGGAGAGAGAGAGAGATGATAATTATGCATAAATAAATACATACACACAGCAATTTATACGTTTAGTATATAAAGCAGCAAAAATATTGAAATACGATCAGAGGGCATAACATTCTTCTTACATACACTTCACTTGAACGCAGAGAGCTAACTTGACGCATAAGTTCGCTTAAGGTTGGCACAATTGTTTTGCTACAGTTAGCAAGACTTGTCTTTATTTGTTAAGCAGACTTATGAAATTCGGCCTCAGAGTGGCTAATCACTCGGAAAATACTGCTTAGCAAGTAGCCGTAGCCAGTTACAAGCTGGTAGCCAGTTACAAGTAATACACATTGCATGACGTGTTGGTTGGTAAACTGTTTCAGATTTGAAGCAAGTATTTTCCACGCTCAGCGCTTTTTTGTTCTGTGCAGCTTACCTTGTGGGCGTCGGCCAGCTTAGTCAGCGCAACGTTGAGCTGATCAAAGGTGGGTCGGTCGTGGGGACGATCTCGCCAGCAATGTCGCATTATGTTGTATCTGCAAGAAACCAAGGTCCCCACAAGTTAGATTGGGGGTAAATTTGATAAAATTGCTGAACAAAGAAATAGCCAGTTTTGTGCACACCATTCTGTAATGGCCCATTTATCTTGAGATCCAATTAAGCTAGATCTAGCATTTTGTCAAGAATACCTCTGAACACCCTACCTATTAACCCTATAAATACAAATTCTCTGGAATTGTAGGAGGTGGGTGAATGATCACCTCAGTTTGGGTAAACCGTTTTTTGTAACCACCCTGTATATGTTATTGTATCCTCTAAACCATTCTATACCCAGGGTTGTAGTCGAGTCCCTGCAAGTCCTTTCGTGAAGCCAGTCACAAGTCCCTTCATAAAGGCAGTCACAAGTAACTGGATGAACAATGACAAAGGAATGCTTTTGTCAAAGCTGATTTGAGTAGCTTGTGATTTGAATTTGAATTAGAACTGATGGACTTGTGATGGACTTGCAGGGACTTACAGGGACTCGTGATGGACTCGACTACATCCCTGTCTATACCCCTAGCCACCACAGCACTGTGGGGTTTCATTAGGAGTAAACGCAGAGGTGAAAAGAGCTGACTGAATGACGATACTTACACTTCTTCGTCACAGTTGAGGGGCGCTTCCATACGATATCCGAGGGGCAGTCTCTCATACAACTCGGCGCAGGACATACCGGGGTAAGGAGTGGCACCTGACAAACAATCAATTACAAAGTCATGTGAAATGAATGCAAAACTGACTAAGAAAGGACTAGGGAACCTGACTAGGTGCATCACAGTACTTTTAAAGTTGCTATAATGTTGCTAGCACTGTATTTATTCAGGGGCCAATTTCATGCTAAGCACAAAAAATAGCTTGCTCCGTAAAAACAGGTTACCAGCCAAAACATGCTTTTTGGCTAAGCAAAAATCAATTGAATACCAATCACAAACAATATACATCACCTGAAAAGGTTTGGTTTGCAACCCTATTTTTTGGCCAAGAAAGAATATTTATGCTAAGCAATTTTGTTGTGTGCTTGGCAGCTCTATGAAATTAGCCGGTCGTGATGTCTATTACAAGAATGCTGACTTACCAAGAGAAACAACTTCCCAAAGCAGAATTCCAAAGGACCACCTGCGAGACACCAAAAAAAAAAATTGATTAGGAAAATGGATAATTCCTACAAGTTCATTTGTACATTGGGACTTTTTTTCGCACTGCAATTCCATATTAACCAGTTCGCGCCGGATGACATATATAAACGCAAAGTTTTCCCCAGATTCAAAATGGCTGACGCATAAACACGCCACGAGCAAGGCCGGAAATGTCTGTCAGCAGCGAGCAAGGCCGGAAATACGCGAGTGTGAACCCGCCTCGGATCGAGTTTCGTTAAAAATGATCCCGCGCGTCGGATCGGTGATGTTAAAATAAACCCGGCACAAACTGAATAAAGCTGTACACATTTCAACTGCAACGAACTTTGCAGCAAATGTTTAATGGCGTCGTATTTACATTTCGCATCGAGAACAAACTGGTCTAAACTTACACGTCACTTTTGGTCGTGTAGACGCTGTAGTTGAGAGACTCAATAGCCATCCAGCGGACAGGAAGACGACCCTATATGACCAACCAAAACAAAGTGTCAGTTAGAAAGAGAAAATCTGTCACAAAATTTAGGATTTGCAATTATCATTGGCAAGCAGCAGACTGCAATATCATTTAATGCTTGAAAATTTTTAATGGAAGGCGGTTTCCTAGTTTAAAGAACCAGGGTTGTAGTCGAGTCCCTGCAAGTCCTTTCACAAGTCCTTTCGTGAAGCCAGTCACAAGTCCCTTTATAAAGGCCGTCACAAGTAACTAGATGAACAATGACAAAGGAATGCCTTTGTCAAAGCTGATTTGAATAGCTTGTGATTTGAATTGGAACTGAAGGACTTGTGATGGACTTGCAGGGACTTACAGGGACTTGCAGGGACTTGTGATGGACTCGAATACATCTCTGTAAAGAACTTACAGCCGTGGTCTTGACGTAAACTTCATCACTGCGCGACAATCCAAAGTCGGTCACCTTACACACCAGGTTATCGCAGACCAGAACGTTACGCGCTGCCAAGTCACGATGCACACACTGTGGAAACAGGTAGGAGACGGAGACTCATGAGAATACACAAATACACAATTCGGTTGCACAGCTAGGAGTCTGGGAACTAGACTGAGGGACTACCTCCCTAGCTTGAACGGCTGTGTCCGAATTACTTGGCTATGGCTTCAAATTACACACGAGTCAATTGCAACGGCTGCAGCCACTTCACATAGACGCGTGTGTAATTTGAAGCCATAGAGAAGTAATTTGGACACAGCCAATAAAGTTATGTGGCATGGAAGAACTGAGAATATTTATATTTCCCATAGATGGGATGCCAGTCCATCGCAGGTTACTCCCCAGCGAATGCCGATACCCATTTATACTCCTGGGTGGAGAGAGGCAAGTGAGGGTAAAGTAGCTTGCCCAAGGACACAAGATATAGCCAGCAGCTAGATTCAAACCCTGACTCTCTGATCAAGAGTCACGAACCTCAACCTGGCCACACTCCCCGACAACCAATCAAGAAGTGTGTTTGGCTTATGAATATGCATCAGGTGAAACAAGAAGAGTTACGTACCCCTTTATCAGACAAGTGTTGCATGCCCCTAGCCACGTCGGCTGCGAATCCAAGCAGTTGTTCCGAGGTGAAGCCGCCCTCTTCTCTGTTCACGCCAGGGCTGGCCGCCGCCGCGCCTAATTGGTTGGTGTATGTCTGGTCCCCCGTCTCCTGCAACCGGCTCTGTCGTAGAAAGTTTAGCAAGTTGCCGTGCGTCGCAAACTCCGTGGCCACATACAAAATTCCTGAAGGGTGGAAAATAAATCAAAGAACATTAGAGACCGGTAGCAATGGACTTTCTTTTTTTTTTCTTAGGTTTTTTTTTGAATTGTCTTAAAATACTAAAATGTGGTTTAAAGGAAGTACATAAACAAAGTTAGATTAATTTTGTTGCATTAATTGGTTCATCTCGTCACCTGTTGACTAATAAATAAATCAAATTGTTTTTAACGAGGCCTTACCTATATACTCTGTTGCACCGATTAGGTTGACGATGTTCGGATGATTGCCAACCTTACACATGATCTCCAGCTCACCCATAAAATCACGACGGTCTGCATCGGTGGCACCAGCTGGGAAAAACAAGAGATTGAAAGACTCTTCTGTTTTAGGGGATGTGGGTGGGATGGAGGCTGGGGTTGGGTGAAAGGTCATGTGAGAGGTGAGGGGGAGGTCTCAAAGCGCTTCACAATTATTACTTCTGTACATTAGGCAACAAGATCGAGATCAGTGCGTCTGGTCTCTACTGTCAGACGTTCATGATTTGAACCCACAAACCATCGCACGACTTGAGCACTGTAATTATAACTGCGAGGCTTTTACGATGGTAACGTTTGTCATCTCTACAACCGAGTGTCCAATCAGCCAGATAGATCAGAGTCCCTACGCTTACCTTTCAAGGTCTTGACTGCCGCATCTAAAGCCACACCATCTTTCTTAATGACCGCCTTGACCACTTGACCAAAGTTTCCCTCGGCGATGACGATGTTCTCCATGACGATGCTGTTCCAGGGTATGTACCAGTAGGTGGGGATCGCCAGGGCGTGGGGCGAGGTGGGCGATCGGGGGGACTGGGGAAAGAAACTGGACGTCGGGGAGTGTGGACCCGGCATGGAAAGGGGAGAGAGAAGGGTTTGTCCTGTGCCGTCATCGTACTCGTTGGACTGTGATTGCTGTCGGAGTAACTGTTTTAAAAGAACCACCAAACAACCAAAAATTACATTTTTCATATCTAGCGCAAACATTTTGCTGGATGCCTAGAATCATTATTTACTTTCAAGATATTTCTTAATAATTCGATTATAACATAATAATAATTCTTAATAATTTCTTAATTTTTCGACATCTGACATGGTGTATCCATTTAAGCGTTTAATTTTAAAACTGGGACAACACAACAATTTTTTTTTCAAATTTGACTGAAAGCCGTGAAGATATATCCCTACGGGACTTTTTATTTGGGTGATACTTACATCGCCGAATCGCATTATGGCATTGGGGTCGTTAGTGGCTAAGTCCAAGCTCCGTCGCTTGTTCTTGAAGTAGGACGAGAAGACGGTTCCCGCGATGGCGGTCAATAGGACCACGCCCACAATGACCGCGACGATAATCATGGCTAGAGTTGCTCCATCCAAACTGCTGGTCACTGGCCCCAAGTTATCTGCCAAGGAAACGCGGACACAAATAATGGTTTATTCACAAGACTCGATATTGGGTTTGGCCTTTCACTTACATCATTTTATAGGTACTATATACCCAATGCCTGTTTGTTTCATACACGAGATCCTACGATCCAGCGCCGTGCTAAAACAAACGGAATCACTCACGCGCATCGAATCTAAACACACAAGATAAATATTAACTGCTTCAAATTTTGTGGGCAGAATTTTATAGGGCTATTTCCAGAAAAAAAGTAAATCAACAGTACTATTTTTAATTATGAAAAGACATTCTAAAAGAGTAATAAAGAAATATTGTCAGAAAGGTTTTTTTCATGCTTCAAATTTTCGAAAATAATCTATTGCCGAAGATGCATTACGGGGGCATGAAACGATATATTCGTCGTGCGTACTTCACGCGATACGAGCGCTGCAACACGTATTCGCAAGCGTTGTCCCGCCGTGCACAACGGACTTTCAAAATCATGCCACTCGAATGAACCCTAGCCAGGGCTCAGCCATCCGCATATTTCAAAATCCTACAAAAATCCTCCACAAACCATGGTGCTCTTTTAGAACTGTTTAATGAGATTTTGTGAAGAAAACCTTTACCTTTCGTGGACTGTCCTGGTCCAACGACTTTTGGCTTTGTAGTGAGGGGTGATTTGGTGGTCGAGATCTCATCTATAGTTGAGGAGAAATTACAATGATAACGATGCTTTCAATTTCGGAATAATATTTTATTAAAAACTGTTCAATTTTAATTAGTGGAAGGATATTTAATGCAATGATACGGTACAATTGTTTTTGTAATGTCCAACTACAAAAACCATTTAATTTAAACTTTCCAACTTTTCCAAAGGCGATCTAAAAGTTTTTGTTTTACGTTACCTGTTTCAAGCGTCTGCTCTCTAAAATTGGGGCAGTTTGGACCGGGGCCGACCACCGTGTACGCCCGCACACGGAACTCATACAGCTCCTTCCGTCGTAAACCGTTAACCACCACTCTCGTTTCCGTTGAGTTGCCGTACGTAGGACGATCCGGGCCATCGGCGATTATGCAGATGTACTCATACATGACAATGACGCCGTTGCGTTCATCGGCCACGGGCGGCTCCCAGATGAACTGGATGCTAGTGGCCGTTACGTGACCCGACCGAAGTGAGGTGGGTGGACCCGAAGGATCTGAAACAAGATCCAAGTACAGAAACATTAAAATAAGGTCAGTTCATACTCAGCATGAGGTTGTAACATCACGGGGAGTTCACGCGCTGCCAATTCACAAAAGTTTAACACATTTCAACTCTGCCAAATTTTGCAACAAATTTTTCGTAACGTCAAATTCACTTCACATGAGGTATTTAAGGGAAAGGGGGGAGTGGGAGTGGGGGGAGTGGGAGTGGGAGTGGGGGGGGGGGGGGGGGGAGTGGGAGGCAGTACAACAAATTTGCTAACAAATTGCTCTATGTTGAAAAGCAGTGTGCCGGAAACCAAAACCTCAAAGTGGAGAAGGGGAGGAAGGTTGCAGGGCCAAACATCATCTGAGTGGGAGCTCCAAGACGAGACAGCTTTGGGCAATAAATGCATTTAGACAGTGACTAATAGGACAAACTCAGAGAAACTCTTACAGTATTCTTGAGTCCGCTCAGTTTTGGACTCCACCACTCCTTTTGTCCCAGTGAAGGCAGCAACCTCGATGACGTAGATGGTGTACGGCCGGAGGGGGTAGAGAACCCGCTGAGTGTCTGTGACTCGGTAGATCTCGGGCTCGTTCTCCTGGGAGCTGCTAATGAACTCCAAGGAGCTGACTTGGTAGTACCTGATGTCACCATTGGCTTCAGCCGGAGTGTCCCAGTCCACCAAGATGCTCTCATGAGACAGGACTTGCACCTCCAAATTGGAGACTTTGCCAGGGGCTGAATGGACCAAAGAGAAAATAAAGGCGATTCAGCAAAGTGAGACAGAACTGGGACCAATTGCATAAAACCTGTAAGCACAACAATTTGCATAAAAGTTTGCTGAGGCACAGGCTGTAGTAGGGAATAAAAAAATCATGTCTGGTTCCCTGACTCACCCCCCTCGTTAGTCTTCAGTGTTCTCCGCGCGCTGAACCGGCCCCCGCCTCGACAGTTGACAAACTGCATGCGGACCGAGTAGGTGGTGAAGGGGCGGAGTCCCTCCAAAAGGGTGCTAGACTCCGACAAGTCAAGGACGGATAGCTGATTGGTATCGTCATCGCCGTGGATTGTGTACTCTATGAGGGCGCTGTCAACTTCGTCTGTTGGTGATATCGATGACTACGGGAAGAACAAGGTATAAAACGATGGCTTTAACCCTTACGATCCAAACCTCACGAGGTGGAGTTCAGTTAATCGGTCCACTGCAGCAGGGTTTTCAAGAATTCGGGTTTGAATCCCTCCCGAGTACAATTTGATTGTAAGCTCTATGCAAGCAATAACATGCAATCAATGTTAAGTAAATACGGGGTAACTCACTGTCCAATCAACACGAATTACTGTTGATTCGTCATCCTCAGTCGAAAGCGTGATCGAGGGTCGAGTACTCGGGGCTGTAGAGAAAAGAAAAAAACAAAGGCCAACATTATTTTTGAATTCTTAAAAAAATGTGATTTACATTATTTTAATTCAATACAGGATTTTGCCCTCGTTTCAAAAAGTCGAATCTCAGACATTTTAAGACACTTTAATGCTACTCTAAATTAAATTTTAGACCCAAAGTAAGTGGACTGACGCGGGTGTACGGGTGTATTTGTTGGATCCTGAGACTGGAATGTTGGCTCAGTGTTTGGTTTGTCTGCCATATACAATCGGCTTTACAGAAAAACATTGCTACATTGTATGTGCATCATTTGCCGATAAATATTTTTAAACACTCTGTGTGATCATTATAACGAGCTGATAAAAATGTCTCTGAAGAAGATCTAGTTAAGATCAAAATATTAGGCCCTCTTAACTTATTTGAGCTGATAAAAAGGTAGTTACTCGCTTCGTCAATTTGTTAAGACCTTGGAGAACTAAAATCAATACTTTTTAAATGCTTTTTAAGGCCTTTAAATAGAGAAAAGTCGATTTCGGACATTTAAGACTTTATAAAGACCTGTTGTCCCGTGAGATTATTAGAACAAAATATCACTCAGGTGGGACTCGGACCCACGACCCCCTGCTTTCTAGTGCAGAGGTCTGACCACTCAACCACCGGGCTAGCCGGTCTCATAAGATGGAATTTGTTGTTTATATCTTACAGCTGTGGTTTGTGAAAAAAGAGGCGGGGTCTCCTGGACTTCCCCGCCCACTTGAGTCAGATCCTTCGGTGGGCCTGATCAGAACCACTCGGACGTTGTAACTGGTGTGGCCCCTCAGCTCAGAGAGGGTCATGAGGTCGTCGCTCGGAACGTTCTCCTCGTCCCGTGGTGTCCAAGCCGTCTCGTCTGATCGCTTGTACTCCAGGGAGTACCTGACGATCGGCCCGTCACCGGTGAAGGAATTGGCGTTGAGTTTGATGGTCGCAGTGTGGCAGGTCTCGGCAGTCACCAGTGGCGGCAGGCTGGGACGAGGTTGCTCTGGAGAGAAAAAAAGAAAGAAAGGAAGAGAATCTTAGGTTGTGATCGGTCACCTTTGATAACATTGACAAAAACAATTGGTTGCAAATTCATGTTGGCGGCCTCATATGAACATTGCCAATGTAAGAATTGTTTACTTCGCTGTAAGAGAGTCACTAGTAATATATCGGCGTGACGCGACACGATACTTACGTTTAACCTGCAGCTGAGCTTGATTGTTACCCACTCCGCCGGCCCCGCTGGCCTCGCACGTATAGCCGCCCGCCATGTCCAGTGTTGTGTCGTCGAGGTAGAACAGGAACAGGGCCCCATTGCCCGACGAATGACTGGTCCCGGGGGACTTAGAGAAGGCAGGGTTGGCGTTAGAAAACAGTCTGACGGTGATGTCATCGGGGTCCACGTTGACAACATGGCAGGTGAAGGTAGCCGTGACACCAACATTGACTTCCAGATCGTCCAAGGACACCACCGGCAAATTCTCTGCAGGATAAGAACATGGCAAGTATTTAGTACGCGTCTTTACCCCGCGCTGTTCTTAATTGACGTTAATACCATTATAAAGTCCGGGAGTTATGAGTTAAAATGGGACATACCGATTGCAGTGATGTTGGCAAAATACTTGAAAACTGGACCAGGGCTGTATCCCAACGTACACTCGAAGACCCACAGTCCACTGATGGCGTAAGGCGTGAAGAGCAGCCTGTACTGATTTCTGGCCGGGAAATCTATGGCTCTATCGGACTCATGCGGTAGTGCACTCGGTTCAAAACTCTTAAGTAAAAACAAAAATGTTGGCGAGTAAATAATTTGTTTTGGGCTCCTCCTACACTAGATTTAGAAAGAACTGGCAGTTAATTCAACAACTCTTTTGTTTAGTTCCGTATTGGACAATTTTTTTATTCTAACAAAAATTAATTTAGTATGTATTGTATGTATTATTATATGTATTCACTTTGATGTCTATAAAACCGAGCTTTGGGGATTGAACAATAACTTATGTTTGCAATGGATTTTACAAGATGCAATGGCTTCTTTTTTTGTGTGGATATCTTGAGAACAAAATGGAGTATCTTTTCTCTCCTGTTGCGTTCATGACAATTGTGGTTGCTACAAGTACACAAAATTTCAGACAAAGTCAAGAAATTCGGAAACAAAACTTCTCCTGGAAATTAGTTACCTCAATAGAGATGGCCGGACAATCAGTGACGGAAAATACACAGCCGCAGATAAGACCCACGCGGATATCATTTCCTAATGTCACCGTGGTTGTATTGGCAAAAAAGATATATTCTGTAAAAAACAAAGGAAGGGAATGAGGAGAAAAGAAACATAAACATCTATTGCATTGTTTAAGGATTAGGCTCATGGGTTTAAAGGTAGAATACACTAATTGCTGATATTGGAAAACAATTTACTACCAAATTATTAAGAAATATCTTACTTATTTGAAAGTAAATAATACTTGTAGGCATCCAAGAAAATGTTCGCGCTAGATATCCTGTAATTGTTACGAAAAATTGAATTTCATTTGAAACAAATTACGATCGCCGGATAGCGATTGCAAAAAAACGAGAACATCATAAGATAAACTGCTCGACGCCGGTTTACAAACAATTCTTTTCTAAACATCCATGATTGTAAAACGTCAGTTAAACGATATTTACTTTAAAATACAACCCCCTAAATCCACCCATTCGTGATAATTCAAGCAATTACCAATGGTGTATACGACCTTTAACCCTAACCCTACCTAATGCTACTTTTTACTACTAGTAGTAAAAAGTAGTATGCAGTACTCACTGACTTGTGTGCAATGCCTGTAGTAATTTTTAGTATTTGGTACTTCACCCCTTATATTGCACTCGTAGTACTTTTTAGCATTGTGTCCCTCTGCTTGCCGAGTGTGCATGGCCCATGTATGCTGTGTAAGGTGTTCTAAACTCTACAGCAAAAATTGTCACTTGGGACACAATGGGTCAAGGCTGGACTACTGCATTTTTTGCCAGGTAAGTATTACTGACCTGTATTGCCACTATTAGTATTTTGTAGTTGGCAGTATCTGTACTCAGTACACACCCAATCATCAGTCACTGAGAGACCCATGGCAATGCTACAAAATACTAAGTAGTATTCTGTAGTACGCAGTTCTTTAGCCCAAAGTAAGGCCTAGGGGGTTAGGTTAGGGTAGTTAGGGTAGTGTTGGTGCCGGTAGGCCTAAGTAGGCAGTAACATTCAAACTGAGCACCTGAATTTAGCCACCTCTTTTTGAAAGTTACTCAGAATACCACTGAAGTAGTACCAGGTTGTACTTACTGTCATCTTCACACCTTGGTCCTGTTTTTGTAGGCGGGCACTGACATTCCCCGGTAAACTGGTCGCACGGGATACCAAGCGGGCATGTGCAGACATCCCTACACCCTGCTCCATATAATCCATCTGCGCAAGCTGCCAAAAAAAGAGAAAACCAATCAGAAATGTTGGAGCAATTTATCAAAATCAATAAACAAGACAAGGGCCGCCCTTGTAGTTGTACCCTTGTCAAGGCAGTCAATACGAGACAAGGCAATCGTAACACTACCAACACTGTCTCTGTCTACTAGTAAATGGTATATTGAGTTAAAAATAGAAGGAGGAGGGGGAGGGGTTAGTTTCGGACTCCACCTTTTATCATCAAATTTTTTTGGAAACAGAAGGTACTAATTTTCGCGACTTTTGGTGTAAAAAAGCAACGTGTATTTACGTGTATTTACTAACGAGTAAAATGGTTTTTAAAAATGTGACAAAGGACGTGGCATTTTTATTGTAAGATAGATTGTGTTAGAAAAACATTAGCGAGTGGTCTAGCCTGCCCCTAGTGAGTAATTGCAAATGTGATAAACTCAAGTTCAATATTCTCGCGGTCGGCGTGACGTCACCGGGCCCTGTTTCTTGTCTCTGATTGGTCAGTGGTGGCTGTTAGTTATCACCCCCTCTGGACTCAAAGGGGAATAAGTAGCAATAAATAGTGTTGTGGTCTATGTGAAAAAAATCTAAATAATTAATTATTGTCTAATATCTATTAAACACTACACCGAAATATTTCCAAATTTCATTGTTTTATGAAGTAACAAAATCTCCCACGATACACCGGGAAAAAAAGTATGCATGTTTTTATTGCTGTAAAAAAATATAGAAAACACGTAATTCCCTGTACAAATTGAATGGAGGGCTACCCTTTGCCCGACGGCGTGTGCAATAGGTGGAACAGCCTCCGACCGTGAGAATATACATTCTTTTTTGCCACTGCCCTTCCCCAATATTGCCTAATAAAAGCTTGACTGGTTAAATTGCTAAATGTATACGTACTGGCATTAAGTCATCCAAATAAAGCCTAAGAACCTGACTTGCAAGTAATTTTTGGTGAATTTTGTGAAGCCTATGGTTGCATAAGTGTTTGTGTTGCCCGCCTATGGGAAAGGGCGCCACCAAGAGATCAACATGTACTTGCAGTTAAACAGATAGACTTGATCTCAAGTCTGCATAATTATTTTTGCAACCGATTCTTTTGTTTGGTGTCAGACTCAGATAGATTTTGTTTGAAAAAAAACTATTTTGAGTGAGACTAAAGTGTAAGCATTGATCTCGATTCGAGAGGATTTCTAGAATAAAAAAAAAAGATTGAAACAAAAAATAACAATAGGAAAATCTGCAGGTAGTTTAGCACGATGCTGAGGCAAGGATGTATATATACCAGGAACTACCCTTAGCTTCCTGTTCATAACGCGGTCTGTTCAAGATAAGACCCACGACTGTACGGTTGTCCACAACCCCTCGACCCCGCTATTCCTGAGACCGAATTTTGCTGATTTGTATGGGCGACGATTTTTGTTTTATTCCAGGCACGCAAAGGTTACAGAGTTAGTTCAAGGATTTAGGTTCGACTATTGCTATAGTTACAGACAAGTTACTTTCGAGACGGAAGTTGATTGAAAGCGGGCCCGAATGTCGGACAACTTAACAATAGTTGTGCCAAACTGCGACTCGTTTGTACTGTCGCAGACATGTCAGCTTTTGGAAAACACGTAAATAAACACAACTTTGAGAAGCGACCGCGTAGATAATGCTAACTTAAACCATGCATAAACTTTCTGCATCGGCATTTGGTCAGCGGCCATTTTTGAAGTTCAAAATATACGTAGTGCACATTGACAAAGTTCTTCAGTTCTGAACTAGGTAAGGTTGCACCTAATATAATTTTATCTAGATGTTCTAAAACATTAACTTTTAGGCCTACATACTAATTGTGTTGTTCCTTATAACATTAGAAGCGAATCCATGCGGGGCGGTTACATTGGTGGAATCGACCAATCAATCGTGAAGTTTCAGAAACGCCAGACAATAATTTGCATAAAACTTATAAACTTCCAAGCAGTGACGGTTTCTTTGTCCCCAAATGCAAAAGGTATCATTTTTTGTAATGGCTTCCAAAGGTAAAGTAAAGAGTTTCAACCTTCAAAACCGTAACGATTCCTTTAATTACACTATTAAAGGAAGTTTTGTTATGAGAATATTAAAAGTTTTTAGGTTTACGTGGACCGGACCATGTACATGTAGTTGTTTCGTAGAAAAGTGGCCACACAAAAGGAAATCCTGATACTATGATGAAATACCGGACGATACACTCACAACACTGTCCTTCAAGTGTTCCCGCCAAAAACAATTAACCCAGGTTTTTGCTTGCATGTAGGGGCGAGGATTAAACCATTAACAATGGGGTCACCGTGTGTGAAGACGTTGCAATTGACTTTTCGACCACCCTTGTTTCATGACGAAGAATTCGGTTAAATCTGTCGACACGTTGATAATACCTCTGGTTTAATAACTGGAAAATGGTGTTGGTTTGTTGGAAATAATAACTTGGCTTTAAATTGGCTTGTCGCCAAAATACTTTGACGGTGAATATCCGGTGGCTACAGTTTTGTCTTCCTTTTGGCCCTAGTCTTGAACACTCTGTTGTTTTGCTTCTAATCCAGTTACCAAAGCCAAAATTAACAAGTGGCTTGATGCACGTCCATCAATGTTTTGCTCTTTCTCGGGTTTGTTCTCTAATTAGACCGTGTCCGAATTATATTGGCTATCCGGCTTGAAAGTGTACACGCGATGCGCGCAATTTTAACCCGCAGCCAATTACCGTAATTCGGACACGGCCTCATCAGGAACGATGCATGAGATTCGACGAGGTCTTGTTTTTTTGTCTGTAACTCTCCGAGTCTGTTCCCTGGGTTGACCATCACGTGACGTGCACAAAGACTCTTTTGGTCTTGCATTCAGACTCTGGCAAACGGGAATTAAAATTCACCTCCTTGCGGACACAACAATGGCTTGGCGTAAGAATACTGTATAACGTTTATAATGTGTACACACTCGGCATCCGTTTGGGGCCAAGGAATATGAAGCCTACAGTTGTTATTTCCTCTCAACCATGTTTACGATAACACAGAACAAAGCCCCGGACGATACCAAGTAAACATTGTGTTTGTTTATTTTGCCTCTTCCTTAATACGTTTCCTGAATATTGACTTGCTTATGATGGGATGTTTCTTAACATACCGGGATTGGTCAACGGTTAATGATACATGTACATTGTACTCTATGTTGTTCTTGTTGGGGTGATTGTATGTGTGTTTTTTTATTATGCAAAACCAGTTAGATCTTAGAGCTATAATAAAAGTAAATTGTAATGCATTTTTCATTGTCATTATACCATTAAGTCAAACTAAAGTTTCATCATTGAGACATATTTTTAACATCTACCTATCTACTGAAAACAAACTGTTGTTTGTATTCATTGCATACATACCTAAAAACGATTACTGGACAGTTAAATTATTATCCCCGCACTATTTCTGGAACGGTGCCTACATGCAGTGCATGCATCATTCAACCCGTTTCAGATTTCAAATAGGAAATAAACGTGTTGGACCGCATCCAAATTTCCACAAAATTCCAACAAGTGCCTCGATGTTCCTTGTTTTATTGGCGCCGCGCGGTGTTACACAGGAAAAAACAACGTCATGCCATAATGTAGGTTTCTTGTTCCCCCATTTTTTGTTTACATTTTCACGTCTGTATTATTCTAACTAGTTCCATGTTTTATTTTGATTAATCAAAATATTTTAATAGAGTCTTATAATTATTGTAAAATGTTATCCTCGATTAATTTCTAGTTAATAGTTGTGTTTGATGACACTTGTCAATGCTGCTTTCTAGGGAAAAATATCGTCTGCTGATTTTGACTGTTTTCCTGTGTGGCTTACTTTGTCAAAGATAAAAAGCTTTTGTTGTTACCATTTCAAGACGTATAATTTATTGTTATACGGAAATAGTTCCCATTCGTATCGTTAGTACACACATTACTACTGGTGAAAACAAATCTTAAAATAATATATCGTTAGTATAAATCAATTTTATTGTCAAAAGAGGACATGAACAACACATATTTGTCAACAAGACTAAACTGGTGAAAGTATCTAAAGAGGCTATACTTACGCAAGTCGCACGCCAGGCCACTCCATCCCGTAGCACAAGAACTGCCGAAGGGATCGGGTAAAGTAAAGCGCATATGCTGACAACTATCAGCTTTGCATTCCCATCGACAGGTCGGACCAAACTTGTTGCCTCCACAAGCTGTTTTAACATTTTATTTTAAAACAAAATGGGAGAAAAAAATCATTTTACAGTTTATGATTTACAGAGTAATACACCGTAAGGAGAACAGCATCAAAAGCATCAACAATGAATATACCAGGCCATTTGAAATAGAAATAAAAGAAGACAGAAAACAACAGTCCTACTTTGTAAATAAAATGTTTTAAAATTTCCTCAACGTTCCTTACCGATTTCACACTGATCTCCCATGAACCCCGGAGGACAGATGCAGGTACCGGTCCGGTCGTGGCAAACGCCGCCGTACTGGCACGGCCGGCAATCTTGCTCACAGCCGCTACCCCACTTGCCTTCTCGGCACGCTGCCGAAGAAAAATTGAAATAAAAGTCCCTGATTTAAAGCAATACTGAAAATTACCTTTTAATAATAATTACAGACTATACAAGGAAAGTTAAACAGAGTGGTGTTATTGGGGGCCATTTTGAACAGTCATTTATACTTTCCAATCATTCTGGGAGCTTTCGTTTTGACTCCAACTTGTTTACAAGTAAGCTAGGTCGCCCAACCTGACGTCCCAAAGATTTGACGCAAAGCGCGGGGGAAACAATGGGCACGTACACGGCCCGCCATCTCACCCTGGCCCGGTGCCAAGCCCAGGGTCTGATTAATTGATCGTAAAAACAAAAACAACGATATTTTTAGGGTATGGCTAGCGTGCCAATAACAGGAAGTCCCCGTCATTTACTACTTTATTGTTACTACCAGCTCTCTGGGCCACCGTCGTTGGACCGATACCACTTGCTTTGGGTGTAAAAATCAGTGATCCTTGACTCCCAAATTACCCTTCACTTCCGGTTTTGTGTGTGTTTATTTGCGGGAGTCGCGACCCAGTAGGTCCCTGAGTTTGGTGCAAACAAAGCGAAGGTCCTCTGTACTATAATTAGTGGTTGTTGCCCACGTACGTGCGCAGTGGATGCGATTAGTTTTGAAGTTAGCAGCTTACTGAAATCTTCCTATTGGAAAAACCAATCAAAAACGACACGCAAAGGCCAATGTGTCCCCAGTAATCTACCAGCTAGCTAACGGGCACGGCCTCCGACCTTAATTTGTACACGTAAGTCCTTGAAAAGGTTAGAGTTTGTCCCAGGTAAGTCAAAACATATGGCTCAGCAGACAGGCACTTATTTCCGGATGATGAAACTTTTGAGCGGTGTATGAACTTGTCTGCCCCAAAGTCAGTTACTGGAAGATTTCATGATAGGACCCTGGAAATCCATTCTTAAATCCATTCTACAAGATGTTGGTGGCGAGTAACTATATAGTTGCATCTGCTCCTACTTCGTTCAAATTATACCAACTGAATTGTTGGTTCTTCTGTAGCATGCCAAACTTCAGCGGACCTTTTTCAATGGACATTTTGATATAAACAACAATAGGGAAATAAGGGTGTTTTTTTATTCGGCTACAACAAAGAGATTCTTATTTTAATTGCATTCCAATATCACACTGCTCACAAGCACGGTTACATTTGCCGCAATAAAGTCAAAATAAAAATGGCCGCCCGGCAAAAAAACTATTTTTGGGGTCGGACGCTTGGTGGCAGCACGTAGGCAGCTTTGCGAGTGCGCACAATCGCTCACCGAGTTAAATTACTTCAGTCTGGTACACCTGACGTAACAATAATAAAACTTCTTCGTAAGGGAAAGCAAAAAGACATTGCCGAAAAATAAACAACAGCATTTGGCGCGAAACAAGCGTAACATGTCGCGTCGTGACGACGCAACACCTTCCCGTAAAACTCACCTCTCACGATGAGCCGGACAAACCCTCCAAGGGTACGGTTTGAGGAAGGGTACGCCTCGTAAATCCCAGCATCCGCCAGACTGACGCTGGGGATCTCGTAGATCTCTTCCCCAGGCGGCCGGGAGGAGATGCTAGGCGAGGCAGGATCCACGTCCGCCCCGTTGAACGTCCAACGGGCTGTGTCCGCTGCCGGCCGCCGTCCCTTGTTGACCATAGTCAGGCGGGCGGTCTCGCCAAGGCTCGCCGTCACAGTCAAACGCTCGGGTTGGATCAGCGCTAAGACAAGCATGATAACATTAGCATTACAATCGCTTACATACAAACAAGTTATTACAAGTTGAGAGCAATAAGATAAATTGCACATATAGTACATGTATAATAAAATGACGTCCATTTTATCTAAATCACAGGGATAAATACAGTTCAAACAAGAAACGGCACGCCAAAAAAAGTTCGTTCATAAAATTCCATCGGAAAAAAAACCTATTCTATAGTGCTTTGTTCTAGGTGTGATTCTAACAGCAATGTGTTTATCTCAATGGGGCGGAAACAAGCCGCATTCTAAACTTCCAGGCACTTTCTAAACTTGTTTTGCACTTTCTAAAATTTGGTCGATCACGTATACAAATACGTGATCGACCCAATTTTACCACAAAACAAAGACAACCAAAAGAAGTTTTGCTGTTGTTCCTGTAAATTCACGCCCTATTTACTTCGATGAGGAAGTCGTGTACACCACTATTATCAGCTACATATTGGTTGCCATGCGACAATAACTTAGTCAACGTTGTACATGGGCACGGGCCCTGATAATTTCGTTATAGTGGGGGCAGATAGGGACAATTATTGGGGGGAATTGTGCCTTTGATGATACAAGCATGAAATGTGGCACACAGTCAGAGCATGCATGAGAAAGATATTTGAATATAGGGCCACCGCAGATTTGTCATTTAAAGAAATATCAGTAGAATAACACTGAGCAATAGCTTGTTACAAATTGTAAAATTGATTGTTGTTCTACCTATTTATTTGTTTAGGACAAATCTGCGGTGGCCCTATCTCCAAATATATCTTTGCCCTTGACGAAAACGCGCCGCCCCACAAGGTACGCCTCGAACTTCATAACGCCAGTTGGCAACAAACCAAAGTACGACTTGAACAAAGTCTACAGAATGCTGTCAGAGTTGATACTGTTCGAAGGCTTGTTTCCATTTCTACTTTCGATATGAGCCATGTTATGTTTGTTTCCCGAAGTATCGCGAACCTTAATTGGTTTGTTTATTCTTTCGAACCTGGTCATACTTGCAGCATTATATTGTATTGAGTGGGGGTAATTAGTCTGCAGGAGACACGCCCCCCTTCCCTAACAAGTTTGTTTGAATTTCTCGCGATGCTACTAAATACACAGCACGAGATGAGACAGAGCGACTCCCCTTAGTCTCCTATCCCTACACACTCTCTCCAGACGTTACCTAACGCCCCCCCCCCCCCCTCAAAACCTAAACATAATTCCTGAGAAACCACAACATTCCGCAAGAACATTAATGACCCTCAGGGTACCCTCCGTCTCATTTCTTGCTTCATATGACAGGGGAACATTCTAAGAGATTTCAAAAACAAAATCCAAACAAATGTTTTGTTTGAAAAACTTGAGCTGAGGAGAATCTTAGCAATCTAAAATAAACAGGTGCTTCGTTTGTCTACGCCAAGGAGGGACGAGTTCTTATTGTGAAAACATAACATTCCAGCCATTTTTTGATTAAAACCCAAAACTACACAAAGCACTGTCTCGATCCGATTGGCGTAAGTTTTGCATGTCCCTGTGTTGTATCAAAATTAAACTCCTGTAAAAAATCGGAATCCCTTTTTCCTATTATTGGTTAAACTCTCTCACGTGACCAACCGTTTCCTCATTATCTCCACTTGAGCATGCGCAATACTATCAATGAGTCTGGATTTCATGCAGTCTGAGATTCATGTTACATCTCTATGATGAACGTGGATTTTGAACAAGAAAAAAATCATGATCGATTTTCTTTTTGGTGTTTTGTTGCAATATGTGTCAGACATTATGGGAATTTTGAAATTTTCCTCGAATCCAGTATACGCGTTTTACAGTCCGTTCCCGGTGTTTCTGGAATTCTAGGGATTCTGTTCCTTCTTACGATGAATTTGCTTCGTTCCCGGGCCTGTCAAAACAAACCCGGTGACCGCGGGCCATACCAGGAAAAAATATTGCTGGTAATTTGATAGTTGAGTCCTAAAACCGAGGGTCGCGCGTGTCGCGGTGAGATAAGCGCGAGGGGCAGGTGAAGCTGTGATCTCTCACCTCCAAGAGCGATATCCCGTACGATGCGCTGATGATAAGACGCAATAATAAGATTTGGGGAGGTTTTCTTGTTGTACACTTGAGGTGATTTATCAGTCTAAACTCACTGACTCTCTACAGCGGCGAATACGGTTTTTTTCGGGGGGGGGGGGGGGGGGGGGGGGGGCTCCCCCTTCCTTCCCTTGTTCAGTATGGACTATTACGATACTACCAAAATGCCGTCTACACTTATTAATATGAACCATATTCGGCGTAAGCCGCTTTTTCAATTTTTCAATTTTTTGAATATTCTCAACAGTTTTGGTGCGTGTTAAAAATAGTTATAATAAATGAAAAACTTTCCGTCGGTGCATGATACTGTTATTGTTACAAAAATTGTCAGTTAAAATACATGATAATAATTTAATAACTTACTTTTATTAAACTTTTAGTTTTCACCAGAGCTAGATGTCAAAACATATATCATGAATTATAATACTTTCACAAGTGGTTGCAAATTCTTCGAACTAACGGGTCCTTCAATTTTTCATGGAATACGAACTGCAATCTGGATTTTGTTTAATGCGTCTAACACAGTAACAGCTGTGACCGATTTATAATTCGGTTTCGACTCCGTACTCGAATCAGAACCCGCTGCAATACTCAAACGAGATCACTGATGAATTGCAGGTGTACTCATCGTAAAACACACTGGGAACTCACCTGAGATTCAATCTGTACTGTAAATCTTCAAACGAAGAACCATTTTATGTCAAGTTGTTTTTACCTATGTTTTTACCGGGCTCTTGTGTTAATTTGTGTTCACCCTTGACCCTGTGGCCTTCCCGGCCTGTAAGTGCAATTTACGATAACTGAAGTCAGTACCACTGTGGACACTCTTGGGATTTGTTTCAAAGATCGGGAAAAACTACAGTGAATTTTTAAAAACTTATAATTCTGGTGCTCTGTTAAAACCATTTGTACACTGTTTTTCATTGCCTTGGGAATTCTTGCATTGGGAACTCTGGTCAGTACATGTACAATGTACATGTACATATCAACTTCCAAAGTGTTGCACGGTGCCACATTGCGCAGTAGGATGCTTAACCTGCATCTTAATGTAGGAGCATTTAAAGGGATCATTACATACATTTTATTGAACATAATTATATACAATGTTCTACCCCTATGGTGCATAGAGCTATTTGGCATCCTCTTTTGTGTAATTTTGTTTTCGTAAACTGTATTTTTTTAAACATTTTATATTTTTCATGCTTTTCTTGACAACTGAGGGCGCTGTTATTGTGATGTCATTTTAGGACGATACTGTTCAGTTTTAGAGGTTGTCTGTTTCAATTGTGAATCTGAGTATTTGCTTATTGAAGACATTTTGCTTGGTGAGAACAGTTTGTTGATTTGGTTTCCTGTTGTGTTTCTGCCAGATTCCCCCTATTCAAGTTACATTTCCGGTTGAGGGGCACACAATTGGCCATGGGGAGAAAACAGGGGACGATTATGACAAAAATATATTCGCCTTGAAGTTTTTACAAGGCCGCCCCCCAAAAAACAGCAAAAAAAAACACACCAGGAAGTGTGCCACAGTAAACTACAAAACAACCCTAGTGTCGCTACAATGGTTGAACGCCACATCCGGGCATTGTCTTAAGTAACACTTGATAAACAAACAGGTTTATCTGGTGCTCGCAGTGACCTTTTAAATATTTAAAACATTTTTATCTTGGTGTAAAACTGTAAATGCTTAAAACAATTATGGGGAATTTTGTTCCAAAACATTAATTGTTATGGTCGGACATAAAATAGGAATTATCTCAATTAATTACTCTTATACTTAATTAGGATTAATTAATTAATTACTTAATTGCGATGCTCTATAAAGTATTCATTCACATCTGAAAAATGCAGAACTTAAATGCATGTTTGTAATGTTATAACGAAAAGTGGCGAGAATAATACATTTTATTTAAATGTTACCATTCATTGTTTTCGTGAGATGCATGGTCACAGTTTAACTAAATTATTGTTTTCCTGATGATCTCCTGACTTACCTTCTTTGTACGACTTAAAGGTGATCACTTTGTCTTCTCGGTTAAGACCGGCGCAGAAGAACGCCCCACGCCGGCTGTCTCCGAGTTCGCTGCCCCAGCGGGCCTCCAGCTGGTCGCCCTCCGCGTTGATCGACGCGCTGGCCGCGCCGGGCAGTGGCGTTTCTTGCCCGGTGACCGTCAACCCGAGGAGAGTGAGCTGGGCCGGGGAGAGGGGAGATGAGACGGCCGCGTCCAGGCACGACAACAAGGTGTCTCCGTTGGACACCAGGGGCGTAGAGTTAATCACAGTTATCTCTTCAGCACCTAAAGTAAGAAAAAAAAGTAATTTCAATTTTGTTTTTACCTGTACACCAGACTGCAATTGTGTGAACGTTGTCAAACGAAAAACATTATGTGGGATAATTATTTTTAAAGACGTGATCATCAATTTGTAATTGAAATAATATTCATCGATCTTTTTTCTTTTTTTCAGAGGAACATTGGTGGAAATTGACACTCACTGGTTGGACGACTGGTCAGAAGAAACAGCACTGAAACCAGAGTGGATACGCTACTGCACATCGCCATCATGTTGCTTGCCAACGCAACAAGCATTGCGATCAAATGTCCTTATAAATTGTATCCGCAAACGAAAATGCGTCTGTCACGAATCTTCAGGGACTTATACCGCGGAATCCAGTTCAGCCACAAAGTTCGGTCGTACGGACGTCCACGCGCAACAGAGTCTGCAGTTGGAATGCGATATGCACTCAAATCTGTGTGCGATGTACATGTAGGTGCCGAAATGAACTCGCACTGTACTACCGGAAAAACGTAGCAGAAATGCAACAGCCTAGACCCACTGATAGTGATAGTGGAAAATAATAAGTCCTTGTTTTTTCCTGTACGCGATAAACAGACTGTATGACCGTAGTAAACATCAGTCAGTGTTTATATTCAAGGGTTTTAGTACTTGGAGTTCACTCGTGTTCGTACCGAGTCGGCGAGTTTTAACCTCTGACCGTATTGCCTTGGAAGAGTTGAGTAGTTTGTCTTAAAGTGGCCGACCGACGTAGTTAGCTCCATCTATCAAGACTCAAGTTGTAGTGGCAATGCTGTTCCAATCATTTGAAGATACACAGTCCCTCCGCCACTAGTGCACTGCATCTGTATACAATAATGCAACCCCAAGCCAACGGCATTAAGACGTTGCTCTTTTTCACTTTACTAAACCATCTAAATCACAGTGATCATCATTTTACGATCGAGGGGTGAGCACTAGTTTTTCAAGTTGGCAGCCAATCAGAGACCTTAAGTGGTGTGACGTCAATATACTGTAACATCTGGCGGTTGCCAATTGGTTGATTTAACTTTAAGTTGGCTGCCATTTTGAAGATTTCACTCGGCATTTTATTTGCAAAGTTAAAATTTTAAAAACGATCATGTTTTTAAAACTACTTCTTAAGTAAGTCGAATTCTACCCAGCTTATACCCCCTTCCACTTTTGAACTCTCTGCTATAATTTTGACCATTTTCATCTAATAACTATCTTAGAAACCTACCTCAACTTTGTGGGGACATAATTATTAGCGTTTTAACATCACGAACATTTAGTCGCGAATTACAATTTCACCAAACTGCCAAAACAAATAAAAAAATTATCGAATATAACTTTGCGATGCAGTCCAAGAAATTGGAAATGTCGTACAAAGGATTCTGAGGAATTTGTGCAAGAAATTTGCGACTATAAGTGACTCGATTAAACGACTAGGCCTATCATATGTTTGGTTTGGTGGGTGTGAAATTAAATATTGCAACATCGATATCGTGAAATGATTTGTAAAATGAGTAGAGAAAAAAAAGGTAAGGTCATTTGCACGCTCATTGTCAGCTGCGTTTCGAGGTCACACCCACCCACAAGTTACGGTAGATGGACGGTATACGGAAACCAACATTTCCGCTTCAAAAATGATTCATTTAAGGTTGGATCCCTGACACAAAATGACCACGAGAGGGAGAAAAATAAAAAATAAAAGTCATACAACTTCATTAAACAAAACCCACCGTCCATAATCTTAAACAAATATATACATACATATCACATACATTGGTCCCTTCATCATGTCGTCGTTGAAACAATTTTGCAAGCGAGTCTAAAAAAAAGTCCTCGAAAACCATGATCATAATTTCAAAGGTAATAGGGGTATAATTAAGTTTTATATATCAATAGTATACAGAGCAATCTCTCCTCTTCTAAACAAAACCAACATTATTGCTATCTCTGCTAATTAAACAAAAAAGTAAAAGTAATATTTCTCTATCAGGAAGTACTTCGGGAATGTTTGGCCTAGATCAACTTTCCCTTTTTAGTTTTCTTTCATTTTTCTTTTTCTTTATTCGTAATAATATATAATTCATTGGTTTTTTCCCACTCTGATGTAGAATCATTTTTAAGACAATAGTTTTAGTCATGTAGTTGGTGTCTACCAATCGCTCAAGGTCCGGGGAAATTAAAGGAAAACCACAGAGTCACAAAGACAGGATGCTAGTACTATCCTTCGTATTTCCCCCTCAAACTCTCTGACTCAACTCAGTCGGAGAGGTTAATTGTACCAGACAAAAAACCCACATAATCAAGATAAAATTGCTTCGTCATTTCTGTCATTTAAATGATCGTTTTCAATGCTTGTTTTACATAAACAAATTCAGTAGGATAACATAATTGATTCATTGCCCTCAAAATTGATAAAGTTGAATGCCTCCTAATGAAAGGGTCATCTTTTAAAATGTATTACTGAATTGACATACCAGTTTGTATTTAGGTGAAATGATTTAACACTCTTGTCCATAAAGGCAATATTTAAAAGAAAACTTAACTTTTGGCTGAATAACTAGTTTCTGATAACAATTAATCAACGTTAATGGACTTCGTTCAGTCTCGGGAAATCCAAATCAACTGATAGTCTTGGAGTGGTCCAAGACTTGTAATGAGCTGCCCAACCTCCCTCCAGTCAGTCTCTTAATACAGTCTTGAACCTAGACCAACCAGGAACTTCACGACTGGGTCACTTACCTCTATCTAAGTACATTTGTTAGACGAAAATCTAAAAAAGGAACAAATCAGATATCAAAGTGTATGACCCCTCACTAAGGGTCTGTAGGGACCTGAAATACTGGGTCTTGTTTCCTGTCAAACTGCCACAATGTTTAGAATAAAAACAACTATAGTGGTGATCGGAACAATGTAATTTAATCAGGGACAATGTGAGGGAAACTCCCCTAAACAAGGATGTTTTATGTTGTATTTAATTAAGAAAACAAAACTCAGCAATGTTATTAAACGGGAAGGGATATTGAATTAGAGACAACATTATAATTAATAACCATAGAGCTAGACAATTCGCCCGAATATATTTCTTTGACACATTAATACCAAACATTAGACCCAAGTTTGTGCCTTATCGGCGGTTCAATAATAAACAGATCAACAACTTTGCGGCTAGAAATAGAAACCTAATAAAACCTAATGACTTAAAGTTAAAAAACGAACGTTATTTTTCGAAGTAGGGAATTTAGGCCGTCAACAGAGGGCGCTAGTAAACATAACCGGTATAATTCTACTGCACCTGGAAACATTCTTTCAAACAACCACATTAGCATTTCAATACACAAGAAAAAGCCTGCAAAATGACTCGGGCTTTTTGAGAGCTGTGTCTGTCAGCAGCACACGCTTGATATAACACAGCAATCCCGTGTTTTGTGACCTTATTATTGTAAATAAATACTACGATTCTTTCTATAGGGACAACACATTTTGACATAATGTAGTATAATCATGGAGGTAGGACCTCCATGGTATAATGTACTGTAGTACCCGTATCAAGTAGTATTAATACATGGAATACGCAGCCTATATCTGTTACTGTTATAATTCCCTACGATTTGGCGGACTGTTTTAGGGTAGCGATGCTAGGCACTCACCGTGACCAGCGGCGGACTCGGGCCGGGTCTTTCGATCGTTTCATCCCGGTCAGAGACAGTCCCGGCCTCGCTGCCGCCTCCTTCAAGATCTCGGGCTCGCCGAGAAGAAGAGACGACGGTGCAGCGACCTCTCCCCAAGATGTCTTCTGCGAAATTGTGGGTCAGGCCGACGGTGATGCTAGCAATATTGACTCGCCCTCCAAAAGGTGCAGGGAGGTCAGTAGATTGTGTATAACTATAAGGCATGTAAGGGGTTAAATTAGAAGTCAGATTAATTAGGGGGGTAGGGGGACAAGTCGGTATTCTAGGGCCACAATTTTGTCAAAGTCATTGGGGAGGGGAAATAATGTACGTGGCATGTATCCCGCCTCCACATTTCCCCCCATTTTTATCTCAATGATGGTCAGTCATTGCAAAAAAATTAAACAAAACATAAATATGGGACTATGTATTTAACATTTTCAATTTTGTTAGAAAATACTCTGAAAATGCATAAAACTTCCAAATAGACTTTGTACACACAAGGGTGGGAGCAGAATACTTGTACTAGACGAGTTTGGATAGTTAACGTAATTCAGTTATAACCTCTTTCACGTACTGTTTTTTTCTTCTTCCATCTATTATTGTTTAGTCGCCAGGCCATTACCGTCAACGAATGTCGCTTCTGACGGAAATGGACACGGAGGATAATGTTCTCTCTTTTCGGCCTCGTCAGCGAAGCGGAAGTTGGAGTGCTTGTGGTAAAAAAACACCGCGGTTTTAAGGTCATAGCCAACGTCGTTACCATGGCTACGATCTTGCTGCGCCATTTTCTACCATCATGCCTTGCGTGCAGTTTTCGAATTACGCGCGCAGTACGCACTGAATAGCCAGTCAGCGTCGTTTACGTATTCTTTAAGGCCAGTTAGTAAAGGAACGCGCACGCGCCCATGGAGTAAAAGCTGGGTCATAGCTTGATGTTCGTCCGAATACGCACTGCGCATATATATCTATGGTTCTGCGTTGTTCCGCGTGTACGCGAGCGTGCGATGAGTTTGGCCAATTATCAGACTACCAAGCTAATTTCTGAATGACTTCATAATGATGTTACAGCCACATTATCCCCAATCTACTAAGACATTTTTTTTTAACCATAATGGAATATTTTTTGAATGATCTTAAAAATGAAAGATTGTACAGACAAAAATATGGGTAAAACATAATTGGGCACTTATTATTTGCCCAACATTTAGTATAATAATGTATTACAATGAAAAAATGACTAACTATTGGGAAGAATTTGCCCAAGATTGTTGGCCAAATAACCCTTTTTGACCTACAATTTTTTTGGACAGTGTACGGAGACCCAGAGTCGACTAAACTACCGTGTCGACAGCTACAATCGTCGCCTGTACGAACCTTAGACGTCGCCGGTGTGAACGGAACAAACGGTAAGCGGGTGACAGGCGGCGAAACAGCCGGCATAATACGTTGGATATTGAAAACGGCTTATAACAATCAATTCCCTCTTTTTACTAGGCGACTTTTCACAACTCTTCGACATTAACCGCCAGGGCCAGCTGGCGTTACCAGGCGGTGACGCCGCCGTTCATATCCACGAGATCACCCGGTCTCACCTCAAGCTCCAACACTACAGTCTTCATATCTTCAAGCTTGAGCCTAACGGACAGGGCGAGACTCGCCATCACCGCCGGCGGTACTGGTGCGTTCAGTGGAGCCCCAGAGGCGGAACGCTAGCTGTCGGTGGGCCAGATTTAATGGTAAAATTTCCTTCAAAGACAAATTGTCAAAAGGCTTTATTAAAATGATTTCAAACCGGAATGGTGGTGAGACTTTGATGATAAACAGTGAAACACTGTGACGGTCACAAACGTCACAACAGTGGGCACGGTAACATTTCCCGTAACATAAATCGATGTGCTTTGGAACGCTTCTATGGTGACACTGAATCGCCCATGGGGCCAACCTATACACCTGAAGATTTGTAACCCAGTTTCTGCTAAGTATTCATGCTGAGCAAAATGTTCGTGCTTTAATACATGTTCTATGAAATTTGCCCCAGAGCATTGAAGGTTGACATTGTGAAGTTGTGGGGTTTTTTTTTTTGTATAGCTGATTGACGTCCAGCTCGGCGACGTCACTGCCTCGATCACGCCTCCATCACTTCTATCTCGCCTGGACTGGAGTCGACACTGCTTATCGGCGTAAGTTAGGCAGAGAATAAAATACATATCAAAATACGAAGATTCATGCATTGGTCATTCATTTATACATACCCAATTATAAACTCAGTCATTCCAATTGGCCAGTAGTATGATCACGTGGGGTCTATTGGCCATTGATTTTGACCCCGTCAAATTTGGAAGGGCATTTGGAAGGTTTGAATGGCAAACGGCACCTACATTTAATGGATTTAAGAACAGTACATATTTGGTTCTTAAAAGGTGATGATGTCCAAGGTCCAATTACTTTATGCGGACTTCAATTTATAATGTGGTAAACTACACTCGAGCAGGATTTTTCGACTTTTGAATTCTTAGAGGATTTCTGGACGGAGCCGTCTGTGCGTACGACACCCGGGCTGGCCTGACTACCGTCGGGTGTTTCACGGGTAGTAGCCGGCCCAACACCAGCGCCGTCACCGCGCTACGGTACTCCACGGACGGGGGACTGTTGGCCTGTGGTACGGCCGATGGTAAACTGGTCATCTGGGATGCCCGACAGCGTGCCAAACCACAGCACGAGATGGAGGCACACAGTGACGGGGTCGGGGTGTGTATAACATACGAAGAACAAATGCTACACAATGGACACCAAATCGAGACTAAATGCTTAATTCTGCATTTTCCTTAAAGGCATATCGGATTCGGATTCTTCACCTTATACCAAAGTTTGTCTCCAATTATAGGTATAAGGTTTTACGAGTGTGCAATGTTTCCTTTCAGGCGATTGCCTGGTGCCCATGGAGACCGTGGTACATCACAACAGGCGGGAAGGCAAGCGACCAGACTATCCGCCTGTGGAATGTCTACACGGGCATTATGAACAAAAACATCATGGTGGGATCAGAGGTAATTGCCTGTACAAGTATTTTATTTATAAAGCTATATGTAAATGTATTATTGGCGTTTATTTTGGTTTTTATTGTCTATTTTTTTGTAGGTGACTTCTCTGGCGTGGTGCGAACAGTCGTCGGAATTGGTGTCCAGCCATGGCAACCAGAGCGGAGAGGCCAACATCCGGGTCTGGAAGTCACCCAAGATGCATCTGGTTGGGGAGATGAAACGCCACGAGGGCCCGGTCTGGCAAGTAGGGCTGACGCCAGAGGGCAGCAAACTCGGTGAGAGGCCCCAACGAGTATGATTATGCTGAAGTTGCTTGACAAAACGAACCTCCAAATCGTGAATAAATGTCTCTATACTTTTCCCCCAGTTTCCGTTGGGAGTGATGAGATACTCTGTCTTTGGGACTTCTGGAATCACGGCTCTTCTATGTCTTCTCATGGGGTGTCGTCCTCGAGAAGACGGGCCTTCACCTCGCCGGGTAAGAGCCCCGGACTGACGGTTGCCTCGCCCCTAGCTCTAGGGGGAATCCGGTGAGAGCCGCGCCGGTCGAGATGAGAACATCTATCGGAAGACAACAGCTCAACTGCGTGAAGATAAACTAAGGAGAAAATAATGAAAAGAAAATTAATGAGCAAAACAATAAGACGAGTTGAGAACCTGCCTTAAGCAATATACATGATGAATAAAAAAAGAAAGTGACCAAATTAGGACGAATATTAATGGCTCTATTTGAAAAACATTAACAAAGAATAAAGTCCGTTATGTTATTACAATAATTGCGAACATTTTGCCTATACTGTATTCGCAAGTTAAGCCTTTTTTTATACAAATATCACAACATTCAACTGTTTTTCTATTTATGGATGAATACCCGTTTCCCTTAATTTATGTATGGCTTGTTATAATAACAAACTATTCATTGTGGTCTTGTGGTGCACTTGACGTACGGCGACTATTGCAAAATAATCAATTTACAAAGATCAACGTTTGGGTTTTTATATACAAGTTTTCTTTATTTCTGCAGCAATGACTGTCGATATAAATACAAGATTATTACTATAATGTTACACGAAAAAACCTTTCCGTTAGCGACAATTTAAATAAGTTACATGTACCAAACATGATAATTATGTGGCAGAGGGGTACCCCCTTTTGCCCATATGTATACAGACCCCAGACTATATTGTTGCCATAACAACCTACATATCTGAAAAATATTTCTGAGATTTTGGAAACAATGATCAACACCACATATCTTGCTTCATACGTAACACTGACGTCTACATTGCAAGGTACTTTTCAATTTTCGGGCCGCCAAAAATGCAGATTTCGGTCACTTTGCTATAAGCATGCATTTCCGACACCATTACAAAAAATGCCAATGCTTACTGTGAAAACAGAATCATGATTTATCAACCAAAATCGACATACGAAACTCCGCCACACTTATACAAAAGAAACTATGACAACCGCATTTGAAAACGGAATTGGTGCGTTTCTAGCCCTAAATCTGTTTTTAAATCTGAATGTGTTAATTTTTACACTGTTTATATTTGCAATACAAAAGAACTAGTGATACAATGAGGCCTTGATATTTGCATAGATTGTGAAATAAAACAACTCAAAAATGTATTCCACTTTATAAAACAAAACTGTTGTCCTTTGACACAGAAAGAAAAACTACGAAAATACCAAATATCTATACTGGTCAATACAAGAAATAAACGTAAATGGTCTACACATATAGGTTTATGTACAAAATGACTGAATATACATTTCGATATTCCCGTTAAGAATTAGCATAAGGTACCGTTTGATTGAAATTCCCTTGTTAAGCTATCACTAAATTCTGGGACGAAATCGTAAATACTGTTTGAAAAATAAAGCCCGTTTTCACGAACGGCGTCGATTAAGGAACGGCTAACATCTTCGGTTTTTCCCGTCTTGACCACAAATATATATTGAAATGCCAAACTACCATGATTTTAGAGGTTTTGAACCCAGTGATCACGTGGTCATGAGGGCGAACTGCTGTGGATTGTCCAGATGCAAGACTAAGAACGCCTACGGTATGGTTGTTATGTTGTTAAATTGTAGGTTAGGTAGCTGCCGGCGACAAAAATAGATAATGACGCAATACAGGCAGCGTAGCTATTTTTAGACGACGTATAAATTCAAATTATGTCAACGGTTTTATCACACCGGATACGCCTACTAATTTATCATAAATAGTCATAATTATTTGTTCTGGAAACTAGACTAGAACTAAAACACAAAGAAAATTAACAGTATAAATTATTGTTCCACAATGATATTTCATTTTCGGAATCGATATGTTTAATTTAGTTGCATTGTTGTATGGCTCACTGCAGCATGCCAATTGATAAGTAAACTTGAGCTTTAACAGATACTTTGGCTACGGCTAGAAACAACACGTGGGTCTATGGGAAGGGGCTACAGCCGCATCCATAGGCGCCTGTGTAATGTCCAAGTCGTAGCCAAATATAATTTGGACACGGCCATAGTCTCATTTCGTCTGTGAGGAACCGGAGGTAGACGTCTTCGCAGCCGTCGTATTGGCGCTCGTGCTTGCATTGGCGCTCGTGCTTGCATTGGCGCTCGTGCTTGCATTGGCGCTTGTGCTTGCGTTGCCGCTGGCGGCGCTCTTTGCACTTTTGGCGCCGTTTGGCTTGCATCCGTGTTTGCAGAAGAGCTGGAGCCTCATCACGTGATTGTAGATCTTAAGGGCGGGGCCTAGCTTGAGTGACAGGCCCGTCAGCACGTCCAGACGCTTCATGAGGAGGAGGGACTTGCCGTCAATCTCCTGAGAAAGATTAAAAATACTTAATATAGGGCGTGTCTACTGTCGATTCCTGCGCCAGTCCAGCCAGTGGATCTTTGGGTTTCGGTCCCATCCCATGGGGTTTTCCCTTGAAAGTTCTTGAATACTAAGTTTTCCTCATTCTCTAAAACTATTATTTCTTCCTTGTCTTCTACAGTGCCTTGAGGAATCTTAAGGAATCCTTGGTTTCAAACTATACCGATATTGGTATACCTTATAGAGACTTTCCTATACGGAATTGTTCACAAACATTTTCCAACTTTCCTGACCCCTAACTCTAATTTTCCCCTATTCTACCCTAGCAAATTCGGTATATTTATGTTTGGACTATGAGCAATCAGTGTAGCCTATTTGCGACAGTAAACATTTGCCTCTATTAATATGAGCTGAGAAATTAGGGCGACACATCAAATATCTCCCTAAAGGGTACATTGTGTGCTTGTAAACGAAACGAAAATCAAAGCCCGTCTGTACCTGCTCTTGGAAGGCAGCGCTGTGCTCTGGGAATCCGTGGGCCGTGAAGTACCGGACCACATCCTCGATGGACCACTCGGTGGGGTCGGTCAACGGGAAGGCCGGGCGGGAGCCGGCGGAGGCGGACTGTTCGGGAAGACGGGCCGCGTTGGACAGGCTGGGCGTGGCTACATCTGGGCTGACTTTGCCCGGAGTGGAGCTATCAGATTTGGAAGACAGCATGAGTTGGTTGAGAAAGAGAAATTGTGTTTAATTGGCGGTTACTAATTTATGTCTTGTAAACAAATTATTCCTTCAACAAAAATCAAGAATCCAGGTCACCAGAAGATAGGCCTCCATCTACAACTTAACATTCAACCAAGGACAGACACTTCCACAACTTCGAAACTTTGGGAGATTTGTAATCTGCAGAAGTGATATTTCGTCATTCATTTAAAACACGGTCTTATATTTACAAACCTCGTTCTCACATCCGTTTAGAACATTATTTGAGTGAGATTAAAGAATACATGAGTAAGATTAAGAAATAAACTTTATCAATAACTACATCTTTCCTGTAATGGTACATATTATTGATAAATCGTGATTTAAAAGTCTAGATTCCAAAAATCAATGCCGAATTTAAAGCAGAAGTAAACTGACGACTTAAGAGATAAAGTTTGCCTTGGGGACACTGAACAAAAACATGGGCTGTAAAATGCGTACGTGTTCTAATTTGTCATACCAAATATGGTGCAGGTAGATCTGTTTCGTAGTAGTACGTCACGTCAAGCTAGGTAGATTAAAAAAACACATTGCCATCGATATATTCACCTTATTTCTCTCGAATCATCATCATCATCATCATCATCATTCAATGGCGGTACTGTTCCCGGTTCGGAAGGCGACGACTGCATACTGTAGAAATCTGTAACAATTTGGAGACACAAATCTAGTTACAATATACCTTTAATGGTAAATTCTAATGGAGCGATATTTATATACTTGTAACCAATCACATGTCCGACAGAAGTCCGATGTGCGTGCATTTGCGAATGACGCGCGCGTCTAGAAAACAGTGGCATGTGATTGGACAGGTCACGCGTACATTGAGTGTGGCCTAATGGCCACCAAACGTAAGAACTGGCTTTTCAGTTCATACACGTACAATTGGAGGCTTACCTCTACATTAATCTCTATGCAATTTAAGCAGAAATGCAACTTGGCAGTATGTGACAAACGTACCTTCGTTGCTGGAGAGTACAGCGCTACCATCACTCGAATAATACTCCATTTCTTCGTCTCTCTCGCAAGCGAAACATACCCACTTCCCTGCCGAGAGACAACGGTAATAACAAAGACCACCAAATCAGAACTCGACAACTTCAAATTGGATATTACTGAAACACACCTATATGAAATACACCGTACGTTTCTTCACATACATGATCAGTGGCTAATTTCGTGGGGCTGCTAAGCACACAAATTTGCTTAGCACAAAACAAGTCTTGCTCATCAAAAACACATTATCAGTCAAAACCGTTTTTCATGCTAAGAAAAAAACAGCTAAATACCAGTCGCAAACAATATACATTACCTACAAATTTGTTTTGTAACCACTGTTTTTGCACATGAAGAATTTTCATGCTAAGCAAATATGTGTACTTAGCAGCTCCATCAACATATCAAAGTTAATTACACAAACGGTCGGATCCAGATATTTCAATAAACCCAAAAAATGCTGCGCCATTGTACCGACATTGTACCACGGTGGAACATAAATCAATAGCACAAATAACTTCGTTGATTACTGTTTTTCTGTAAACAGCCAGACGCATTTTCTCCAGTTTCTCCCGCTAAAAACCACGTTCACGCGTGGTGTATATAATTGCAGATATCGGTGTAACCGAGCTTCATGGCAATCGAGTTTATCAAAAATGTTGGTAAAATAAAAACTGTTTATCTGTACCGAGCTCCTTTTTGGTCACTTACTGTAGAAGTGGGCAGGGCATTTTTCGTCATGAGGATATTATTATAGTTGGCAGAATTCGTCAATCGGAACATTTTCTTTTCACCCAGAAGTTTAACTTGGCACACCCTTGAACGGTGGACTCACCTTCTGGCTTTTTAAATACCGGAGGGTGGTGGCAGGCCATGTGATACCCTTTGTCGCACGAGTCACAAAACAGCAGTGTGTCCTAGAATAGAAAACAAAAACACGCAAAATTTAAACTCCTTCCCAGCCCAGCTACAGTTGCATGTTTCATACACAAGATGTCTTATTGAATTTATTTAGGCTTGGTATATGCTACTCAAAATTAGATATGGTACAAATTGTACTTTTTCCTGGCAAAATATTCTTATTGGATAACTTTGATCATTTAAGGTATATAAAAAGAAGCAATTGTTTACCAGCTCAAGTCGGAATGAATAGTCCGGGTTCGCTTTTTGTTATATTTCGTGGTCAACCATTTCACCTATCATACCTTGGACGTGGAGGGGTACACTGTACTTACAGCGTCTCCGGATTCGTTGCACACCAAACACGTCTTGCATTCCATGCACTGCCAGGGAGACAGTCGGGACCGATCTGCCAATTCGGGCGAGTACCGCATGCATGATGGATGAACTACACGTTGGAAAAAGAAAACACCCAAAAGCAACAACATTGAGTTTATATGATCTATAGTAAATATCACATATTATTTAGCGCCCCAAATCCCCCGATGCAGAGTCAGATAACGATAAGGCTGTCCACGGACATCTTTTTGCCCTGTTGAACTCTGTCACTAATGAGCCTTTGTACTGATGACGTCACATATTGATACCAAAAACGATACCTTTGGAGACATAAATACAATATGGACAAATGTAGTAAATAGGTTTCCATGGGGCAATTTCTATAGGCCTAGGTATAAAGGTCCCTACAAGGGCTTCACGAAATAGATATATGAATTTTACTCAAAAAATAGGAATTTCCAAGGCATGGTTATTGGTCGCAAATTGAAGTACATGTAGGCCTATATTATCATGTAAGGGAAATTTAGACCCAAGAAAGTAATTCTGGTTGAAATAGGAGCATTTTAAAAATAGTCTTTGACCCTCTCAACTTTTTGAGAATGTTTGTTAACGTTTGCTATGGGGCTTCGAAACCGTCGTCCCTACTACTAGACTCCCATAAGAAAGCACACAATGTGTGTGACGTCATCAGTAAAGAGGTTCGTTGATTCGAATAATACACCCCATGGAATTGGCACTGCGTTTTGCGTATCCTGTGGAATCCATGCTTTAAAAGTCCATTGCTCTATAATATGGCAACAATTTGGATGTTTTACCTTTCAAACTGCAATCTTTGCAGACAAGTAGTTCCTCTGCAGCGCCAAACTTGTTGCAGTTGGCGTTGTAGGAGCAGTAGTCACACCGTTGATCATACGACGGCTGTTTGCAGAGCGGCTCGTGCTCAAAATCCGGGCCATGTGTCTTGCGGATGCGCTGTGTGGTGAACAAACATGTTTTCAAATGCTATTATTATGTTCAACTGTATTGGTATAAATGTAACCAAGCATTTTTTTCAAAGCGCCCGTGACACAGCTCACACGCCATAAGAAATCTCTGGAAGACAAACCAAGACTTTAGTTTTTAAAAGAGGGAGAAAAACACCACAACACGCCGGCTCCATCACCATTGCCAAACCGCATGAACGAAATCAAACGGAAACAAAGCTGCAGGGGTTTGAAATAATTTGATTTGCACGCACGTTGAAACAGAATCTTCCAATACAAAGACAGTTTCTCGTTTCTAGGTACAAACAAATTATAAACTATACGGTATCCGAGTCACCGAAACTTGCCAATACAACGTTTTTTCAACCTTATCGTGCTTATAGCGCTATCTTGTGCCAATTATTATCAGTGACGTCATGTCATTCGTTTTGCCTTTGCTTGAAGTGCGTGTAGTATAACCATAGAGGTAGAATTGTATAACGAAACGGTGCAAACCGTGCGCGCAGATCATGATGATAATAATTATTATGTACATCGTGTGCACAGCCGAATAGTACGATAGATTTGTCCGTCAGTTGCCGCGCTATGTCGCCTTGTCGTTGCCCGGGCGTACATCGCTCTGTGACTTTCCTAAATAAAATTGAAGTATCCTGGCGACTTTACCATATCGAAGCGATTCTAAGAAATGCGCCATCAAATTTCCTTTAGCTGTGCCCATATTTAAATCTCTGTCTAAATCTGCATATGATTTGCATAATTTAGTTTTTGCTTTGAACCAAGCAAAATGAGACACTCGCTTATTGTTTTATACGCGCCCATTCAAGATTCTCAGACAAAACGATTATGTCATCACGTCTGTTGCAACGACTCGGATACAAAGCCGTGATCTTGTAATGGGAAATAAACAGCAAATAGAAATCCTGGAATCGTAGAAAAGAAACCTAACAGCAAGTTCTTATTTCCCTATCGCTCGGTGGCATGTAGCCACGCCCCTTATTAGACAACCCTATGGATGTTTTGTCTTGGTTTTCGCGCGTTTCGCATCGATATATAATCCATAATTTGACAATAATTCAGAACCCGCGTTGACGCGATTTCAGCCTTAGTCTTTTTATAAAATTCCATATCAACGGTAACAATGGTCGTGCGTATGGAAAAACATGTTACATCTAGTGTGTACGTGTCCGCGTGAGCGGCTCGAGAGGAAATAGTCACCAGCGGCGCGTGTGCACGGCGCGCGATCAATACCGTACTGTATATACACCGTACCAAAATGCTATGAAATTGCGTTGATGCACTGTATGTTACATATAAAAACTGGTTGAGGCGTCAAAAACGTGAATATAAAACAGAACGTGTGGACAAGATCTGCTTAAATGAAAACAGGTCACCAGTGAAAATGCAATGCAGTTGACATTAGTAACTGATTCCCACGGGTGATTAACAAACGCTTAGCAAAAAAATCGCCGAGTATAATGTGTTAAGCATCCATCTAAGCGATTTTATAATACTGAAAAATTCTAGTCTGTTTCGTTTTACTGCGGAACGTTATTTAATTTGAATAATTTGAATATTTTTATTAAATATTCAGAATGCAGAAACCACTGGGCTAAACCAATAAATAAAGCGTACATTAAACAAAATACATCATTCAATCGCAATCGGTTACCATGTTAACCGGTACACGATAGGCACAGTATTATCAATCGTATTTATATATACATGGTACATAAATTATTTTTAATCAACCTTTCAAATTAACCTTGAAATGTTGCGTCACTAATTCACGAGATTTTTCCATGAGAGCTAGTATGAATGAACGCATAATGGGCCCAATCTCTTTGAAAAACCTTGGGCACTTTGTACGCGGATAAAATAACGCGCGTGTTTACTGTTAAAAGAAACAATTATAAAACCTCCGTTTGCTGTTAAAATGGCAAGTTACATTACTGCGTGTTTATTAAAACAGGCGTGTACATTGTATATCAGCGAAGGAGAAACAAAAGTGTAACGCGACAGTCGGGAACCGTCCATAAGCAGTGCACGTATATAGCCTTGTTGTCTGTAATCCGTGTCGCATCCCATCTAGCACAGCTCATTAGCATTATTATATGCACTTCGCCATGTCTCACTATGGGCCGATGCATGTACCAAGCGTCCGCGGCCGCCAAAGGCCAACCAACCGCGGTATATATAATAACCAGCAGCGCGAGCGATGTGTGTAGCGTCCGTACGTGCGGAGGTCGTCTTTGAGGCATGACATGCGCAACAACACAACAAAAAGTTTATGAAGGTTCATGTTATTATGCTGACAGAAAAAAGGGCTGCCATTATGAACATCGCCCGATTCTATGGCGATACTTTTTGGAGGGCCAAGAGGTGTACATTCCGAGGGAATTAAATCAACAACTGACGCTAAACTGCAAAGAATCGACTGTAATTTATTGCAAACCCGTTGTAATTATCTTTCAATATAAAGTATGACGGCCGCGAGTATATAGAAATAACACATTGTCAATTCAGAAATCGCGATTGTCTACACTATAAAATCCACCTTAAAGGCGTGCGTGTTGGACAACGTTCTTTTCAGTCACGGTAGTTTCTCAGTAGTTCACACATTGACTCGTGTGAACATCACCAAAAAACTACTCTTTTAGTGACGGCTTTAGTGAAATCGCACTCGCGCACTGTACGCGAATCGTGTTGATCCATCTCAAGACAATTCCAGACACATCGTCTGTTTATTTAGGATAGATAGTTTGATTTGGGAACTACTTTATGAAACTGACCACTCAAGTTTTAAGTCGCGCAACCACGCGGTGTATTGTATAATATGCGTACGCTAATAACCGCCCTCTTTTTTATATGAAGAATTTAGCTAGAATTGCGGAAGGATACCTGAATAACAATTATCGTTAACACACGTCATGTATGCAGTGTGTGGCGCAGACCCGATACTGCAACGAGGATCGTGTACTAGATTTAACCACGTGTCGTACGCATGCAGACGCGGTGTGGTAGACCAGCAATCATTAAAAATGGCGGTCGGTCTACTAATACATGCTTTGTGGGCCTTCGCGTTTCTTAGTGATCTGAATGAAGTGACCCGTAATTGTTTTTAGGATCGAATGTGTTTAGACACACACGCGTCTTTCTAAATCTGTTTAATGACCAAAACACGAATTAGTCTTTTTGTCAGAAAATGCATGGAATAAAACATCAAAATTATACTTGAAAGTGATACATTGATAGTGCGCGTTGAACCTTAATTCACGTGCTACAAATTCAGCGAGTTTTATTTGAGAAAACTACGGGCATACCGCGCGTACCGTGTCAGCAGACGAAACTTTTCTTCGGAAAAGCGCTTCTATTTGTTAGTAATATCCTTGAAGGTCGAAGTTCTTCTTATTTTTGAACCATTAAAAAATAAGTTCGTTCGGATTAAATACAATATGAGTATGACGGGGACTTTTGGGCGTCGGCAATTTTCAACTGTTCACCTGAAATACGCATGAAAGGGCGCGGGGTCAAGGCCTTGGTGCGCGTGAGAGGCGTGCACGTACAACGAGGCCTAATGGTGTATCGTAAACCCCGAAGCCACTGTGAAACTACGACTGTTAGAAAATAATGCGCATGCGCAAAACAAAAAATGTGCGAGGTCACAACATGATTAAACATGAGCGGGTGGGATTATTGGTCGGGATACAAGCCTTCAGTGTAAAACTGGATTATCGCGACACTATTAATACAGAAATTCAACAAAGGAAGGGGTTGATTAAAGTGAATTAAAATCAGCAATATAACGCGCGTTTTCAGTTACAGAGCATACGGTACTGCACTTTTCGCACTACTTGCGGACAAGTATTTTACGAGATCAAAATCCTAGACTCGAGCGGAACTGCACGTTAGTATTAATTACAAGGCGTTCAAGCGATGACGTCATCGCGCAGCTCAATTGAAGCACCGCTTCTTAACGCGTCGCTAGGCATGCTTCAAGGTTATCACCATAACTTATAGGCCTATCAATAACAGACTTTAATATGTATACACATAATTGAAGTATGACATTTCTGGTTGAGTGAGCTCAAAAATATAATGGATATAAATAAACGGCTTTCGAATAAAGTTGGTCGCCATTTTGTTTTTAAAAAGAAGTGACGGTTTGTTAAAATAAAAATCAACACTATTTGTTGTTAAATACATGTCATGTATTCGTTTAAAAGAGAAACTTACAATATATACGAAGGATAGTTTCGGCGCCTTACAAAATTTCAAGAAAACTAATAGCGGTTATAGTTTTGTTAAATGTGTTAAAACACTCCTGGATATGTTAAAACGTTAATTGAGGTTAGCGTTACGTTAGTTATAATATATAAAAGGTTTTATTTTATGATACTGTAAAACTGTACAATGAGTTAAAAAAAAAACCACTTGTGTAAGAAAAATGAGCGAACGCAGTGTGTATATATGTACATGGTATCCGTAGCGATCAAAGTTATTTCGGTTTGTTGTATGGTTCGCTGCACGCAGATAAACACACACGACGTACGCGTTCGTTGCACTCTCAGCTTGCTGGCCGGATTGAGGAAATGACTCGGTGAATATTCATGAGATACGCCGTGACACGTACATGTACACCAGGTGCGGGGAATTCGTGTGCATACACAAATATACAGACATAAAGGAATAAGAACGAATGATACAAACGACGTGTTTTGCTCGTTATATTGCGACGATGCGCGCACAATGTTGTCGAGCGGCATCCGTTTACATGGCCTAAGGCTTGTGAATTATTATGCGTACATGCCTATAGGCACTCAAAGAAAAACGGAAAAATAAAAAAAGGAAGAACAAATCTGCGTACAACACTCGGGCAAATAACTTCAAGCTTCGTGACGAAATGTGTCTTTTTTGGTTGATGTGTACTAGTTTCTTTATAAAATCATCAGGTTTTTACCTTTCTTTTCTTGACGCGGTTCATTTTTTTAAACGCCGTTGCAGGATTTGCCTGTTTCTCAGCGGGCGAGGGGAGCGCATACACCCCTTTGTTAACTTTCAACAGCCGCCCACTGTACACCTCCCTGTCCAGCGCATTTTGTAGTCGCATCTTAACGGTCAGTTTGGTCTCGGGGTCAAGGGTCACCAAGTAGCGTTCAATGTCTTCTATCCGAACCGCTTCCCCGGCCCCCCGCCTTCCCCCTCCCACGTCTGCACCAGTCGAAGTCGATCTCGCATCTTGGTTGATTCTGCTCAGTTCTTCCACGGCTTCCAGCAGTAAGCGGCTGGAATCGGCCGAGTTAAGCCTGTTACCACTCAGGTGAGTTTGCTTCCATTTGCTGGCATTGCGATAGCTCGTGCTACCTTTGTACTCCACTTTAAACACAATTTCATCGTCCACTAAGCGCTCCAACTCGCATTCAACTTCGACTGCACTCACGCCATATTTTCGCTCGACCATGTGGCATATTCGCTCCAGATCAGGCCGGGCTTTACGGCACCGCAGCGAGTCGATCGTGTCCAATATCACTTCCTGGTTGGTCCTGGCAGCCATTTGCGTATATGCGGCGGGACTTGGACGGGTTTTTTGGCCGAACAATTCTCGAGAATGTTCGCGATCGCCGGTTTGGACGCGCAAATTATTATCGTGCGTTGTCAGAACGGCAGCCCGCGAATCTAGATTATGCACATGCGCACTTCGTAATCACAAATACCAACGGCTATTGTATGTAGTATAGGCCTACACAATGTATTGTGGAGAAGGGTTGATGGATGAACAATACCATTGAACAACCTTGCCGGATGAATAAACATTATTACAACTTCGGCGACCATCATAAAACAGTCGTCGTACCAACATCCTGTTTAGTCACAATCGGGTTACTGTTGAGTTTCTCTTTTTACAAATTCTCCAAAATCTCCAATTCTGTCTTGTTGATATGATCAAAATATGCAAAAACTGGTAAAACACCTGCGTAGGAAAAACAAACCTGTAAGGGGCCTACTGTAGTTTAATAATATTAATGGTGAAAACTGACATCTGAATTTTGGTCAGTGTTCCGTAATCTGTTGGTGTCCTTGATCGAACGAACACACAGTCGTGACTGGTCGATTACGTTGTTCCCTACATTCATGCATTGTAGAGTGTTTGTAACTATTAACAGAAAATGGTGTGCTCGTTAACTTACCAAACATGGCCACGCGTCATGAATATTCAACAGTCTTTCCGTGAATTCATTATACATTACTGATGTTGTATTTGCCTAGTTCTATTACAATCGGGTTATACAAAATTAGTATGCAATGTACCCGATAATTCCCTGGTCAATCATTGCAGTCATAGAAGACCCGTACATCGAAAAGTGCTGGAAATCATTAATTCGCATTGCAATAATATTCACAGTCGATTATATATCGATTACGATCGTACGGAAGCCCGTTAGGGCCAGGTACCTCTTTCTCTTTCACAGAGGTTCGTTTCTCTTTCACAGAGGTTCGTTTCTCTTTCGCGGTGGTGCGTTTCTCTTTCAGAACGTGTGTCTCTCTCTTTCAAGGGGCAAGTCCATTTTTCACACGGGTGCATTTATCATGTATTGCGATTAAGTCGCGGCCGCGAGTTAGTATGTCGCGGCCGCGACTTATTATGTCGCGGCCGCGACTTAATTATGTCGCGGCCGCGACTTACTAACTCGCGGCCGCGACTTAATTATGTCGCGGCCGCGACTTAATTATGTCGCGGCCGCGACTTACTAACTCGCGGCCGCGACATAATTAAGTCGCGGCCGCGACATAATAAGTCGCGGCCGCGACATAATTAAGTCGCGGCCGCGACATAATAAGTCGCGGCCGCGACATACTAACTCGCGGCCGCGACTTAATCGCAATACATGATAAATGCACCCCTGTGAAAAATGGACTTGCCCCTTGAAAGAGAGAGACACACGTTCTGAAAGAGAAACTCACCACCGCGAAAGAGAAACGAACCTCTGTGAAAGAGAAACGAACCTCTGTGAAAGAGAAACGAACCTCTGTGAAAGAGAAAGAGGTACCTGGCCCTAACGGGCTTCCGTACGATCGTCAAAACATGCTCGGTCATTCATCACGCGGAGTGATATATTCTTCTTCGTCTTTGACCCACATTCTACGAAGTCCACCGTCCCACGTTTGTTACTTTCAACGACTTGTAGTTTTTATGACGAGTTTATATTTACTCGCACTATCCATGTACGAATAATAATGAAACGTCTTCGCTTTTTTTGGACGGAAACAAATATTTCTTGAACAAAACATATTTTAATACAAGACAAGTCAAGCCTATGTCTTCTCGTATAATGTCTACATCGTGATTTGTAGTGTCAAACATTTGAAAATTAGTAAAATGCGGTTTTTATTTTGCTTGATTAATGAATATCATGACTTTTTGTGCTGTTATTTCGTTTGTTTTGCCGTTCATAGTTGTAAAATCATTTTTTTTTTAAACCCAAGAATTTTCGAATCAATATTTAAAATCAAATTGATCAAATCAACAAACTATCTAACAGACTTCGTATACTTCATGAATTGGTCAAAATGTCGCATTTTACGTCTAATCAGTATTCTAGATTGGTCATTGCTGATCCAAAAACAATAGTCAACATAAAATAGATAAGATAATAAAAAAAAGGATTTAAGCTGCACAGTATATTGATATTCACTTAACTATCCAAAACGGCATAAAACAAAAGTTGGCCTATTAATGTGAACAGTGTTTTTGATAGTGGTTTATTACTTTTGTTACATTTTATATAAAATATTTTTAGTAGGCCGCACATCATGCACACAGTAATAATAAATATGAAAACGCGCGTACATTTTTTTGTTGCAAATGTGATAGAGGTATACACTAATTTGTTGGGCAAACACTTCGCTAAAAGTTTTACTGGAAAAATTTGAAAAAATAACACGTTTACAGTCAGGACATTTCGCGTTCTTATCCATTTAGGGCGCCTCGTGCGCAAACACTGCATATCGGGATAAGGAATTGGTACATAGTCTGGGCGTGTTTTAGCTGTCCTAGACCAAGAACTGTTTCTGACTAACTTCGACAAACGCGCGAAAACGCATGGCCGAGAAATGATTGTTCATCACACATGCGCTGGGCCTAACGTTACAAATAACTCGAGTAGCATACGACACACGACTTGGAAGACGACATAATTTACTTTTCTGGTTTTTGTTATCCTAGCGAGTTTGAAGTTGTGATACATTGACCGTTTTTCACTATTGGCCCTGGGCCGCACGGTTGTATTTTCAATGTGCATATCGTTCAAAACAAATACCAACCAACTAAACCACACAAAAACAAAGAAATTGCTGATTTTCGGTACGTTTCACAATACCGTCGGCTCCATGGTTCAACCGCCATGGAACAGTCACATGATCACGACACAGGTGCAAACCGAGGCGGGAACCGAGGTCGCCAAAACACTAAACCTATGCGCGACGACCGAAACAGTGGGAGCGTCTTCCAAAACGCGACCCTGTAAAGCTGTAAAGCGGGTACAAAAACGCCACGCATGCTTGGTGTTCCAAAACGGTGCTGGGGGAAACTTCAAAAATGCAGAACAAGACACGTGACATGTAAAACGACTGTGAACTGAACCGTGGCGGCATGATATTATTGCGGTGAATTTGTTGTATGTATTGAAGCTTTGGCACTATGTTGCACTATGTACTAGTAGTGTGGCGTATTGATTTTTATCAAAGACTTCACCGTCTGTATGCGCTCACACTGTACGCGACCGTGGCACACGCGCTGTGATCCGATCGGTACGTGTATGGCCTACTGTACACGTAGTGACATAGGCCTACAGTTCCGATGGCGGTACGCGTTCAAATTTATTATTAGAGATTATGACATGCATCTTCCGCGTTTATCGCATTCGCATACATTAACACGGCAATAATCAATACATAATTCATAAAGTATTATAATGTATCAATCCATAAAGTTGTCCAATCCATCCATCGAATACGGAATAGCAAGGACAAAATACGATGGTGATCAAAACAGGTTCCTTCTTATTTCTCCATGGAACAACCTACCTTTCTCTTTTTGACGCGGTCCACTTTTTTAAACGCCGTTGCAGGATTTGCCTGTTTCTCAGCGGGCGAGGGGAGCGCGTACACCCCTTTGTTAACTTTCAACAGCCGCCCACTGTACACCTCCCTGTCCAGCGCATTTTGTAGTCGCATCTTAACGGTCAGTTTGGTCTCGGGGTCAAGGGTCACCAAGTAGCGTTCAATGTCTTCTATCCGAACTGCTTCCCCCCGCTTTCCCCCTCCCCCGTCTGCACCAGTCGAAGTCGATCTCGCATCTTGGTTGATTCTGCTCAGTTCTTCCACGGCTTCCAGCAGTAAGCGGCTGGAATCGGCCGAGTTAAGCCTGTTACCACTCAGGTGAGTTTGCTTCCATTTGCTGGCATTGCGATAGCTCGTGCTACCTTTGTACTCCACTTTAAACACAATTTCATCGTCCACTAAGCGCTCCAACTCGCATTCAACTTCGACTGCACTCACGCCATATTTTCGCTCGACCATGTGGCATATTCGCTCCAGATCAGGCCGGGCTTTACGGCACCGCAGCGAGTCGATCGTGTCCAATATCACTTCCTGGTTGGTCCTGGTACTGGTAGTCATTTTGTTTCTGTCCGGGACGATTTCGGTGTGTTTTCCGCCAAGAAATTCGCGGTAAATTGTTCGTTTTATAAGCGCCAACTAAACGCGTCTCATCTCCCTCTCTATGTGTACAGTGTGGCCGGCTGCAAACACGCGAATCCAGTTTATCGCGCATGCGCTATTGTTTAATACGTTGCCAATACTACGGCTGTTGTATGGTACGATTAAACCATTCGCAGGTAATGCGCGTGCACCGTGGACGCGTGACGTCCGCGTTTCCATAAAAGCCTTGGATTTAAACGGCAAAAGTGACATTGCGTAGTTAAAATTCGATGTGAACATTTACGTTTTGCTTATAATAATATTGTATGTGGTACTACAACAATTATTTGATTGCTATTCTAGCAGTTAAATTGTTGAATCTCGATCTCTGATGACGCCGCGCCTCAGCTAAGCCGATAAATCGAGTCTGGAGGGCAATCTTACGTTTGCGTTCGTCAATGTGCGCGTATTTTGTATCTTTTCTCCAGCACGTGACTCTCCATGAAAATCCGTGCGTATATACGCGCCGCTGATTTAGCCTTTTTATTTTATATTTATGTGTAGTCTTTGCCAATTAAGTTCGACAGTGCGCCCGCTAACGACACGATTTATAGTTCGGCCCGAGTCCCTCTATCGCGCGCACAGTGGTCTTCGTCGAATATGCACAGCGTCTTCACGCAATCAACTACCCATTCAGTGGTCGCGCTGGCCTGCGTTGCATATCTGTTTTAGCGCTGCTTCCAAAAAAGATTCGTAGGTACGCGTAGAGTACGTGTTTTGCGATCGCTGATGGCTCCCGAAGCCTGCGATAAAAAATAAGGAAAATAATAAATTGCTGGAATGCAGTTTGCAAAGACGACCGAGCTGAGTTAGGGAGCTGGTCTATAATCGTGTCGTGATAGCGGCGGGCGATGCGTAAAAACGGTATACGCTACGTGCACAATCAAAATATTATCTAAATCAGTCGTCTTTGGCAGACTACATGTATATAATTATATCGGGTGGATCGACATCTGACGTAATAAAATGGCACCCGACTGCTAGCTGATATTGTTAAAATCCTCCACATAATATTATACTAGGTACGGCCTTTGACCTCCGATACAGTATTTACATATCGGTAATTTAATTCAAAGCCATTTTCTGTTGGTTTTTCTGTGTCGACTTCAACACTGCCGAACCATCCTTCGGAAATCCTGTATAGTACGCCACTAGGTTCAAGTACATTAGAGGGAAACATCCGACCGGAAGCCATGTGCTAAGGTTAGGGCTGGAGAAACGTCACCGGAAGTCCGAATATTTTAACGTCTGAACTTGATGCATAAAACAGCCGTGGGCTCCTGGCTGAATTTCAATAATGCACGCGCGCCGGGCGCATCCTGCCATGCCGCGTGCTAGGTGTGAATCATTCATAGGCAGAAGATTAGCGGAAGTTTCGAGCAACTAGCTTAACGCTTAGCGAGAACCAAGTAATTCTTGTTAGCCGAGATTTTTCTACTACCACAACTTTCAGCTTTACATGTATTCAGCCTACCTAAACGATGTCAAATAAATACTATTTATGTAGAATGCTAAAACAATTTGATACAAAAAATCAACTGAACTTTTGACTGATCGACTTTTATGAGTGATTTGATTTCTGTATGCGCGACTTTGAAGTCCACGTCATTAGCCCACACGCCGCGCATAGGTTAAAGAGGTTCTCGTAAAAAAAACTTCAATTCAACCACATTTTTAAAGATATACATGGAGAAGTTGAAACCAATGACATATATAAATTAACGTGTTCCGTTGGAAGAGTTTCGATTACTTTAGTTTTGAAAACTGCCTGAAGTGAAAGAGTTATCATCGGACATCCTAATTACCGTAAAATCTAATAAATCGCATAACTAAAAATTGTTTGTAAAATTTGCAGTTTCTGTTTGTAACTTGGTGGGAAATACGGTACCCTGTGGAGACGTGAACACAATGGGGACAATAGGAGTGAAAAAGGTCTCCAGAGGGTAATTTATATATAGATGAATAGGTCTCCACTCGGAATTTCCCGAAATAGATTGTTAGATTTTACTCAAATTACTCTAAAACTAGGGTTAGGATGTGGGTTAGGGTATAATATAGGGTATATTGGGTCGAAATTTCAACCCAGGAAAATTATTTTGGTTAAAATAGGAGCATTTTGAAAAACGTGCTCGACTTTCTAACCATTTTGTACACGAGAACAAAGACATGTCTCCACAGTGATACAAAAATGCGAATATAAGTTCCAACTGATATGTGTATTGTTGTATTTTAAGCCTAACAATCCCAAGTCCTTCCATTTTGCACACACCAAAGGGAGTTCAGGTTAATGAGTCATAAATTGGCAAACAAATTTCAGTCAAATTACAAATTCATTCAAAAGATGGCAAACGGCTAGAAGCTGAGCTACAATAATTATATTTTATTCAAATATACAAAATGAAATTGTCTTTTCACAATCAATCCATTTTAAAAGAAACCTAAAACATATATAAAGGATCATGTGATGTTTAATTTCTTAGGAATAAATTGTACTTCTGTTAAATGTATACAAATGCATTTATCCCTTTTTAAATTTCCATATGCTTTCTCGAACGACTGAGAGTGTTACTGCTGTGATGTTATTCCAGGGAGACACTGTTATGCAATTTGGGGCTTCAAATTGTGAACCTGAAATTGTACTTAATGAAAACATTTGTGGGTAATGGTTTACTGCCATGTACTGGCAACAAATAATCACCAAAGAAAACTAAATTTACGACGTCAGCGGTCGGATACCTGATTTTAATGCACACCCCTTTCTTAATGTCAAGTTTCAGGTTTTGTCACCAAAACTTGAGTTTAATCTTCTTAGCATGCAGTCCGAGGGATATCAGGCACAGACCCAGCATGTATAGGACTAGGACAGCCATGCTGACGGGCGTCGGCTGACGGATGGTGTCCATGAAGATATTGACCAAGCCCGTCAGGAGATTGCAGAGGAGGAAGATAAGGAGAAGGTTGGGCCGGAGCACTGAGATGAGAATGGAGTCTGGGAGTAAGGGATGCTTGACGACTAGAAACGAAAAAATGAAAATAAACTCTTATCATTGACCCCTATCATCTGGGAAGTAACACAAAAGAAGGACATTTCAATTTATGCAAGACTTTCTCAGGACAACACTGAGTACAGTGTTTATAAGATGCGTCAGGAAAGGACAAAATCCAATATTGAAATTTACATCACCCCAGCGCAAATTCCAACCTAGGAAATAACCCACCTTTGTTTGCTGATGAAGTCTTATTTGGTGTTTTCCAGATAAACTCTTTTCCTAATGCCAACACAATATCGACCAACATGTAGGCCACTAATAGCTGAATGCAAAACGACAACTGAAAAAAAAAAAACAATATCAAATGAATAATGCATTGATTAATACTACATTGCAATTTTGCCCATTTGCTGGTGAATTTATGTTATGAGGATCCTTTTTAAAAGTCATAAAAAAGTCACCAAACCTGCACAGTTGGTTGAATAACTGCAAAGGACGTTTTTGTCTTGTAAGATCTTTCCGTGTCTCGCAGAGGCAGTTATTACGAGAGTTTAGGCTCACCGTCCAAATGATGTAGGGTAGATTGGCCGTGCGTCTGCAGACAGGCTCAATGTACACAGACGTCGCTTCGAGAAGTATCCATAACAGAACGTTGATCACATTCAGTAAAAGGAAAGCCAGCCACCAATCGAAAAACAGAGTCCTAGATCGGGGGAGGAACCAGTAGAAATGTGAATGTTTGAATTGTTTCAAAGGATGGCTTCATAGGTAAAATTGTTATAATACTAGAGCAGTTTCCAGCAAAGATGTTTTCAAAACCACTGAGTAGTATTGTAGTCCAGTACTTTTTGAGTACAATAAACCAAAACCGTAGCCGCAGAGCATCCTATTTGGACCCGTCTCCTACCTTCTCTTTAGAAGGAATTTTCCGGCCCACACCCCGGCGAAGTAGACGGCAATGTACCCCACGCAGGATACCAGTCCCTCTCGGTTGGCGTCCAGCAGACTCTCCCGGCTCCCTCGGCCGTCGCTGCCCGCCAGGACAAAGCGTCCCAGGCCGTGATTGGTCAGGAGGTGCTGGTAGCCCACGGCGATGGCCAATGAGAGCGGGCCGCACAGACTGGTTGGGATGAGGAGCAGGCAGACTGACGAACCTACCTGGACAGATTAGAAGACCAAGGCTAAGTTGAATTGTAATTTTTTTGACTTCAGAACTTAACTATCTTGTATTGTCAATTTCTTCATAAATGATGTTCAAGAATAGATTCTGAATTACTAGCTCTTTTTCCATAATACGAAATGTGATCTGAAAATATGAATATGGCAGCAAAACATGAAATGTCAATACAAATCCTCCCCCATTGAGATATGGTAGGATCCTTACAATAACAATGGTCAATGTGAAGAAGAAGTTCCAGTGCACACCATACTCTGACACGTGCTCATGGTAGCCTGCACTCTTAACACTGATGAGACGGGCTATACCAAGTAGGAACAAGGGGAGAGCAGATACTACCGTCTTTGTGAGGGACTTCACAGCTCCTGATACTCCACAGCTAACGTGAAAAGAAATCACAAAGGGTCAAAGTTAACCATGTACACCCCTCCCAGGCCAATAAACTGCATCTTAAGCCATTAGAGAAATAAAAACAGTATTTCGCAGAATGAAAAGTTACCTGAAAATATGTTGGTTTTTCCCGCGTGCTTCTTTTGACACGAGCGCATTCATGAACATGAAGGCGCCCACCGCTACATCCATCATTCCTGTGCCGTACGTTTCCGTCTTGCCAAACCGCCGCGGAAAGACTGGAAAATCAACAGCCAGAATCGCAATGGCCGAGGCCACCATTCCGTGCACCCGAAACATGGTCATGAAGAGCGGCTGTTCCGATTCCATGGGGAGATACCAGAGCGGCCTGGGTGTGGCCACTGTCTTGGCCTTAGAGGGACGTTTTACCCGCTGGGGTTTCAACGGCTGGAGGAGGTAAGCCGCTAAGAGCAGCGTTGCCGAGGTGACTAGAAGGATGACTAAGAAACGTTGAAGGAAATCACTCCAGATAGTGAAGGCAAGAAGAAGTGGAACAACTAGGGTGACGAAATCCAGAACAAAGCTCAACCTAAACACATGATTAAGACGTTTCCATAAACTTAAACTGAGAGAGTTGATGAAAATACCACTATGGATACTTATATACCACTTTCAACTAAGATTAAAGTGTTTTACATTATTATTAACCCTGATCATTGTGCCAATGAAACATAACAAAAGGCAACACCAGCTCCCTAAGAACTATACAGCTCTATGCTGCCACTTCGTCAAATTAATCACAAAACCATCTCTGCCCCTGCATGTATCACTTTACTCCTGGGTGGGGAGAAGCAAAGAATGACAAAGTGCATTGCTCAAGGACACACGCACCACAACCATGACAACCCCAGGCTGGACTCGAACCAACAACCATGACAACATGACTGCGAGTTCAATGCTCCAGACTACAAGTCCATGGCGCTCCTCATAATTCAATATTGCACTGTCGGATAATTGTCTGTGGTTTGAATAAAACCAGCTTTAGACAAGCTGCAGAGAAGGTATGAGGAATGCCCCAATCGGCACATGATCTGAAATACAAGCATTTTTTAAGGGGATTAAACGTACCACATGTTTTTAATGACACTACCGAACAACATGACGAGAATTGGGATGAGGGTCCATCGTAGCAACTCAGAGGCGGGTCCAATGGCAACGGCTAGGGAGACCTCAAAGGGTGTGGTCCCAGTCAGATTGGTGTAAAAGGCCTCCTTGGCACTTTGCCAAGCCATGGCTGAGATGTCTGTCACTTCTTTACCCGGTATCTGTAAATGAATATTCCACATTTCGTTAAGTATTTGTTAAAGCTCTAAAAGCAAACTAAATAAAAAAATTTAAAAAAATTATTTGTGTACATGTATTAGAATGATAAAAAAGTTTTAGGTGAATATCCTTTAAAAAAAATGGAAATTCTCTTAATTATTACCACACGGTCCAAGCAAACTTCCAATGGCAACTTAAGTTGTTGCCCAAGATTGTTTTCCTGAAGTGGTGGTCAGAAACATGGATAAGCCTTATCTCAAATACCGCTTTAAATTTGCACAATGGATAAAAAGAATTGTGGGGGACAAAAAGCAGAGCAGATTTTCTTTCCACTTGTACTTGGCAATATTAATAATATTATATTACAAAAAAGAAATACACATTGATGATTCAAACTCAGTTTATTAAATGCATGCATCATCCATCCATCAATTAAATTTTATTCGTTAGTTGTTCTTGATTAAAATAATGCACATTAGCTACAATATTACAAATCAAACGTACAGTTACAAATAAAAACCGAACGATTTCTTCTTCTTGCACACAGCCACAGTAGCCCTGGCTCCTCAACACTCGGCCTTATTTTTGTTTTGAACAGGACGCAGCCGTGACATATGTATAGCGCCCTCGACGACTTCAATAACGCCCATTTCATTCGCAAAAGAGGGGTCTTTGAATCACCCGGAAAGAAAGAAGGATCACAAAAATAAATATATTACCAAGGAAATGTTTTTGAAATAGCAAGTACTTCTTATTAAATAATTTTAAGTAAATTTTGCGTAGAATCATACTTTTTAAATTTAACTTTAAGTATTTGGGGTAAATCATTTTTAAGCGCAACCTTACCTTTTGGAACAATGACAGGTGCCATTAAATTTGTACTCTTTTCAGGTTCACGAAACAGCCGTAGATATGCGGAAAAAATATGAGCATGCAGCACATGAAAACAATGATGATTCATTGAAAGTGATGTGAACATAATCCTTGCTGAGTGTCAATTTAATTTACAATAAAATATGGTAGTTTGCATGTAATCTGGCTAAGGCTCTATTTTTCTGTATTTTTTTCCTTCGAATTTTCTCCCCCGAAGATAAAAGTTTCTGAAAGTCGACTCCCCTTAACTCAATACATACTCTTGCCATCTACAACAAGTACAACATGTATTTATATTTTTGCTTGCCCTAATTAGTCTGACTCTGAGGCTATTTGTTAGATTGTGCCATGGTGCCTTCTTGTATAAGCTCGGAGGTTCATGGCATGGAGAGATTGCAGATGATCTGAGCCTTAAACTTTATCTGGGTTGTTCAAGCTACTTAGTTTGTGCTGGGTGTGATGATAAGGGCAAGGCCTAAGCCTACTTAATTATAGCGATTTATAGTGATTAACAGTAAGATTTTTTGTGCCACGCAGGTTGAAGCTGACCCAGCACAGTTGATCAAAGAGGTCTTCTCTCTACAGGAAGAAAGAATAAAAGTTTACAAGCAATTGGACCAGTAAGTCAGATGAAAGCCCCCCCCCCCCCCCCCCCCCCAAGCCTGCTCATTGTTACACTGGCTGCTTGGTTTTAATTTAAGCCTTTTTGCTTGTTAATGGGTGATGAATGTGAGTTTAATCAAACCTGAATTTAAGATGATGTATAGCTACTTTCTCCTCATATGTTCTCTTGCTATTTTCTTTTTCAGTTCGGGGGTAAATCTGGGCTCGTTGCAACTCGGATTGTATTTGTTTCAATCAAACCATCAATTGTTTCCTCCTTCATATTTGCCAGGGGTCATCTTGTGTACCTTGACACATCCCCTGACTACGACTTCCCGGCCTTCCGTCAAGTTGTCCACGATTGCACAGAGGGGTTCTCAACAATTTCCAAGCGGGTCATCGCGATCGAGGAGCAGTTTCAGGAGGCATTGCATGAAATTGAGATTGCCAGATTGATCGGAAAGGTGCAAGAGAATGAACAGAGCAAGTTGGAATTGGTAAGGAGACAAAAAGGTTAGAAGAGAAAAGGTTATTACAAAAATACAAGGTGTTGGTTCGTGGTTGAGATTATCTGACGTTTTTTTGATCGGAGACCTCTAGAAAATGGAGTAATGGCAGAGCAAATGATGGTGGTGGGTCTAAGAAGCAAGACAACTATTAATAGGGAGCGGCTGTGATAAGGGTGTGGCCATGTCTATTGGTGCCTTTCACCACCATTATTTATATTATCCTTTGATTACTGACAATGGTGTGGCAGTGATAAAGGTGTGGCCATGTGTATTGATACCTCTAGCCACCATTATATTATCTTTTGATTAATGACAATGGTGTGGCACTGTGGCAGTGATAAAGGTGTGGTTACAGGGTGTTGTCATTTGTATTGATGTTTCTCATCACCATTGTCTTTTAGACCGGTCTGCTTCAAATAGCCAAGCAGAGGCTTCAAGATGATCCTGGAGACATGATCCAAGACGAAGTCACTCAACTAAAGTACAAGTAAGGCCTTTGGATGTGGCTATACTACCATAGACCAGTGTGTTATTTCTAGCCGTATCCAAAGTAATTCTGGCACAGCCCAAGTTTAGCTTTCTGTATTACATCGTACATCGTTTTATTTTATTAGTGCATTTGTAACAGATGGAATGTTCCATTCCAAGAGATGAACCCTAGTGAAATGGAATATCTCATCTGTCACTTCATGAAAACATTGTTTCCAAATGCTCTTTTTTTTTCTTTAGACTCAACACGATCATCTCACAAATAGCCGAACTGCTACAGGACATCAGATACGAAGCAGAGGACTTTCTGACATGACTGGTGGTCACATGACCTCAGTGGAACGTCGCTCTGTTGGCTGGATGCATACTGCGAATGGAATGACGGCATCGGTTGGAGAAATGTGGTCAGTAGGGGGCAGCAGAGACTATTCCACCAACCAATACATTACCAGAAATAATTCCGACAATTTGAACGTTTCTCAGTCATTTTTATGAGCGTTGGATTTTTCTGCAAGTGATCTTTACATGGAAATGTTGGTAATTTGTTTTGATCTGACCATATTTAGTGATTGCTGCAGAGGGATGAATGAACTTCAACATGTCCTCTTCGTTCAAGGACCCAATGAAATAGATGTTTTTGTTAAGGGATATAACGGTGACAAAATTATTTCCACTCAGTGGTTCAAACTAAGGTCACATAAAAAGGAAGGGGTGTCAATGGGGCCTCATTTGTTTCCTGGAGAGAGTACTTGGTAGGCTTGGAATAATAATTTTCAAGCTCAAGATTCTGTTTTCTCTCCTAAATGTGGAGGGGCACAAATGGGGGTTGTGTAATTCGTCATGAACAATGAAACCTGAAATCAATTAGTAAATGTCCAAGTCAATCATGTCATTTGTTTTTAATTCCGGCGCTGGCTCACAATTATAGACACATTTTAATATTGTCCAGAAAGATTAAAATGATATTTTATACAGAATGCAAATGTATCTTAATTTCTGTACGGAGGAGGAAAAAAAACTAATTTTCGATTCACAAACTTGGCACTTCATGGAGTTGTGATATCCGACGAAGCTGTCCCAATGACATTCATTTTAAGTTCACTTCCAATCTTGCCGTACAACTCTCCATGTGTGTAGAGATTCAAACTATAGCAGTAAATTCTTCACTTTCTGTCATGATGTGGTTCAACTCCGACTGAAAATTAGATTTTCCAAATAAAGCAGATTTCTTGCTGCAATGTTAACCCTCCTTTCATACAAATCTTTAGAAGTGTCCAGGTCGTAACAATGGCTACTACATATTCAGCACATTCACTAATACTCATTCAAATATCTTATCTGAACAATTTTACAATCAAAGTACTTATATTATCATAAAGCCTTCTAGAGAGAAAAACAATACTTTGACGACAGACAATGCCAACTTATTTTTCTCAACATTTAAGGAAAATTCTGCAACAAAGATGTCTAAATACTCCGTGTATAAAAAAACCATCAGTAATGCGCTTGTACACAGTTCGTCTTTGCCAAGGGGCAATTGGGTCACAAAGCGCCCTCTACAGTTGATGCACGGAGTCCATAACAGCTTACATTATCACAATACACAATATGGAAGAACAAATTACTTAAAAGCAAATTTATAAGGTAGGCTATAATAAACACAGACAAATATGCAAACATGGCTTCGAACCAAAACAGGTTTGTGTTCAAATCTACATTAGATGTTGGGATTAAACAACAGACTACAACAAAAAAAGAGATACAATGTATTATATTTAAAAAGAAAATGTATATAAAATTAGTTTGGCTCCGGTTTACCAACAAGAAAAAGAGGTCAATTTCAAAGAAAACCGTGCAGAACAAAATTCTTTCTAACAATGCACCCGTCAAACAACAGAGTGCAACCCAAAAGACGTACAGGCATAACCTGCATCGCAAAAACATTAACTATCTGCAAAGCATTATTTCCCCGAAATTCTGCACGGCCGACCCGAGACGTTAACCTGTCGTGGTAAACTCTCCAATGCCGTTACATGAGTGAAGCCAAGCCGTATGACAGCCGATGGGTTTTGTAATTCCTGGTATGAAGTGGTAGATGAAAACCTAATTCTCTTCCTTGGAAGGCGCATCAAAATCCTCTACTAAGTCTACAACAAAGAAACCAGAACAACAAAAACAGTTTTTAATAATTAAATAAATACAGTTGTTGCACTATTCTCAGGTCTACGTTTTCTCATGTCAAAATTTCTGAATTTTAATACCATAATGGTCAAGCACCTTTCTCAATCCCCAAAACCTTCTTGAAGTTATCAAAAGATCCAGGAAAGTAAGGTTTAACGACAGAAACTTATGTACTCTTTTATTGATGGTGTAGAAAATATCACTGCGCTGCACGACCTGACCTGACCTGACCTGACCTGACCCGACCTCTTACCTGGCACATGCTCATCATCCTCATCGATAGTGTCCGGCTTGGTTCCTGACTTCATGGCATCCTGCATGCTGGGAATTTTGGCCGCAAGTTGACGGAGACTATTCGCGTTGTCCTGCAATAAAATGGATGAAAGACGGGGAAGTCAGGGGAATGCTAAATTTTCAACAGTTTATTTAAATAGCTTGTTACTCTATTTGGGATGGGGTGCCGATGATGTAATGGACTCGACAAAAACCCACATTACTTGGAGGGTTTAACCCTAATAACGCCCTAATGTAATTTACTAGTAACCATACCCATCCTTGCAAATTACAACAACATTATGTCAACCTGTACACGCGAACTATTGGTCTCTGATTCTGTAGGTATGCCTAACCCAGTGTAAAAGACAATCAGTTTAGGAATTGTTGGGACTAAAGCTCTAACCTAATCCATCAACTCCTTGAGATAAGATACCAGACAGAACAAAGGTCCAAACTCTCACCAACTGGTTGAGGATTCCAGGCAGCATCTCTGTGAGTGGTTTGATCTCAAAGAGCCCACTGACGGCAAACGTGTTTGCTGCTAACGACGCCTGAACCTTGGGGTTGTTGAAGTGGATCACCATGTTGTCAGTTCTGATCATGTTCACCTAAATGAAGGAAAGAAATTGTTTACGTTTACATTTAATACACGGCCTATATTACACTGGTAATTGAGGTAACGGTGACTCATATGGGTTTCCACACAGTCCAACACACTGAGTTGTTAGTAGCCCTAGTCTATGGCCCCGCACTAGACTACCTCTGTGCTATGGGCCATACGTCCATCAGTGCAAAAAACCCGGGATTTTTTTCACTTTATTCATGGAGATCATTCGGTCTCAAACTCGGCATGCAGGTTCACTTACCATAGCGCACCGATATTTCGTCAAAATTGGGACTTTTCCGTGGTTCTGTCTGGTGTATTTTGTCTCTTTTGTGTAGCATGAAATGCAGGTCAACATGAAGACTCGGCTTGGCAATAATGGCGGAATCTTGCAAGCGATCACAACAGAGGGCGCTCTGCTAGCCTTTGGTATTTCATGAAACAACCGTCGGTTGTATCCGCGCGCACAGGTCGATTCCGCCATTATTGCCAAGCCGAGTCTTCATGTTGACCTGCATTTCATGCTACACAAAAGAGACAAAATACACCAGACAGAACCACGGAAAAGTCCCAATTTTGACGAAATATCGGTGCGCTATGGTAAGTGAACCTGCATGCCGAGTTTGAGACCGAATGATCTCCATAAATAAAGTGAAAAAAATCCCGGGTTTTTTGCACTGATGGACGTATGGCCCATAGCACAGAGGTACATGTAGTCTAGTGCGGGGCCATAGACTAGGGCTAAGTTGTTAGGTACCTGAACATAAAATTACTTGCCGGCTAAATCCAACAGAATCAAACTGTGTCTTGCTTTGCCGTTTGTTGCTGGATCAACAGAGTCCAACTTTACGTTATTTACCAGTAACCCAACAGAACGCAACTCTTAATGTAAACGTAAATGTAAACTAGTTGGATCCAGTTGGATTTAGCAGGGTTAGGGTTCAGGATGGATCGTACTCAAGGCGGCCTTAGTGGTTGGGGTGAATACACACCTCCTCAATGCCCTGGATTGTGTTGACGCCCAGCTTCTTAAGCTGGCTCTGCACCTTCCGCTCGTCCGAGGCGGAGGTTTTGTGGACCACCTTCTTTTTTCTCCTTGCAGTGCCTTTACCGCCTATCCGCACTTGATCCACTTGCTTCCTTAACCTCTCGGCTGTGTTCATGATTGATGGGTTGTTTTTGTAGCACACCTTGATTAGAAGAATAAGAAAAATAGTTTGGTTAACCCCAACCACCCCAATTCCTCCAAAATCCTATTTGCAAATTGCAGGATTTCGCAGGATTGAGGTCACTTGGAAGTTGATGCATCGAGGAATTTGCGGGAATGAGGGCGTTTACTGTTTAGGGTTTGGGCACTGGACTGGAGTAATAGATCATGTCTTTTCAACATTTTTGCATCCATTGAATTAGAAACGAATGATATTAAACTAAGTTTTAAAAAAGGTAAAAAGTGGCATCCATCTGTTTCTTGTTATTTCTTGGTGAATGCTACCTCAGTCCAACCATGGGCCAAAAAACTAGTTTATTGCTCCATGCTACAACCATGGTGAATGTATTTGTAAACTGTGACGCACGGTGCATGATATTGTGCACACGACATGCACAACTTTCGAGTCACCAAACATTTTGCCCGTTCACCGATCGAATCAGTACAGGCCTACAAGTACAACAAAGTTTAACAAAATAAACATGACATTTGGAACATCAGACAAAAAGATATACACTGATTTGTACCACGTAAAAAGAGGATTCAATAAAAAAGCAAATAATACCTTCAAACGATCCAACTTACTGGCAAAAACTAAATTCTTTTATTCTTTCTTGTCGAAGTTCGTCCACGAGGGTCCACGCTCGAAACGTACATGCGCAAATATGGCGGCCTGAGATGTGACGTCACGATAAATAAATTCGCAAGCATGCAACAGCCGTCGTATATAAATTCTTTTGTTTAAAAACACTGATAATAAAACGCAATTACCCCATATCGTATAAAATTATTTCTTTAAATTGAAAAATATCTGTGGTGATAATTTGATGAAAATATTTATTCGTTCATTGTGATTATATTTTGGCTGAATAGTAACAATTTCTTAAAGATATCTGTCAACAAATTGGGATAATTGAGGGAGTAGACCAACTTAGTAGAATAGCCATCTGCCTTCAAAGCGATTTCCCGCGAAATCATCGTATTTCGTGTGTTTGGTTCAGTTTGGCGTGGATCGACATCGGATCAATTGTGCTGCAAAAAATCGCTCGAAATGTCTGAACCTAGCGCAAGCACCTCTAACTCCGAAGCCAGGTGAATGCTTCTCAAGTTTATTCCAACGTTGCTGTATATAAATACGTCAAAATGGATACTGTGGAGATGCTATTTTTACACGTTTTGCAATCATTTCTAAATTATCAGACCGCCGTTTTGTCAGCATGGTCAGCGTATTCTTGGCTCATGTATTTGTGGTACGCGGCATTTGTATTGTATAATGTATTCGCTTTGTTCAAAGCGCTTTTCATGGCTTTTTGTTTTCTCAGCTTTATACCTTCAAAGTATGTGTGTTTAGAGATTGGTGATTCTGACCGTTTGGTTAGGAATTAATTTACAAAATGTTGTTACTTTCAAGTTTCATTCACAAAACAAAGATGTACTATGTAAAACCATGGAGATAGCTCCATGGTAAAACCGATGAGCAACACGGTAGGCCATGAAGGAATAAGAAGGGTAGGCCCTAACTTATAACTTACAATCAGAATGGGCATTTGCGTAACATCATGTGGTTTTATCTAGAAAAACCTTTGACCTGGACTGCTTTATCGTGATACCCAACTGTCTTATTGATTAAGACATGTGAATTAAGGTTTCGATCATAGTTTAGTACATTTTAACAGTAACACAAAAAAACTTTTTTTATAATTGTGAAATTGTTTAAAATATTTCCCAGTTTCCTGCCTATTTACATGGTAATCAGATGCAGAACCTTCACAATTGGGTTTAGACTCGATTATTATCTTCAAACAAAAAAATCTCCTTAAAATTAACTTGTATAGTTTGTATTGCTGTGGTTTCCTGTAGTTCGGATATTGATGTGGAGGCAGCTACTCTTTTGTCTCAAGGCCGACGAAATCTGCTTGTTGGTGATCCACCTAGTGCCGTACAATGTCTGCAGGAAGCTTCTGAGCTACTGTGAGTGTCGTTCCCACATCATCACAACTCTAATGTTGGTTGGGAAGACTGTAGAGTAGTGATGTAGTCCAAAAGATTGGCCCCTTGACCCTTGACCCCTTGACCACATAACCACATAATCAGGCAGGGACTGAAAACCCAATCCGAATATTGGCCCAGGCGGGATGCGAACCCGGGTCACAGCGGTGGAAGGCGAGGAAAGAACCGCTGCGCCAAACTAACTGTTCTTGTTTTCATGTTTAGCGGGATCAAGTATGGCGACCTGGCTAATGAGTGTGGTGAGTGCTATTACTACTATGGCTGGGCCCTGCTGGAACTGGCTCGCATGGAGACAGGGGTGCTAGGCAATGCCTTACAAGGAGTACCTGAAGATGAAGACACAGAAGGAGAGGACGAGGGGGACAAAGTAGAAGGTACAAGATGGATTGTTAGTTGGTTGATCTCATTGTGTGATTGGGAGAGGCGGGGAGATGGAGGAAGTACACGTACATTATGCATGTAGTCTGTATTAGGAAACGCTTTAGTTTGAAGTAAAGGAGACATCAGAGACGCTTGCTCGTTGTTTATGTCATCTTGAAGCCAATATGCACACGCTCAAAATGGTGCACACAATCGAAAAGCACCTCAAAAGTGTTTCATTTCAAATGGTTGTCCCCGAACATGGGCCATTTTATAAATTTAGGGTCCACTTGAAGTTGGTCTTATAAAACCTCCAGTCTTTGTGTGTGTCTGTCGTTTTTCTTTCAGGTAGTTTAGTTTGTCTTTTTGTTTCGTATATTACCTTTCTACTTTCACAAAGTATTTTTTTGTTTACATTTCCTAACAGTTCTTTATATTTCTGAACATATTTTTTTTGATAGATCAGAAAGCTCATTTTTTTTCACAGACTTTAAATCTCAGAGTGAACAAAGAAATTGGCAAGGTGGGACTTGAACCTGCGACCTTAGGAATACTGGCGCTCTACCAACTAAGCTATCTTGCCCTATGTTGGCGGTGTACCAAATAGTCACTATCTTTGTTCGAGGGCGCTAGTCAGAAGTCATAAACACCAGAATGCCGTGTGGCCAGGGATCATGCTCAAATCTGTGAGTTTTGCTAGAAAGAAAAATGTTGTGTTATTTAAGATTTTTTTGGGAAAAGAAAGGCGCTCAGTTAAAAATTTTCCCCAGAGGATGAAAAGAAGAAGATCTTCCAGGAGGTACAGGAAGCCCTGGAAGATGAGAAAGACGAGATCGGGGGTCAAGAGAGCGAAACCGACAAGGAGAATGCCTCCGAGAAAGACGACGCTAAAACAGAGTCTGAAAAGGAGGGGCCGGAGGCGGCGCAAGAGGGTAAAGAGGCGGGAGAGAAGCCAAGTCCCGACGAAGATAAAAAAATTGAGATGGGAAATGAAGACAAGGAGGCAAAGGAAGATGTTGACAAGGCTAAGGAGGCAGCGATGGAGGTCGACGATGCAAGAAAACCTGAGTCTAAGGAAGACGGTTACGAAGAGGACAAGGCCAAGAAAGATGGGGAAGGTAGCGTCACCGACGATCCCGTGCCAGATTCTCAGTTCGCTAAATTTTTATTTGCAACACGCACAGTTTTGTTTAAATTTATTTTCTTAACGCGGACAGATGCGGCAAAGTACTACAGCAGCCATCTTTGGACCACCTATTTTTATTTAATTTGAATTTACAAGGCAAATGTACAAGTTACTCGCTTTCACACTTTTCCCCTTTAACCCTGAGGGACCCCGCGTGACATCTATGTCACATTATTTTTGTGTGACATAGATGTCACGCGGGGTCCCTCAGGGTTAAGATGGCTGCTATGTGTTTCACCACCGATGCTTAACATAGCACTTAATGTGTAAAAAAAAATTTGTATTAAAAAATGCATATTCTTTTGGAATTCATTATTTTTTAGAAACTGTTTATTTTTTTGTTCCAACCTTTCACCTTTTAATTTGCATTTTCTTTTCCTTTCCTCAATTTGATTTTGTTATTTTGATTTTGTTATACTTATTGCATGTTTTTGTATTTGTTTGTATAAGTTGCTTTAGTTCTGTTTCCATGGGGTCATTATATTAACCTTAACTCCTTGAGTGATTTTACTAGAAAGTGTCCTGAATTTGCCAAACTCCATCAAGTTTGTCATGCAAAAACTGCTGGTGTCCCGAGTCCATCAGAATCCACCAGTATACACTCTGGAGAAATCCTGAATCCATCAACAATCCACCAGCAAAAGTATAATAGATACTAACGGGTTCAGGATTCCATGCTGGCCTAACATTATTTTGCAGGTTTCTCCATTAAAATCCATCACCTCATTTTGCAGTACTGCACAATCCTGCAGTACTGCTGCTAGGCCTAAAATCCTGAATCCATCAAAGTCCACGAGTTTGTTTAATATGGAGGTATCCGCCGAACCCCTCCAAAACAGGGAATGGATTTTGATAGATTCAGGTACGTTGGAGTAAATAACTAATGATATATGTACATGTATATTATCTACATTAATAACACTACTATTTTGTTCACTTATTTTGAGACTCTACAGTAAGACACTTTACACGATGTTATTAACTTTTTGAGTTGGCACTTTAGTCTCCCAGTGAAACAGGCAGCTATTGGCACTGTAGTCTACTTGTTGCAAGATTGAGTCGCATTCTTGAAGACTACCGACAGAAATCAACCACATGGCAACATTTGAAAACCCGTGCATAGAGACAGGAGTCTTAATTAAATAATTATATTGTATATTTTTGTATCCATGACAGATGAAGGGGCGGAGTCTAGTAAAAATGCAGAAAAGGCGGAGCCTAGTGGGAATGCAGAAAAGGCGGAGCCTAGTGGGAATGCAGAAGGGGCGGAGTCTAGTAAAAAAGGGGCAGAGGGGAAGGATGCAGAAGATGATGACAGTAAAGATGCAGAAGATGACAGTAAGGATGAAGAAGATGACGACAGCAAGGATGAAGGTGGAGCAGCGACTGCTGATGATGAAGCTAATGTGAGTCAATTGCAACGAGTCAATTGCAGAATATTGCCATCAGATTGTTGAAATCTGGGCTCAAAGTTACTTTGGAATCTGTCAGAGTTAGGTTTGTGGATAACACTTAGTGAAAATCAACTAGTATTTGTTTGCATAAAATATCTTTTTGGGGCAATTTCTTTTCAACTTCAGGATGAAGATATCCCTAATTTCCAGCTAAGTTGGGAAATGCTGGAGCTTGCCAGGATCATCTTTTCAAGGTACCTCCCCCCCCCCCCACCCCTTCCTAACTAGATATAGGTCAGCATAAATAACCTTGAATATCCTGGAAATTAATCGGCGAAAATTAGGATTTGTTTGTTTTCATGAAAATGAAATGATACAAACCCTAAATATCGTAGGTGGTCTGGGTTTTGCCAAAATTTTTAAATTTGTTTATTGCGATTGTTAAATGTTTATTTTTAAATTGTCGCCCCCCAAAACAATTGACAGACAAGAAGGCGAAGAGTTCAAGTTGAAAGTAGCGCAAGTCTACCTAAAGCTTGGCGAATTGGGGCTCGAGAGGGGGAACTATTGCCAAAGCATCGAGGACTTCACCCAGTGTTTGACAAGACAGAAGGATTTGCTGAGTAACGACAGCAGATTACTGGCTGAAACGTATCCTTGCCGACCCCCAAAATGACTCTATTTAACCAGTTCGAGCCGGAGGACACGTATATACACACAAATGAGCAAGGCCGAAAATATCTGTCAGTGACCAGCTAGCAGCTGGGTCAGAAATATCAGGGTGTGTTACCCACAGATGCCGACCTGAACCCGTCTCGGAAGAGGTTTGTGAAAAACAAACTCGTGCCTGGGCTCGGTCAATGTCAAAATAATCCCGGTGCGAACTGGTTAAATCCTAAGATTGCATTTTTGATGTTGACAAATGTTTTTACAAAAGCACTGTTTTGTCTGTGTGTATATACCACCCCTTAATGGCCCTCGCGCAAAATAATCTCAATTCTGTGCAGTGGCCTAAATAGTCAAAGGTGGTGAGCAACATTCGTTGAGAACAAATGTACGAGTTTGTTTGCAGATAACTCAGAGTAAGAATGCTTATAAAATGATGTCTATAATTGTACTTTATTTTTAGAGATGATTTCCTTTACTAAAAATTCATCTAAATCAGTTACTACAACTTGGCATTGGCGTATTCCTTTGACCTGAAGTTTGACAAAGCCATTGAGGTAAAGTCTAGAAACCTTTTTGTCATTTTCCTATAAATGCATTTATGACTTGACCTGCACACTAGAATTTCTGTTCAAATCCATCATTTGCCTTTGGCTTATCATTATGATAGAATCATGACTGTGTTTATTGCACAGGGCCCAGTGTCGCAATTCTATTGGCTTTGTTTGTCAATAATAGACAGTGTTGATACTTTTTCCCTACAGAATTTTGAGCAGTCTACGATCGTGATTGATAACAGAATAGCGACCATCGCCAAAAAGACCGAAGCAGGTAAAAGATAGGAATTGAAAAAATTGTGCCACTTAATTTTTTTAACGACAAAACAAAATCCAACTGAATTTGAGAACCTCAGTAAATTTGCAAATCTTTCTACAAAAGGAATACAAATAAGATTTTTACTTTTTTACACCTACTTTTATAACTAACACAACTTATCAAAAGAAATACTTTTCTTCTCGTAGCGTAGGTTTTGTGTAGCAATGGTAACGAGCTCCGTGTTAAAACTGAGAGAGGGTTAATTAAAGAATGCAAAATAATGACTTGTTTCCTCGATGGAGTACTGTATTGCGACTTGATTTTGATTCAATTATTTCCTCTTGTTTTGACAGAAAAATCTGAGGAAGACCAGAAAGCGATCAAAGAGTTGAACGCTCTCCTCCCCGAAATCAAAGCAAAGGTAGATTTTAGTATTTCCATGGTGACAGTGCTCTTTAAATAAAGTTTTAAAAACGATAAAAGGTTATAAAATGTCTGAAGTATCAAGTTTTTGTTGTACATGTGTATAGCAACCGCTGAAACTCTCATCCAATGGTGAGCGGCGAACCTTTCCCAAGTGCTACAGATAATCTTAATAACTTTACATCAAAGTGAACTTAAAGATGGTTATTTGGTAATTGACAGATTGAAGATGCTAAAGCTGAGAAGAACACAGCGGAAAGTGCCGTCGGCCAAGCAATGCGAACAGCGGCCGCCGAATTCGTAAGTCTTTAGAAAAAATCATCAATAAAACAAATTAAAAAGTGTCAACGTTCATCTGAACAACTTTTAGGGGGTTTGATATGCTCCGTTGCTAAGGACACGGCATAAACATCTCAAAAGTATTGCATCTTATTGATTGTCGATCTTATTGATTTATTCCATTTTTTTTTGAATGACTTTGTGCTAATATGTTTGGAATGCTGTGGCCTGGTGTTCTTGGATCATTGAATTTTTTTGGTCTGCAGGTAATTCTGCAGGTTGTGGGTTCACGTTTAGCCCGGGGTTAAGGTGTATTTACCCTTAGGCAAGGCACTTTGTCACTCATTGCTTCTCTCCATCTAGGAGTAAATGGGTACCTGTGAGGGCAGAGATGGTTATTGTGGTTGATTTAGCTGCTTTGCGCCAAAATGGTAGCAACCTGCTGTATATTATTACAGTGAGCTGAGATGGTATTTGAAATGTGTCAGGGGCCCAATGAGCAGGGTTATAATGATTTAGCACCGATAATGGGGGACATTTTGTGTTTTATAAATGGTTATTAATTTTTTTAATTTTTTTTATTTGTACTAGGGTCTTGGTTCCTCGTCATCCAGTAGCTTTGCCTCGTGCAGCTCCGCCTTCTCAGCCCAACCAGTAAGTCTCTCTAGAAATATATCGCTATTGTCTCAAACCAGAAAGGTTTTATTTGTTTTGGCTTTATTTACTGACGTTTTATTCTCGTCAACTCTCAGATTGCCGTGAGGAAGCCCACCGACTCGAAGCCAGACGACATCTCGCATCTTGTGCACAGAAAGGTTCGTTGAAATCAAATTTATGTGCAGTCGACAAATTTTTTCCCAAAAAATGTTTCTGTAGCCTTCTGAAAAATCTGAATTTATTTTACAAAAAACAAAAACCAAGGGAAACCGTGTAGTAAATTTGCATACATTTCAGAGGGAACAAAGAAATCCGGAAGTCGCAAGTTCAAGTCCGGCCTTGCCGATTTCTTTGATCACTTTAAAATTTAGAATTTATTTTTAAATTGGTTTTTAAACTTTGACCTTAAACTTAAACTAAACCCTGACTGAACCCACCTGGCCTTTTTGCTCTCAGCAGAGAAAGCAAGAAGACGACACGGGGCACGAGATGGCCGTAAAGAAGTCTCGCCAGGAGGAAGGGGGCGGAGACGCGGCCACCACAAACGGCATTAACGGGACGAACGGCATGGAGAAGGCGGCTGTGAACGGTGATGCCAAGCAATCACCGGAAAAACCGGTAGGTCTGGGCAGGAGTAGCTTGTTCAGAAATGCTGGGCACCAACTTAGTCCCGAAGTGTCGCAAAGCATGCTTAGCAAGTAAATATCGATAAGCACACTTGTCTAGCCGAGTGAGAAATTAGCTGGTGACCACTCACGAGCAAAAAGTAGACGAGACAAAAGTTGTGACATTTTAATCTGTGTTCCTGAGTAAAACACTTTACCTTAATATTATTTTCTCCTAATTAATATGACCACAAACCATCGTCATTTCTTTATCAGAATTACAGCATTCCAATAACTACTGTCTTTTTTGTTTTATTTTTTTCCCCCAATTTCTTTTCAAACAGGAAATCAAAGTCAAACAAGTGGAGCAGACGGCCAGTGATTCCACGGAGACTGCTGCCATGGAAACGTAAAATCCCACAATGCAACAGTCTCAAACAGGTTGTTTTGGATCCGGATGTTTTTGTACAGTTAAGACTTGCACCCCAGACCAGCTTTTCTAGATATCCAGACTTTAAAAAGGGAGATTTAGAAGGGGATGAGTACAATTAGTCATTTACTACAAAATTGACGTTCTTGTTCGGTGTTTTTGTTATTTATGGATAAAAAAAGTGTAACTCCCAGCTCAGGTATTCAAATGTTTTAAATATGCAAATTTTGATACCTTGACCTAAGAAAAAAAAAGTAACACTTCAATTCTTTGCATTCTATATTCAAATCTTTTACTCTCAAAATCTCTTTATGACGCTAGCCCTTGTAACTCTAAACCCGAGATTATTAGTCTTGCCAAAAAAAAACACTAACAACTTTTTTTAGGGTAAAGATTTAAAGGTGTAACATTCCAGAGAGACCTATAAATTGTCCAAATCATTGTAAACAGATAAAGTATAAACAAGATTGTGTATAAAGTACACCCTAATTGTGTTTGTTAGAGGAAGATGTTTGTGTATAACACTTTAAAATTATATTCTGTCGTTTTTGTTAATGGTAGTAAAAAAATATATAAAAAAAATAAGTGGGTGGTTGGATGTGTTTGTAAGATTGATTGTTATTACGATATCGATTTTGTTAGGTAAAGTTTTGGACAAAATGCCCACTACAAAATAAGAAATAAATGTTTGTCCCACACTATTTACGAGTCGAGTTTTTATTGTTGAATTGGCCTCTTTGTTTTCCATATTTATTTCCAATGTACCACAATTGTGCCTTCTGTACTAAACTTTTGCTTGTTTTTTGTTTTTCCAATAGTGCCCGCTGTTTATTATATGTATAACAAGATTGTTTAATTTGTTTTTTCTCCGAGTTCTTTTTTGTACTAAATTTTATTTATGGGAGTTTAGTATAAAATCAGATCTTTGAATTGTAAAGAAATTTAATTTGAAAAAGAAAGTGGAGGCTTGCAGTCTTCAAACTAATGCCAAAGATGTAAGACATGAATGTGGGAAATTACAAAGGTCTAATAATTGGGACTTATGTTTGTAATAAGACAAGCCCACACATTTTCCCAGAGTATTACTTGAATTGTTTTGCACGGGAGAAAACAAAATGCTAAACACTGATAACTGTGGAAGACACTTAATACTAACCGGTGTAGCGGTTCGCGTTATTTTTTTTCAGGAGCTGGGTGGTGCGTGAATGTATATTCATGAGAAAGAGCAATGACAACTCATATACGTTAAAGAACTATAAAGAACGGCTTCCTCAACCAACTCGCCAATAGCATAGTTGGTAAAGAGGAGAGCTATAGATCGAAAGGTCTGCGGTTCGAATCCGACTCATTAACGTTTGTTTTTTCTTCTACAATGTTCTTATGGGTTATTTTAATCATTGAACAAGGCTGAAGGGAAAACCGGGTTAGGGTACATAAGTTTCTTGAAAAATACAACAAGAACCGCTACACTGGTTAGTTTATAGTGACTTCCGATAACTGTCCATGTTGATTTGTTTTAATTGGCATACTGGACGGAACTAAGCTAGTGGAATCCCGAGTCTTTTCATCTTCCGTCTGTGATTCTGCGAGGTCTTGGCAAATGTGCTTTTAGCGATCAGCAGGGGCACCGCCTTTGCGCTCAGAAACAGTTTGTTACGGAACTTGGTCAGGCGGAAGGCCTCCACAAACTCCTGGCCTCCATCGGTCTTGGCTGGCTGGGAGGGTCCGCTGTGACGCCCCACGGCAAGGCTTGCCATGATGAACCCGGTCATGAAGGCATCGTAACCGGCTCTGTGACCCCCAGTTTGCTTTGGCAGCTTCTGGGGACTCCCCGCTTCCTCTTGTATCACGGAAGACTTGGTTTCATTACTTTCTGGCGGCTCGCTTTTGCTAGAATGCTTATCTTGTCCATTTACAGACTTGGTTGCAACATCTTCTGCTTGGATATTCGATTCTTCCTCCTTAAACTCCATCTCATCCTTGAGGGCCTCTGCAGCATCTACACTGTTACCAGGGCAACCATCGTTCATCTCTCTATCACCATGGCAACTGTCACCACCATCATCATCTTCTTCTTTATCCTTTTTTGCTTCAGGAAATCCGTCCGAGTCTTCGTGCTGCTTTCGTCTCCGCTTTCGTTTCCTCCTCCGTCTCTCCTCGCGTTTCTCATCCGCATCCTGGATGGCGTCCGGGTCATGTGACTTGGGGCACCTGATCCCATTCTTGCAGTGTCCGTGTGCCTGGAGGAAACAAGAACAGAAAAAGTTTACTTGATTCAACTGATTGGCCACATTTACCGTCAATTCTTTGCACAACCTGAAGTGGGTGTGCCTCTTCCAACGAAGGAATCGGTACACATATACAAACTTGAGGTTAAACTCACGAGCCAATTTATGATTTGCCAACAGGTGCTTCATCTTTAAACTTCACAAATATAAGTCAAAATTTCATTTTAATATTTCTATAGGAACCCAGAGTTATTCTCACTGCATAGATGTCACACAGCTCAACTGTCTGCTCACACCCTTCTCTAACTGTTCCTTGGTCGGTAAACGACAACGGCAAACCACAGTGATGAAAACCCACAAAGGATGTGTCGCACTGATACTGGCAGAACTCCACGGAGATGTGCTGCTGCCCTCTATTGGCCAGGCGGGCATTAGCCCGTTGGCTGGCAGAGGGGGGAAAAAAGATAAATCTTATATCAGATGAGAATTCAGCAAGCTTACCGCTGAAATGCTTGCATATACCGTAAGGACCAAGACGATTTTAATAAAAACTTCTGTGAAAGTTGCTACAATACTACTACACTCACTGTTTGTTTTTTGTCAGCTTGCCGGACTGTATAAATATACAATGCCATTAACTACAGTGTACAATGTACACTGCATAACTCTACACCGTTAGAGTCACATGTCTGTGATGTAGTTATTTGACATTCCACAAGCTGCCTTCACAGGAATGCGGCCTACCTTTTTCGAAAAGCATACTCCAAATAAGACGCCTGCATGCGAGCCTCAAACTCCGCAAGGTACTTGGAGTCGAAGATGCCCCCAGGAAAGATCTCGTACAGATCCGAGATGAATTGGGAGAACGAGGCTGGCAGCTCGGTGTAGAAATTTTGGTAAAGGAAGACCAGATCCACGAGACCGTTATGGAAGACCACAGGCTTAGAACTCCTGATAAGCTCACTAAACAGAGCCCTCAGGGTTTGAGAGTCCTCAGGATTTCCTTCTTCCTTTTTTCGAGGGGGTTGGAGAGAGAGAGAAGGATGTGGTTATAATTTGATAAATTTATTCCGAAATTCAAAACGGATGACAGATAAACATGTAGGAAATATCTGTCAGTGACCGGCTTGCAGCAAGTGAGGCCATTAAAATCAGGGTGTGCTATCCACAGATGCCAGCCTTAACCTGTCTCGGATCAAGAATCGTGAAAAACAATCCCTGGGCCTGGTCCTGAGTGGTCAATGTAAAAATAGTAATACCTTATCTTGCCCTCTGTGATAAGACACCCCAGATGCATACTGCTTGTTGAAATCAAATCCATGATCAACAAGAAACTTGAGAGATCCTGGCTCCACGGTGTAATCCTCGGAACACAGGGTTGTGATGTTGAAAGTCTGCGCAAGGAATGGCACCCCTGCGTCCCGGGTCGCTGCCGCTGCCGCTGTTGCAGACTGGTCCCCTGCTGGCTGCGACCTCACTTTAAAGCAAGAGATACCAAGGGACAAGACGGATCTGGTCTTTGCCACACCTGCCAATGACTGGTAACGATCCTCCATGGATCTATAATAAACCAAAATTTTGGCAAGAAATATCGTGATGATTAACGTATTGAAATATTAAAAAGTTGTGGAATCATTTACTTTCAACGTTATATGGGACAGAAACCTCAAACTTTAAATTTAAAATATTTAGGATCTAACAGTAACACTCAAGATAAATAATAATAATTAATATTCAACTGGAGTTACCTTTAGCCAACCATAGTGGATTCCATGATTCATATTTTGATTTTTTTTAAATGCCTTTTTTCAAGGTTTTTATCTCTTTTCCTATATACATGACAAATGCTCTTCCACTTTCCAGCAAAGCAGAACATCTTCTTAGTTGAAACAATTTTTAAAACCCAGTCTTTAAAATGCTTACCTAGTCAACAGATTTTTCCTGTTTCCTAAACCACTCAGCTCAGCGTCCATAGCAACGTAACTGCACGACTTGATCGCCAAGATTAGACTCGGCCAAAGTGACTTGAAGTTTTCTCGATTCACATCCACAACAGGAACGCTTGAAAACAAGGCCATTTTCAAAACCTTTTCAACAACGATTTGTAGCGATTCCTTTTCCCTGTACTACTACGTATACGTTTTGTATTTTTGTCTATAGGTACAGTACTGTGATAACTGCAAAAAAAATCACAGGCAAAAATTTGAAATAGAAGAGTCTCATGGAGCGCGCCATCTTTGATTAAAGGTTAAGCTGTCAAATGCGCAGAAACAAATGTCTCGGTGGTGTACGGTCTATAGACGTTCATTTATTACGGCGGGGTAAATTACCAGCGGACGTCCTCGGCCTCGCGCATGTTGTTTACGATTTCCATTGCGCGGGAAATACGTACACGTGGGCTGCCCATGGTGCACTGCAGTACATGTGTCAAATGAGCAAGTTTGTAATGATTGTTGTTGGCAATTGTGTTAAAATTATCACGTTTTGATCTTCAATTTGGTTTGCTTTTAAGTCGTCAGATGGTGAAGAGAAAAAGAAAAACAGTTCGGCCCTCTGAGTTTGATGGTGAAGCTTCTGGCACTGGCAGAGAATCCTCGAATTCAACCACCAGCACCGAAGCCCAAGGCGAGGACGTAAACTTTGGCGAGGATGGGGTCAATTTCGGTACCGCGGACAAATCACACACCAAAAAGAAAAGGAAGATACGAAATCATGGCGATACAAACACTAAACGTGAGATATTTGACAAAACCTCTGCTGTTTATTTACTTGCTAGAATCGAGGAGTAGGAATTAACTAGTAAATATGTTTGTTTATTTTTCAGATGAACTTGAAGTTTGCTGTCCAAACTCATTTCATTTCTTCACTGAAGACGAAGACATGAGGCAGTTCCGACAGGATCTGCTGCAGTGGTACGATGCAAACAAACGAAACCTCCCGTGGAGAAAACTGGTAACAAATATACTTGGCTTACATTAGTTTTTCACTTTCTAGTTCTATATAATACCCTCTAGTATTGATGATGTTTTTTCAAGTTGGCATATTAAGTTGTTGGAAATGTATGTATTTGTTTCTTTTGAAAAATCTCGAACTGCAGGCGAATCACCCTGATGCCAATCAGCGGGCTTACGGAGTATGGGTTTCAGAGGTCATGCTTCAACAGACCCAAGTAGCCACAGTCATCGACTATTACAACAGATGGATGACGGTAATCAAATCCTAGATGATCATTTTCTAATTTTTTTTTAAATATTGGCATTTGTTTCTGGGGGTTTTGGGGAGGGGGGGGGGGGGGGTGAAGGAGTAATTGTGTCTGAATTAGTTTTACGATGCAAATCTTGCATTTTGTGTCATTTCGACCTTTTGTTTGATCATGGTTTTATCATGGAATTCAGTTGACATTTTGTATGATAATTGCGAATCATTGTCAATTATGATTTCAGATTAAACAATAATATATTTTGTCTTTGTCTTAACTTATCGCAGAAGTGGCCCACCCTAGAAGAGCTTGCGCAATCAGCGACGCTAGAGGTAAAATTAATTACTGTTGCAATCTTGATAATATAGTAATTAGCCCCTTACGTTGTCCTGTTGAATATTTTGTGGTCTTTGTTTTGCCGCAGGAAGTGAACGAGATGTGGGCGGGGCTCGGCTACTACTCTCGGGGGAGGAGATTGTACGAGGGAGCCAAGAAGGTCAGGGAGGAGCTGTCTGGCAAGATGCCAAGTAATGCGGAATCACTGATGAGGCAGCTACCCGGGGTCGGACGGTACACAGCGGGGGCAATAGCCTCCATCGCATATAAAGAGGTACAGTATGTATATTATGTTACGTCCAAATTAACTAGAGATTTACGTCCCGTGATTTGTGTTTTTAATTGTTGTTGTTTGAATACAGACGACTGGCGTTGTCGATGGTAACGTGATCCGAGTGTTCTGCAGAGCTAGGGCCATTGGGGCCGACTCCACGAGCCAAACGACCCAGTCAGCTATTTGGTAAGATTCTCAGCTTAGAATTTGAAGTCAGAAGGGGAATATTAATCTGAGTAGACTGGTGTGAACTTGCCAAACCTCCACTCACAAACCTGTTAAATACACTGTTATTTTCCTTTGAGGTCCCTAGCCAATGCATTGGTCGACCCAGGACGGCCAGGTGACTTCAACCAAGCATTGATGGAACTCGGTGCGACGGTGTGCACCCCGAAAGCGCCCTCTTGTGACAAGTGCCCAATCAGGAATCTCTGCAGGGCTTTCCATCACGTGAGTTTGTTTATTTCCCGAAGAAGTTAATTTACACGTTTAGGTTTAAGTTTGTTTATGTGTAGTATTCAGTCAGTACTAGTGAAATAAATTTGTATTCTCTTAAAACCAAATTATTGCAGATTTTATGACGGAGGACACAAAAAAGTAGTTATAAAAAAAAATATCAATAACAGTCAATATCTTTTACAGAAATGATTTATTCGTCGCTCTGAATATAATTTGTCATGTAATATGCCTGATATGCTTCTTTTCGTAGGACGAAAAAGTGAGGAGAGTTTTAAAGGAAAGGCTTGACAAAACTTTTGCTGGGAAAAGCGCGGCCAGATCGTGTACGCTTCCAGAAATTGAGTGTGGTGAGTGCGATTTTAGTCGATTTAAAAATTACAACCGTCGTCCCCACTGGAGCCAGTTTAAAAACTGTTAGTTCATTTCCATTGACAGGTTTTCCACTGACTAAGGGCTCAGTGTCAGCTACATACTTTGTAACTGTAACAGTTTATATTTTCTCGAGGACGCAGTTATTATGTTATGTTCACACAAACACACAGAGTCCAATGATAATGTTGAAATCATTTCTCACCAGCCGCGGACAGCTGTCAGCTCTGCATACCAGCTGGCAGCGAGTGGGACGTCAACCTAGGGGTCATGAACTTCCCTCGTAAACCACGAAAGAAGCCCCCAAGACAGGAAAAGGTGGGTCAGATCTGGGTCAGACCTGTGACCAGAGGGTTAGAAGGTTCGAATCCAGCTGCTAGTCGTATGATGTGTCCTTGGGCAAGCCACTTTATGCCTATTTGCCTCATGTACTCCACCAAGGAGTATAAATGGGTACGGTACAGGCGTTATCTGGGGAGTAACGCTGCATCGGTATTAAAATTAACTGTAGGGGTTGAAATATTCTCAGATATATGCTGGCATGGTGGGTCATATTGGCTCTCGATATCTTACGCATAATTACAGAGCTTTAATTTTTAAACTGGACTGACAATAATTAAGTTCATTTTTCTCTCCAAATATTTGTGTAGACAGCTGTCTGTATCATTCAGAAAAAGTGCAAAGGTGGATTACCATCGGAATATCTTCTTGTCCAAAGACCTGAAAAAGGTACACAATTTTTTGTTTTAAATTTATTTCGAAGATCTGTCAATCCTTTTATCTGTTCTCTTTCACTGAAAATCTTTAAGTTTTGAGCAAAAGACTTCAATGGACTATGAGCGACAAAGTGTTTTTCTGAATGCAATTGATATGATTTGAGATGAGCCGCCCTTTACCCTAAAACCACTAACAATTTGTATTCCTCTTTCAGGCTTGCTGGCTGGATTGTGGGAATTTCCCAGCGTGATAATGGATGATCCTGATTGGTCGGCCGTCCAGAGGGTCAAAGCCGTCGATGATTATCTCACAGACAGACTTGGAATGAGGCTAGCCGATAAACACGACAGACATGACATCGGAGAGGTGACAAAACAAACATTTAAAGATCAGCGCAAAAACAAAAATATGGTTTTCAGCTTGTTTTGCCTATTCTGGTTCTGTTCTACAGGCTAATTTTTTTTTTGTTTTCTGTTTTTGTTGGGGGGGGGGGGGGGGGGGCTTGGATTAGCTTGGCCTCTGACGACTTCAGAAACTTGAGGTCACAGGTCATCTAGGGTTAAATGAGGTCATTGCTGGTGTAACTGTCTGCATAAATACTGCCAGCATGTCAGCAGGATCACGCAGTGTTCACTTGCAGTATTGTTTTGGGTTCTTGTGTCTTGTAGGTGCTTCATATTTTCTCACACATCGAGCAGACTTACTTCGTCGAGACATTTAGCGTAAAAGAAGACGACATTGTAGAACTTGCCACGGAGGCCAGCCAACAATACAGGTGGCTCACGGCCGAAGATATCTCGACGGCCGCTGTTTCCACGGCGATGAAAAAATGCTTTGGTGCTTATCAGAAATCGATCAACCCTCCAAAGGTGATATGGGTGAATTTACGTGAATTTGGCTGGCAATTTGTATATCAACACAATTAGTATCATCACCATTATATGAAAAAAGCAATGATTGAAAAATCCTAATTCTTGGATACTTTTATCATTTCGTTTTGTCTTTCAGGTAAATCACAAGAAAATCCAATTTGATTCCAGCGGGGCGGGAGACGGTAAAAAGCAGTCGGCGCTGAACACTTTCTTCAAACCAGTGCCCAAGAAGAAAAGATGATCAAGGTAGCAATCGAACCTTGGACAAAAAACTTCATGGCTATCACAACGACAGGTCACAAAATATATGGAACGTAATGTACAACATCTTGCAAACAATAAAAAAGATTGAAACAGCAATATTTTTATTAAATATATGTACATTCGTTGATTGTAATTGAGTAATAGTCTCAAGTGTTCTGTGAAATTATGGCACTTGAAATTCTGTCATTTTTAAGAAAAGTGGATTTTTGCATCAATATTTAGCAATGCTTGGCCGACCATTGTTGAATAAACATTCTTTGTGGAGCTAATGAATTAATTATTTGGGGGGAAATTAGCACCAAGCTTAATAAATTATCTTTATCAGGCCTAGCCAGAAGATTAATTTCTATGTGTAAAATTTTAAAAAAAGTTTTTTTCTGATATGAGGTTTATAGTTGTGGGTATGCAACAGTGTAATCTGTAATCATCAACGAAGATTTATAGCAAACAAATGTATTTCCTATAGATTTGACATCTCAATTACCTGTGTTTGACATCTCAACCTGTGTCTTAGGTGGCTCAAATTCTTACAGTCCTGTCTCCTTCAGTCACTCAAACCCACATTTCAATTAGATATTTTGTAAACATTACAATTTACAAATATTTATCCTAATTGTATCACCCCCCTCCCCTAAAAAAAAACAAAATAACCCACAAACAAACAAACATGTTTATCACCAACAAAAAACGTAAAAAAGATCCCATTATTTTCCATATTAGGTTCCATACAACTTTGTTTCTGCTTGTGTATAAACAATTAAAGGTTTATTTCAGGCACACCCACAATTTGTATTCTAGAACCACGCCTATTTCCTGGGCACTGAATTATGTTGGCGGCCACGCGCACGCCTGGCAACAGAGGGCGCTATGTATTGGCTGATGCTCAAGTTCAAATCAGTCTTCGGTTTCTCCTGGTTGGTCCTCGGTCTGCCCGCGGTCCCACGTGGCTCAGGTAGTGGCCTGGTGTCGATCTCGTTCGCTAACGTGGTGTTGACAATGGTCCCAAATTCTAAACTACGTTTCCTGTCGACAAGACAAACAAAAAGAACCGTTAAAAGTTTGAATGGACAGTGCATCATTTTAGACAAGCCATCGGTTAAACGTCTGTTTTGAAGATGACAAGATTAAGAGAATTAGAAACAATGGACTTGAAACAGTCGTCTGTATACAACGATTTTGACGACATCCTTTAAGCAACTCCACAAATGGGCAACGATTGCTAAGATAATGTTTTATGCTACGGACGGCTGCAATGAATTGGATAATTATTGTAAACTTAAGAGAAAATGTGTAAAATACCGGTAGTCCTTCATAATAATTTTGTTTCTCACAATATTAGCAAAGTTGGCTAAGGCTATTTCCCGGCTGATTCGGTGCAAATTGATTTTGCATTTCTAATTAACAAAAATTTGTATTTATTTACCTCTGAAATACTCCATACTTTTTTTCCATTACACCAATAGGATTTTTTCTAATTAGAGAATAGTAATAATATATTTCGGTTGGGTGTGGTTACCTGAAAGGGCGGGGCGGTACGGGCCCAGATGGTAGTGCTCCGACGCTGGATCGGCAGGCGTGGCTGTCAATCACCATGGTGACGAGACAAGGCAGAAGTAACCAGGTGAATCTCATGATATGACGTCACTAAACAACTTGATATAATTATTCTGTCCAGAAGTCCGTTCAAGATGAGAGAATATTTATATAAATGTGAGTTTTGTTTCAAATTTGTTCAGCAGCCGTTTACACGGGGTCCCTTTTCTAAATTGAAGTTTCGAACAAACCGATATATACGAAGCCGGCGAAGTTTGAAATCCTTTCTCTTGTAGCGGCCATATGTATCTCGCCCAGCTAGCGCCACGACCGTTGCTTTTATACCCCTCCAAACGTCCGGGTTAAACAACCCATTTAAAAATGTATCCGTAAATACTGTCATCTCGCCAGCGTCAGTCGGTTTAAAATTTACTATAAAACAGCCTAAAAAGTTCCCCTACAAATCCCGCGGTTTAATGTACAATACTCACGAGGTTAGTTTGAAGGAAGTATGGTGTTTATTAGTTCCTTTTGGCCCGTTGCCACCACGGGAAACGCATATCCCGCATAAAATAATGTTTGATTTATTTACGGCTAATTAAGCATTCACTGTACTTCCAGGCGATAGTGTAATGCGCGTATTTTGGGAGGTTGGCGCATTTCCAAAATCATGTTTTTGGCGTCTTATTTTTAGACTGGGAGTAATTTCTATACCGCCTTCTTGTGGATGGGATGCCAACTTCTTGAAATAAACTGACATTATCTGCTTTATATTAAATTTATCTTGCCTTTTCGATTTTTGCCCGTTTTCCTTTCAACAAAACTAGAATTAAATCAGTTACTTTTTTTTAAACGTGCAAGAGAAAAGTATTTTACAAATTATCCTTTATTTCAATGTGCGAAATGGTTTATTTAATATCTTTCTCAACTTTGTCAACCTTTACCAAAATACATTTTGTTTCCCTGTTTTAATATACATGTGCATATTATTTAAATGAAATATCTGTATTTTCAGTAGAAGCCAAAATGCTTTTATAAAATATTTATTAAAAACGGCATAACAAACCATTTCTTCCACCACAATCAAACTAACGGTGGCACATACAAATAATTCATAAACTTAAAATAAACGTTAAACATGACAAATTTGAAAAGATAAAGTTCCATTATTTCATAGGCAAAAACCTAAGAAAAAATTAAATGCTTAGTAAAATTAAATTTACGTTTTTACATCATTGCTCCGGACTTGACAAACTTATTTTGAACATTTCCGATAAATAAATAATTTGAAACAAAATTCGCGTGAAAATTGTAATTTAACTGACTGCCCATTCTCCCAATGATTACTGGAACCGAAGTGTTGTAGATGCCGCAATCCATACATCTCGAACAGGCAGGAAACAGAAGTCGGGTCTGTCCGATGTTTGCTCACAAGGAACAATCGTTGGGGGAAACGATCCAAATCTAGACCTACAAACAAAAAACCAAGGAGGCAAACGGAACACAATTTTATTTCCGTGATTAAAAGGTTTATTCCTAGAAAAAAAAAAGGCATAATTTCTATTTAAAATGGAGCAAACAAGATAACTGAAACGGTCTTGTTACTAACCGTTTTAAATTATGGTGGGTGTCTCACGACTTCGATGCTGCCAAAAACTCGGCAAACGACAGCAAGTTGTCATCTGAAAAATAAATCATACAACGATTAAATGTTTGTCATAACTTCATATTATCCTTCCCTTTGAGTTTGTGTGGTCGTCATTTTGTTTAATTTATTACAGAGTTGTATTCGAGTTCTGCAAGTCCAGTCACAAGTCTTTTCATAAAGCCAGTCGCAAGTAACAAGTTGAACAAATTACAAAGGAATGCTTTTGTTAAAAGTTCATTTAAATAGTAATGACTTGAATTGAGACGAATGACTACGAGTTAAAATATGCATTTTCTTAAAAGGCGAATGCGGGCTTAACAAAACATAATGTAACGTCTTATGTAAATTCGGTGCATGTAAATTGTTTTTCGATAAAAATGTAAAACAAATCATATTTTTTATAAGAAACATTAAGAACAATCGAAATAGGCAGAATCGTTGATGAATCCTTGTAAATTTTGCTCTGGGATATGTTAACATGGTGAGCCCTTTGTTCCTCTGAAGAAAGAATAATGCCTACCATTTCTGTCGAATTCGGCAAGGACTTGTCTGTAATCCTCGGCGTTCCCCCTCCGCCTGACCCACTCCTCCGAGCTCACGCTCTGGTCGCTGTCCGAGTCCAACTCGACAAAAAGTCTCGTCATCATCTTAGTCATCATTGCCTGCGACTGCAGCGCGAGGGCGCTGTTGTCACTGTCGTCATCGCCGCCTCTCCTCCGCCTAAGGGAAACAACCACGTGGCAATAAATCAGAGATTGTCGCTCAAAATTATTATCAGGATAGAGCTGTTCGTTTCTAGCAAAAATACGGCAGCAGGATTAGTATGCAGTTTTTATTCGAACGACATTTATTGCTTTTTTTTTTTTACTGAGCATGTGGAATAATTTTGCATTTATTCAAAAAGTAATAGATTTAAAGGTTTGCATCGTAAAAAGGCAGTCTCCTGACGACGACCAGAACATACTGTCTGAAACGTCGAGTTCCCTCCGGTTCTTTCAAGATTAACACATCGCTTCTACAAAAAAAGGGCCACTGACGAATTCGTAATCAAAATTTCTCACTTTTTGTTCTCGAAAGGTTTCATACAAATTTACTAAGAGAGATTTGAACAATCCTCTTTTGATTATGAATTTGAAAATGTTAAACGTACCTGAATGGGTGTGGTGGGATAGGGCCAGAACCGGGGCCGTACGAGTTGTCACCATCGGCAGGTGACTGGGTGTAGCCTCCCGTCGAGCCGCCCTGTGACGACTTATTGCAGGCCTCCGAGATGACCAGGACGCACGCGAGCAGACTAAGGGCGAGGACGATGCCGGTCATGATGATACAGTAACGGTGGGGATGCGAACAAAAGAATTTTCGCCTGCTGTATACAAAAAAAAACCGAAAATATTACAATCTGAAATATGTGCTTCTCGTAAATAAAAGTTTGATTCCAGTAAATTGTTGGTGCGTTGTTTGAATTCGCTCATTTGACAAAGTAATAGTCTGGGCGTCATGGCTTGCTCAAATAAGAAGTTGAGATATGAATCCGATGCAGCTTAAAATAACAAATAATTTTAGGTTTAATTTCTTAATTTTCCCTCGCGTTTTGTCAAATTGTCTTGAAAATTTGAGACGATGTCAAGCTCGTCCTGTCGAAACTGGAATTGAAACTTGTCTTTGACAATGTTCTTTCTGTGTCATTTCAAGTTTTGTGTGAAAGGGTTAACGTTGGTCATGTAGTAATTAATGTACAATAGAAAGACAATTGGATTAACAGTAAAACATGAAGCAATTGCACATAACAAGACCAGTGCAATCAGCCAACATCCAAACTTATGAAGTCGAGCCCAAAATCATTTTAGGAAAATTAAAAAAAAGAGTAAAAGCAGAGGTACGAAAGTGGGATTATTGCAAAACAAAACTTACCTGACACTTGGAGAAGTTGCAGAAGAACTTTCAATCGGAACAAATCCGAAATGACTCGAAATAAGAGTGGTAAAGCTTCTTTGCTCAAAGATGAAGATGTCGATTCTATCTGCTGAATCTCCTCGCCGAGTAAAGTTGGGATGGACAAATTGACAAAGTTTGACAAAGTTTGCGGAGCAGAAGAGGGTGCAGATTGCTGTGGATTTCACAGGGGGCCGGGTGTCTATCTCGATGTCTTGCGGTTGCGAAGATGTCTGCGTCGCAGCAGGGAATCCCGTCTGTCTTATATAGCCTTGACGGTGGGGCACCCCACGCACGGGGATCCCCTCACCCAGCTGATCACCAGATATCAGCTGATTCCTGTCTTGTGACGTCACCGGTACGTGTCTTCGTATCCAGGGACCACCCCTTCTTTTGTGTAAGATGAGGGAGTGAGTGGTGCTCCCTTGGGGCCATGCAACCGCCTTAGTTGCGCAATTCATTGCCAGTGTTGCAAGCGGTTTCTGTCCCGACGCGACCGAATGGCCCTTCACCCCTAGTTCGCATTCCATTGCGTGCTTCAAGCAAATTCTGGACACGAATTCCTTCGCGCACGTACCTAAGCTTATCAGCTGTTTTTGTGTTGCTGTTTACTGCTGTACTTTGTATAGCAAGTTTTGGTGTTCGAGTAATAAAAAGTTAGCATTAAACGCTTTAAGAAAGTCTATTAATTATTGTCTTTTGTTTTATTGTGAAATGCTGCTTTATAAAGTAGACAATATTTTAAGTCGATTGTTCTTTCTTTAGACTTTAGATCTCCTTAAGATTGCACAATGTGCCTGTCCAATAAAGTACGTTTTTTCCGTTTTGGTTAGTGTATGTGCAGTGTAGTTTGGTGGAGGTGCCTCTCGTTGAGAAGGGTGACGATGCTTTGTAAAATCAGCGAGGACGTCCTTCTTGAGAAAAAGCCCAACGGGGCAATTCACTTCAAGAGAAAAAGTAAAGCTTGTATCGTACGATCCTCTGACGTCACGGAGTGGGCGGGGCCAGACCTACCTCCCTGCCTCTGATTGGTCAAGACTGTATCCAGGGTTGCAAAGTGTTTTTCCAACGCTGCAGCCGGGGACTCGTAAACGGGTCGTTCACCTGATTATAGAGACCCACCGGCGCGGCGAGTAATGCTTGAAAACCGCAGAGAAAAATCTGGAATTTATACGTTGCATTTTGTCTGTTTTATTCTACCCTGGGGAATGTCATGACCACTTAACTTTTTGACTAATATGTCCTATATTTTTGAAGTGGAAAATGAGTTTTGGTAAAATAGAAAAAAAATGCAAAAGCCCAAATATTTGTTTTGACATGTAATGTGGTTTGGGATGGGCGGGGACTAGGGTGGAGAAAGCTGTGGGATGCTGCGGCACGACACTTTGTCAAAGGTTCCATGTTATGTACTTCGGGTTCCATTGGGTCCGATTCGTAGGGGCATGGGCCGTTTTGGGGGAACACAGTGATTTTAACGATAACAAGTTTGTTTGTCTTCAACCTAAATTCTAAGCGGTGGTCCTACATTTAGATCCATAAATTCATTATGCAGATTATAAATATATTATAAATATAAGTTTATATATGAATGTGGGCCACACCCAAAACTGGAACATGCGAGAATATATATAAATATTTATAGCAAAACTGTCGCTAACAACCAACCAACTAACATTCTTATACAAGGTAGTTAACAACATAAACATCATCCAGATATACTGCAATAAAATGGTAATTGGCGGGAGGGGACATTACTGCCAATTCAATGGCCACATGTCCACCAGGCGCGGGATTATTTATCGAACCTCGATGCCACTGCCAGGTAGTCCGAGTATCCGAGGTTAACGGAGCCAGTGATACCATGGAGCTATAGCTCCATGGTGATACCAACGAGCGGCTAGATGCGCGCCAGGCGGGTTCAGGTTGTCCTCTGCGGATAACACCAATGTCCGGCCTCGGTCTCCCGCTGCGAGTAGAGACCCTGAGAGGGCTTCATGTGCATGGACAATTTGAACGGGTGTGGGTCGCCATCTGGGGTTCCATGGATTGATAACTCTCTTTAGTCAGTATTATATTAATATGCCAAGAATTAGACAGCAGATCCTCCGATCCGATCCTCCTCCCTTCCTTTTCTCCACCTCCCCTCTTTTCCCCCACCCCCCATTTTTAATTTTTGTTTACTCATTTTACCCGGGGGGCACGTGCCCCCGCGGCCCACCCCTTGGGAGAACATGCCACGCCCCTCTTTACTTACACCACTGATTTTTGTCAAACGGACACAATTTGGGGACTCTCGTTCATCCAAAGGAATCATTAAACAAAAACACCTCGAAGAATAACATCTTTCTTCTGTTATTCTCAATTTTCAAAAGCGATTTTAAAGAAAATTTGTCTAAATTTAAATTGCAGGGAAATTCGGAAAGTTCGAAAACAGTTTTAACTGCTTTTTAACAAGTTTCCCTTGCACCGGATCATTGTTTCTTCTATTGAAGAAGGCTAACATTCTAGTGTATATTCGGACCCGACTAGTGAAGAACGTCCGGCAACGATTGCATACTTTGCCCAGTTGATGTCGTGATCACCCCCGGCCCCATAACCTCGTTGCCTCACGACTGGGGATCCTGTCTGACGAAATACCCCAATAGACACCACCCACCCCACCTAGAGCTTCATGGAAACAGCCAATCAATTACGGTAGGAAAGGCACCTGCTTGTTCAAGGGGGCCACGCGATGCAGCATGCGGTGTCGCCCCATACCCTCCTCAATCATTGAGGAATATCGTCACGAACCAAACAATAATAAAAGATCATTTTGACACCAATCCAAAAGCACCTGAGCAAACTTGAGAATCTTTCCTTGAGCAACCTCTCCAAAAACAAAAAAGTACTTTGTCCATTTTTTAAAAGGTAAACAAAACAAGTATTTAAATTAAGTAAGTTAACACGTACGGGCCTTGCAATTGTAACTATGGTGGTGGGGTGGGGTGGGGAGGGGGGGGGGGGGGGGGGGGGGGGTGATGTCCCCGCCCCATGACCCAATTCTATTATTGGTCACGTACAGCTAGCAGTGTTCCTGGCTGTATTCTCGTTTAATCTTCACTTTGTCCAAATGACGACAGCTTTAATTATTGAAAATGTGATCGTAAATAATGTCATAATGTCTTCCAGTAAATTTTGGATTACTTGCTGTATTGTGTATTTCATCTTTTGAGAATTCACTTTTATACAGCGTTTACAGATAATATTGCATGCGCAGCATGTTTAAACCTAAACCACATCCAAAATGATTTACTGGCTTCGCAAAATATATTAGCTTGTCACTCAGTATCCATCAGTTGGGTAAGAGATTTGACCCGTTTCGCACCCTGTGTGTGACCCTGTGTGACCCCAGACCCTGGGCGGTACAGGGGAAGGCAAGGCATTGCCCGACATGGTGACCTCAATGGATGTCGTCATCAGTTGTTCGGAAAGCTGAGCCTGCGTTTCACCTCTATGGTCTAAGACAGTTTCACCTCTTAGTCTAAGACAGTTTCACCTCTTGGTCTAAGACAGTCTCACCATAGAAGGTGACTGTGCTCTTGCCCCACCCACCACACGCCCACCACCACACTCTACCCACCGACGTACAAAATACCCAGCATTCTGAACCTAATTGTGGCGTGATAGACCAACACAAGAAATATTCTCAGCTAACCCTATCATTAACGTGTCTGATTTGAGGAATCACGTAGGCCTAGTTGTCACCAAACATCATTCAGTGTTCCTATAATATTGATAAGGTGATGGTATGACGATAAAAGGTCCGGCATCGACTTTGAAAAACTAAACTCTAGCCCTCTTGCTTTCCTAAGAAAAAACAACAAAATCATTATTTGTTTAATATCATGCCTGATTCTCCTTCCCCCTTCCCCACCCCCCCCCCCCCCCCCCCCCTAGTAAAAAAAATGTATACGGCTGACCTGCTTAGAAGCTTAGAATTCAGGAAAGAGAGGGCAACAATTAAGTTCCCCATTCCTGCAGAAAATGGGGCTCCTTTGAGTTTCCCCTCCCTAGTCTCTATTACACCACTTGGCCCCAATTCTACTCGTCTGCAGTCTCTTATTGAACGGTGGCGGCACTGATCTTTAATCTTTGCTGCTCAAAAACGCGGTTTTCTTACAAAAGCATCAAACAAGCTAAAATAAATCCTGCAGTTGTTACTGATTATCGAAGCTTATTTGGACTGTATTTTCGTGGCAGCCCGCGCACTGTGACAGGCATCGCGAGAGCTCCCCCAGCCCCCGCGTGGCCAACACGTGATCAGCGAGGCTGGGGATTGGGTGGGTACGTTGAGGACCAGGAAAAACAACTAAAAATGACTTACGACCAAAATGCCAGGCGCCGGCGGCTTGTACGAGGAAAACGAGGCTATAGTCACAAATACTGAACCGCCTATAGCTATAGCTCTGAACGGACAATGCCAAGTGCGCCACCAGTCGCTCGTGTAACTGCTGGATATCTTGGCCCTTGGATATCTTGCAGCCCCGCGTCGGTGGTGTCTACCACCGGGATCGGTGGGTTTGGGTAGCGGCCTGTAGGGCTCATCGTAGCCCGGGGTACAGCAGAGGAACAACCGGCGCAGCGGCAGCGTGAAGACACGGTGGAACCTTATTGACAACAAGACAATCGTATAACATTACCGCCTGCTCTTGATTGGTGTGTTAAAACGAAAAGGCTTGGCAAATGGCAATCTCGATATCACGAGGGGAACATCATATCGTAAAGGAAGATCAAGTCGGTCATTAAACTGTGTCTACTGATCTTAAAGACAACACCCAATTAACAAGACACAAGGCAAAGAAGAGGAGGAAACCCACAAGCTCTGTCGTCTGCTAGATGGGTGGTTTGTTGGCACAGTATGCCCGTGAAAATATCGATCCGATGTCCGGTTCATAATGATCTGCGTTGGTTAAGAGAAATCATAGTTTGCAAAAATCATTGTCATTCGAGTTTATAAAAAATATACAATTGAGGTGGTTTGTTAAAGTTTAAAACGACATGAAACTAACAAAATAGTAAGTCGATGCACAAGTAAACATGGCAGTGACTAAAATATTGTGAGCATTATTTCCTTCTTCAAACTAGTAAAAATGCATGTTTTTGCCGGAACAAATATTTAAAACGTTATCTTGATGTATTATGTTGGATAAAAATTCAGTTTTAAATGAAGTAACAATAACTAAAACAAGTAACATTTTTTTGATCTAAAGAAATCATCAACTTACATTTTCACTCAAAAGATAGATCTGCATTCGTCGATAAACTCGATTCAAAAAATTCTCAATATTTTCGCACACAACTTAGACGCAGCAATCGTTATGAAGACCTTCTCACTAGAAAAGCGAATTGAAAATGAACGCTATGCGTAAAGCGTACGGTGTATCACGGTCCCAGCGATTGTGTTGTGGAAACCAGGGAAACATTACCCGGCATGACGTCAGAATGCAATACGCAAATAGCGTTTGTATTATACGGACGCGCGCGTGTGATAACGCGCGGCGGCTACCAATGATAGAGACAACTTGATGTCAGCGCCCTCTTGTGGTCGCTGACAGAAAAGCATTTATGCACAATAGATTTCCCCTGACTACAGTTACATTATTTTGTGTCCTTCAATTTATTTCACAGTGACGTAAGTTTTTTCAAAACGATAGTTTAACGATGGCTAAACTTTTTGTGACGTCACAACAACAAAACCATAGATATGCCCAACATATTTTGTGTGCCCAGTGAATAGGCAGCATGTGCGCGTAACCGTTATTACCACAATAATGTTAGATATTATAATTGAGTCAATAATTTGACATTTCTAGTATTTTATACTTCGTTTTTATTCCAACGCCACATACATTTTAATGGAAGGTGCATGCATACCCGCCGAATTTAAGTCAACCGTTTGAATTAATGCTTATAATATTTTCAAATAAAGAGTAGAAGTTTTTTGGGTGGTAAGATTCTCAATTATTAATAGTGGTTACAAGCGGTAAATCACTAACGATTATTAGACATGACACCATAACGCTAAAAACAGCTTAAAAAAGCTTAAAATATTAAAATAAACTATTGAACATGACGTGAACAATTACAATTTTTAAAGTTTTGAGCTACATTTGTAACATTAAAACAAAAGGTCTAGCAGTTACCTTCGAAACAATTCACTTTATGTTCATGTTTTTATTCGAATAATTACTTTATCTATACAAAGGAGTATGAAATATCCAACCAAGATCTTTGATGAAATTACTTGTATAAAACTCAAAGAGAATCAACCGATTGTCAAGCGCACTCTAATTAGATATGTCCGACCTGCCAGAGATTGTGATATGATTGCTGTTGCAGCTGACCCCAGCATCCTCGCTATGGCCGCAGTTATGTACGCCCACCGCGTTGTGATCGCAGTCCCACAGCGACGTCTCGTTGCCGCCGCAACTCACGTTGTCCAGCAAGATTGCCCCGCTTCCTGTGCCCCAGGAGTGACCGCGCCCTTGGAAGGCCACGCCGCCCGAGAGGCCCAGCTGACGGCAGGCCACTGCGGCGTCGTCGTCGTCCCATAAGTCGTCACAGACAGTGCCCCATTCCCCGTTGTGCAGGACCTCCACCCGGCCTTCCGTCGAGCTCAGACTGCCTACCAGCCGGATACTCGTCCCAGATCCCAAACCTGTAAAAGAAAAAGGCAATTTATACGAACTCGATACAGAGAAATTTGATCTTAACACAATCACAAGTGCATTCACGAGTTATAAACATGCGATACAGGGTGGCCCACAAGCCGACATTCCTGAACCTACCTCCACTTGAACACACCACACCGGCATCCTCCGAATGACCACAGTTATGGGTGCCGACTCCCCGATGCGGGCAGCTGATGAGCTCGGTCTCTTGTCCTGTACATCCGACATCATCGAGGAAGATACTACCAGTACCGGCGCCGAAGCGTGCGTTGGTGGGTGCTTCCAAGGCGCCCGTGTAGCCCAGCTCGCGGCATACAACCCGAGCATCCGGTAGACCCCAGCCGTCATCGCACACCGTGCCCCACTGACCGTCCACAAGGATCTCCACCCTGCCGTTCTGGGATGAAGTGCCGCCGACGAGACGAATCCCTGTTTTTGATTGGTCAGAACATTTTAAAGTTACAGAACAATTTCTCAAATTCTACAAAATTACATCTATAATGTTCCATAAAATGTGATAAACCCCTATAGTGAAACGTTGGTGTCTCCTCCTTCAATGCCACTGACGTACCGTTCACGCTACACGTCACCCCGGCATCTTCTTGGTGCCCGCAGTTGTGAATTCCAAGCCCGGAATGCAAACACTCCCCGAGAGAATCTTCAGACCCCTCACATTGAACATCGTCCAAGAGAATGCGGCCCGTGCCGGCGCCAAAGTGGGCCGAGCCCAAGGCCGACTGGACGGCGGGATAGCCGAGCTGACGGCACACGACGCGAGCGTCCTCAAGATCCCAGTGATCGTCGCAGACGGTGCCCCACTCGCCACGATCGAACACCTCCACACGACCTTCGCTTGGACTGCTGCCTCCTTGCAGCCGAACTGTTTAAGACAAGACCAATATTTTTTTAGAAAAAAAATCGATCCTTGGTTTAAAACAATAAAATAAATTGTTATCTGATGCTCAGTAAGAACTTAGAATCAGACAGAAATATGGAGCATGTAAAAAGGACCTAGAAGCTGAACCTGGAAAGTTAGAAAAGTTCATTCTGAGTTTTATAGTTATAATTAGGACATGGTAGCACGTCACCGACAGTCACAAATTGTCAACAATTGTCGCAGATTGTCACCTACTCGCAACAACACAGGACACCCCGGCATCTTCGGAGTGACCGCAGTTGTTGATTCCGATGCCGTTGTGTTGGCACTGCGTGATGTCAGTTTCGTCCCCACGACACTGGACATTGTCTAGTAAGATAGGGCCTGTCCCCTCTCCATAGCCGGCCTGCTGGAAGGCACCCGAAGCCTCGAAGAATCCTAGCTGGTGACACACCACCTACGACAACAAAGGACAACCAAAATAATCCCACATATGACTCTGCAATAACAACTACCCGAACGGTGAATTTCATCATGAGCGTATAATGGAAGACCGGAAGACGCCATCTCGAACGATCATTGTGTATCAGAAACATGCTCTTTGAAAGGTCACATTGATTAGGTCACAATGTTTTATTACCTAAGGTTATGCACGTAATCTTAGTGGTATCGCCTAATGCTTACTTTCGGATATGTTTTAAGATGCTGATAAATGTTCGTTAAGTCTCTTACCTGTGCATCGTTGATGTCCCAGTCATCGTCACAGATCGTTCCCCATACACCACCGTGCATCAACTCCACCCTCCCCTGGTTAAAGGTGGGCCCGCCCACCAAACGGAGTTGTACTGAAAACAAGACCAATCGAGACATAGTCTGTGACAGAACAAACTTAATTTCAAATCCGGAAACTATACAACACGAGTCTCACTGAATTCTATTTTACAGTGTGTTACTGGTTTAGTGTGAGTATACTGGCAGTGGATCCCTTTGCATAACCACACCCTCAGCGACAACATGTGAATTGCCATCGAAGGATACTTTAGCGCCATTACCGTCATTCGGCTGAGTTCAGTTCCTCTGAAAATCAACTGTACATACCGTTGTGTGTCTAACTGTTGTTGTTAAAAACCAGATTTGAAACACAACTCACCTTGTGTGGAGCACACGACTCCTGCGTCCTCTTGGTGTCCGCAGTTGTGAGTCTGCGCCCGTGGGCAGGCCGTCAGCATGTCTTCGCTCCCGCTACACCCCACGTCATCGAGCCAGATGTCCCCCGTACCGGCGCCGAACTCGGCGCCCGTAGTGGCCCTCACGGCACCCTGCGTAAAGCCCAGCTGTCGGCACGCCACCGCCGCGTCCACCATGTCCCAGTTGTCGTCGCACACCGTGCCCCAGCGGCCGCCGTGGAATATCTCGACGCGACCCTCGAAGTCACCTGAACCGCCAACCAGGCGAATACTCTCTGTGGATCGAACCAGTGGTAAAAGTTACCAGCCAGATTTACATGCAGTGGTTGTCTTGTACAACTAACTGGCAGGTTGTATTCCAGTCCCTGCAATTTCTTTCACAGTTTATTTTAATAGCTAGTGACTTGACTTGAGACTCAGTGAAGTACTTGTGATGGACTTGCAGGGACTCGAATACAACTCTGATAACAGATTCCCAGCTGATTTGTCTTCTTAGCACAGGTCCTGTTTGGTATTCTAACCCAAGAAATTGCTCTCGTTTTACCCGGATCCATAATCCTACCTGCCACCCCGTTGCAAATCACGCCAGCATCTTCCAAGTGGTTACAGTTGTGCATCCCGATCCCGCTGTGCGAGCACTCCGTCAGGCGGTCCTCGCCCCCGATACAACCAACATCGTCTAGCAGGATCTCTCCGGTCCCCTTGCCAAAGCGAGCCGACACCGTGGCCTCCTGGGCGCTACTAAATCCAAGTTGACGGCAAACGACGCCGGCGTCACTCAGGATCCACCCGTCGTCGCACACCGTGCCCCAAAAACCGTTGGCGAAGATCTCGACTCGTCCCTCACTCGGCATCGAACCTCCGACCAGTCGGACTGCGGGATCAGAATAAAAGCTCTATTATCACGACAATTTCATTAAAGCCCCACCTCTTGAAAGAAATGACGATTATACCGCATTTAAGTGTAACACCTTATACAGTCATTTGAATCTCTGAAATGTCAAAGTAAGGCATAGGCCTACATTACAACTCAAGGTGCGCAGTAAGTCTCCAGTAGTCAGATTTAGAACTTTTATATCATGGAATTTGATGGCTATATAGATGATCTAATTTATGAGTCAGAATATAACAGTTTTTTGTTCATTACTTGCTACGCCACAGCGGACTCCAGCATCCTCGTGATGACCACAGTTGTGGTTCCCCAGCCCGTTGTGTTGACACTTCAGCAGGGACTCCTCGTCTCCCTGGCACGCAAGATCGTCCAAGAGAATGTCCAGCTCGCTCCCCTGACCGAAGGCGGCCTGTGCCAGGGCCTCGGCCGTGCCCTGGAAGCCCAGGTCCCGACATACAACGCTGGCGTCGGTGTCGTCCCAGCCGTCATCACAGACGGTCCCCCACGTGCCTTCGGAGAAAACCTCCACGCGGCCTTCGTTAGTGCTCGAACCTCCAACCAAACGAACTTTGGTAGAAACATTGAGAACAAAAACACTGGTTAAACCAATTCTCGCTGTATCTGTACAAGTTCATAGAGAATCGACAATGTTAAAGCAAAAGACGTGTTAGTAAAACCTAAAGTAGAAACGATATAGGGAGAGCTTGGGGTATAATATTTTCTGGCTCTTTTGACATGTATCCGCATATTTCGCGAAGATCAAGGAACTCTGGGCTAAAACTAATTCTTTAGTTCTTTTATAAACAAGTCTGGATTTTAAAAGGTTTTAGTAATATTTAGAAAAACTATACAGTAGAAATGAGCCCGATGTCTCAACAAGTTTTTTAATAATCACATATGTTCTTTTAACCAAGCCATTTTGTTTAAGACAAATTAAGAAGATTGTTTTACCCGATGGTGAGCAAACCACGCCTGCATCCTCGCCGTGGTTACAGTTATTGGTGCCGATCCCAGCGTGCTGACAGCTGCTTAAGTCGGCCTCGTGCCCCACGCAGGCCACGTCGTCAAGCAGGATCGGCCCCGTGCCGCTGCCGTACGATGCGCCGGGCGTGGCCGCCAGGGCGTCGGGAAAGCCCAGCTGAAGGCACGCCACCTTTGCGTCCGAAAGTCCCCAAAAGTCGTCGCAAACCGTGCCCCAGGCGCCGTTCAGAAAAACCTCGAGCCGGCCCTCATTGCGGGAAATACCGTCGACGAGACGAAGGCCAACTGCAAACGGAAAGGAAGGCTTGCACTCTCAGAATGTCTAAACAAAGTAAAAACAATCTGAAAACGGTTGCCTAATTTGCCAGACATTCAAAGAATCGACAAAATAATGAGAATGTCTTTTTTCTTTGTCTCACCTAACAAACCAACTCACGATCTCTTTGTCGGGTTAATACAATATTCTCCAATCAGATTTGGGCCTGTGAGACCTTTGAATTATTTTAAGGAAATTCTACATACATTGTTTTACCAGAAAAACAGTGACCGAATGTCTGGATAATTCATGGTTTGTATGCACGTTGGATTCAATAACGCCATAGTATAGACACTGTTAAAACTGTTACTGCAAATGTTGCAACAGCAGCTAGTGTTGCTTTTTGCTTATTAAAGATGCTGTTTGATGAGATAACTGCTGCGGGTTATAACTGCTCTACATATGCTGTTTTTACCGCCGAACTGCAGCTAGCATTGCCTTTGTCGTTGCTGCTGAGTGCTGTTGTTAGGAAAACTTGTTTTTCTTTAAATAAATACCTCGGGAGTTGCAGACCACACCGGCGTCCTCCCCATGACCGCAGTTGTGCTGCCCAATGCCAGAATTCGGGCAAGCCATCAGCGTGGCTTCGCTCCCTGTACAACCAACTTCGTCCAGGTACACCGGCCCCACTCCCTGACCGAAGTGGGCGCTGGTCGGCGCGGACTGGGCACTCGTGAAGCCAAGCTGACGGCAGGCTACCGTGGCGTCGCTCAGATCCCAGGAGTCGTCGCATACCGTGCCCCAGACACCGTTGTAGAGTAGCTCCACGCGGCCCTCGCGATTGCTGCCTCCGCCACTCAGCCGAATAGAATCTTTAAAAAAAGAACAATTGAAGAGTTGAGACGCAAAAGCCTAAAAGCCAAAAACTAAACGCCACCTCAATCAAAATTATTTTAACGACATCAAGTGAAAGCTCTTAGTGCCTAGCAACCACGATAATCATTTGGGTTTCTGATGGCGTTTCGTGGCTTTTGCGTCCGAACTCTTTAATTTCATACATGTTGTTGTCAGCTACCTTGTGTGAAGTTGTGTCTAACCGCATAATGGCATGTGTCTATCGATTCCGTACAGATATGAGTCCAAAGAGGTGCACATAGCCTACACCATGACCTGCTTGCGACCTTTACAACCGATCGCACAAAACCGATGCCTTACGACCACTCATTGATACCTTGTACTTGGCATATGACGCCAGCGTCTTCCGTGTGCATGCAGTTATGGGTCCCGATAGGTGGGTGACTACACTCCATCAGGGTGTTCTCATTTCCGGAGCAACCAACATCGTCCAGGAAGATGTCCCCGGTACCAGGACCGAAGCGGGCATTCTGAGTAACCTCTTGGGCATCACCCAGGCCCAGCTCACGACAGACCACGCGGGCGTTGTTCAGCGACCACCCGTCGTCACAGACCGTGCCCCATTTGCCGTGGAAGTAGAGCTCCACCCGGCCTTCGTTGCTAGACGCACCGTCCACCAGACGAACTGTTACAGCGAAAAATACATATCAAATGTCCGTACCTACATAGTGTTTGACGGGTAAAACCTAGAGAGTCGTCTCAGATCTTCTATTTGAATCACAAGTGTTGTGAATTTTCTATAACCCTCTTTCTTCAGGGAAAGGGAGAGGCAGAAGAAAGTATAATATTTAACAACAATTTCCTCATCCGAAATTCAAATGTATGCGTAAAGCTGCATTGTTGTTAGCTTGAGATAAAAATAGGAAAGCCATCCTTTTCTGGATGCGAGGGTGACAAAAAAAGAGGGGGAGACGAAATGAGATTTAACAAGTGACAGAAGGTGATTTTAGGAAACATAAAGATATAATCAAGTCCTCACTATCAACCACAACTAAGCTTAGTAAATAACTAATCAACACAAGTCTTCACAGCTAGGTCAATCACAGATGTATTAGTCTCAACTTAAGTGAAACACCAATCAAAGGGTGTGTCAAAGACTTTCCTCTTTCATTTTTCATCTAGTTTTGGAAAACAGCTCATGGCTGACTTGCGATAGACTTGGTTTACGGATAGTGACCTGCATATCGTACCGTTCACGTTACAAATGACTCCAGCATCCTCCCCGTGATGACAGCCATGATTCCCCAGCCCCATGTGAGGACACTCAAAGAGATCGCTCTCCCATCCAAGGCACCCCAACTCATCCAGTAGAATGTCTCCAGACCCAGGGCCGAAGCGAGCACCTCCCACTGCGGCCGTGGCTCTGTAGTAGCCCAGCTGACGACACACGACGCCTGCGTCATCGATATCCCATAGATCGTCGCAGACCGTACCCCATGCTCCTTGGTGGTATAGCTCGACCCGGCCCAGGTTAGGTCGGTCTCCGCCGGCAAGGCGAACTACGTGTGCCATTATAAAACAACAACGAACATGGTGATTTAATACTAGGCGACTTTGTCAAGCCGCATATCACGTACTCGTATCAAATCTAATGGTCCCTCTAAAAGTTATTCGAGAACATAAACGTGACGTGAAAATAAACCGGCACCTGCCTAAATGCCGGTCCACATTTCACACGAAAGCGAGTGCTTTGCAAATTTGACGTCACGAAGCATTTGCTGGGAAAATTGCCTGAGGGGAAAAATGTTGAACTATTGCGAAATCGCAGCGTGAAAACCTGCTCTGACTGAGGTCACAAATTCGCGTTCGTGTTTTTTTGTTTTTGTGCCGAGTATAAACCGGCCTTAAGTCATTTTAAATATTCATTAAAAAGTGTTGCTCTTATTTGTTATATTCGAGCCTTCACTTGAGTCGAGTCAATTCATTTGCCTGAAGTGACTCGAGTCGAGAGGTTAACCCATTGGCACTCGAGTGGAGTCGAGTTGCCAATAATTTTGACTTGAGTCGGACTCGAGTTTAGTCTTTGATTCAAGTCATTACAACTCTGATGCAGGGCGTACCTAGTGGCTGACAAACGACGCCCGCGTCCTCGCTGTGCTGACAGTTCTGACTGTACCGATCCACGTAGGTGCACTTCAGCAGCGACTGCTCGGACCCGTCGCATTGTACGTCGTCCAGGTAGATATCACCGGTCCCTTGACCGAAGAACGCGGCCAACGTGGCGGCTACTGCCCCGGGAAAGCCCAGCATACGACAGGCCACCTGCGCCTCATCCAACCCCCATCCGTCGTCGCACACCGAGCCCCACGTTCCGCCGTTTAGGTTGATCTCCAGTCGGCCCTCGTTTTCTGTGGTTCCGCCTTGGAGGCGCACTTGGACAACAGGATCTGAAACGTCGAATTTTCTGTGGTTGATTATCGTGGTCACATTTTGGTATAGGATTTGGAGTAATAACTAAGTTAATAAAGTGATGGAGCTGTTATAAACGTTTGGTCTAAATCCCGATCCAAAGCCTCAGCATACTTAATACAAAAACAACAACACCTTAACACAAACCAGCCTAACCAAATCGATAAAGCCCAGCCCAACTCATCCCAATCCAACCCACATCCACTCAATGCCAACCCAACCTTGCAAAACCCATCCTAACCCAACATATCCCCCATGCACCCACCTCACCTAGTACCCATCTCACCTGCTTGGGTCAAACACTCCACACCTACGTCTTCATAATGGCCGCAGTTGTGTGCTCCCACGCCGTTATGTTGACAATCCTCTAACCTCTGTTCCTGCCCAGTGCACATTAGGTCATCAAGTAGGATAGCTCCCGTCCCGACACCGTAGCGTACCAGGGCCGAACTTGCCCCGGGGAAACCCAGAGATCTACACACCACGACCGCGTCTTGCATGTCCCATTGATCGTCACACACCGTGCCCCAAACACTGTTCAGTCGGACTTCGACACGACCGCTGTGGTGATTCGGACCGTTGACCAGTCTCACGTTGTCGTCCTTACCTTTAGAAAATTACAAAAATAAATCCACATTTTGGCGGAAAATGGAATACCTAGGATTCTTTCTACTTTCTAGAAGGCAGATGTCCACGAAAATACACGGGTTGCCATTCATCGTCATTTACATAAAGTTACATCGTGATGACTATTTTTTATTTCGTGTAGAGTATTTACACATAGCAAAGGCTCCGGCTTAGTCTTAAGTATCACGCGCCCCTCGTGAATAAAACCTCATGTCTCACATCGCATCACATCAGTCAACAGTAATCTTATTTTACCTCCTCCATTTGCAGGCTCCGAGCACTGCACCCCAGCATCCTCCGAGTGCCCACAGTTGTGCTGCTGAATCCCGGCATGCGAGCACTGAAAGATGGAACTCTCCTGCCCCGTGCAGGCCAGATCGTCTAGCTGAATCGGTCCCACTCCAGGGCCGTACGCGGCGTGCCCAGCAGCCGTCAACGCCGCCCCGAAACCAAGCTCGCGGCAGACGACGTTGGCGTCGTTCAGGCTCCAACTGTCGTCGCAAACCGTGCCCCACTGGCTGTTGGCGAAGACCTCGACTCGGCCCTCGTAGATGGAGCCTCCGTCCCGTAGACGAACTGGCAACGGACATGCAACGCGGAACACGTAAATCAGTAATGAGCAACCAAGAAGGGGATTCTTGTGTGATTTTCGTAACAGATAATAATTGGTAGAATTTACTTTATTCCAAGATCGATGTTTGCAGTCCATGCCTTTGCTCCCGTTACAATGAATGCTAATTTTACAAGAAAAGAACTTGTTTTCAACCGGCCACCTTCTTGTTTTTAAGAAAAGTGCCAATTGTCACGCAGTTGTTTCCCGTTTAATTTCGCAGATCCGGCGCATACAGGCCGAGTAGGACATTTGTAATCGGTATACACAGGGGCTATAAAATACAGTTTTCCTAAACAAATCTTGGAAATTATCGAAAAAACCTTTGTAAAAATTTGCCAAACTAGCAGCTGTTTCACAACAATTAGCCTAGCTTTAAAGTTTAAAAATAATAATAATTTGCACGTAAACAAAATAAGATTTGGATAGTACCATTTGACGATCCTTCAGTCCCGCTACTACCCCTGACGCCATCTCGCCGATGTCTGTTTAGCAGGTCAGCAATCTCCCTCGCTCTAGCCACCCCGACACCCACCGCTAACCAGGCGGTCACCAAGAGCAGCGCAATCGATGGGGGCTTCATTTCCACTTATGGTGGTCCTCGCTCTTGCTGGAAACAAAATGTCGAAACCCAATTTGGTTGGGCAGTCGTATAAGCGAGTAGCCGGTCCTAACGCGCGTCGAGTGCCTCAATTTACCGAAAAAAATTATCTAAATTGAAAAGAAAGGTTTGAAAATATCTAGCAAGAATGCTCACCAATTAAACTAAAATTTGATGTCTGAAAAACGACAGCCACTCAGCTTGACTGGCCTACTCTGTAGTCAGCTTCGAATGCTGACAAAGCGGAGACTAAAGCGAAAATGAATCTGGTAAACGAAAGTTCATATGTACGGGATGAAATGCAGTCGCCTATCGTAAACAACCTACTTTTATAAGAAAGTTTCCAGAATCCGTCTAGTTTATGTCTATGATTATTATATATCAGCTTGTCTGTGACCTTGTGTTGAGATGTGTCAAGCGTTGCCATGGGGACGGGTACACGACCCGGATTCCGCTGCCTCCATCTCTTTAGTTTTCATAGCACACCGGGGTCAGACCTTTACGCGCGGGAATCCCCGAATTTCTACCTCCCTTAGTGGGAGGTAAAGGGTGTTGGAATTCTGCAACATGATCCGGTTTGCTGTTTTTGTTATGGCAGAAGCGCCTCAGAAAATTAAGTGTTAAGGGCAGATTTAAGGAGCGAGGAAAAGGATGACTTCATTGATAAAGTCTAAACAGGCTAGTCTCAGATTAAAATCACTGAAGTTAATTATTCATGCATAGCATTAAGATGGGGACACTTTATGTTCGTCTTTTAAAAGTTAGAACCGAAAATGTATTGTGCAGTTTCAGTGGCAATAGGAGAAAAATACGGTTCTTGTATTATTCTTGATCAGCAATATTAATTGATTAGCTGTTTGTATTACACTTGTCACCATTTAATGTGGTGCATCTACGCATGGAGGAATATATTCCCTCCATGTCTACGAGAGAAGCATGCCGGTTATAAAAAGGTCATTGGACACACGTATTACGTGAATCTCTTGAAGTAATCACAAACAATTGCGGTCACTTTTTCACCCACCGCATACGTACGCAGGAGTCGTGCTTTATGGTCTAGGGTGCCCCTAATAATTTGTTTACAAGGCAATTAATGAAGTAACTGGTGTGATGCCGCGCTTTGCGCGGCACCTGCTAGCTGGGTGGACATGTACAATTTTCTTTGGTTAAGTTGGAAAAATTGATCATTGGGGAAAAATGAAATAAAGGACATAAATCTTGGGCAAATCGGACAGGGCAAATTGGCTAATGCGTCAGAGCAATCTGGCATCCTGCCGCACTGACGCTTGCAGCCCACACGACGCTAAGTCACCCAACCAAAAGTGCCGCCTTTTTCCAACATGGCGCGGTTCTAATCTTAAGATGGCGCGGCACCCTGTATGTGACCCTGTGTGACCCCAGACCCTGGGCGGTACAGGGGAAGGCGAGGCATTGCCCGACATGGTGACCTCAACGGATGGCGTCATCAGTTGTTCGGAAAGCCTGCGTTTCACCTCTATGGTCTAAGATAGTTTCACCATAGAAGGTGACTGTGCTCTTGCCCCACCCACCACACGCCTACCACCACACTCTACCCACCGACGTACAAAATACCCAGCTTTTGAACCTAATTGTGGCGTGATAGACCAACAAGAAATATTCTCAGCTAACCCCATTATTAACACTATAACCCTATTATTAACATTTTGAGGAATGCTGAGCATTTATGTATATCACGTAGGCCTAGTTGTCACCAAACATCATTTAGTGTTCCTATAATATTGATAAGGCGATGGTATAACGATAAAAGGTCCGGCATCGACTTTGAAAAACTAAACTCTAGCCCTCTTGCTTTCTCAAGAAAAAACAACCAAACATTTTTTTTTAGTATCATGCATGATTCTCCTACACCCCCCCCCCCCCCCGTAAAAAAACTGAATACGGCTGACCTGCTTAGAAGCTTAGAATTCAGGAAAGAGAGGGCAACAATTAAGTTCCCCATTCCTGCAGAAAATGGGGCTCCTTTGAGTTTCCCCTCCCTAGTCTCTATTACACCACTTGGCCCCAATTCTACTCGTCTGCAGGCTCTCATGATTGAACGGTGGCGGTACTGATCTTTGATCTTTGCTGCTCAAAAACGCGGTTTTCTTACAAAAGCATCAAACAAGCTAAAATAAATCCTGCAGTTGTTACTGATTATCGAAGCTTATTTGGACTGTATTTTCGTGGCAGCCCGCGCACTGTGACAGGCATCGCGAGAGCTCCCCCAGCCCCCGCGTTGCCAACACGTGATCAGCGAGGCTGGGGATTGGGGACCAGTTGAGGACCAGGAAAAACAACTAAAAATGACTTACGACCAAAATGCCAGGCGCCGGCGGCTTGTACGAGGAAAACGAGGCTATAGTCACAAATACTGAACCGCCTAGCTAGCTATAGCTCTGAACGGACAATGCCAAGTGCGCCACCAGTCGCTCGTGTAACTGCTGGATATCTTGGCCCCATGCGAACCGCGCCATGTTGAAAAAAGGCGGCACTTTTGGTCGGGTGACTTAGCGTCGTGCGGGCTGCAAGCGTCGGTGCGGCAGGATGCCAGATTGCTCTGACGCATTAGCCAATTTGCCCTGGCCGATTTGCCCAAGATTTATGTCCTTTATTTCATTTTTCCCCAATGATCAATTTTTCCAACTTAACCAAAGAAAATTGTACATGTCCACCCAGCTAGCAGGTGCCGCGCAAAGCGTGGCATCACACCAGTTACTTCATTAATTGCCTTGTAAAATAATAATTAGGGGCACCCTAGACCATAAAGCACGCCTCATGGAAGGAATATTTTCATCCATATGCGTAGATGCACCACATTAAATGGTAACAAGTGTAATACAAACAGCTAATAAATTATTATTGCTGATCAAGAATAATACAAGAACCGTATTTTTCTCCTATTGCCACTGAAACTGCACAATACATTTTCGGTTCTAACTTTTAAAAGACGAACATAAAGTGTCCCCATCTTAATGCTATGCATGAATAATTAACTTCAGTGATTTCAATTTGAGACTAGCCTGTTTAGACTTTATCAATGAAGTCCTCATTTTCATCGCTCCTTAAATCTACCGTTAACACTTAATTTTCTGCCATAACAAAAACAGCAAACCGGATCATGTTGCCGAATTCCAACACCCTTTACCTCCCACTGAGGGAGGTAGAAATTCGGGAATTCCCGCGCGTAAAGGTCTGACCCCGGTGTGCTATGAAAACTAAAGAGATGGAGGCAGCGGAATCCGGGTCGTGTACCCGTCCCCATGGCAACGCTTGACACATCTCAACACAAGGTCACAGACAAGCTGATATATAATAATCATAGACATAACCTAGACGGATTCTGGAAACTTTCTTATAAAAGTAGGTTGTTTACGATAGTCGATTGCATTTCATCCCGTACATATGAACTTTCGTTTACCAGATTCATTTTCGCTTTAGTCTCCGCTTTGTCAGCATTCGAAGCTGACTACAGAGCTGAGTGGCTGTCGTTTTTCAGACATCAAATGTCAGTTTAATTTGTGAGCATTCTTGCTAGATATTTTCACCTTTTTTTCAATTTAGAGAATTTGTGTGTAAATTGCTGCACTCGACGTGCGTTAGGACCAGATACTCGCTTATACGACTGCCCAACCAAATTGGGTTTCGACATTTTGTTTCCAGCAAGAGCGAGGACCACCATTAGTGGAAATGAAGCCCCCATCGATTGCGCTGCTCGTGGTGGCCGCCTGGTTAGCGGTGGGTGTCGGGGTGGCTAGAGCGAGAGAGATTACTGACCTACTGAACAGACATCGGCGAGATGGCGTCGGGGGTAGTGACGGTACTAGTGGAGGATCATCAAACGGTACTAAGCTAGGCTAATTGTTGTGAAACAGCTGCTAGTCTGGCAAATTTTCACAAAGGTTTTTTCGATAATTTCCAAGATTTTTTTAGGAAAACTGTACTGTCTATTTTATAGCCCCTTTCTATAACGATTACAAATATCCTACTCGGCCTGTATGCGCCGGATCTGCGAAATTAAACGGGAAACAACTGCGTGACAATTGGCACTTTTCTTAAAAACAAGAAGGTGGCCGGTTGAAAAAAAAGGTATTTTTCTTGTAAAAACATGGACTGCAAACATCGATAAGGGATCATCTTAGAATAAAGTAAATTCAACCAATGTTACTGAAATATTATCTGTTACAAAAATCACACAAGAATCCCTTCTTGTTTGCTCATTACTGATGTACGTGTTCCGCGTTGCCTGTCCGTTGCCAGTTCGTCTACGGGACGGAGGCTCCATCTACGAGGGCCGAGTAGAGGTCTTCGCCAACGGCCAGTGGGGCACGGTTTGCGACGACAGTTGGAGCCTGGACGACGCCAACGTCGTCTGCCGTGAGCTTGGTTTCGGGGCGGCAGTGGCGGCTGCTGGGCACGCCGCGTACGGCCCTGGAGTGGGACCGATTCAGCTAGACGATCTGGCCTGCACGGGGCAGGAGAGTTCCATCTTTCAGTGCTCGCATGCCGGGATTCAGCAGCACAACTGTGGGCACTCGGAGGATGCTGGGGTGCAGTGCTCGGAGCCTGCAAATGGAGGAGGTAAAATAAGATTACTGTTGACTGATGTGATGTGATGTGAGACATGAGGTTTTATTCACGAGGGGCGCGTGATCGATACTTAAGACTAAGCCGGAGCCTTTGCTATGTGTAAATACTCTACACGAAATAAAAATAGTCATCACGATGTAACTTTATGTGAATGACGATGAATGCGAACCCTTGTATTTCCGTGGACATCTGCCTTCTAGAAAGTAGAAAGAATCCTAGGTATTCCATTTCCCGCCAAAATGTGGATTTATTTTTGTAATTTTCTAAAGGTAAGGACGACAACGTGAGACTGGTCAACGGTCCGAATCCCCACAGCGGTCGTGTCGAAGTCCGACTGAACAATGTTTGGGGCACGGTGTGTGACGATCAGTGGGACATGCAAGACGCGGTCGTGGTGTGTAGATCTCTGGGTTTTCCCGGGGCAAGCTCGGCCCTGGTACGGTACGGTGTCGGGACGGGAGCTATCCTACTTGATGACCTAATGTGCACTGGGCAGGAACAGAGGTTGGAGGATTGTCAACATAACGGCGTGGGAGCACACAACTGCGGCCATTATGAAGACGTAGGCGTGGAGTGTTTGACCCAAGCAGGTGAGATGGGTACTAGGTGGGGTGGGTGCATAGGAGATGTGTTGGGTTAGGATGGGTTTTGCAAGGTTGGGTCTGGCATTGAGTTGATGTGGGTTGGATTAGGATGAGTTGGGCTCGGCTTTATTTATTTGGTTAGGCTGGTTTGTGTTAGGGTTTTGGTTTTTTTGTATTAAGTATGCTGAGGCTTTGGATCGGGATCTGAACGTTTATAACAGCTCCATTACTTTATTAACTTAGTTATTATTCCAAATCCTAAATGGGACCACGATAATCAACCACAGGAAATTCGACGTTTCAGATCCTGTTGTCCAAGTGCGCCTCCAAGGCGGAACCACAGAAAACGAGGGCCGTCTGGAGATTAACCTAAACGGCGGAACCTGGGGCTCGGTGTGCGACGACGGATGGGGGTTGGATGAGGCGCAGGTGGCCTGTCGTATGCTGGGCTTTCCCGGGGCAGTAGCCGCCACGTTGGCCGCGTTCTTCGGTCAGGGAACCGGTGATATCTACCTGGACGACGTACAATGCGACGGGTCCGAGCAGTCGCTGCTGAAGTGCACCTACGTGGATCGGTACAGTCAGAACTGTCAGCACAGCGAGGACGCGGGCGTCGTTTGTCAGCCACTAGGTACGCCCTGCATCAGAGTTGTAATGACTTGAATCAAAGACTAAACTCGAGTCCGACTCAAGTCAAAATTATTGGCAACTCGACTCCACTCGAGTGCCAATGGGTTAACCTCTCGACTCGAGTCACTTCAGGCAAATGACTTGACTCGACTCAAGTGAAGGCTCGAATATAAAAAATAAGAGCAACACTTTTTAATGAATATTAAAATGACTTAAGGCCGGTTTATACTCGGCACGAAAATGAAAACACGAACGCGAATTTGTGACCTCAGTCAGAGCAGGTTTTCACGCTGCGATTTCGCAATAGTTCAACATTTTTCCCCTCAGGCAAATTTTCCCAGCGAATGCTTCGTGACGTCAAATTCGCAAAGCACTCGCTTTCGTGTGAAATGTGGACCAGCATTTAGGCAGGTGCCGGTTTATTTTCACGTCACGTTTATGTTATGAATAACTTTTAGAGGGACCATTAGATTTAATACGAGTACGGGATATGCGGCTCGACAAAGTCGCCTAGTATTAAATCACCATGTTCGTTGTTGTTTTATAATGGTACACGTAGTTCGCCTTGCCGGCGGAGAACGACCCAACCTGGGCCGGGTCGAGCTCTACCACCAAGGAGCATGGGGCACGGTCTGCGACGATCTATGGGATATCGATGACGCAGGCGTCGTGTGTCGTCAGCTGGGCTACTACGGAGCCACGGCCGCAGTAGGAGGTGCTCGCTTCGGCCCTGGGTCTGGAGACATCCTACTGGATGAGTTGGGGTGCCTGGGATGGGAGAGCAATCTTTTTGAGTGTCCTCACATGGGGCTGGGGAATCATGGCTGTCATCACGGGGAGGATGCTGGAGTCATTTGTAACGTGAACGGTACGATATGCAGGTCACTAGCCTTAAACCAAGTCTATCGCAAGTCAGCCATGAGTTGTTTCCCAAAACTAGATGAAACATGAAAGAGGAAAGCCTTTGACACACCCTTTGATTGGTGTTTCACTTAAGTTGAGACTAATACATCTGGGATTGAACTAGCTGTGAAGACTTGTGTTGAGTAGTTATTTACTAAGCTTAGCTGTGTTTGATAGTGAGGACTTGATTATATCTTTATGTTTCCTAAAATCACCTTCTGTCACTTGTTAAATCTCATTTCGTCTCCCCCTCTTTTTTGTCACCCTCGCATCCAGAAAAGGATGGCTTTCCTATGTTTTATCTCAAGCTAACAATAATGCAGCTTTACGCATACATTTGAATTTCAGATGAGGAAATTGTTGTGAAATGTTATACTTTATTCTGCCTCTCTCTTTCCCTGAGGAAGGAGGGTTATAGAAAATTCACAACACTTGTGATTCAAAGAGAAGATCTGAGACGACTGTCTAGGTTTTACCCGTCAAGCACTATGTAGGTACAGACATTTGATATGTATTTTTCGCTGTAACAGTTCGTCTGGTGGGCGGTGCGTCTAGCAACGAAGGCCGGGTGGAGCTCTACTTCCACGGCAAGTGGGGCACGGTCTGTGACGACGGGTGGTCGCTGAACAACGCCCGCGTGGTCTGTCGTGAGCTGGGCCTGGGTGACGCCCAGGAGGTTACTCAGAATGCCCGCTTCGGTCCTGGCACCGGGGACATCTTTCTGGACGATGTTGGTTGCTCTGGAAATGAGAACACCCTGATGGAGTGTAGTCACCCACCTATCGGGACTCATAACTGCATGCACACGGAGGACGCTGGCGTCATATGCCAAGTACAAGGTATCAATGAGTGGTCGTAAGGCATAGGCTTTGTGCGATAGATCATTGTAAAGGTCGCAAGCAGGTCATGACGTAGGCTATGTGCACCTCTTTGGACTCATATTTGTATGGAATCGAAAGACACTGTGATTAGACACAACTTCACACAAGGTAGCTGACAACAAAATCTGTATGGAATTAAAGAGTTCGGACGCAAAAGCCACGAAACGCCATCAGAAACCCAAATGATTATCGTGGTTTCTAGGCACTAAGAGCTTTCACTTGATGTCGTTAAAATAATTTTGATTGAGTTTTGGGCTTTTAGGCTTTTGCGTCTGAACTCTTCAATTGTTCCTTTTTTAAAGATTCTATTCGGCTGAGTGGCGGAGGCAGCAATCGCGAGGGCCGCGTAGAGCTACTCTACAACGGTGTCTGGGGCACGGTATGCGACGACTCCTGGGATCTGAGCGACGCCACGGTGGCCTGCCGTCAGCTGGGCTTCACGAGTGCCCAGTCCGCGCCGACCAGCGCCCACTTCGGTCAGGGAGTAGGGCCGGTGTACCTGGACGAAGTTGGGTGTACAGGGAGCGAAGCCACGCTGATGGCTTGCCCAAATTCCGGCATTGGACAGCACAACTGCGGTCATGGGGAGGACGCCGGTGTGGTCTGCAACTCCCGAGGTATTTATTTAAAGAAAAAATGTTTTCCTAACAACAGCACTCAGCAGCAACGACAAAGGCAATGCTAGCTGCAGTTCGGCGGTAAAAACAGCATCTGTAGAGCAGTTATTACCCGCAGCAGTTATCACAACAAATAGCATCTTCAATAGGCAAAATGCAACACTAGCTGCTGTTGCAACATTTGCAGTAACAGTTTTAACAGTGTCTATACTATGGCGTTATTGACACCAACGTGCATAAAAACCATGAATTATCCAGACATTCGGTCACTGTTTTTCTGGTAAAACAATGTATGTAGAATTTCCTTGAAATAATTCAAAGGTTTCACAGGCCCAAATCTGATTGGAGAATATTGTATTAACCCGACAAAGAGATTCTGAGTTGGTTTGTTAGGTGAGACAAAGAAAAGGACATTCTCATTATTTTGTCAATTCTTCGAATGTCTGGCAAATTAGGCAACCGTTTTCAGATGTTTTTAACTGGGTTTAGACATTCTTAGAGTGCAAGCCTTCCTTTCCGTTTGCAGTTGGTCTTCGTCTCGTCGACGGTATTTCCCGCAACGAGGGCCGGCTCGAGGTGTTTCTGAACGGCGCCTGGGGCACAGTCTGCGACGACTTTTGGGGACTTTCGGACGCTAAGGTGGCGTGCCTTCAGCTGGGCTTTCCCGACGCCCTGGCGGCCACGCCCGGCGCATCGTACGGCAGCGGCACGGGGGCGATCCTGCTTGACGACGTGGCCTGCGTGGGGCACGAGACCGACTTAAGCAGCTGTCAGCACGCTGGGATCGGCACCAATAACTGTAACCACGACGAAGATGCAGGCGTGGTTTGCTCACCATCGGGTAAAATAATCCTCTGATGGCTTGGTTAAAATAACATATGTGATTATTAAAAAACTTGTTGAGACATCGGGCTCATTTCTACTGTAAATATTACTAAAACCTTCTAAAATCCATACTTGTTTATAAAAGAACTAAATAATTAGTTTTAGCCCAGAGTTCTTTGATCTTCGCGAAATATGCGGATACATTTCAAAAGAGCCAGAAAATATTATACCCCAAGCTCTCCCTATATCGTTTCTACTTTAGGTTTTACTAACACGTCTTTTGCTTTAATATTGTCGATTCTCTATGAACTTGTACAAATACAGCGAGAATTGGTTTAACCAGTGTTTTTTTCTCAATGTTTCTACTTCTACCAAAGTTCGTTTGGTTGGAGGTTCGAGCACTAACGAAGGCCGCGTGGAGGTTTTCTCCGAAGGCGCCTGGGGGACCGTATGCGATGACGGCTGGGATGACGCCGACGCCAGCGTCGTCTGTCGGGACCTGGGCTTCCAGGGCACGGCCGAGGCCCTGACGCAGGCCGCCTTCGGTCAGGGGAGCGAGCTGGAAATTCTCTTGGACGATCTTGCCTGCCAGGGAGACGAGGAGTCCCTGCTGAAGTGTCAACACAACGGGCTGGGGAACCACAACTGTGGTCATCACGAGGATGCTGGAGTCCGCTGCGGGGTAGCAAGTAATGAACAAAAAAATGATATATTCTGACCCATAAATTAGATCATCTATATAGCCATCAAATTCCATGATATAAAAGTTATAAATCCGCCTGGAGACTTACTGCGCACCTTGAGTTGTATGCCTTACTTTGACATTTCAGAGATTCAAATGACTGTATAAGGTGTTACACTTAAATGCGGTATAATCGTCATTTCTTTCAAGAGGTGGGGCTTTAATGAAATTGTCGTGATAATAGAGCTTTTATTCTGATCCCGCAGTCCGACTGGTCGGAGGTTCGATGCCAAGTGAGGGACGAGTCGAGATCTTCGCCAACGGTTTTTGGGGCACGGTGTGCGACGACGGGTGGGTCCTGAGTGACGCCGGCGTCGTTTGCCGTCAGCTTGGATTCAGTAGCGCCCAAGAGGCCACTGTGTCGGCTCGCTTCGGCAAGGGGACCGGGGAGATCCTGCTAGATGATGTCGGTTGTATCGGGGGCGAGGACCGCCTGACGGAGTGCTCGCACAGTGGGATCGGGATGCACAACTGTAACCACTTGGAGGATGCTGGCGTGATTTGCAACGGGGTGGCAGGTATGATTATGGATCCGGGTAAAAGATGAGCAATTTCTTGGGGTAGAATACCACACAGGACCTGTGCTAAGAAGACAATTCAGCTGAGAATCTGTTATCAGAGTTGTATTCGAGTCCCTGCAAGTCCATCACAAGTACTTCACTGAGTCTCAAGTCAAGTAACTAGCTATTAAAATAAACTGTGAAAGAAATTGCATACAAATCGAATACAACTTTGCTAGTTGTACAAGACAACCACTGCATGTAAATCTATAACTTTTACCACTGGTTCGATCTACAGAGAATATTCGCCTGGTCGGCGGTTCAGGTGACTTCGAGGGTCGCGTCGAGATCTTCCACGGCGGCCGCTGGGGCACGGTGTGCGACGACAACTGGGATATGGTGGACGCGGCGGTGGCGTGCCGACAGCTGGGCTTTACGCAGGGTGCCGTGAGGGCCACTACGGGCGCCGAGTTCGGCGCCGGTACGGGGGACATCTGGCTCGATGACGTGGGGTGTAGCGGGAGCGAAGCCATGTTGACGGCCTGCCCACGGGCGCAGACTCACAACTGCGGACACCAAGAGGACGCAGGAGTCGTGTGCTCCACACAAGGTGAGTTGTATTTCAAGTCTGGTTTTTAACAACAACAGTTGGACACACAACGGTATGCACAGTTGATTTTCAGAGGAACTGAACTCAGCCAAACGACGGTAATGGCGCTAAAGTATCCTTCGATGGCAATTCACCTGTTGTCGCTGAGGGTGTGATGGTTATACAAAGGGATCCATTGCCGGTATAGGCACAGTAAACCAGTAACACACTGTAAAATAGAATTCAGTGAGACTCGTGTTGTATAGTTTCCGGATTAAGTTTGTTCTGTCACAGACTATGTCTCGATTGGTCTTGTTTTCAGTACAACTCCGTTTGGTGGGCGGGCCCACCTTTAACCAGGGGAGGGTGGAGTTGATGCACGGTGGTGTATGGGGAACGATCTGTGACGATGACTGGGACATCAACGATGCACAGGTAAGAGACTTAACGAACATTTATCAGCATCTTAAAACAAATCCGAAAGTAAGCATTAGGCGATACCACTAAGATTACGTGCATAACCTTAGATAATAAAACATTGTGACCTAATCAATGTGACCTTTCAAAGAGCATGTTTCTGATACACAATGATCGTTCGCGTGAGATGGCGTCTTCCGGTCTTCCATTATACGCTCATGATGAAATTCACCGTTCGGGTAGTTGTTATCGCAGAATCATATGTGGGATTATGTTGGTTGTCCTTTGTTGTCGTAGGTGGTGTGTCACCAGCTAGGATTCTTCGAGGCTTCGGGTGCCTTCCAGCAGGCCGGCTACGGAGAGGGGACAGGCCCTATCTTACTAGACAATGTCCAGTGTCGTGGGGACGAAACTGACATCACGCAGTGCCAACACAACGGCATCGGAATCAACAACTGTGGTCACTCGGAAGATGCTGGGGTGTCCTGTGTTGTTGCGAGTAGGTGACAATCTGCGACAATTGTTGACAATTTGTGACTGTCGGTGACGTGCTACCATGTCCGAATTATCACTATAAAACTTAGAATGAACTTTTCTAACTTTCCATGTTCAGCTTCTAGGTTCCTTTTACATGCTCCATATTTCTGTCTGATTCTATAAGATCTTACTGAGTATCAGATAACAATTTATTTTATTGTTTTAACCAATGATCAATTTTTTTTTTCAAAATACAATTGGTCTTGTCTTAAACAGTTCGGCTGCAAGGAGGCAGCAGTCCAAGCGAAGGTCGTGTGGAGGTGTTCGATCGTGGCGAGTGGGGCACCGTCTGCGACGATCACTGGGATCTTGAGGACGCTCGCGTCGTCTGCCGTCAGCTCGGCTACCCCGCCGTCCAGTCGGCCTTGGGCTCGGCCCACTTTGGCGCCGGCACGGGTCGCATTCTCTTGGACGATGTTCAGTGTGAGGGGTCTGAAGATTCTCTCGGGGAGTGCTTGCATTCCGGGCTTGGAATCCACAACTGCGGGCACCAAGAGGATGCCGGGGTGACGTGTAGCGTGAACGGTACGTCAATGACATTGAAGAAGGGGACACCAACGTTTCACTATAGGGGTTTATCACATTTTATGGAACATTATAGATGTAATTTTGTATAATTTGAGAAATTGTTTTGTAACTTTAAATTGTTCTGACCAATCAAAAACAGGGATTCGTCTCGTCGGTGGCACTTCATCCCAGAACGGCAGGGTGGAGATCCTTGTGGACGGTCAGTGGGGCACGGTGTGCGATGACGGCTGGGGTCTACCGGATGCTCGGGTTGTATGCCGCGAGCTGGGCTACACGGGCGCCTTGGAAGCACCCACCAACGCACGCTTCGGCGCCGGTACTGGTAGTATCTTCCTCGATGATGTCGGATGTACAGGACACGAGACCGAGCTCATCAGCTGCCCGCATCGGGGAGTCGGCACCCATAACTGTGGTCATTCGGAGGATGCCGGCGCGGTGTGTTCAAGTGGAGGTAGGTTCAGGAATGAGGAAATGCAAAGCGATTGGTCAGAACTGAAGATTGTTTTGAGAATGAACGATCGGTTTTTTTTTGCTTTCTCCTCCTATGTATCGAGCTCGTATAAATTGCCTTTTTCTTTTACAGGTTTGGGATCTGGGACGAGTATCCGGCTGGTAGGCAGTCGGAGCTCGACGGAAGGCCGGGTAGAGGTCCTGCACAACGGGGAATGGGGCACTGTCTGTGACGACTTATGGGACGACGACGACGCCGCAGTGGCCTGCCGTCAGCTAGGCCTCTCGGGCGGCGTGGCCTTCCAAGGGCGCGGTCACTCCTGGGGCACAGGAATCGGGGCAATCTTGCTGGATGACGTGGGTTGCGGCGGCAGCGAGACGTCGCTGTGGGACTGCGATCACACCGCGGTGGGCGTGCATAACTGCGCACATAGCGAGGATGCTGGGGTCAGCTGCAACAGCAATCATATCACGATCTCTGGCAGGTCGGACATATCTAATTAGAGTGCGCTTGACAATCGGTGGATTCTCTTTGAGTTTTATACAAGTAATTTCATCAAAGATCTTGGTTGGATATTTCATGTTAAAACTTAACTCCTTTGTAGATAAAGTAATTATTCGAATAAAAACATGAACATAAAGTGAATTGTTTCGAAGGTAACTGCTAGACCTTTTGTTTTAATGTTACAAATTGTTGTTCACGTCTAATGCATGTTCAATAGTTTATTTTAACTTTTGAAGCTTTTTTAAAGCTGTTTTTAGCGTTATGGTGTCATGTCTAATAATCGTTAGTGATTTACCGCTTGTAACCACTATTAATAATTGAGAATCTTACCACCCAAACAACTTCTACTCTTTATTTGAAAATATTATAAGCATTAATTCAAACGGTTGACTTAAATTCGGCGGGTATGCATGCACCTTCCATTAAAATGTAGGCCCTATGTGGCGTTGGAATAAAACGAAGTATAAAATACTAGAAATATCAAATTATTGACTCAATTATAATATCCAACTTCCTAAACATCACTACCAATGTACATCTAACATTATTGTGGTAATGAAGTTACGCGCACATGCTGCCTATTCACTGGGCACACAAAATATGTTGGGCATATCTATGGTTTTGTTGTTGTGACGTCACTAAAAGTTTAGCCATCGTTACACTCCCGTTACATTATTTTGTTATCTATCATTGGTAGCCGCCGCGCGTTATCACACGCGCGCGTCCGTATAATACAAACGCTATTTGCGTATTGCATTCTGACGTCATGTCGGGTAATGTTTCTCTGGTTTCCACAACACAACCACTCGGACGTGATACACCGTACGCTTTACGCATAGCGTTCATTTTCAATTCGCTTTTTAAGTGAGGTCTCCATAACGATTGCTGCGTCAAAGTTGTGTGCGAAAATATTGAGAATTTTTTGAATCGAATTTATCGACGAATGCTGATCTACCTTTTCAGTGAAAATGTAAGTTGATGATTTCTTTAGATCCAAAAAATGTTACTTGTTTTAGTAATGGGGCGTACTTTGTTTAAAACTGAATTTGTATCCAACATAATACATCAAGATAACGTTTTAAATATTTTTTCGGCAAAAACATGAATTTTTACTAGTTTGAAGAAGGAAATAATGCTCACAATATTTTAGTCACTGCCATGTTTACTTGTGCATCGACTTACTATTTTGTCAGTTTCGTGTCGTTTTAAACTTAAAATAACACCTCAATTGTATATTTTTTATAAACTCGAATGACAATGATTATTGCAAACTATTTCTCTTAACCAACGCAGATCATTATGAACCGGACATCGGATCGATATTTTCACGGGCATACCGTGCCAACAAACCATCCATCTAGTAGACGGCAGAGCATGTGAGTTTCCTCCTTTTCCTTGCCTCGTGCCTTCCTCGTGTCTTGTTAATTGGGTGTTGTCTTTAAGATCAGTAGACACAGTTTAATGACCGACTTGATCTTCCCTTACGATATGATGTTCCCGTCGTGATATCGAGATTGTCATTAGCCAAGCCTTTTCGTTTTTTAACACACCAATCAAGACCAGGCGGTAATGTTATACGATTGCCTTGTTGTCAATAAGGTTCCACCGTGTCTTCACGCTGCCGCTGCGCCGGTTGTTCCTCTGCTGTACCCCGGGCTACGATGAGCCCTACAGGCCTCTACCCAAACCCACCGACCCCGGTGGTAGACACCACCGACGCGGGGCTTCCAACCGAAGCTCGCCAAGAGCGGACGAGACGAGACCCAGCAAACGCCTCTCTGGGTGCAAGGTGGCGCCCTACCCCGAGGGGACGTGTGTTCAGTCTCGTCAACCATTGGCCGAATTTGAACAGGTAAAATCACGTGAGAGAATTACGTCTTCGATTCCAAATTTCTTTAAAGTCGTGCTGAACATTGTGAACATTGTCCACTTTATTTCAGAGCATTACCTGAAAACAATTTGTCTAACTCAATTCTTTCTGCCAATAAATATCACAGACGACTCGGCCCATAGTGAAAGCTATTTGGACTAGGAATTGATGCATAAATACTAGTTTTTGCCATACATTATTTAAGGTGGTTGAAGGTTAACATTAACGATTAAATAATAATTTCCTTGATTACTTCAAACAACAACAAAGAATTGGAACACATTATTTCCATCACAGCTGTTTTAGCAGTTTTATGATTTTTTTTTTACACAGAGTACGACCAAACAATCACGTGCACGACAGGAGATCACACGTTGTGCGCGTCCCTCTGCTAATAAAACCATGAGCAGAAAATCCCACCGTAATGTCGAAGACGCCCAGGTCCCGGATGAGGAACCTAAAGCATCTTCGAGGAGTTCCAAGATATGCTGGGACCCTGAGCAAGTGGGTGTGTCTTTGCTTCGACTGGAGCAGAAGACTACCTCGTCATCTGAAGCAGCTAAGAAGCCAAGAAAGAGGTGAGGTTCTGGCAAACTCAAAATGATGTTGCATGTGTCACGATGTTCCTGGTAATTTGTCAATAGCACCTCAAATAAAGACATTTGGGACGCTTCAAACTCGACAAATTTAGAGACTGGTCACAAAATGTGTCTGATTCTATTTCAATCCTCTCTAAATCAAAATGCATCGTGTAGTGCGTATAAACGTAAGTGATTGTTGGTTTATGTCAACGAATGTCTCAACAGCAAAAAAGGCTCAAAGATGAGAAAATCTGAGACAAGAGGCAAGAAGAACCAGGTTCGTCCACTACCTCCTCCTCCGGTCACCATAGCAACCACAACCGATGATAACCATCCTGTAGGAAACCAGTCATTGCGGGCTGACGCTGGTGCTCAGGAAACACGCACGCAGAAACAAAGGAAGATGGTAAGCATACCAGCGAGAGAGCACTTGTGTTTGAAATTTAGGTTTTCTACCAAAAACCCTGTTCTTTTTATTTTAGCCAATTACACTGGTTTTTATTTCGAATATTGACCAAAGAGCATCCTTCCCTGAAAAGGCCAAACCCAACAACTTTAAATTGCTAACAAAAATTAATTGGTAAATTAAAGGAAAATGAAAAGTTTACCATGAGTACAGGCAACAATTTGGGCATCTCTTACCCGCCAAGTGGCACCCGGATGATGTCACCAAAACAAAGCTCGCTTGGGTTGGGCAACCAAATCCGATGGACAACTTTACCACCAGACATTGTGGGAGGGTGGGTCAGGCAGGAAGGCCCCTTTTGAAACTGAACAACGAAGATTGCCAAAATAAAGCAAAGGTGCTCGCTGAACATTTTCCTTCTCCTGTGTAGAATGGAATCACTAAATATTATTGTTAATTGTACTATTTCTCCAACCATGCAGAACGCAACTAGAAACGAGAACACTTCGAAGCCTGTATTAGTCACTGTTAAGCCGGCTCCCAGGCAGATAAAAAAATCACCACAAGCTCCGCGGAAAAGACGTCGGTACCAAAACCCTGCCAAGTTCACCTGCCGACCGCTACCGCCGCTGCCACCCCCGTTTGCCGCTCAGAATACCCGCAACATTAACACTTCAAAGCCCAAAACTATCCTGCAAATCGGCGCGGTTCAGTTACAGCCGCCGAGAAAGTCCAGGAGGCCTGCCGAGCCGGGGAGATTGTCCCTGATTCCACTGACGACGAACAGCAACAGAGAACTGAAATGCACCGTGTATAGGCCGTCAGATTTCGAAGCGACCACGGTCAACGGAGCTGCGGTCAGACTCGGCCAGGGCACCTTCGGGGAAGTGAACCTGTTGCGGTTGCTGAGCTCTAAGCGCCCTCTCGTAGCTGTCAAGTTCTACAAGTCGCATCTGGTACAGGAAGCCGATGTCTGGAGGGAGGTAGCCGCCATGCTGGTTGTCCAAGACCACTGGGCCTTCCCCCAGCTCCACGGGATCATCAGGAGCCAGACGAACGGTCACGATCTCCCCGCCATCGTGTTGGAGTTTATCGGCAACACCAACTCCTTGATGGGATTGACTGTGGCAGACGCCGTGCGCTCCAAGAAGTACATGCCTTTCAAGCACAACTGGGTGTGGATTGCCAACGATATCGCCAGAGGACTGGCCCATCTTCACTCCAAAGACTACCTGCACTGCGATTTGAAGACCAACAACGCCCTCTTGTGGCGCGACTCGAAGAGAAACATGTGGCGGGCTAAAATCATTGATTTTGGGAAGGCTTGCTTGAAGAATGAAGCTAAGGGGCCCATGTACCTCTCCAAAGCCGAACAGAGGGAAACCTCGAAAAACTTCCCGCATGTACCTCACGAGGTCATCGCGGGGGAGGGAGGTTACAGCGTAGAGGGCGACATTTTCTCGCTGGGTTATCTGCTGTTACAAGTAGCGCAGGTCAGCACCCTGAAGAAGCAAACGAGAAAGCTTGGGGAACGCTGCAGTGGCACCAGACCAAGGTCTCGCCCCACCCTGTCACGTGTCATCCAGGATCTAACCTCTTTGGCTGTCAACGGGTGTTATTAATACAAACGTGTAATGAAGTAATATAATTAGAACTATGTAACCGCCCACATAATTTCGTATGTCACGTTTCTACCAATGATAGCTCGACTTTTTTTTGTAGAATGATATACAAATTCCATTTTGCAAATCACATAATGGATATTAAATTTTAGTAAATACCCGGCCCACTCTATTTATTAGGTTTATACAAAAATGCCGATGTTGGAAATTTGATGTATTTCACACATAATAATTATTGAAACAAGGGTTTGAATACAATCCCAGTAAAATTAAATTTGGATGACCAGGATATAGGCCTAATCTTAGAAAATAACATGTACTAGTTTTATTTTATTTTATTTGTGTTTATTGAGCCCTTTAAAGATTGGTTCCATTATGGTAGTTTTCGAGTTTCGCCTCCGAAAAATAGCTTTTTTATTTTTATTGCTAATTTCCAAGAAATTGAAACTGAAAAACCAATCTAAAGGGAAAACATATTTTTTAAGAGCACGAGGTATCATTGTAGTTTTTGTCACAAAAGACATGTAAAACAAAAAGCTTGAAATAAATATATTTAAATTATAATATAGCAAATTACTTCCTAATAAATTAGGTTAGCATTGCATTTAAATATGAAATGTAAAAGACGAAACAATTTTTCTAATTTGTTTACTAAAATGTTCAAGATTTTGTTTGGCACAATAAACAAACTGTACGAGGAAAAATAAGATGAGTTGTTAAGATTTTTACTGAATAAATTATCGTGTATCGCAGAGACTACGGTGCACGTGACAGTCCATGGTACAATGTACAAGCAAAAATTTTGCACCTGTCGTACCCCGCGCGTAGTTCATTTTTCCAAACTCCACCTTCATCTCTGTTTTGGCTTCGTACATGCAGTTTGGCAATGGTGATGGAGCCACTAACATCCTGGGCTTGGGTTTGGAAAACAAGTATAATGCACCACGGCAACGCAACGGAACAAATTATGCTAGTCTGGTAACAACAAGCCGCTGTCATGCTGTGCAATTAAGCGCGCGTTGGGTCTTAGTCGGAGTACTACAAGCAGCAACAACTCCATTTTTCAGAAGAAAGCACGGCGCGAAAGACTTCAAAAATTCCTTCTTTTGGGAGGCATTGAGGCGTAAATAATGCATTAGCAATTAAACCTGCTTAGTAAGTACATTATATTAAGCATTTGCGTTTATCGAATAATTATTAAGCATTGGTAAACACATTTTTGTGATTGACTATCGACAAAACAAGCGCCTCGCTGGTTTTTGATTGAAGCTAAAATATTATGTTTCCTGGTCGAATGAGGGCTCTCTACGACGTCATTTCTGGGCACCAATGAGCAAAACACGTCACGTGTAGGCAACTAAACATTGGAAATGTATGAGCAGTGTGTAAACTTATAGCCTAGGCCGCCTAGCCTATATAAACATTAATAAATGAATGATTTATTCAGTAAACACTTATTGAATTCAAAGATTAATAATTCATTTAGCATGTTTAGGCTAGGCCTCCTTCTTATAACTAAAGTGAAACATGCTAGCTACTGCTAGTCTAACGACGTTACCCATTAAAATATTGTAGAAACCTTATCCTTGCACGTACAAAAACCCAACCTTTTTTAGAGTGAATAACGTTGCTGTAATATTTACAAATAAGTTTTACTTAACATGCTGAGCCTGCAGGCCACACAATAAACCTACCTAGGCCCTATTTCTTGTTTAATTCATACCTTTGCAATTATATTGTTTTTTTCTTAATCTTATATTATCTTTTTGTTTTGTACTTTGTTTACTCCTCAGAAATAATCCGACAAAGAAATCCCGTGCTCTGTCTGACTATCTTGAACTTCTTGCATCGTCATGGGTTGTGGTGGCTCCAAATCCATGAATGTACCTTCGAGTTCCTCCGACTACAAGTACATGGTCCAGCAGACATGGGATAGCGTGGGTAGGACGCTGGAGAGAAGTGGGTCTAAGAAGAGCCTCGTCATCAAACGGTCGGGATGGAAGACCATCCGCGTATTTGTGTCCTCAACGTTCAAGGATTTCCACGCTGAGAGGGAAATACTCGTCAAAGAGGTGGGTTATCCTAACCATTAAAAAGAAAGTTGTTACAACTTATAATGCAGTTACCAACGGATAATGTATCACTAGTATTACCGATAATGTAACAACAAAGCCGATAGTGTAGTAACTTTTACTGCACTATCGGTCAATTTCTGTTACATTACCGATAATGGGATAACAATCGAGTGTAGTACATTTTACTGCACTAGTATCAGTCTGTTTTGTTGTTACATAATCAGTTTATGCAGTCTTGATAAATTTGTGCGATATTATCTAATGTCGGTTGATGTTACATTATCCGTTGGTTTACATTAAAGGTAGGATACACCATTGGTAATTGCTTGAATTATCATGAATGGGTGGATTTGGGGGGTTGTATTTTATAGTAAATATCGTTTAACTGACCTGTCTGAAGTTTTACAATCATGAATGCCGAGAAAAGCATGAAAAACAGCGTTTGTTTTCAACCGGCGTCAAGCAGTTTTTCTTATGTTATCTTTGTTTTTTTCGCGAATGTTTCTTTATAAAATCATGCTTTTCGGAAAAATTAAAAGATATCTAGCGCAATCATTTTCCTGGATGCCTAGAATCATTATTTACTTTCAAATGAGTAAGATATTTCTTAATAATTCGGTAGTAAATATTTTCGATATTTGCAAATGGTGTATCCTACCTTTAACTAGTTGTAACAAAAGTATGGAGCCAAGCCCCCCTCTCCTTCAGAAGAGTTAAAATTAATAAACCTTTCACAGCTTTGTTTACCTGTTGCTACAGAGTGCCACCCATTATCAGATGTTGCCCAATAATGTCTACTTTGCATAGTGGGAAATGATGTTTAGCATGTGTTTGCTGTCGATGAATTGTGTGCTTATTCTCTATTTTGTTTACCCCAGGTTTTTCCTGATTTGAGACAGTGGTGTGAGACCAGACGATTGCATCTAGTGGAGTGTGACTTACGATGGGTAAGCATGTACAAATGTTATCAACTTTTGATTTGTCTTTAAGTGACATTTAATTTTATTTATTTTTTAGAAAAAAAAAAAAAATTCCTGTGGAGGATTTAAAAGGATTTTGGAATGGTTAGGGTTAATAATATTGACTAGTTACTCGCCGGACGGTGATCGCGAAAAAACCAAGAACAACATAAAAATCACTGCCTGACACCGGTTGCAAACGAACGCCGTTTTTCTTGCTTTTCTCAGCATCCATGATTGTAAAACTTTAGACAATTTAGATAATTCAAGCAATTACCAATGGTGTATCCTACCTTTAAATACCACAAACCTAATCATTGTCATAGTTACTATCTTTTTAACTAGCTCTGTGTTATGATATTCCCTGTAGTTCGAATAGACAATTTACTATCGGCAGTAAATAGTCCTCACACTTTCAGTATCATAGTGTTATATTTGTGTACAACCCTCAATTGATTAAAGGTGGTAGTTTAAGGCCAGTTGCCATTGTTTGAACAGCAGGCAAGGGTTTCTCCACGATCTTCGCCGCTGACGCAAGCAGAAGCCCATTATTTGCTGATTCCCACACGTGCAGTAATTTAACCTTGGCAACCCTGTATACGCATTATTAGTTGCCAAGCAACCACAGATCGTTTGACAACTGGTCAAATAGCTTCATTGTTCATGCATGCGTGTACAAAATACCACCCAGTTTGACTGTCGATACGTGTAGTAATTTTCTGCCGTGCATTGGATTTCTCTGCCCAGTTTAACGAGTGGAAATTAAAAACAATGTTTAATTAAAGGTAGTATACACCATTTGCAGATATCGAAAATATTTACTACCAAATTATTAAGAAATATCTTACTCATCTGAAAGTAAATGTTGATTCTGAGCATCCAGCAAAAGGATTGCGCTAGATATCCTGTAATTATTCCGAAAAATAGAATTGTATAATGAAAAATTCGCGCTCGCCGGACGGCGATCGCGAAAAAACAAAAAAAACATAAGAATAACTGCTCGACGCTGGTTGAAAAAACCCGCTGTTTTTCGTGCTTTTCTCGGCATCCATGATTCTAAAACTTCGGACAGCTCAGTTAAACGATATTTACTATAAAATACAATCCCCCAAATCTACTCATTCATGATAATTCAAGCAATGACCAATGGTGTATACTACCTTTAAGTGCAATTTTACTTCCATTGTACACAAGGACAAATGATATGCCAAACTATATTTTGTTTTCATTGCCATTCTGTCGCATAATTTATCTTGCAAGAATATACAGGTTTGGATTATTAAATTTTCGGTTGGAATTTGAAACACAATTATTTGCATTCAGGACAATTCACATTCAGTTTTGCACAAGAAATTTTTTAAAAAGAAATATATTTAAACATCAAAATACTTTTAACCGTGTAATTTTGCATTGATGTTCCATTGTTTTAGCGATAAAAGAGAAGCTTTAAAGCTTATGAACCCCATTTGCAAAGAAAAAAAACCTGTCGATAATTATATAGACTCCGTAATTGTAAGGAAATAATATGATCAGGCATCCCGAGTCTTCAGTGCACCCAATATGCTTTCATTTTCGAGAGAAATTAATTTCCTTGTGAACTGAAACCTAAAACTGTTTGCAAAAAAGTAAACGAATTTCCCCAGTTTAACCCTCTTATGGTTTTACCTTTCAAAACCTTTCAAAATCTGCTTAATGGGCGAAATGGCTATCAAAAAGTATGAACCTTTCAAAACGCTCCAGATTTGAAATTTAGGTTTTTGGTTTTTTTAACCTGGTTTTTAACCTTGTATTGTTCCTTGAATTGGCAAATATTTATTTATATTTTGTTGTACAAGTGGTGTTTATTACTTTGACCTACACACATCTTTTATAACCTTTTAAATGTTTTTTATGGCACCTGAATTTTATGACACATCTGAATTCTGCATAAGTTTATACAACAACAACCAGTGCCATCAGGTTAAAGGTGTCAGACCATAAACTGTGTTCACTGTTCTTCCTGTATTTTTAACAGAACTGTGGGTGTTTTTAAAACTATGTCTCCATCCAAACTCAAGTTTTGTTTTAATTTAGCTTTTGCTTCAATTTGGGTATCAAAAATCCTACAAGAATCCATGAAGCATTGAATGATGTACAAAAAAAACAACTGTGAGCCAAACTCGGAGACGAATCTAAGATTTAAAAAATGCCAACATACTTTCAAATTGTTTTTCTTGGTGATAGGGAGTTCCTAAAGACACATCTACTGAGGAGACATTGCGTCTCTGCCTCGGAGAAATCGATCGCTGTTACCAAGACAACATCATGCCTTTTTTCCTCAATCTCACAAGGTATGAAGACGGCAAACGTTATCTTAATTTATTCTATCACACAAAATAGTGATTTTTGTTTCTTTTAAGTTTTTAGTGAGGGTAATTTTGCCGGTGATCAAATATTTACAACATTTCTCACTTTATACAGCGAGCGTTGTGGTTGGATCCCGACCCCTTACGATGTACCCGAGTCGTTAGCCAGGGAATATCGCTGGATTCCAGGATTGTCAGTCACCGAAATGGAAATACTACACGGGGCGTACCGTATCGACAATCCCAACTGTAAGGTTTTTGTATTTTTGTATTTTTTTGTAAGGTTTGTTTTTTAACCAATTTAGGTTCATGACTCATGACCTGAGGGTCAGTGGTTCGAATCTAGCTGGCGGTCATATGTTGTGTCCTTGGGCAAGCCACTTAACCTCAACTTGCCTCTCTTCACCCCGGAGTATAAATGGGTCTGGGAATTATCTGGGGAGTAACCTGCAATGAACTGACATCCCATCCAGAGGGAATAGAAGTAATTGTTGGTTGTTTCATGGCAAGAAACCCAGAGATAAAAACAAGCCTGATGGGCCATCTTGACTAGGGACAGACTTTAACCCTAACTCCTTACACAACAAAGGAAGTTGGAGGATTTTGAAGGAATTGTATTGTTCAATAACAATGGTGAGGGAGTTAGGGTTAATACAACAAGATCACAATTTCTTTAAACTAAACAGTGTCAAAGAATAATCCTTTGCCATATTTAAAATCAATATACACCAACACAAAACTCAGTTGCCCCCCTTCTAGCCTTAATTACCTTCTTGCATTTCCCACTCTCAGCTCTGTTCATGATCCGGAATTCCACCTTTCTGAAGAATCTCCCGGAGGAATATGAGAAGGACTTTGTGGACCCTAACCCCATCGCCCCTCACAAGCTGGACATGCTGAAACAGATGTTAAAAGGCAAACTGGTAGGTTGGGGGACGTTTTGGGCTGGAGGTACTAAGGATCGCAAGGTATATGGTTCGAGTTGGCTTCCGCTCACCCAGCGTATTGGTGCGGTTGTGAAATCAGAGTTAAAGAAAGGTGTGGAGCTCCGTCTCAACAATTGATCTTCTTAGTCCAGAGCTTTGAAAAGGGATAGACTCTCTCGTTGTACAGCTGATACCGACAATATGCCTCCTTGACCTACTTACTTGAATACTTACTGTTGGCTGTACTTACCATTGGCGACAAAATTACCATTAAATTTAACCTAAAATTCTGTGCTTACTGTGTGCATATTTCACAGGTTAGCAAGAAATGTTTGCTTATTAGCATGCGTACATTCAGATTCTGTGCTTACTGGCTTAGCCTGCTTAGCACAGAGAGGTGCACCGTTTTGCTAAACTTTTCCGTTTTTTGGGGGGTTCTTTTTTAATTTCCAGCATGATCGTGTCAAGTGGTATGACTGTGAGTTTGCCGGAATTGACGAAGATGGTAAAGCTGAATTCAGTGGCTTGGGCGACTTCTTCTCCAAAGAGGTTTGTAGCTTTGCAATTTCCAAATAAATTGAAGTTTACTAGAGTAATTCATGCCATACGCAACAGATTGCATACTTTGTCACATTGACTTGTGTGCAGAGTGCAGCAAGGTAAAGCAGTCACCACAGATGCACTGTGCTGGGTCTGGCAGGGTTAGGGTTAAACCTCATGTTTGATTGTATTTAACTGCATTTTGAATGATTTTAACAGGCAAATCAACGGACCTTAAATTCATCATTTTCTGCGTGAATAGTCACTGGATCCTCCTTTTTTTCCTTTGATTTTGTTCTGTGGATAGGTGTTTTCCTTCTTCAAGTGCCGTATCGAAGCTCAGTATCCATTAGTGGACGCAAGCCAAGATCCCTATCAACAAGCCAGGGAGGCTCATGAGGTACAGGAAGCATACTTGCTAAGATTAAGTCACCTTGGGAAGAACATCTTGAATGGGATGCCTAACATTTAAGAACGAGACTAAAGGTCTCTTTTAGTTCAGAGTCAGTTTCAGAACACATTTTCTTTTAGTGCAAAATATGGTTCCCCTCGCCAATTTAAAAAAGGTTACCTCTCCAAATTAGGTTTATATTGGCATTGGCCGTTTTCCTGTTGATTTTTTTTCTAATAGCAATTAATTTCACAAATAAACCATAAGCATTTAATTTTGTAAAGCAGTTCAATAAATTGGATAAAACTTTAGTTAAACTAGCTCTCTGGTATTGTTTTTTTTCCTCAGTCATTTTTGAAGAGTCGAGGCGCTACCGTTCTAGGTCGGAACACCATCCTGGGGAAGATTGAGCAGTACGTTGTTGACCTGGGTCAAGACAAGACGTTGATGATCACAGGGGGAGCTGGCTCCGGTAAATCAGCCATTATGGCCCGGACGTCTGACGTTGCGCAGACCATGGCCATGAATAAGACCATACCTGGGTGAGTAGGAGATTGGTTGCGCGTTAACTGCAGAGGGTGCTCTGCATGCTAATGGTGTGCGTGAAGATACTTCACTGGTTCTCACACATTCTTCAGAGTGTATGTAATAGGCGTGTAAGGCAAGATGGCATCCATTGCTCTTTCAATATCCAACCACTTTCTTGTTTTTTTAATTAAGGAGGTACTTTCGCCTTCAGGATATTCATTCGGATCCATGCTTTACTGCTATATTTATCGCAATCTTTGTTCCATTATTTAATCTAGCGGCGGTGAGCACGGCTGGCACGTCTTCTACCATTTTGTTGGCGCCGTGCCAGGTTCCACGGACTTGGAGAAATGCCTAAAGAGACTATTGAAAGAGCTCGACCAAGTCAATGTAAGTAAAACGTAATTATTTCTTCAAAGTGACGGCATACCAGAAGGAATATTTGTATTAACCCCTTGACGCTGGTATTAATTACTCACTACACCGGATTATATGCATGACTGCACAGTAGCCTTTGTTCAGCAGGTCCACTGCACAATGGACCAGAGCGTGCAGCTGTGAAACACGCCGTGAGATACGAAGTAGCACAGCTGGCAACATAATTCCTGATGGATTAGCGGGCCAAGACCATAGCCACTCCTTGGCGTCCAGGGGTTAATATCTTCAAAACAAGTAAAGCTTTTCAACAATAATTTGGTCGGTTACTTTTTAGATAGCTGCAAATGGTCGACTCTACCTTCAAACTGCAAACATTTTCATTCCTTGTTTACCATGGTGTCTTTCTCTTCTTCTTGACAGGATGCGACGATGCCAAAAAACTTAGAAGCCACTTGTCAGTTAGTGTGCAGTGTTCTGAGCAATCCGAAAACGAGACCTGTCATTATTTGCATCGATGCCCTCAACCAAGTAAGTATTCTAAGAGTACTAATTGCTTTTTGTTTGTATGGGTAAACAAACTAGGTGTAAAGAAAATGTGAGTAATTCTGGTAAAATGTGACCGGATTCGCACTATGCATTTCAAATAATGTGGATTTCAGTGAAAACAGATTGGAATAATGTAATGGAATAGTTTGAAATATATAGAGTTAAAATTTAAATTAGGTAATACAAAATCATTTGTGAAAAAAAATTAAGAAAGTTACAATGCCTTAGGTTAATTATAAAGTGCGATGAAATCAATATTTAGATATTTTGTTTTTGTTTTTGTGAGTTCGAGTTTCTCTGTGTTTCTTCTTAGTTTTTTTAAATCATGGGTAGTAGAAGTAACAATTAATGTACCCTCTGTAATTTTTGTCTCATCGTACAGTTTGACGACGACAAATCCTCCACGTTGCTTAGCTGGTTGCCACGGAAACTCGCGCCTCAGGTGCGAGTGGTCCTGGCCATGATCAACGACACTCCGCCCCACAAAAACATACTAGAGCGGCCCAATAAACCGCAGGAGGTCATCGTCACACCGCTTGATATGGATGCCAGGAAGGTAGGGTTCTAGACCTCATCATTTTTGGTCTCTGTCGACGCACTTCGAGTTCACACTTACTGTCAACTTGCCTTGCGTTTCCTTATTCGTTTGATACCACAATAAGGTCATTCTATAAATTTAAGGTCATTCTATAAATTTAAGGTCCACATTTTGCCATAAATCATACTTTGATGAAAACATTTAAACCCAACAGGAGATTGTTACGGAGCTGTTAGGGACGTACAACAAACGTCTGGATGCGGCTCAGATGGAGAGTCTCCTGGCTAAGGAGTCTTCTCAGAATCCCCTCTGGCTTGCCGTCGCCTGTGAGGAACTCCGTGTGTTTGGTCTCTTCGACCGTCTGACCGACAAAATCAACAACATGGCTGACGGGCTGCTAGAGTAAGTAACTGGTATCCCGCATATTACGTACGTACAAGTTAACCAGTTTGCGTCGGAGGACGTGTATACATGCAAATATGTTATTTTATTACTTTGTTGATATTGGTACACTCCTATCCATTTTGGTGCAAAAACTGTTATCGCAGGAGCTACATTTGTCTTTAGTTTATCAATTTATCAAGCGACTCTTAAAGAATCTAACGAGATGGATTTGGTTTGCAGGCTACTGGAACAAGTGTTCAAGCGCTTCGAGCAAGAAAACGGCGGCATGTTGCTATCGGCAACCCTTTGTCTTCTAGAAACCTCGGCAACCGGTCTCCTAGAGACGGAGCTTCTGAAGATTCTTGGGGATGAGGACAACCTCCTGCCTCAAGAGAAGGATGCCGAGACGAGCAAAGGTAGGAGTTCCTGCCATCTTGGAAACCCTAAATCTGAATTCCTAAATCCTACAAAAAACCTACAAAATCCTCTGATGTGCAGGAAACAATGACTGAATGTTTGTTTCGCAGATAAAGGCGCGGAGAAGAAAGGCAAAGAGTTGGGTCCGCTAGCGGCGGCCAAGTGGGCGGTGGTCTTTCGAGCTCTCAAACCCTTCCTGCGACCGTTCGGGGAGAGCGGGGAGGGACGGCTAGACTTCTACCATCGGGCGCTCAGCAAAGCTGTCCGCAAAATGTAAGTTGGTGGTGGTCCTAGATGGTCTGCGTAGTGTCCTCTATGGGCCTTTTTTAATCCCTGGCTTCGTCTTAGGCTTAAGGCGATGTTAGGATCCCAACTGCATGAACTCCAGCCACTGTTGTGCTTCAGAAACATTCAATTGATCGATCTGAACCCAAAAGTTCAAATATTTCCATTTGCTTTCATTTCTATTTGCTTCTCAAAAATCGAAAGTCGTAGACGAAGATGAAGCAAAGGTTTTGCAAACCCCCTATGTATCTATCTCACGGACTGACTTCATGATTTCAGGTACTTTTCAGGAGAAAGCGATTCCCCAGTTTCGGACCAGAAATGGTGGCACAGGAAACTGGCGGATTTCTTCAACGAGTCGGATTACGTTGACCGCAAAGTAGAAGTAAGTCGACTTTTCATAATTTGTGTGTATAATTTGACACAAGGCACAAGGCTTCCTAACAAGATTTTTACTCCACCCAGGAGTAAAATGGGTACCTGTGAGGGCAGAGATGGTTATTGTGGTTGATTTAGCTGCTTTGCGCCAATATAGCTGCATCGAGCTATATGTTCCCCAGGGAGCTGAGATGGTATTTGGAATGTTTCATTGGCCCGATAACCAGGGGAAACAATGCTGTAGTGCCATGGGCACCAAAATTGTGGACAAATTTGTGGAACTGCCAACGTAGGGCTGGATGGCTTAGTTAGTAGAGCACCGGAACGGTAACCTGGAGGTTGCTGGTTCAAGCCCTGATCGTTCAAGCCCCGATGTGTGAAGATAGTCTGTTTTAGATCATCTGATTTGTTTGTTTCGTTTCTGATAGGAACTGCCGATTCACCTTCTTAAACTGGAAGACACGCAGCGTTTGACGACTTTCCTGACCAACTGGGACATCTTTGACAGATTGTACAATGAAGATTATAGCACGCTGCTCCTTAAGTACTGGCGAGAGGTATGCCAACGATCCGTAGAACGGAAATATTGAAATACTGAAACCAAGGAATCCTTGAGCGCCTTAGAGGCACTGTAAACCAGGGATGTAGTCGAGTCCATCACAAGTCCCTGCAAGTCCCTGTAAGTACCTGCAAGTCCATCACAAGTCCTTCAGTTCCAATTCAAATCACAAGCTATTCAAATCAGCTTTGACAAAGGCATTCCTTTGTCATTGTTCATCTAGTTACTTGTGACTGCCTTTATGAAGGGACTTGTGACTGGCTTCACAAAATGACTTGTGAAAGGACTTGCAGGGACTTGACTACAACCCTGCTGTAAACTCACAAGCCTGAAGAAACCCGTAGAGAAAACAATGAGAAGAAATGACAGTTTTAGAGGTGGTAGAAAAAACCCAGAAGAATATTTAGGGCGAAAGCTATGGAATAAGGCTAGGACTGAAAACCTAATTCACATGTGGACCAGGTCGGGAATCGAACCCGGGCCACAGTGGAAGTAACCACTGTGGCAACCTGACTTCCAATGATATCAAATTATTTGTTTTGGTTCTATTATTTTTTCAGGGTCACGGTAAAGGATGGCAAAATATGATGGGAAACAATTACAGAGAGATTGTAGAGAAACAGGCGGCAAGTGACGACACGCCTAAAGACGTCCTGTCCATGCGCTATGAGCAGATATCTAGAGTCGTGTGAGTGCTTGAGAGTGGTGAAGAACTACCACTAAGGATAATAATAATCAGTGTTGGTTTGGAGACTATCGTAAGTCCTCTTGTCTCAAGTTAAATCACAGCCTGTTTAATATTTATCAAATAAGCCAGTTTGGTATTCCAACTGCACAAGATTCGACAGGTATGCGACCACTACAAATATAGTATTCAATCACAGGATATAACAAAACAATGATTGATTGATTGATTTTTTTTAATTCTTATTATTTTCTATTATTTATTCTTCGGGGTTGTGAAACCAAGGATCCCCTAAAAGTGCCCTGAGCACTGTACCTTGCACGGCTGAAGAAAACCTGTAGACAAAAGACAATGAGAAGAAGGCACAGTTTTAGAGGTGGGAGAAAACCACAAAAGAAGAATATCCTGGGGAAATCTCACGGAATCAGGTAGGGACTGAAAACCTAATCCACATATTGGCCCAGGCGGGATTTGAACCCGGGTCACAGCGGTGGAAGGCGAGGAAAGAACCGCTCTGCTAACCTGACTCCCCTATTGTTCCTGTTCAGTAATCAATCGGGAGAGCACTCGGCCGCCATCACGTTACTGGAGAAGGCCATGGAGTTAGAGCAGGAGTTGGGAGCCAGACCGGAGCGAATGGTGGAACTCTATGCCTTGACGTGCACAGTCTACGATGACGTAAGTATGGGAGTTGCGTTCAGTAGTCTATCCTCCTAAACACTTGAATTAAATGTTGATGATTTGTTTGTTCTCATTCCTTGTTTAGAAACTGAAGTTGTACGAGTACGTCGACCCCTCTCAGCTTCGTGATCTCCGGCCGGTAATCAGCTTTGCCCGGAAGTCCATCGCGATAAGGCAAACCCTGGAGGGTCCAGTACACAAGGTTAGTCAACCCGTTTGTGTTTTTCTTCCAGGGCAGAATTGTCAAAAAATTGACTCTCGGACTTAAGGGGGAGGCAAAAAAGACCCCTACTCTTAACCTGAATGAAAAGTATACAGCGTTCCCCTCCACATCACTGTAAGTCCTAACGGTCAATCGCTAGCCAATCGCTAGCCAATCGCAAGCCAATTGCAAGTCAAACATTAATCATCTTGTCAGGTATAAGTCATGTCATCCCATCCCTTATGACCCTACTTGTGACAGGAATCACAATTCAAGTGATCTCGACTGTGTTAACGCCTGCTTTTCTACAACTCGATACCCACAGTATAAACTGGGACGAATCAAGATCCAGCTAGCATTCAATCTTCAGGCCTGGGTGGAGTGTGGCGCAGACAACACACTGAGTCTGGAAGAGGCAGCTGAAGAAGGCCGACAGGAAATTGAGAGCGCAATTGAGATCTTCAAAGAGGTAAGCAGTATTAAGCAAAAAACCTCATGACGTAATGCTGAGCACAAAATGTAACATGCTAAGCAAGGAATGATGTGATGATTTCTATATTTTATTTCAGCTCGGTGACGTGGGTCATCTAGCCGACGCCATCATGACGAAGGGGGTGCTGGAAGAACGAGGAAGCCAAGAGCAGAAGAAGGTAGCCAATCGCCAGAGTTGTAGTCGAGTCCCTGCAAGTCTATTCACAAGTCACAAGTCCTTTCATAAAGGCAGTCATAAGTAACTGGACGAACAATGACAAAGGAATGCTTTTATTAAAGCTCATTTGAATAGCTTGTGATTTGAATTGGAACTGGATGACTTGTGATGGACTTGCAGGGACTTGTGGGGACTTGCAGGGACTTGTGATGGACTCGACTACATCCCTGCCAATCGCTTTCACCCTTTCTCTCATGAAAATGTAGGAGGTACTAGTGAATCCGTTGACTAAACATCTACAATCTCTTCATTCAATTTTGACTGATTTATTTGCTTCATTTCCAGTATTATTTAGAGGCTCTCGATCTGTGTCTTCAAGCTTACGGGGAGTACAGCGTTCTGGCCAGTCGATCATTACTAAACACCGGTATCATGTACGAGGATATGGGCATGCACCAGGAGGCTTACAACTACTACATCCGATGGCAGGACGTGTGCGAAGAAGTAAGTACTCCAACGTCTTCTAAAGCTTTACGCCAATTTTGCAAAGCTGGTATAAGCGTGGATGTGTGCTGAGAAAATATAAGGGATTCAAAAACTGGCTAAAAGTCCATGTGTTATGCAGTGTTTCTATTTTCAAAAGGCAAACGGCAAGTCATTGTTATGTTCAGGTACCCAACAACTTGGTGTGTTGGACTGTGTTAGATTGGGCAGGAAGCTCATGAGTCACCCGGCCGTTGGACTCTGTTAGATTTAGCAGGAAAGCCTTGTGGAACCAGATTTGTATTCGTGTTCCTGCAAGTCTCTCACAGGTCCTTTATTCTCAAGTCAAGTCACTAATGAACTGTTGAAATGAAATGAACTGTTAACCAGTTCGCGCCGGATGACGTATATAAACGCAAAGTTTTCCCCAAATTCAAAACGGATGACGCATAAACACGCCAAGTTCAAGTTCGGAAATGTCTGTCAGCAGCGAGCAAGTCCGGAAATGCGTGGGTGTGCTTCGGATCGAGTTTCGTTAAAAATAATCCCACCCCTCGGCTCGGTGATGTTAAAATAATTCCGGCGCGAACTGGTTAACAAAAGCATTACTTTGTCATTGTTCAACCAGTTAAATGCATCTGGCTTTGTGAAAGGATTTGAATACAACTCTCTGGGGAACCATTAGGGGGTTAGGGTTTTAATGTCAAGTTGTTTTGTTCCCGTCACGCCAGGTATTTGGTTACCATCACCCGCGGACCCAGCGATGTCGTAATTGCCTCAACGAGCCCGTCTATCGGAGAATCGCGCAGGCTCGGAAGGTCAAGGCGGAGTCCGGGAATGCTGACGAGAACCGAAACGCAGACGACGACGACAACAACGACGACGACGACGACGACGATGAAGATCCAGATAATGATGAGGAAGATTCAGATGATGATGGAGGTTATAACAACAACCTTGATGAAAACATCTAGAAGACAGCGGTTTTTGTTAGAGCTGCAGCGATTCTGATTTTGTTCACAATCCCTTTTCAGGGGTAACTAGAAAAAGGCCACTCGGTCGAGGGCAGACCTCCGCACCAACTGCAAAAATGCCCCATCTTCCAATAATTTAAAGAGATCCAGATTTCTGATTTGGATCCAGATCAATCCGAAAATTTAATGTAATCATCCTTGACCCATGAACTATATACCCACCAAGTTTAGTTAAAATCCCTCCAGCAGTTTGTTCGTAATCCTCCTAACAGACAGACAAACACCGATAAAAACATAACCTCCTTGGCGAAGGTACAAATTGCCAAATGTTACTGACACACGATCGTATGCGAAGAAGCATCTTCTAGTTTTAACTTTCAGTGCCAAGGTCGTACATATACAATCTAATCCCAAAGTACATGTACGACCCATACTAATAATATCGCGAGAAGGTGCCATCGCTCTAACATACTTTTTTATTTTATTTTTTAAAAGTTATTTGGGTTCTTGGCTCGGGCACTGAAAGAGTTTGAGAACCCAATGCTACATTGATTGTGGACTAGCATAAACTAGAATCACAAGAGTGAAAAAGTGCCAAACTTTACTTTCGGAGGGCTGTTCACAAATAGGTCTTTTTAGTAGACTACAGACTGGAACATCCACACCATTTGGGCAAATGAAACTAGTTTTGCGTACTCTGTACAAATGCTCTCAAATTTGTATCCTAGTGGAGACATCTCTTTGTTCTCGTGTACAAACTGCTTAAAAAGTCGGGCACCTTTTTCAAAATGCTCCTATTTCAACCACAATTAATTTCCTGGGTTGAAATTTCGACCCTATATCATACCCTAACCCTAACCCACATCCTAAACCTAGTTTTTGAGTAATTTGAGGCACACTCCAAAAATCTAATTCGTGAAATTCCCTGTGGCGTCCTATTCATCTATAGAAATTTACCCTCCGGCGTCCTTTTGTCTCCATTATACACATTGTGTGTAGGTCTCCAGAGGGTACCGAATTTCAGATCCATACATATGGGAACCAAGGAATGCCTGATATGCATTCTTTTTTGTATCTGGTGGGCAGTCCATCACAAGTCATCTCATTTGTGTTCACTTTTGATGTTCGACTTTTATGAGAACATAGAATGAATGGCAGAAACTGTTTGGAAATGTAAAGCTTTATTTCACAGATTACATGTACTATAATCGGTAATAAGAAAGAAGTTATATTTGATGGCTTTTCAGCACAATCGGGTTATAAATATGTATTTTTGTACGAACGGGACAACATTCCGTATGTAAAACCATGTCTTTCAGGTAAATAATTTAGAAACATTTGGAGTAATTGTTATCCATCAACTTCAATTATTTTATAAAATTTAGTTTGATGTTAAGATTGTCGTGTTTTTTTTAAATGGAATTCTTAAACTTTGTCTTTCAGATCATTATGTAGATAGCATGTAAATATTTGATGTGTATAGGTTATTGTCAATATTATTTTTTTTTTTAATTTCTGATGTAGCTTTGTTTAAAAAAATAAGATTAAGTCGTGATTTGTCCAAGATATTGTTTTATTTTGAGCTCAATATGTAGGCTTGTCGACCCAATACACAGCATGCATTTTTTTTCTCGGAAAAGATAACAATTTTCCATTTATGATTTTATTGTGGTACATAATATACAAACACTAGTTTTGAAAAAAAGGTTTCAATATTTGTGTATTTTTTTAAGAAAACAAAGTAGAATGATCAATTAACAATAAAAGTACAAAGTCAATTATCAGAAGCTGTTGAACTCATTTCATTTATATATCTATGCATTTCCTTTCAACATAATATACAATATACTTTGTACCTAATTTGGTTTATCCATTACTTTTGTCAACTGTTTTTTTACGAGTTATGAAAAAACTCAAAATTTAATCTTGCATAATTTCTGCAAGTACAAAATAAAATTCAGTACAGTATTACACTTCTGTTTTCATTAAAACAAACCATAAGAAGTTTAAATATTTGAAAAGTAAATTTAAGAAAAAACGTATTCCTAATTCACTGAACCGTAACGTCTCCAATGAAATTTAAAACTTTGTAGAGTTTGAATTATGTGCTCGAATGTATTGATGGTTTTAAGTTAGACCGTTTTTACTGCATTCGTTTTTACTGAATGAAAATTCCTCTAAGATGGCTTCTCAATTAAAAAGTCCAGTTAAACCATTGTTTAAACCCAATATTGTCTTCTTTGCAGGACCGGGAAATACGCGCCGTCCACGTACCTCACCGTACGGTTCATATACCCCGGGTCGTAGGTGTCCCACTCGTAGGTGATGTCCCGTACAGACGTGTTCATGCTGTTGTCCGCGTCCGGCGAGACGGTAAAGTGCGGAATACCGGCGCTGGCTCCGAAGTCCGAGTCCAATCCTGGCCCGTACTGGGAGACGTTCTCCTGTGGCGAGTCGGTACATGGGGTGTTGGTCGGGACGATTAGCTTGGGTGTGGGCGTGTTCATCTAAAATGAAGGGTGGAAGAGTAAATTATAACTCTCGTAAAAAGAGGGGCTCAAAAGAAAGTAGAGCATACTCCGAATTCTTAGTTTGCTCTAATAAGTACAGTATATAACGGTTGTATATAACTTTTGATGGAAAATGCAGTATACTTGCCAAGGGGGATACCTCTAAGTAATAGTTTAATGTTATTGATTTGTACAGTTTTGGGGCTCAATTTAACCAGTAAGCAGTTTGCAGCAGTTTTCTTCGTTTGTTCTGTATTCAATCTGATTAGAAACAGCATGTACATGTATTGACATAGATTCGAGAGTTGTAAAGAGCGACTTAATATTGTACACAACAAAAAGGCGGGGCCAAGTCTGCATTTAAAGTATATTCCTTACCTTTCTCTGATCCAATTTGCCACGAGTCTGCATTATTAATAATTATTGGCAAAACAAATTTAAGACCCGTAACCCAGACCATTTCTAAATCTACTTTTGTGACGAATGTAGGCTACTCACGTCGGCAAATGTGGTTCTAATTTTCGGTCGTGCCGGCCTGTTTCTCCGCTGCATCTTATGACGGACCCCGTTGGAATCCGGCGAAGTGAGGACCCGTGTCCCTGAAATGTTGAACCTCGCCATCCTGGGCCCGCTTGTACCCTTCACACGGAGACCCCGCCTGATGCGGTTCCTGGGTCGGGAAGAATACCGCCGGCTAGGGGTCGGCCGAGCTATGACCGGCTCGGAGGTGACCGTTCTGTGGGTACGTATCGGGTAAACACCGGCAGTGGTATTCCACAGGCGACAGTCGGAATCACACTGAGAGGGGTCGGTGATGTTGGCGTTTAAGTCCCGGGCCCCCGATGCGCCTTGGTGGATCGGGTAGACACGGGCTAGGGGTTCGGCTGCCCGGCCAGCCGGCGGGGCTCGCCACGGTAGATGACAAGGCTGATTCTCATGAAACACTCTCAAGGGTATGTCCTCTTGTGTGGATGATACAGTCTGTAGTCTACCAGACATGGAAGCCTTGGCTGTCTCTTGCCGGTGGAAACTCTCGAATACATCCTCCCGGGCTTTGTTGCTCCGGTTCCCGGCCAAATCCACCAGCCTACGACGATGGCCAATGTTCTTCTGGTATAAAATCTTACATTGGATGGCTAGCACGATCGCCACAGCGATCACCAAGACCGCCACGGTAATGCTGATCCCGTACCTGTACCAAAAGTCATCCGACGCTGAAGGAGCATTCGGTAAAGTCAAGGGAGACAGAGTTTCAAGAAGCGAGGTCGTCACCGTGATGCCAACCGGCTCCGTTTGGGGGATAGCTCCCGGCGTGTTTGTGTGCCCAATCACGCTGCTGCCGTTCATGGCGATTTCGTGGCCAGCCCCGGTCCATGTCGCATCTAAGTGCAGGTTGCTCTTGTCAGTCACAAGCGAATCACTTGTGGTGACCGTTACCGGCTCTGGAATCCACTTTTGGGGCCGGGTCAGAGTGTCTAGAATATCCTGAAGGGTTTTTCCGTGGTCTTGTGTCGTTTGACCGGCACTCCGAAGTGCCGACATACCCAGCCACAGGACCCGCAGTCCATGCTGCACATGTCACCTAGTCTGGTTCAAAAATCCCGCCTTATTGCCCTTCCAACTGTCTACGTAGACTTATAACAACAAAACCGGAGGCTGGTAACAGACGGAATACTTCGTCACGGCAGGCCACACCCCTACAATTGATGACGTGTGTAACACGTCTAAACAAAGCTAAAGACGATGAGTTTGGTATTGTTATTAAAAGAAATGCTCGCGGTTGGGTACAAAGTGCAAGTGACATACAAATGTATGTACAAAAGATATTCCCAGCCAAGCTGCTCTCGCAAACATTAATGTAGAATGAAACATTTCAGATAATGGGTTTTCTTTTTGTTCCTGTTGATTAGGTAGGCTTAGGACACTAACATAAGAATATCTAGTTAGATTATTTTAAATAGGAAAAGATGAACAAGATTTTGTTGGAGTTCTAAAAAAATGTTTTCTTTTTTTCCCACTTTGAATACAAAGTTCAAACGTTCAAGTGTAGATCAACTCGATCAACTACACCCCCCCCCCCCCCCACCCCCAATTCAGGAAATTAAACGTAGGGGAAGTAGATATATTTTGTTACCACCTTCGAAGCCGAACCGAAGACAAAGCTAAAGTTTCTACCCCCTCCCATGTTTTGCACAGACATCGCTAATGCTTCTGATACGTTGACAAAGTTTATTGACCTCCCCGCCGAGATATTGTCCAATCAGCTGCTTCGTTGCGCAATGAGCTTTTCACTACCAACATGGCGGAAAACACGAAGAGCGACGTGAGTTCGACAGACGGCGAAAAAGGAGACGAAAAAACAGGGGAAGATTTGAATACGATGTTTGACCGGTACCTCGACGAAGCAGCGTCACACCCCAAGTACGCCAACAAGAAAAAAGGCGACTATTTGGTCAAGGAAAATGAAGAATTCTTTAAAAACTGGGAAACGGTAGGTTGCCTAGTTTCCGGACAAATTTGTTTCAATGCAAAATGAATGGCAGGTGATGATAACACATGCGCAATGTGTTTTAGGGTCTTACTCTTAGTCTTAAATAATACATTTTTGCCACAATGATTTTGTATGGTGCCATGCCTTGTCATTGTGTCTTTGTGTTTACAAGGAAGAAATTAGACCAAATGCAATTTCAGACTTTAATTCCTTAGTTTTAAATTAAAAAACCCAAAAGGTGCCAACAACAACATTAGAAAGTTGTTTAGGGTTTAATTTAAAAGAGTTAAACAAATCTGTCGAATATGTAGCGCCGTCGCTGTTGAACTAATGTTACAGAAATAAACTGGAATGAAATGGTTAAATGTCTGTTTTGCTCTGTTCTTCTGTTAGGAAATTGACAAGATCCCAGTGTTTATGAATGAGATACCTGAAGATGCTGAGGATAACAGTCTTGTAGCTGCACTGCAGGCAATCAAGTATGATGAAGACGATCCTCCAGAGGGTACTGAAATAGGGGCGGGGATTGACAAAACATGAGAGGCGGTCTTTACTTTAGAAAGAATGTAGTATTCTGATGCTACTTCAGCGGTAGCTAGAACGATAGAAAAAATGGCAATTTTTGAGATAAATGTGATGATATCATAAAGAAAAAATTGTCAGGTTGCAACATTCTTTCTATATGATTTACTGCCAGAAAGTCAACTGCGTATATTTTAAAGACATGGTTATCTTGGCAAATGTCTTGGGGAGAACGCTGTATTCGGGATCTTACAGATGTATTATTCTTCGTTTTGAATGTCTTAAACTTTATCTTTGCCAGATGCAGCAAGGTTTAACATTTATAAGTATGTGGACCAGTTCTATTTTTTTTCTTGGATTTAATTAGAGCTTGCCAAGACCCACAAAGATGACGGCAACGCGTGGTTTAAAAAGAAGAAATACAAAATGGCCGTCACGGCGTACAGTGAAGGTCTCAAGCAGAAATTTGAAGATGGTGAGCTGAGGGCTGTATTGTACACTAACAGAGCAGCGGCCAACTATCACCTAGGTGAGCTGAAATATGGACTGCAAATTGTTGTCGTACCTTTTAAAATTGTTAAAGCATGACACAATTAACTATTAACTCAAGTCTTGTTATTATTTAGGACTTCTGTGCCTAACCTTCTGTTTTTTTAGGATTTTATTTTGTTACCTATTCCTCTTTTGTTGTTTCTAACCATAAGGTAACCAACGGTCCTCTTTAAATGATGCTACGGAGGCAGTCAAACACAACCCCGCCCACTTAAAGGCATCGATAAGGGCGGCGGATTGCTGCCTAAAACTTGAGGAATTCAGCAAAGCCATCACGTGGTGCGACAAGGCGCTGAAAATATCCTTTACACTTGTTTTCAATACAAATAAATGTGAAATCAGATTGTATTCTAATAAGACAGAGGAAGGCACAAGATTAGTTGTCATTGTATCTCGCACACAAACATATCCATGCTGGACAAAAATTTGACAAAAAAAATGGAAAATGGGCATTTCTGTTTGCCCATTAATTGTAAATTAATTTTGTGACTTGCACAGTTATTATATTAACAAACTAAGTCAAAAGCCTTACAGGTGATATTCCAAAATGTTATCCAAGACAAAACTGAACAAAAGAAATTATCCTTGACTTTTTATCACATTTCTGCTGACAACAAGTGCGTCTTGGATCTGAGGTTAGCAGCTACCAAACAACAGGTAACAACAGTTGATTTTTTTTCAAACTTGGGCATTTTTTGTACAAAGGTTGTTTAACCTGCCTACCATACTACATTGTACATAGCAACTGCAAAAGTATATTTGCTTTATAAATGCGGCTTGGCGTTTTATCTCAAAAATATTATTTTCTGCAAGGAGAAATCTGTGAGGACTCGAGAAATGGAATTGAACCAGAGAAGATGATTGATTCTTTATATCACTGATTTTTGTGTGTGGTTTTGCCTCGATAAAGTACGTCAAAAGATTGTACCATTTTGTTGAGATTCCATCATGTGAGTAAATACTACATTGTGTAGCATTTACATTACCGAGAGCTGTTTAAAACCAGTCCAGATAGTTACTGAAAGCCCTAACTAGTTTGAACCTCAAGTTTGTAACTGCTCTATTATTTGTTTTTCCTTGAATTAATAGAAAATTTTAGAGAGGAACAACAGAAAACGAAAAATGGAAGAGAAGGCGGTACAGGCAAGAAGAACAAAGATTGTGGAGGCGATCAAGGTAGGTAGACACTTTAACCCTAACCACCCTGAGTCCATCAAAATCCATTTCCTGTTTTGGAGGATTTTAGCGGATTCAGGATACCTCCATATTGAACAACTGGAGGAGTGTGATGGATTGAGGATTTTAAGCCTACCGTTACTGCAGGAGTTGGATGGATTCAGGATACAGAAATTCAGGTGATGGACTGTGATGGACTCTATGGAGAAACGCACTGCAATTTTTTGTATGCCACCTAGGTATCCTGAATCCGCCACCTAGGTATCCTGAATCCGTCACCTAGGTATCCTGAATCCGTCACAGTCCATCAAACTTTTGCTGGTGGATTATGATGGACTCAGGATCTCTCCAGAATGCATACTGGTGGAGTCTGATGGACTCAGGACACCAGCAGTTTTTGCAAACCAAAATTGGTGGACTGTGGCGGATTCAGGATACTTTCTAGTAAAAGCCGTGAGGGAGTTAGGGTTAATCAGTTTGCCCTGGGTTATTTTGACAGTGACTAGGCCCAGGGAGCTGGATTGTTTTTCACGAACCAAATGGATTTAGGCCGGCATCTGTGGGTAGCACACCCTGATATTTTCAGCCTCGCTCGCTGCAAGCCGGTCACTTACAGATGGGCAAGCAATGATTTCAATGTAGAGCAGATGCTAATGGCTCAAGCGTGACTCGGTCTTATATCATCTGGTTTTCAGAGTCGTCTGATTCAGTTTGGTCAATTCAACGATGACCAACCGGTAAAGTCCCAAGACCAGCTCGTTCTGGAAGCAGTCGCCAGCCAGCACCCCACGGGTGCTGGCATCGCACTGGACGAGTCAGGGAACCTAACCTGGCCTGTGACGTTTCTCTATCCGGAATACGGCCAGAGTGACTTGGTCCGAGAATTTCACGAAGATTCAATGTAAGCGAAAAGATGTGAAAACTGTTATTGTTGTTCCTCTGTCAGTTTATGTAACGGCTCCCTGTGGAGTATAGGTGGAGTGTAAGATTAGTCCAGTATACTTTGTCCTATACGCAGGAAACCAGTATTTGCACGTGGTGTATTCCAAGCACTCGGCTCTCGAATAGTGCTGAAACAGATCCTTCAGGTTCGGTTCGGTTTGGTTCAGACTTTTTTTCGAACAAAAACATCAGTACGTGTAGTACATGCAGCAAATGAAGTTACCTTTCGTCGCTGTAACCCAATTTAAACACAATAACCGGGTCTGTCCTCACAGATACCAAGTTTTAACTTTTGACAGGAAAAAAAAATAGAGGATAATGATAAAGTATCCTGCCCAAGGACATCTGCCTCCCAAACCCAGCAAGTTAGACTTGAACTCACAAGATCTATGAGCAAAACTCACCGCAGGAACACAGCCACAAAATAAGACTACTTTCTCATCAACCTTTTTCTTCCTTTAGTTTCTCGGACCATTTGCAAGTGTTGTTCCAGGAAGCAGCTGCTTGGGACAAGCTTAGCGCCTACAAACCTCACACTGTTCAGGTTAGTGTCGGTGATTATTGTTCTTACTTTTACTATTCAATAATTTGCCTTACTTTCCAACAAAGCTTTGCTGGAAACAGTCCTTTATCATCCATCCTCAATCTAACATTGTGCAGAAATGGTACTTAAAGGTAGGGTACACCATTGGTATTTGCTTGAATTATCAGGAATGAGCGGATGTAAAGGTAGGATACACCATCGGTAATTGCTTGAATTATCAGGAATGGGTGGATTTAGGGGTTGTATTTTATAGTCAATATCTTTTACCTGTTCAAAGTTTTACAATCATGGATGCTGAGAAAGCAAGAAAACGACGTTCGTTTTTCGCGATCGTTGCTGGTTATAGTGATTAATTTTAATAAATTTCCATTTTTGAGAACAATTACAGGATATCAAGTGCCATCATATTGTGCTGGATACACAGTATTAGCCAAAAGCTAGCAACAACTCGGTACTTTTAAAGTAACTTGACGTGTCTTGTCTTCCCTCAGGTTTACTTTCATCATTCTAAAGGCACTGAACTTGTTGAGGTGAACCCTGAATCTACACTCGGAACCACACTACAAGATCCAAGGTATTCATTTAAAAAGTTATCAGTAATTTTTTGTTTACAAATGGTTTATCATTAGATCATTATTCCCGACTTCCTGGCGTAATTTACTAGGAACTGTACCCATCTTGGCAAATTCACCACATCATGTGGCAAACTGTACACACAAACTGTTGGACTCTGATTTTAGTGGTATGCCTATAACCCAATGTAAATGACTAAGTTTAGTGGTGTAGTGAACCAATCTTAACAGTTTCAAGAAAACACGCTGTTAGGTTTTATATGTGACCCAGCACGAGTAAATGAGACACTTTGAGGCAAAAATGAAAATTGAGATTTTGATTTCATCATTTAAAGCTTGTTTAGCTTTAAATGATGAAATTAAAATCTCAATTTTCATTTTTGCCTCAAAGTGTCTCATTTACTCGTGCTGGGTCACATATGGGTCGAGTTTGGTTAGTGTTATAACATGGCTGATTCATCTTTGTTTAACTTTCTCGTTCAGGTATTTGGTAGCCGGGGAGCCACTGTTTGTCATCTTACCCAGAGGTAGTCCCTTCACGGTCAACTACCTCAAGAGGTACGCAAGTCTCTGCTGAGACGACGGGAAAAAAACCCGAATACCATCAGAGTTGACTGATTCTGCAGTTGATCTGATCGCTGGCAAAGACCGTTGGGGGTTCTACTTTCTAGAAATCAGTCGGCAGTCGTGGAGCCTAGCCTGAACTCCATGCTGCTCTTCGTCGTTTGCGTCTCTGCTAGCTGCCTGGCCCTCGTACCTCAGTCGAGGTAAAGCAGCTATCCCGCCATGGTTTTACCGGGTTACTTAGGGTAAAACTTTGAGTTACCACATGTTTACCCCAAATTACCTGATTTTAAGTAAATCCATACAATGTTGTGAAATCTTGGTTTACGACCTGAAGGCATACATGTAATATCATTGGCACTTCATTCATTTTGATCGTTACTGATACTAACTGCTTAAAAAGCCAACGAAACGTGTTGAAAAACAATCCGGTTAAAGATCAGCTCAGTGGATTTTACACAAATCAAGAAACTGTTTAAAAAAAAAATCATGCATACAATTTTGTCTATGACACTACATGTACTCCCTAAATATTAATTTAATAATCTCTGTTTATATTTCAATATGACTACATATATTTAATAAATATCAAAGATTAATTGAAGTGATATGCTGTTGTCTTTTATTCTATTCTGTTGTCTTTTATTCTATTCCGTTATGTTAATTTTATTGACACTTATTTGTCATTTTAATAGTTCCTACAATAAACAGACAATCTCATGTGTAACTTCCCCTCTGCATTCTAAATTTCTCAGCCAAGTTATCGGGTTTTAGTGCGGTGGCCTGGACTGTTAAATTTGTGGTCTGTGGTTTAAAGCTGTAGGTCGTAGGTTCGAGTCCAGCTTGGGGTTATGGGTGAGTGTCATTGAGCAAGGCACTTTGTCACTCATGGGTACCTAGCTGTGAGGGCAGAGATGGTTGTTATTGGCTGGTTTGTGCTAAAATGGCAGCATTGAGCCGTATACTCCCTGGGGAGCCGAGTCTGCCCAATTAGCAGGAATAATAATGACACATCACCTTGAGTACCAGTCCTGGTAGATATACATGGGCTAAACAAGAATTCTGTATTATTTATATTATTATTAAGGCAACAGTTGGAAGAGAACATAAAGATAATAGTAACCTTTTCAGTGTAATATATTACATTGATAATTAAATTAATGATAAAGTGTTTATGGACATCAAGTATGTACACTGGTTATTGGAATGTATGCTTCAATTCAGCATATAAAGCGATATGGGAGGGAGAAACCCCCCCCCCCCTCCTTTGTGGCGATCATTGTGCTTGTGGAATGTTGTGGTTTCTTTGAGGTTTTTAGGGGGGGGGGGGGGGTTGGGGTTAGGTAATGATAGTCTAGGGAGTGTATAGGTACGGTATGGGGGAATCGCTCGGTCGCATATTTTGCTGGGTATACAATTCAGAGGTCAGTCCCTGCTTCAGTCAATATTTAGTTTCAGGTACCGGGTGTTTTTTTTACAATGTAATCAGCCACAAGTTTTCCAGTGTAAACAGAGTTCCGAGTCCAAAGCTATTCTGAATATGCCATTGTTCTGATGACAGATTTTATAAGCAACTGCACTCGAATGGTGAACTCTTATGCCTTTTATTGTGTTATCGACCGTGCTAGCTGCAGACGCCTTTGTCATCTGGTAAGTTTCTTAAAGTTCATAGGTAAACGTGTCCCTTCAGGGCTGTACAGATGTGTAGGTGACATGTGAGAGGGTCACATCGATCGCCATATTCAACATTTGCATACATTGTTGTGCGTTTGTGTATTGGGTACATATCTACATGTACATGTATATCTGCATTGGCACCTAGCACAGCCACTAAAGCGTTGGGTAGTGCGAACTTACGGCACCGTTGCACTCAAAAGGTCAACACGGTCATGACTTCCTTGCCTCACAAGTTGATATATTGCCACTTATTACACCCTCTGTCTCGGTTGGATGTACAGTATTACCGTGGTTCCACATCGAACATCTAAGTACTGAACTTGATTTCAAGGTAGGGTACCCCATTTGCAGATATCAATTTATTAATTTGTACTACCGAATCATTAAGAAATGTCTTACTTATTTGAAAGTAAATAATGATTCTATATACTTCTATATATATATGCATTCAACAAAATGATTGTCCGGACGGCGATCGCGAAAAATAATAACTGCCCGACGCCGGTTGAAAACGAACGCCGTTTGTCTTGCTTGTTTCTCGGCATCCATGATTGTAAAACTTCAGACAGGTCGTAGTAAAACGATATTTACTATAAAATACAACCCCCAAATCCACCCATTCCTAAATTCAATGGTCCACAGTTTGTGTCATAGCCCTAAATAAGTGGATGCTTCCAAGTTCCACAACATAAAAGCGATCGAGTGCATTGTATTGAAATCCTTCTAGATTTGTGTTCTGCTAGTCCATTCGCTGATTGAGATTTGTCTAAGGAGACAGCCGAGTACTGCGTTTTGACGCCATGTCTTCGTTAAGAAGCCTGACCGATGACATGGACCGATACCACAAGGCTTTCGCCGTCTACGATCGGATCGCTGATCGGGATAAAGTCTTGGGGCGATGGGTTGACAAGGAGCTGAGGGAGATAGTCAACGGATGGACCGCCGACGTGACCGTCCGTGAGCCGCTAAAGGTGCTCAGTATCGGACCGGGAGCAGGTGGGTTGATGAAAACTATACCCATCCGTCACTTCCGTCTAGTTTTTTCCTTGAACGTTTCTGTTCGTTTCCAATAATAACCACTCAATATCCAAAGAGGAATGTTGCAAACTAAACCTGTTTAAGTTTAGACCATGGATATTATTTATTACACTGACTTTCCAAAAGGGAAAACATCTGGAAATAAATGGTGTTGATAAAATATTTTCGTTTGTAGTAATGGTGTGCATCGGATTGGGTTGACTAGGCCCCAAACATTGTAAAAAAATTACAATGTATCTTTTTGTGGACGCGTTTCCAGTCTACTGTTCCTTTTTTATTTTGATGTGTCGGCATTATAGGAGTCATCGAAACCAAAGTTTTGCGAGTGCTCCACGCAACAAGAGAACCAAACCAACACATGGAGGTGACCGTCGTAGAGCCCGTCGCCGACGAGGCGGGCCGTTTCAAAGAGCGAATCGCCGAACAAGCAGCTGACCTGCCCGGAATGTCCTTCGAGTGGCAAATTGAGAAGCTGGAGGACTACCAAGCAGCAACAGCCAACGACGCCACGAAGTTCCACTTCATCAGCAGCGTGCATTCTATCTACTACGTGCCGGACCTTACGGTGTCCATCAAGGACCTGTACGGCCGACTGGAACCCGGTGGAATGATGCTGATCATGGTAGTAGCAGGTATAATGAACTCCGTGGGGATAAATGTACAGATTTTTGAATTTACGGTGAGGGTATGCAGCCATATCCATTGGCCTATTTGAGGTATCGCTGACACAATAGGAGGGCGCTGTTTGGTTTGGGTAAATACCGTAGCCAAGCGGACACAGCCTAATATAATTTGCTGAACAAAAATCCGGAGCCATTTTAAGGTGGTACACACTTACCAATAGCACGCCGCGCGCCGCGTTCTTAAATAATACGAGGTGCCCCTAAATGGCAAATTGAAAAGTTCAAACGCACCAGGGACATGTAGCAATACAATCCCACTTTGTACTCTGAATTTACTGAATTACACCTTGCTAGTCTTGTGTGTCTGTGTTTTAATTTCATGTTTTCAAAATGAAGATGAATGCGGCATGAGCCAGGTTTGGAAGAGTTTCCCTGGCTTGCAGAGCGGGAGAGACCCCTACCCAACCTCGGCCGACATCGAGTCAGCGTGCACTAGCCTCGGTATCCCCTGTGATCGTCAGCTGACCATCAAGGTGCGATCAGACATCGGGTTCTGCCTCCTTGAGCCTCCAGACCTCACGGAAGAAGGCAGCTTGTTGTTGGATTTCTTCTCCCACGTGGGGCACTTCGTGAGGGACGCCCCTCCTTCCCTCCAGCGGGAGGTTCGGGCGTTTCTGGCGGCCAGCGACAGGTGTTCGGAGAAGGGGGACGGGGGCGAGGTTACCTTCAAAGGAGACTGGAGGGCGTTTATTATTAACAAGTAAAAACTTATCAAAGAAAAAAAACATCTTCGGGCTTTTGTTGTAACACTCCCAATATGTACCTTCCAATATACCACATTACCCGTCCCTAATTAGCCACACCCTACCCACTCATAACCACGTCGAGTGATATTTGAGGCGATCAATATAATACCCGGATCGGTTTTAGTAAACCGAATTCAGTGTATGGGTGGACTCCAGGAACTGTATATGAAAAAAAATAGATGCGGCTGGAATTTGGGAGAAAAAGTCCTAAGTATCATTACTTCTTCTTTTTTAACAACAACTTGGTATTTTGGCCGAAATTTGCATAAATGTGGTTCTTTGAATATTGATTGATGTTGGTCTTGTATTCAATCGTGTTTCTGCGTTGTTTTGAGGAAAGTCAATTGTTTGGCCAACAGATGTGCCTCTTCACGTTAAGTTATCTAATCCCCCCCCCCCCCCTTATAGTATAATTGTTGGAATGTTTGGAATGCTTAAATCAGCAGTTACGCGCAGGTTTACCGTTAGGACTCGCTACCTTTTATTCTCCTTCATTCAGCTTCAGTCAGTGTCCACGTGTAGATGTTCATGTACACGTACGTTCCGTTTATGCAATAGTGGCGCAGCGTTGTGCAAGCATCTCTGCGGGTCATTTTAGGCCGAAGTTGACGGTGCTGCTGCTGGGCTATATCCCGGACTGTCGTGGCCCTCTGATGTGGCTGAATGATCTGGGGTTCAACCCCCACATACCCGCGACTTGGCTGATCCGGAACATCGTCCGAGGATTCTTGGCCCGACGGCTGCGTTAAGTTATTGGCACTGGCTGGGCGGGGTCCTACTAATGAATCCTTAGAGGTATTTATGCTACACCAAATATAATTGCCTGATTCTTTTGCATATTAACCGTTTGCCGTCTTGTTAATCTCTATATTCTCGCCTGTTTGTATAATTTGTTTTGCCCAATTTCTTTTTAAATGCAAGGTTAACCCCTTACAATTATACATTTTTCAAAACACCCAGTTTTGGCAAATTTTAATAACAAATACAAGGCTTACCCCTTACAATTATAATTTTTTTTAAACTCGCATTTTGGTCAATTTTAATAAAAAAGCAAGGCTAACCCCTTACAATTCTTAATTTTTTACAAAACTCAATTTTGGCCCATGTTTTATAAAAGAAACAGCAAGGCTAACCCCTTACAAATCATATTAAAAAAACAACTCAATTTTTTGATACAAAATGCAAGGCTAACCTTTCTAAAAACTCACATTTTGGCCCATTTTTGATAACCTGCCGAAGCAATTCTTTTGTAACAGCGGACTTTCTATCGCTTCTGATTTTAATGTAAGACAAAAAAAACCAATTATATAATTTTTCTTTGCTGATTGTACGGTACAAAATCAACATGTTATTCACCATTTAAAGTCGTACTCAGCCTCCGACCTCCCCCTCCCTAATATGTCTCAATATCCCTTAAATTAATTGATAAGGGGTTAGCCTTGCATTTGTATGCAAATTAGGTCCAAATATGATAATTATGCAAAAATGTCTCCAATGTCCTTAAATTAATTGATAAGGGGTAAGCCTTGCATTTGTATGCAAATTAGGTCAAAATATGATAATTATGCGAAAAATATGATTTTGTCTAAAACTGTCTCCAATGTCCCTAAATTAATTGATAAGGGGTTAGCCTTGCATTTGTATGCAAATTAGGTCCAAATATGATAATTATGCAAAAATGTCTCCAATGTCCCTTAAATTAATTGATAAGGGGTAAGCCTTGCATTTGTATGCAAATTAGGTCAAAATATGATAATTATGCGAAAATGTCTCCAATGTCCTTAAATTAATTGATAAGGGTTAGCCTTGCATTTGTATGCAAATTAGGTCAAAATATGATAATTATGCCAAAATGTCTCCAATGTTAATTGATAAGGGGTTAGCCTTGCTTTTGTATGCAAATTAGATAAAAATATGATAATTATGCAAAAATGTCTCCAATGTCCCATAAATTAATTGATAAGGGGTTAACCTTGCATTTGTATGCAAATTAGGTCCAAATATGATAATTATGCAAAAATATTATTTTGTCTAAAAATGTCTCTAATGTCCCTTTAATTAATTGATAAGGGGTTAGCCTTGCATTTGTATGCAAATTAGGTCGAAATATGATAATTATGCAAAGATGTCTCCAATGTCCCTTAAATTAATTGATAAGGGTTAGCCTTGCATTTGTATGCAAATTAGGTCAAAATATGATAATTATGCCAAAATGTCTCCAATGTTAATTGATAAGGGGTTAGCCTTGCTTTTGTATGCAAATTAGATAAAAATATGATAATTATGCAAAAATGTCTCCAATGTCCCATAAATTAATTGATAAGGGGTTAACCTTGCATTTGTATGCAAATTAGGTCCAAATATGATAATTATGCAAAAATATTATTTTGTCTAAAAATGTCTCTAATGTCCCTTTAATTAATTGATAAGGGGTTAGCCTTGCATTTGTATGCAAATTAGGTCGAAATATGATAATTATGCAAAGATGTCTCCAATGTCCCTTAAATTAATTGATAAGGGGTTATGTTAGCCTTGCATTTGTATGCAAATTAGGTCCAAATATGATAATTATTCGAAAATGTCTCCAATGTCCCTTAAATTAATTGATAAGGGGTTAGCCTTGCATTTGTATGCAAATTAGGTCCAAATATGATAATTATGCAAAATATTATTTTGTCTAAAAATGTCTTCAATGTCCCTTTAATTAATTGATAAGGGGTTAGCCTTGCATTTGTATGCAAATTAGGTCCAAATATGATAATTATGCAAAGATGTCTCCAATGTCCCTAAATTAATTGATAAGGGTTAGCCTTGCATTTGTATGCAAATTAGGTCCAAATATGATAATTATGCAAAAATGTCTCCAATGTCCCTTAAATTAATTGATAAGGGGTAAGCCTTGCATTTGTATGCAAATTAGGTCAAAATATGATAATTGTGCGAAAATGTCTCCAATGTCCTTAAATTAATTGATAAGGGTTAGCCTTGCATTTGTATGCAAATTAGGTCAAAATATGATAATTATGCCAAAATGTCTCCAATGTTAATTGATAAGGGGTTAGCCTTGCTTTTGTATGCAAATTAGATAAAAATATGATAATTATGCAAAAATGTCTCCAATGTCCCATAAATTAATTGATAAGGGGTTAACCTTGCATTTGTATGCAAATTAGGTCCAAATATGATAATTATGCAAAAATATTATTTTGTCTAAAAATGTCTCTAATGTCCCTTTGATTAATTGATAAGGGGTTAGCCTTACATTTGTATGCAAATTAGGTCCAAATATGATAATTATTCGAAAATGTCTCCAATGTCCCTTAAATTAATTGATAAGGGGTTAGCCTTGCATTTGTATGCAAATTAGGTCCAAATATGATAATTATGCAAAAATATGATTTTGTCTAAAAATGTCTTCAATGTCCCTTTAATTAATTGATAAGGGGTTAGCCTTGCATTTGTATGCAAATTAGGTCAAAATATGATAATTATGCGAAAATGTCTCTAATGTCCCTTAAATTAATTGATAAGGGGTTAGCCTTGCATTTGTATGCAAATTAGGTCCAAATATGATAATTATGCAAAAATGTCTCCAATGTCCCTTAAATTAATTGATAAGGGGTTAGCCTTGCATTTGTATGCAAATTAGGTCAAAATATGATAATTATGCGAAAAATATGATTTTGTCTAAAAATGTCTCAAATGTCCCTTAAATTAATTGGTAAGGGGTTAGCCTTGCTTTTTGTATGCAAATTACATAAAAATATGATAATTATGCAAAAATGTCTCCAATGTCCCTTAAATTAATTGATAAGGGGTTAGCCTTGCATTTGTATGCAAATTAGGTCAAAATATGATAATTATGCAAAAATGTCTGCATTGTCCCCAAATTAATTGATAAGGGGTTAGCCTTGCATTTGTATGCAAATTAGGTCAAAATATGATAATTATACAAAAATGTCTCCAATGTCCTTAAATTAATTGATAAGGGGTTAGCCTTGTATTTGTATGCAAATTAGGTAAAAATATGATAATTATACAAAAATGTCTCTAATGTCCCTTAAATTAATTGATAAGGGGTTAGCCTTGTATTTGTATGCAAATTAGGTCAACATTTGATAATTATGCAAAAATGTCTCCAATGTCCTTAAATTAATTGATAAGGGTTAGCCTTGCATTTGTATGCAAATTAGGTCAAAATATGATAATTATGCCAAAATGTCTCCAATGTTAATTGATAAGGGGTTAGCCTTGCTTTTGTATGCAAATTAGATAAAAATATGATAATTATGCAAAAATGTCTCCAATGTCCCATCAATTAATTGATAAGGGGTTAACCTTGCATTTGTATGCAAATTAGGTCCAAATATGATAATTATGCAAAAATATTATTTTGTCTAAAAATGTCTCTAATGTCCCTTAAATTAATTGATAAGGGGTTAGCCTTGCATTTGTATGCAAATTAGGTCCAAATATGATAATTATGCAAAAATGTCTCCAATGTCCCTTAAATTAATTGATAAGGGGTTAGCCTTGCATTTGTATGCAAATTAGGTCAAAATATGATAATTATGCAAAAATGTCTGCATTGTCCCCAAATTAATTGATAAGGGGTTAGCCTTGCATTTGTATGCAAATTAGGTCAAAATATGATAATTATACAAAAATGTCTCCAATGTCCTTAAATTAATTGATAAGGGGTTAGCCTTGTATTTGTATGCAAATTAGGTAAAAATATGATAATTATACAAAAATGTCTCTAATGTCCCTTAAATTAATTGATAAGGGGTTAGCCTTGTATTTGTATGCAAATTAGGTCAACATTTGATAATTATGCAAAAATGTCTCCAATGTCCTTAAATTAATTGATAAGGGTTAGCCTTGCATTTGTATGCAAATTAGGTCAAAATATGATAATTATGCCAAAATGTCTCCAATGTTAATTGATAAGGGGTTAGCCTTGCTTTTGTATGCAAATTAGATAAAAATATGATAATTATGCAAAAATGTCTCCAATGTCCCATAAATTAATTGATAAGGGGTTAACCTTGCATTTGTATGCAAATTAGGTCCAAATATGATAATTATGCAAAAATATTATTTTGTCTAAAAATGTCTCTAATGTCCCTTAAATTAATTGATAAGGGGTTAGCCTTGCATTTGTATGCAAATTAGGTCCAAATATGATAATTATGCAAAAATGTCTCCAATGTCCCTTAAATTAATTGATAAGGGGTTAGCCTTGCATTTGTATGCAAATTAGGTCAAAATATGATAATTATGCGAAAAATATGATTTTGTCTAAAAATGTCTCAAATGTCCCTTAAATTAATTGGTAAGGGGTTAGCCTTGCTTTTTGTATGCAAATTACATAAAAATATGATAATTATGCAAAAATGTCTCCAATGTCCCTTAAATTAATTGATAAGGGGTTAGCCTTGCATTTGTATGGAAATTAAGTCAAAATATGATAATTATGTAAAAATGTCTGCAATGTCCTTAAATTAATTGATAAGGGTTAGCCTTGCATTTGTATGCAAATTAGGTAAAAATATGATAATTATGCAAAAATGTCTCCAATGTCCTTAAATTAATTGATAAGGGGTTAGCCTTGCATTTGTATGCAAATTAGGTAAAAATATGATAATTATGCAAAAATGTCCCCAATGTTCTTAAATTAATTGATAAGGGTTAGCCTTGCATTTGTATGCAAATTAGGTAAAAATATGATAATTATGCAAAAATGTCTCAAATGTCCTTAAATTAATTGATAAGGGGTTAGCCTTGCATTTGTATGCAAATTAGGTCAAAATATGATAATTATGCACAAATGTCTCAAATGTCTTTAAATTAATTGATAAGGGGTTAGCCTTGCATTTGTATGCAAATTAGGTAAAAATATGATAATTATGCAAAAATGTCTCCAATGTTCTTAAATTAATTGATAAGGGGTTAGCCTTGCATTTGTATGCAAATTAGGTCAAAATATGATAATTATGCAAAAATGTCTCAAATGTCTTTAAATTAATTGATAAGGGGTTAGCCTTGCATTTGTATGCAAATTAGGTCAAAATATGAAAATTATGCAAAAATGTCTCCAATGTCTTTAAATTAATTGATAAGGGGTTAGCCTTGCATTTGTATGCAAATTAGGTCAAAATTTGATAATTATGCAAAAATGTCTCCAATGTCTTTAAATTAATTGATAAGGGGTTAGCCTTGCATTTGTATGCAAATTAGGTAAAAATATGATAATTATGCAAAAATGTCTCAAATGTCCTTAAATTAATTGATAAGGGGTTAGCCTTGCATTTATATGCAAATTAGGTCAAAATATGATAATTATGCAAAAATGTCTCCAATGTCCTTAAATTAATTGATAAGGGGTTAGCCTTGCATTTGTATGCAAATTAGGTCAAAATATGATAATTATGCAAAAATGTCTCCAATGTTCTTAAATTAACTGATAAGGGGTTAGCCTTGCATTTGTATGCAAATTAGGTAAAAATATGATAATTATGCAAAAATGTCTCAAATGTCCTTAAATTAATTGATAAGGGGTTAGCCTTGCATTTATATGCAAATTAGGTCAAAATATGATAATTATGCAAAAATGTCTCCAATGTCCTTAAATTAATTGATAAGGGTAACGTTAGCCTTGCATTTGTATGCAAATTAGGTCAAAATATGATAATTATGCAAAAATGTCTCAAATGTCTTTAAATTAATTGATAAGGGGTTAGCCTTGCATTTGTATGCAAATTAGGTCAAAATATGATAATTATGCAAAAATGTCTCTAATGTCCTTAAATTAATTGATAAGGGGTTAGCCTTGCATTTATATGCAAATTAGGTCAAAATATGATAATTATGCAAAAATGTCTCCAATGTCCTTAAATTAATTGATAAGGGGTTATTAACGCCTTGCATTTGTATGCAAATTAGGTCAAAATATGATAATTATGCACAAATGTCTCAAATGTCTTTAAATTAATTGATAAGGGGTTAGCCTTGCATTTGTATGCAAATTAGGTCAAAATATGATAATTATGCAAAAATGTCTCCAATGTCTTTAAATAATTGATAAGGGGTTAGCCTTGCATTTATATGCAAATTAGGTCAAAATATGATAATTATGCAAAAATGTCTCCAATGTCCTTAAATTAATTGATAAGGGGTTAGCCTTGCATTTGTATGCAAATTAGGTCAAAATATGATAATTATGCACAAATGTCTCAAATGTCTTTAAATTAATTGATAAGGGGTTAGCCTTGCATTTGTATGCAAATTAGGTCAAAATATGATAATTATGCAAAAATTTCTCCAATGTCTTTAAATAATTGATAAGGGGTTAGCCTTGCATTTATATGCAAATTAGGTCAAAATATGATAATTATGCAAAAATGTCTCCAATGTCCTTAAATTAATTGATAAGGGGTTAGCCTTGCATTTGTATGCAAATTAGGTCAAAATATGATAATTATGCAAAAATGTCTCAAATGTCTTTAAATTAATTGATAAGGGGTTAGCCTTGCATTTGTATGCAAATTAGGTCAAAATATGATAATTATGCACAAATGTCTCAAATGTCTTTAAATTAATTGATAAGGGGTTAGCCTTGCATTTGTATGCAAATTAGGTAAAAATATGATAATTATGCAAAAATGTCTCCAATGTTCTTAAATTAACTGATAAGGGGTTAGCCTTGCATTTGTATGCAAATTAGGTAAAAATATGATAATTATGCAAAAATGTCTCAAATGTCCTTAAATTAATTGATAAGGGGTTAGCCTTGCATTTATATGCAAATTAGGTCAAAATATGATAATTATGCAAAAATGTCTCCAATGTCCTTAAATTAATTGATAAGGGGTTATTAACGCCTTGCATTTGTATGCAAATTAGGTCAAAATATGATAATTATGCAAAAATGTCTCAAATGTCTTTAAATTAATTGATAAGGGGTTAGCCTTGCATTTGTATGCAAATTAGGTCAAAATATGATAATTATGCAAAAATGTCTCAAATGTCCTTAAATTAATTGATAAGGGGTTAGCCTTGCATTTGTATGCAAATTAGGTCAAAATATAATAATTATGCACAAATGTCTCAAATGTCTTTAAATTAATTGATAAGGGGTTAGCCTTGCATTTGTATGCAAATTAGGTCAAAATATGATAATTATGCACAAATGTCTCAAATGTCTTTAAATTAATTGATAAGGGGTTAGCCTTGCATTTGTATGCAAATTAGGTAAAAATATGATAATTATGCAAAAATGTCTCCAATGTTCTTAAATTAACTGATAAGGGGTTAGCCTTGCATTTGTATGCAAATTAGGTAAAAATATGATAATTATGCAAAAATGTCTCAAATGTCCTTAAATTAATTGATAAGGGGTTAGCCTTGCATTTATATGCAAATTAGGTCAAAATATGATAATTATGCAAAAATGTCTCCAATGTCCTTAAATTAATTGATAAGGGGTTATTAACGCCTTGCATTTGTATGCAAATTAGGTCAAAATATGATAATTATGCAAAAATGTCTCAAATGTCTTTAAATTAATTGATAAGGGGTTAGCCTTGCATTTGTATGCAAATTAGGTCAAAATATGATAATTATGCAAAAATTCTCCAATGTCTTTAAATTAATTGATAAGGGGTTAGCCTTGCATTTGTATTATCAATTAATTTTAGGGACATTGGAGACATTTTTAGACAAAATCATATTTTTCGCATAATTATCATATTTTGACCTAATTTGCATACAAATTAATTGATAAGGGGTTAGCCTTGCATTTGTATGCAAATTAGGTCAAATAACCTTGCCATTTTTATTAAAAAAGCCCAACAAATTTTGTGGATTATTAATTGATTAGTTTCTCGTCTTTCCTTTGGAGAAACTTATTATTGAAAAAGTAAGGTTAAACCTTTCTCTGTAACAAAATAAATGTAGGCAAGGTACACACCAGCAGAACAAAGAACAAAACACTCAATTTATTGCAGCAAACAATTTATATTATTTGAACATTCAATCTTAATTTTAAGTAAGTGCTAATTGTACAACCTGTATTTTAGAAGTAAAACACATCACAAATGTTTAGCCAATTAAGAATAACAATAGAAATGGTGTTTTATTTTTGTATTAACGCCTTCTAATTTGTTTAGTTTTGACCCTTTGTATCTTTTATGTGCCAGGATCCAGTATCTGTATCACATAGGATAAATGAAGTCAGACCCAACATGTGAACTTCAAACTTGGTATGTATGATGGTCCTTGGGTTGAACCATTACGGTTGAAAACATGAAAACTGTAGCCATAAAACATCAGAAAGCCCAGTATTTTAAAAATTGTATTTATGCAAGTTTTAATTTAACCATGGTAGCTCCTTTAGTTGTTTAAGAACTGCTCTTTATTAAAATACAATGTGTAAACGTGTACAAAAAACTTGGAAATAAGGGATAAAGTCCATTAAACGACCCGGCTTATTTGGGCAAAACCTGGTAAAAATCTAGTGTTAATTACTATGGCTTACATAAATATTATTAGTATGTTTGAATAAAATCAATTAATCTCATCCTCCATTAAACTTTTACATTTTGATTGCACTTCAAGTTACAAAGGAATATTTGCCATTTTCTCTTCTTCTGAACCAACAAATTTGATAAAAACCTCAAGAAGAGTGCATTTAACAATTAACTTGTGAAAGTTCCGCTCATAAGATACTGTACATTTGTACAAAAAAAACCAGAGCATTTTGGGAAGTTTCTTATAAAACTTGTTTTCCTTCGCTAACACGTAAAACAACTGTGCCAGTAGACACGGGTTTTCAAACCGAATACAATGATTTTCTTCTTCTGAATGATACCAGTTCAAAAATTTCACAGAAAAATCAGTTGGTAGATTTCCAGATAATTGCTTGTGTGCCTTCTTAACTTCATCAGTGCCCGCATCAAGAACCAGAATAACTAACAAATGTACGAAATAGTAGAATACTTTAGAGCCATAGCACCCTCTCATAATAACCTGAAAAGTATGGGTCGCCCGGATTATTGGCACTTTTGGAGTACATGAACTGGGTCAAACATAATTGACATTGGCACTGAAAGAGTTGAAGGCTTAAGGCTAATAACTTTGCCCCTCTTCTCAGAGAGCGTTGGGAAGGATTTTGTCGTAAAGGAACTCGGTCAAGTTGGACTGTTCTGTTGTTTGCTTGAGGAAGATGTCAACGATGTCTTCACACTTCTGGAACTGAGTGTCGATGCTCTCAGCGTTGACGCAGTGGATTGGTTTACTCTGGGCTAGCAGACCGGTAACCTGTCAAGGATTTGAAATCAGTCAAAGCTCCGAGTCATTCCATGAGGTTGGGACACAAAGTGCGACGTTTCTAGTTACATGCCATAAATTGACTAAATTATTGACTCAAGATTTATTCCAGATATTTGTCTTGAATGTTGGACAGAAATTAGTTTCCTGAGAAATTTGACATTTTTAGGACTCGGATGTAATAGGGGATAGGGGACACCGTTGCTCTTTTAGGTCTTTTTGTCGTTTTACAAGATATATTGAACAAACCTCTGCGTACTACTGACCACAAAATGGAAACATGGCTATTGTACAAGGGATATACTGAAAAATGTTTCAACATCACAAATGTCACGTTAGGGTAAACCCTGTTGAATTGTTTGCTACTGAATCATTTGTATTTTTAGAGTTGTGGACAAAATAAGTAGTTTGTGAAAGTAACTGTAGAGAAGGATGATTATCTTTGCCTCTGAGACCTATTACATGTAATATTCCTGATGGTTGTCATTTACCTGTTTGCCTCGTTTGAGTAGTTGCTCCGGAAGACCGGCCTGGGCAGATATATGACTGGCATAGCTGCGGTCAGCGTGGCCTTCTATCAACTGGAATAAGAAGACCATCTCATCGTCGTTGTGAAGAACCTCCATGGTCTGAAGACGGAAGATAAGACACGCGAGTCAATTATTGTCAGTTGTGATCAAGTCATTACAAATCGTCGTAAGTCGTAAGTCATCACAGCTTATCACAAGTCATCCAAGTCTAGACACTTGATATTCAAATGAAGTATAAAAGACACTTTGCCAGGCTTTCAAGCAGATCCGGGTAAACAAAAATCACAATTTTTTTAAATTGTTCCCTAACACACAGACTATTAGTTATCCTGCTCGCGCCCAGAACATGGAGTAAGTCTGTGTCCCATATATCACGAGGCTGAAGACCAATTGTTATATGGAAGGGACGCACTACACGCATTGATAACCATTTGTAGAATGCGATAATCCACATGGGACCCAAACGTGCAGCTTTTGAATTTCCAATGGATTGTGCAACACTGCGTTAAGTTAGTTTGATATTATAGGCCGTGTAATATAGTGTTGTATCACATTGATCGTTGCCATAACCCTCTCTCTTCTATCTCTCACCTGGTAGGTAAGTTCCTGTGACTCTGGCAGCAAACTCTGTTTAATGATGCTTAGGAAGTGTGATGCTACTAGGACGTGAGGGCTCGATGTCCCCCTGGCCAGCCAATGCTTCAGGCTAGCACACAGCAAAGCAATGCCATCTACTGCCTCCGTTCCTTTGCCAAACTCATCGGCGATAACCAGCGACTTTGCCGTGGCGTTATTCAGAGCCAGGGACATCTGAAAAAAAAAAGCCAGTGACAGAAATCCTCTCGGAAACATTGTCCCAAATTAAATTAAGATGTTTGTTAACCAGTTCGCAATTCAAATCGGATAAACATGTCATGAGCAGGGCTGAAAATATCTGTCATTTTTTTTTTTTTTTTTACAATTTCATTTTAAATAAAAAAAATGCTTCCAAAAATAAAAGAATGTTTAAAACCCAAAAAAAAAGGGTCTAGAACTCCTTAAAAAGTTTGAGCGCCCATCACACATTTTCCCAAGAGTGTTGTTAATATAATAAACTAATGTTTGAGCAAATATTTCGAATCCGAAGTGTACTTATTTTCATAATTTAAAGTTTGGAGGTTATGATAATTAGTACAGTTTGCTGACCCGTATCTCAAACAACAAAACTCGGTGTTGGGGGTTTTTCTTGCCAATCATGACTCAAAATAACATTTCAATCTGAACAATTTGAATTATGATGAATATTCATGAATGGTAATTTACATGCACATTATGTCAACCTAAGGTTTATATATAACGTCCGAGAATTTTTTTTAAAGAGCAAGTAGCTCAGTAGGATGAGTCTAGGACTGGAGTGTGGAGGGAACGGGGTTCTAGCCCAGGCGGTGCCATGGAGGAAAAACATGGCAAAAATAAAATATAACCATGGGACTGGCAGTAGGAGTTTTTTCTAATATAATTTTAAAAGATACACCTACAGTTTCCAAAAGTAATAATTATCCATTTAAAAAAACCACCATTTTAACAAAATGTTGACGAAAATTAAGTTTTAAAATGTACTTTAAAAATAATAAAAATGACATCACAGAAAAACGTTCTTATTTATGCTTAGCAGCTCCATTAAATTGGTCCCTGGAAAAGATGAGCGTTCAAAACTCTGTTTTTGTGAGCGAGGGTTTTTACCACTGTTTGAGAAATGTCAATTTGTCTAACCTGGTTGATGTCCAGCATGAACGTTGAGAGGCCGATGGACACAGACTCCAGCGTTTGTACTCGTGTATAGATACCGTCAAGCATGCCGATAGTCACCCCCTCTGCTGGCACAAAACTGCCAATGTGACTCATAAAAGCGATCACTCCCACCTTAAAACCAAAACAAACAAAAACGGTTAGGATTACTCAACCCTAAAGCAAACTGACATGAACAAAAGAAAGGTGGCAGGAGTGGGATTTGAACCTTTGGCCTCCATAATACTCTACTGTCGCTCTACAAACTGAGCTTTCTGGCTCTAGGTTAATTGTCTTTGTTCAGGGGCACTAGTCAGAAGTCGTAAACCAATAATTCCATTTAGCCAGGGATCACGTACACCCAATTTTATGCTACAACCTTTGAAGTGACATTATAGGTAACAATCAATGATGATACCACTTTTATTTGCGAAATCTGTCATGAATATGCTATCACCCAGTTCCAGACGGGATCAGGCCAGCATCTGTGGGTAACACACCCTGATATTTCTGGCTTTGCTCGTGACATGTTTATCCGTCATCCGTTTTGAATTCCGATGTGAACTGGTTAATAATCTACAGGATTAACTGACCTGTTTAAGGTAGACACTTTTCCCGCTAGCGTTGGGACCAGTCAGGAACTTCATCTTGCCAAACTTTCCTCCGGAGTACGTATCGTTGGGCACGAATGGCGACACGCACAGCTCCTGAAGCGGGTGCCTGCCTCCAGTAATGTGGATGATATTGTCCTCGGTGAGAACCGGTCGGCTGTAGTTCTTGTCTTTAGCTGCTGCTGTAAAAGCCAGCAGACTGAAGGAAAAAACAAAGGGAGTTATGTCGATGATCTCGTAGGATGGAATGGCATATAGCTCCAATTTAAATCACTTTAATTGACTGGTATCTCAAAAATGTGATTCAAAGTTCAACAAAGAATGCACCAGCCTTTTTCAACTAGGGTGAGTGTGGCCGACAAGTTAGGGTTTGTAACTCGTGAGTTTTCCTGCTAAGCAAATGTTTGTGCTTAGCAGCATACTAAAAAAAATTTCAGCTTACCAGTCCAGCTCGGCCGCATACTGCGTGACAGTGTAGAGCACCTGGGATCTCTCTAGGATTGAGTTCTGCAGTCTGTGCATTATCTGAGTCTCGAGATCTGTAACGAGATAGCGTAAAAAATGATGAAAATTATGCATCATCTTGTCTCTTGCACGCTGGTATGCGTGCATGGACTAACACTTAACAGTGGACAGCGTGGGAATCAGTTAAACGACCTTTTACACTCTCTCACGCCATTTTAAAAAGAAACTAAATTTCACCAAATGGCATACCTCATCTTTAATTAGAATCGAGTCACGTACATTTATAAAATTTAACCTTACTAATAAATACCCCCCACCCAAAACAAAATTGTAACTGAGGAGGATGTAGGGGAAATCCCTGAATTTAACAGGCAACTGTGTTTATTTTTATAGGCTCTTTGGAATAAATGATACTAATTTTAACACATTTTTTTTGGAGGATGTTATTTTACCTGTTATTTCACACTGAGTATCGCCAAGCTTCGCGTCCAATGCTGAAAGGTGCGAAACACAAATAAGACATTAGTGTAGTAAATAAGCGACGCATTCTAACTTTGAACTACGACAAAACAGTTATAAAAGACTTGTGGTTAGACTCAGTGGTCAATAAAAAAATACGTCACCCCAACGCAAATTTCATCTTGCATTTGATTGCAGGACCTGCTGCTAATCAGATTGGAGCCAGCCAGCCGTCCCCGGCTAGCTAGGTGGTCAAGTAGTAAGATGTCTGCACTAGAAAGCAAGAGGTTGTGGGTTCAAGTCCCATCAGAGTAATTGTTATATTCTTAGGCAACAAGTAAACATTTACCATACAGGCCCATTGTTTCTATGCAATTCTTTGTATATTTTCAACGTTACCTAAATAAATCAGACACACATGTATACCTTTTGTACTGGCAGTCTTGTAGTGAACCATGTTGTTTGAAAGAAACTAAAATTAAACCGACAGAACAAGACAAATCAGCTTGATATATTTGTTTTCAAATATAGTTCTGAACTAGAAAATAAACACTTGGTAGGGCACAGAGCTCCTTATAATTAACTTGACCAATAGGATTACCCAAATGTGCCCGAGCCTCGACTTTAAGAATGCGTTTGGCATGGTACAACTGTTAAATAAATGGCTTCTAATTTGTTCTGCATAATTTAACATACCACAAACTCCAGTCCTGGGATGTTGAAATCTTTCTCCTGTTGCATTTTGGGCGTACATGCAATCGCCAGAAGATATCCAATCTGACAAAACAACCACAAATTGACCTTTTTTAACCTTAAACAAACAACCTCTATAACAATATCGGAAAGGAGAATCCGCCACACAGAATCTCAAAGGGACAATAGACCATTTGTCAGTTGTGCATTGTTATCATTTAAAGCAGCAACAATTCTCAAAATCTAAAGAACGATGCTCGACAAACAACCTGATTAAGTTTTTAGCTCTGTGAAAGCTGCATATTCAGAGGAAAAAATATTCTAAGCTTTCAATTTTAATAAAAAATTTGTCGTGTAACAATTTGAGCTGCAGCCACTATCTGCGACTAGGGCGCGTTAACAGCCAGCGGATTGCAGCTACTCGCATGTCACACACCGACTCTGAACAGACCAATAATAGGGGGCGGGTGAAGGAGAGGAGAGGAGGAGATGAAGACATTCCAAGATGTGTCTGGCTCTATTGGGGCCTGTGACTCTATGCTCTGTTATTCACCTGTGGTAGATAGATGACATTACACTCTTCAATATCTGAAGTTAGTCGGTTGAGTTCATCTTTAGCAACTTGTGTCATCAAGTCTGGTAGGCCATTGTAGGTACGCTTCCCTAAAGTAACGATTCCAAATAACAAAAATATAGCAGATTGATCAGCTAAGCAAAAATGAGCAGAGAACCAGCTGACGATAATGAACTTCACATGGTGTTTCGGCTGGTAACCTTTTTCGGCTGAAAAAGTCGGTTTTGTGTTTAGCACTATTTTGCAGGAAATTGAAAAAATATAATTCAGAGCTCTGAAATAAATTGCAAGATTTTACAGCTTAGCCAAAAATTAACACTGATTTCTGATAAAGTAAAAACTCACGGTGATCCAACTCCGCGTCGACATTGGATTTGACCACGAAACGATTCTGAGCGGCCGATTCGTCAAAGTCAACCTGAGTTAAAAAAAACTAAGATGGTCGTTTGTCCTTCCAATGGTATTTTCCCAAACACAACGTCAAGGGCCGCTAAAAAATACTGAATTTGAAAAAAAAGTATTTGGTTTTGCTATCTTTCAAGTCCTAAACTGATTTTCTTTAAAAAAAGTTAACTCCAAACTTACAGACAAATATTCACCTCAACTCAACTCAACATTTATTTTCACATTGACATCCTCAGTTACAATTCTTATGCACATAAAGGAAAAAACGTGTATGTATTTACAGAGTATTCATCAGACATTACATAATCGAAAGCATAAAAAGATGTCAACATGCAGGAAAACGGTGAAGCAAAGCTTTTGTACCTTTCCCTGGGACAGGACAAAAACTACACACGGACAAAATCAGGACAATAGAGAGTGAGACCCGGTACAGTATGTTACATAATAGCTAAGCAAATCAGTAAAGAACAAATATATTAAGCATATTGTATTAATCATTGATTTCTTCAATTTTTTGGCAAATGAAACCACAGAATTACACTTTTTCAAATCAATGTTGAGTTCATTCCAGTATATGACACCATTTCAAAAAAATGAAGTCTTACATTGTCTCACAAACAGATTACCTTTCGATGAACTACGTGTTCCGTATGTATGAACAGAAGTAGTAAATACAAATATGTGATGAAAACATTGGGGAAGCATATTGTGAGTGTATTTAAACACGAGTGTACCCAATCTGTAATGATAAAGATCATTAAGTTTCAAAATATTAAACCTTTTATGAAAGAATTACTCACAATTTTGTTGATGACACTGGCAATATAATGCAGATCCTCGGTAAAACCCCTCACAATCTGAAGGTAATAACCAAACTGTGTTTATTCATGTATTATTGGTTTTTCATTTTTTTGGCTTATGACAAAACTCATGCTGCATGTAGGTTTAAAGCATCGGAGCCTTGACTGATAAGATTAATGATTCAAGTGAATCAAGTAAATCATTTTATGGAAGTTAATTAACCAAAACAAAACATGCACTAATTATGCTCTATTCTTGTTTTAATATGGTTCAAACTTGTCTCTTTGCGTCATTATTGTTACTGGTATGAACTTGCACTAAGAACAGCCATTTTTTTATATTTTTTTTTCAATGGTTAATTTTATTGCTTTTCCTGTCCCTATTTTGTCATACGTTAGATTAGTGTGCAATCATTTTAGTCACAGTCATCAAAACACACAGATGCATAAACTGAAAACAAATGAACAAATTTATATCAATGTAAGAAAATAAAAGTCATCGTGTGTATGTACGTACCTTCTTGAATATTTCAATGTCGGCTCGCTGTGCCCGGCAGATATCTCCAATGTTAATAGCATTGTAGGTTGTCTGTAAGGTAAGACAGATGACATCATTATGACCCGTTTGCCAGGCCATTTTGAGTGGAAGTAGATGATAAATCAAGCAATTACCAATGGTGTAATTACCTTTAAGAAGGATTGATTATGTATAAGTTGCTAATAAGATGACAAGGATTTAGATTCTCTCACCTTATACAGCGCTTGCCAGTCACCGATTGATACCTGGGCTTGTCTCATCTGCTTCAAAATTCTCTGCAAAAAAAAACCCCCAAAAAACACCTTAGCTCTGAAAAATAGAGAATACACTGGCATGCAACTGGGTCACACAAAAAAAGAAAAAGTACAATTTCTAGTAAGGATTCTTGAAAGACTGGCGTTTTAGAAATACTTACAGTCACGTTCTTGACGTGTTTCAGGCATTCTTGTAGAGTAGACGTGACCTCTGTGTTGGCCGATGCTAGGAAGAACGCGATGGCATTCTGTCGCTGAGTCAAGAGGGCCAAATCACAGGACGGGCGCATGAACCAAACCCTGTACACAGACAAGATATGTGGTTATCATCTCTGACGTAAATAGGGTCAACAATGATGACAGAATTACAACAAATATATTCAGACAAATTGTATAAGTAGCAAAAACCCGACTAGAATACAAACATGAAATCCCAAAACTAAATGTTTCCACAAAATTTGAAGACAAACAAAATGTCAAATTTTGAAGACAAATAAAAAAAATTAAGACAACGAAACAGAACTAAAGGAAATTAAGGAAAAGCAACAAATACTTAAAAAAAACACAACCCAAAACCAAAAAACTAACCAAGTAACTAAAATGTGATAAATATAGCATTAACGACTGAAAATTTATCAAACTCCCAATAAACAATTTGTTAAGATGGCAAACGTATTTGTTAGCATGTATAAGAATAAACACACTATACATAACACAACATAAATTTATCAAAAAGAAAACTAACATTTTTGGGGAACTTTATTCAAATTTTGTTAAGCTGTTTGTTCTTTTTTCCTACCTCATTAGCTTGCTTCCTACAACAGATTTTGTCCTATTCAATATACCTACGGCACATTACACCAAAAGTAAACATTTAATTGTAATAAGAACATAGACATTTAGGGGGGAAAAGTAGGAAAAGTAGAAAAAGTAGGAAAAGTAGAAAAAGTAGGAAAAGTAAGAAAAGTAGGAAAAGCAGGAAAAGTAGAAAAAGCAGGGGGAAAATAGGAAAAGTAGGAAAAGTAGGAAAAGTAGGAAAAGTAGGATAAGTAGGCATACTTGAAAGCCTGGTGTAAATGTGTCACTGTACTTGATCCTACTGGTAAAACAACATTGCAATTTTTCACATAATTATACGTAGCATGGGTGTGTTTTTGTATCGTTCGTCCCAAGTTAATGTCATTTTTTCCAGTGTCTCATAACAGGAACTGCAACTCACCAAAGATACTCAGGCCCTCCTTGGCCCCACTCCCTCCTGACTTGTAGGCTGAAGGGTGTCTTTCTTTCTGGAAGATCTGCAGAGCGCTGTACGTATTCTCATCCACTGATACAATGTGCTCTCTGCAGAGTTTAAGACAGAAAGCGGTTAAATATTAACCTACCATACAGTACATTCTTTTTCAATGTTTCGTCTCAGAGGTCAAATCTATCTATCTCATTAAAAACACTTTTATTCCACTACTTTCTAAACAAATATGGCTAGCAGACAAAAGAAATATAACAAATATCAAAAAATCTCAATATTTAATATTTTGCATTTTTCTCCACTGTGGCCTTTGCGAAGTCCCGTCTCATTTTGCCAGAACACCTCACATTTGATTTAAGTTAAACTTGAAGGTTATAATTTTGAAACCAAGTCAGGCAATGGAATTGCAACTCAAGATGAAATCAGGCTTCTTACAATGAAAACATCCTGATTGACAGGACAGGTACGCGCACATCATAGCCTTCAAGCTCCACTCCAATTCGATTCTTTTCCAGGTATTTCAACAAGCCACCGACGGCACGCACCTGAAGAAACACGCACAGATAACAAAACAAAATAATTAGCACCCGCCCACTTTCTTGTTGGAGGCAGCCTGGATTATTTTATTTTGTAACAATTGTTGTTTCATTTAAGCAATTTTAATTTATTATGAAAAATGCAAAAAGTTCAACCGATCGGGTCGATATTCAATTCAATCAATTCAACATTGTTTATTAAAAAATCAACTCTCATATCACATCAAATCTATGCACAATTCAGCTTGAGGTACCTGGGGGATCGTAGAGCTGGTCTTGATTATTTGGCTAGTTTCAAGAACTCCTTTGGTTTGCCAGTTGTAGGGATCTGTCCCAATTTAAGCGTAACGGCAATACTATTACTTGAAATCTTTCTTTCTGGGGGATTGAATTCCTCTTTCTATCCCTTCCTTTCCCTTCCTTTTGCTCCACTCACCTTACTTGGCCCGTGCTTGTGATGGGCGACTCTTACAAAAAAAAGACTTCCTGAAAGACTTTAGCAGTAACAATGAGCTCTTTAACTCTAACAACCGACAGGCTGAACGGTACCGCTATAATCATAAGCATATAATGCCGGTTACTCAATATATTACTGTTATGACAAGCTTCGATATCTCATGATTCATATCAAGGAAGTGGTCTTTACGACATACACCCGAATAAATGTTAAGGGAGTGGAGTGGGGGGGGGGGGGGGGGGGGGGGGGGGAGAAAAATTGAGAAAGATAAAGGCAGGAAGCAAGGAGAATATCTCTCAGAGGAATACCGAGCCTCATATTTTACATGCCGCGGTGGCGGGGCTAACTTGTGGCGCTTGCCATTGGATACCCCCTGCGGTCGTCAGGTTAAGAAAACCTGGATCAGGTTATACTGCAAAGTTATCACAAGATGAGGCTCGGTTGTCTCAACTACGAGCATTTGACACCGACGTTCGGCTCAGTTAACCAAACGCTGGTGTATTGTATTCCAACGAGGATTGAACAGTAAATGTCAGGTGCATTTAAAGACAATCTATAAAATACTTCATTGAATTTCGCGGTTTTTTAAGTCTTGATCGGGACTGATGAGGTTTGGTCATCATATTCACGTGGGAAGGTCGAGTTACAGCATTTTGAAAGGTATTTTAGATATAAAAGTGGTCTGAAATTGCAACTGTGAGGAGTAGAAGAGCCTGGATTTTGTCTTGTAAAAGGATTCATGTCCATCACAAATATACTTATGGACTCAATCTTTCTTCTTTTCTGCACTTATAGATGCAACAACATAAATGTAGATCTAAACTGACTTCCAAGAATGCTTTTAATATGAGAACTGCTTAAAATTGATCAGCAAATACTGTTTCAGTTTGATCATATTCTCTTGCATGTAGTCCCAATGTGTGCATATTCCTAGCAAAGAATAATGTTCATTGACGCTCACAAAAAACATTAATAATCACTTCTGATTTTCAAGCATATTACTAAATTTCAAATCTAGGCCTCATCGAAAGCATCCTCACAAATAAACTGCACTAAAAGCCGCAACAAAAAATCCTGGTCCAGCCAAGTGAATGCACTCTCCAGCAGCTGGGTCTAAAGTCCTCCTGCTTTCTCATTTTTCACTTCTGCCACTTTCCTCTCTCTCATGGACCAATCCTCAGTCAGTATTTCAAGCCTCGCAACCCCACAGCTTCTCCCGGAGTGTCGGCGTACTAATTTACCGGCTAATCTTTGGGGACGCTTGTAGATCCATAGCGTGCAAGGGCTGGCGTCTGAGCACCCTTCCCGACCCATCCAAGCTCCGTGGAGTTCCTCCGCGTTGACTTTGGCAAGCCTGCTCCAAATTTCCAACTTCCTCTGGCCGAGTACGGCAGTTGTCCCAACTGTGTAATATCTCGTGTGTTTTGTCTTCTGTTTTTTTTTTTCGCTTGGCAGATGGTGAATTGTAATGACTGGGTTTGTATGAGTAATGCCAGGTGTGATGTCGGAGAGCTGATGTCGGAGAGCTGAGCTCGGGAGAAGCTTTCGCAAGTCTCTCTCTCTGGTTTTTGTGGTCGCAAGGTTTCGGCTGACTCATCTATCGCCTCGCAAAATGAGTGTCACATCATGATTGATGACCCTGCTTGGAATAGCCCCCCTCCTTCCCCACTCAGTCCTAAGATACTGACTTGAATGTTTTTTTACTTTTGTGTTTATGGCACCCACGTGTCAGAACAATGAAGCTGGTGTGACAGACAAGTACTAATTTCCACTGATGTGTGTTTTACTTTGGACCCTAAATTCTATCAATAATTTGTAATAATAATTTAGAAGGCTAATCATCCTTACTCGCAGCTGGGATGCTTAATTGTGGATGTGGCTACAATGTGGTCAAGTGGATGGCACTTATAGGTGCCAGACAACAAAACTCTTCCTGCACTACACCGATAAAGCAAGACAGAAATAAAAAGACTTGACACCTGTTTGTTGCAATGTCTTTCGTGAATTTACGTTGTGATTTATTAAAGCTCATCGTGACAGATTCCAAGAAGCTGAATAAAAAGCTTAAGGTCCCACTAGAGTCCATGTGCATCCGACTTGGCTCCTGATCCAAGACGTTATTAAATTCAATTGTGGTCATTAGCGAGTTCTTCTTCTTGGAGGCGCTTACTGGAAAATCCAGAAGTTTCCCAGACCCTGGAAAATCAAATGTTTAACATATTGCAACAAAACAGTTTGGCAGCAATTCTGCCGACAGGAATGATGAATTGGCAGTTGTGACCAAAGCGCCCCTCAGTAGCACCCATGGTTACAGTACCCATGCCCTACAAAACAGCTACCTCTACACCTTACTCACAAGTCTACAAGCTTAGACTCCTCCCTCAACATGACAAATCTCCCGTCTGTACCTCAACAAATCGATACAATAGCCAGCAGGAATTTGTTCTCTTCTGAGCAACGAAATGAGCCTGTTTTCAATCTCAGACCCACTCCTGAAAGAAGGGAGGGGGGGGGGGGGGGAAGGGGGAATCCTGCAACAAGTAAGAACAGGTGGGGAAAGTTGTTTCCCAAGTCAGCAGATCTGGAAAAAAAAAAAAAAATAAAACAAATTGGCTGCAACTCGGTGCCAAGGGGGAAACGCCAAGCAGGACCGTCGGGATTTAAACAAACTTGACGATGACTCAGTGTATATTCCCTTATTGCAACCATATCACACATCAAGACGAATGACACCGACTCAAAAATGGTCTTTGGATTTTTCTCATTCCATTTCTTTCTGGCTATGGGTTTCTCAAAAAGGCCAAGGATCTATAGCTCACAGGCCTGAAGAGAAGTCAGGTTAGCATAGCGGTTCTTTCCTCGCCTTTAACCGCTGTGACCCGGGTTCGCATCCCGCCTGGGCCAATATGTGAATTGGGTTTTCAGTCTCTGCCTGATTCCGTGGATTTTTTCAAAGATATCCTTTTAAAACTGTAGCTTCTTTTCATCTTTCCCTCTCTACAGGTTTTTGGGGGCTTGCGAGCTACAGTGCCTATCTAGGTTTTGAGGTATCCTTGGTTTCATTCCCAGAAAGAATTAAAAATAATAAAAACAATATAGACCATGCAATCTGGCCCAAATTTTAAAGTTGTTACTGTGATGGCGCTCACTACCTGCAGTTTTTAAGACAAAGTGCGCAAGCACTCTGGGTTCCTTCGACCAATAAGATTCCAAAAATGTGCGCGTCATCTCTTGAAGTGCAAACACTATGGTTCACAGGACATGTCAATGTGTTGATGTGTCGTAACTGATTTACTTTCTAACGACCCTACACATCCCAGACTTTGCCCCGGTTCTAAAGAAACGATCCTTAGAGACAATCTCTTTAAAGAGAATGCCAACCAGGCAAGGGATGACTCTTCAGAGAACAATGTCATTCGGCAGCTGTGCACAGTGCACAGAGCTGGGGTAATTGTACCTGAAAAAAACAATTGCTTTTAAAACCATTGGGGGGGGGGGGGGGGGGGGGACAAAAAATAGAGTTAACAGACACGTTCAAAGGAAACAAAGAAATTGGCAAGGCGGGACTCGAACATGCATCCTCTGGAATACCAGACCTGCATTCTACCAACTCAGCTATTGAAAAGCTGATTGACAAGTTATTCTTAACCTGAAATTCTTCCAAATAGGCACTTGGGGAGACAAATTAGCGTAAGTTTTTAGGTAATAAGGAGACAGTGGCACTTAGAGAGACATTTCAGTGTCTCCCTAAGTGTCTAGCTACCCTAAAAAACAATATTTGGGAGTTATTTTGTCCTAGAACGACAGATTTTTGTCTAAATAGTATAAATCTCGAAGATCTTAGAGAAAAGGGTTAGGGTAAACAAGTTAGGACTGTTTTAAATTTGTGTACATCTCTATGGGATTGTCTCCCCAAGTGCCTATTTGGAGGTATAGTAATTTCTGTAAATTTAATAAATACGGCTGACTCACAGCTTACAACTTTTTGATTTTAGATCCGGGTCAACCAGGAGTGTTAAAATTACTCAAAAGTTGGTTTTGCGTCATGATTTCTTTTAAAGTTATTTCTATTTTGTTACAAGCACAATGTGTTAAAGACACTTCGCTAAATGTAATTCACTGTGAAGACAGAAATGATGGTATTAAAAAACTTAAGCTCTAGCTTTTTGTAAAGTATTAGACTTCAACTTGTTTAAAAACAAAAGGAAGACAATTCTGGCTGTCCAAGGCCAAAACGGAACTTCATTTCTGGCCGCTTCTGCCACCAATGAAATCAAATCCAGGTTCAGGAATAGGTGAAGCCAATCGACTGGATAGTGACTAAAGACATGATTAGTTGGCAGAAAAGTCGAGCCCATTGTACGACGCTACGCTCCCCCCAAACCAAGACACTAAAGAAAATAGGGATGCCGAGGGAACATGAAAACCAGATGAAATAATTTCCAGTTTCCCCGTCGTTTGATTGGATATCAATCAGTTGATTAAGCAAAAGGATGACAGAGAGGCACTAGGGAATGCCGAGGATTAAACCTGACAAGCTTGTATAATGGCATTTCCCGCCTTGGGCTAGAGGCACGCTCCGCCGCAAGTTTGGAGGAGTAGGGGGGGTATGAGGGGTGTAATTTAAAGTGAAGAGTCACCGACAAAGAGACGTTTCTGTGTGTGAGAGAGAGAAGGTGAAAAGACGGGTTTGGCGCGGGACTAAGTGGAACGTGCCAGCGGGCTGACAGGCGGGCCTGACTGGATGAGAGGAAGTTATGGTACTGCAGGTTGCTTATCCAGTCAAGATAATATGCTGACACATGCATGGCGTGAGTCATGAATCACTCTCTGCTAACACCCCTTTCTATCCCCTCCTCTTCTCCACCTGTACTCTCAAGGTGTGCCCCTCACCTGTTGCAGGCTCCCCTGTAATGGAGGGAAGGGAAACAAAACCTTCCCACTTGATGGACAATTTTCATGGAAGAGTAAAGCTTTCTTGTAAGACTACATGATCGTACATGATAGGGGTGGAGGTTGGAAGTAGGAGGTTGGAAGTAGGGGGTGGGAGTAGGGGGGGGGTATATAGGGGTGGAAGCAGGGGGTAGGGGGCGGGTGGGGTAGGGGGCGGGTGGGGTAGGGGGAGGGGGGTAGGGGGCGGGTGGGGTAGGGGGAGGGGGGTAGGGGGCGGGTGGGGTAGGGGGAGGGGGGTAGGGAGCGGGGGTAGGGGTTAGGGGTAAGTGTGGGGGTAAGGACAGGAGTGTGGCCAACCGAGGAAGACTAATTGCAAACAATAACGCCACAATCAGTGTCGTAATGAGCGCCTGTAAATTAGAGGTGTCACCGATTGTGCCGCGGCATAATATTTCTCCGCGTTGCTTCCAACTCTTGACACAAACTCTACAAGCGAGCTTCCGGGGAGCCTAAGTAGAACCAGTTGGGCTCTTCACGGGGATCAGCATCACATGGTACCAGTGAATGAGTCACGTCTTCCTGGTCTTTGCCACCGCAGTGCGAGTTGAGGTGATTGCTTTTTTTCGGGAAGTGTCTGACCACAGGTAATCCTCAAATAGGTACTGCGGTCAGGCATTTAGGCCGTGCCGATAGAACTCCTGGATCCATACACGGTGTGCTGTAGTCCAGTATGTCTCCAATTTCACACATAATGCAATCTACAAGATCTGAGAAAGCCGTCCCCTAATAAATCTGAATAAATCAAGTGTGACAGAGTTTTGGAATCTTCCACCACTGAGAAGACGCCATCATATATACTTCGGTAATTGGCTGTGATCAGGTTGAAATTCACTGAGACCAAATAGCAACAACCTGATACCAAAGTAATCGGTTTCGGCTGTGGGCTTCTGGAAAAGGGAGACCCTATACCTTGTTCGTAAATCCTGCTAGGTTTTTTCGGGGTCAAGTTTCACATTTGAAAGGGGAATGTAGGCTTGCTTCGCTAAGATTTGAAGTGAAATTGGTAAATTTCAGGTAAATTAGGGTAAAGGGCGTTAATTTATTATTATTATTATTATTATTATTATTTTCTGGTAATGAAACCAAGGATCCTTCAAAAGCGCTCAAGGCACTGTAGCTCGTAAGCCAGAAGAAACCGGTAGACAGAGGCTGTGTCAGCCAGGAACACCGGGGCAAACCCCTTCTCAATAGCGAAGAGTGTTCTGGGTTCTTTTACGTGCATTATACAATTTTATAATGTTATAATGGGAAAGATATATACACACATTATAAATTATACAACACACGGGACCTACAACTTCACGTCCCATCCGAAGGACGAAGCAATAGTGGTTTAATTGCCTTGCTTAAGGACACACGTGTCCCGGCCGGGATTCGAACTCACGCTCTGTGGAACAGAAAACACACGCTCTTAACCACTCGGCCACGTGTTTTATTTTTGGAAAAATAATAATGGCACAAAAGGTTACTTTGAGCCTGTCACAGTGAAACAAATGCATGATGTGACCCGGCATTTATAAAGACAACATGTACTGTACTAAACGTTTTGTCTCTAGTCAGTCCATCACAGCAAAGAGGACAACAGCTGAATGAGCTAGGAGTCTATGTCCATCCAATTAACAGGACGAATGTTGTCTTAACGAGGCAACATCCTGTTTGTATCATCACAATGACACATGCAGTATGACTCAATAATTCCTTATTTGAAGCCCCCCAAACCAACCACGTTAACACCCTTGTACATGTAGCTACAGAGCTGGACTTTTCCTGCGTGGTTCATTTCAGGGCTGCGAAATACCAAAAAGGTACACCTAGGGAACTGGTATATTAACATTGCACAATTTACAATGTATAAGACCTCAGCCCGCAACCTCAGCCCGCGACCTCAGCCCACGACCTCAGCCCACGACCTCAGCCCACGACCTCAGCCCACGACCTCAGCCCACTAAGGCAGCCCATAGTACAAGTACAGCTTGTGACTTGCTGATAATTATGTTACTTGCTCTCCTCTCACGTCATCTACAGAGTAAATGTCTCAAGCATCTACTCGTACTTACCATGCACACAGAATCAAATGGGATCAGCGATGAAAAGAAGATGGTCCTGTCTTCCTCCGTAAAGTGGTCCGGGATGGAGGGTAGACTCATGGCAAGAATGCGACGCTTGCACACCTCCAAGGCTGCAACAAAGACCAGCGAGCAATATCATAAGGAAATCAAAGTAGACTTTGCTAACGATAAAGTACACCCCTTTAATCCGTCTCATGCAAATGTATTCCTCACCGACAGAGGCTGGTGCAGAGCAGTATGTCTCTAATTCAGCACGTACATGTAACACAATCTGCAAGAAAGCCGCCCCGGTAAAATAAATCAAGTGTGACAGAGTTTTGGAATCTTCCACCACATGAAGAGACGCCGTGACAGGTCGCTTCGGTAATTGGCTGTGATCGAAATCCACTGAGACTAAATCGTAACAACCAAAAACTGAAGTTTATCAGTTATCGGCTGTGGGCTTACAGAAAAGAGAGACCGTAATTGGTTTGCAAATCCTCCTCCAACTTTCCATTTTTACCAGATATGGCAAAATACACTTTTTAGCCAAAAATTAAAAGAGCAAGCAATGGAAAAACTAATTTTATACTAGAAATAAAGGTGAAATTATAAGGTAAATTTCACAAATTCTATTTCATCCCATCCCATGACCCAACTTGGATGCAAAATATTTGGGGATTTGAATAAACTGTAGAGGGGTCACAAAATCCTGGAGTCGTGAGATTCTCTGATAACGCCGTGTGGGACACATAACGATCGAGGTTACAAAATAGAAGCCTAGCATTTCAGGATGTACGTGACTTCGAGGGCAATGATATGTGTCATTGTCGCTTCTCTGCTAAATCATCAATTTACCGGGGATGGTTTCGAGTCCTGGGGGCAAAGTCCCTACGGGAATTTCACAAAAGTAGATCAGAGTTTACCCCTCCTTAAACTGGCCCTCAAAATCTCAGTGCTTTTTTTCCCTTGGTTTCCGGCCTATTATACTCCTCACCCGCGACCAGCTGCACCTAAGCTTGTTAAGCAAGCAGATATAAAGACCGGTTTACACTTTACACGATATGAATTTGATGTCCCAGAGCATTCGTTGAAAAATTCCCAGAGTCTGATTTTGTTTAACTTTTGTGAATTTTTAGTGTTGAAAAGTGTCAGCACCCCATATTGAAGTGTCGGCACCCAAGGTGCCTAACATTTTAAAGTCGAAGCCACGTCAAAATGCTGAGATTTTGAAAATAGAAACGTAAATGTATGCTCCCTATAGATTATAAATGTCGCCCTCTGCAGCCTGTGCACAGAGCAGATAATTACTCTGTCCGGTAAACCACTTAAGCAGAAACACATAGAAGCTCACTTGGATGATTCAGAAGTCTATTTTATAAGTCTCTGTGGTATCATAATTAGATCTTTTGCTGCCCTTTCTACTTGATTTTAGCTTACCACATTAAATGCCTGAAATAGTTGCAAGTGACCATTATTACTTACATCATTATTCACCACCGTTATCTATTCCTTCAAAACTTGTTGACAGTTTTTAGGGTCTCAATTTGTCAGTTTACTTTCTGTTTAGTGTTATCATGTCCAATCACACTTATTCCTAATTTCATGTTGATAGGCAACTCAGGATTACAAGTTGGCCTTGCAGTGTTGGAGTGACTGTGCTTCGTGATTTTGACTTGAGATTTTGATTGGCTGTGACAAACCAGACAAGCATATCTCAACGGACGAGCATATTTCCACTACCCCAAAACTCAATGAATAAATGAATGAATGAATGAATAATCTTTCTAAAAGAAAAATGATACCAAGATATCTTGATTTGGGCTCGTAGTTTTAGCTCTACCTAATATTTTGTGAAGTGAAATTGGTGGTCATATCGCAACAAAAAATGTGTAAACTGCGGTTATGTTATTTTTCGGTGTGAAAAGACGCCAGACTGTGCTTCACATATCTACTCGCCTAAATCAATCTTGGTATCAGGTTTCTTCTACAAAGATACTCCATTCATTGCTATAGGTAATTTTGGCCTCAGTGAAGTGGAAGTACAATGTATGATTGTGTGTTTTTTATGGGCCATCCTATGTATAGGGTCTCACAATTTTTAAATTTGAAAATAAATTAAACTAGATGTTGTAAACTGCTTATTGTCTTGATTGACCTAAAATGTACAAATAAAAAAAGTAAAAATTGAAAAGAAACAAAAAGGCACTTACTATAATCCAGACTCGGAAGGAGTTGTAGTTTGTCATCTGCAGAGCCATCAGGTTCTCCTTCAGTGCCTTGTCCTGATATCGAAGACGTCTGCCTTGCATCTCTGAACGATGAGGTATCTGTGTTGAGATGTAGCAAACAGAATGAGCAAAACTGGAAGAAATAGTAATACATAGTATACATCAGTGAGCTCATCTTTGAGGTGGAAACTTCCAGTAAAAACTCTGTGAAACTAGAAAGCTGGTAACTCCTACATTTAAACCTACAATAACATTTACAATTATAAAGTTCCTCAATATCCAGGTGAATGACTAGTTTACCTAGATACTCAACTGCCCGAGGTCATGTAATCTGTGATATATACATGTATCTGTTATCAACGACAGCTTGATGAACATCTTTCTGTATTTGCCGCCTTTATAAATGTACAAGGTGCTGTACACCTGGAAATTTACTGGACAAAAGCTTTTCTTTCACACAAGGTTTCTAATAACAAATTAAAGTGAGAAAAAAATTAGCTCTGTGCAAAAAGCAGACAAAAACATTTAACATTGTGCAATTATTATATTTCTTTTTTCGTATGATGAGCAGCTTAACTTGTTGCTGCATACATCGGTTTGATGACATAAGTGGAAACATTATTATACTGATGAACCGCCCATGTTGGGCTATAATAACCATTTGTTATTAGCTTTTGAAAACAAGATCTTGAATTTCCTAACTTTTCCATGACTTTCCAGGAAAATGTTTCTTTTCATGACTTTCCATGACACATGGGAACCTTGACGTTTGCTGCCATAAAGTTTCCTATTTTTCCACACGGGATCAAGGCCAAACTGGACTTTCAAAAGCGCATCTACAAACTGTCATTAATGTTCAGAACCTGGAACATTCATTACCAATGCCTTCTATCAATGCCCTTTGACAAGAAAAGTCTCAACCATGTGCTGAACATTTTACCCACTGTCATTGCACCAAGGGCTATAGAGATCAACAGGAGTTGACGTCTAAAGTTTTCACACTATACCCCAACCAGAAACACAGAGGAAGTCCCCCCATCTGTTCTTGTAGTCATCCCTCCAATAAAACCACCTCCTTTTGCCTTGTTGCTGGACCCTCTTAATCACAACTGAAGGGGCGAGGGGTACGCGCACAGCACCCATTTTTTCTCATCTAAAGAGGGGGGAGGGGGGGGGGGGGGGGGGGGGGGAGTAAGGAAGGTATACAGGGGTAATTTGGTCTGGCATGGGGGATCAGGGGTGTTGGGTACACTCACAATGTGTCAACTCTGTTATTACACCATTTTGCCGGCTTTCTCGATAATCGGTCTAAGCTTTAAACTGAGACTGAGAGCTTTGCTTTCTTGGGGCCTGGGCAAATATAGTAACGTGATTCACCAAGTGTGAGGGATGCCATGGTATACTTGGCTTCGGATGGCTGTGAGTAACAGAGAGCTGGATAGAATTGTTTTTTTAAATAATTCTGCCTTCTGAAATTTCTTGAAATTATCGGTAATTTGTTTTGGTTTAATTACATGTAATTCTACAGTAAAATGCAACCACATGTTTAGCAATTAGTCACTGTAAGTCTGAAGAACCATAAAGAAAAAGGAATGTTGTCAACATTTAAAGTTTTAGGATGCCAAGAAAACCCTGGAAGGAACTAAATGAAACAAAGCACGAACAAGCACATGTTGTTTGTAATCATTTCATCATTTCTCAAGTTCTGTAGTTTTTAGAAAATTATAAGCACCCTTCTTCTATATTGCTTTCTTGGGCTTGTTTCTATAAAAGGGCTTCGCACAAAGTGACACAGTGTAGAGAAAAAAAAAGGGGGGGGGGAAATTACAACAATATTGAGTTTTTTTAAAAACCTAATTTCAATCAGAATTTAATGATTTCCTTCTGTAGATGTAGTGATGACAAACAAACAATCTCAGAGTTCTTCCAACCAAACAATATCCTGTTGTGGTTATTGGGTCGCTACCTTGACCGCAGACAAAAAGGTGGATGAGTAACTGCTAAATTTGAACGACAAGACTTAAGATTGCCGATAAAGGATTTTGGCCAATACCCTTAAGATGTATACCCTCATAACGCCTACGCTGAAGCAATACGCGGCAGCTTAGATAGAGCCTGGTCGGTTGAGATGACCCCTGCTGCACTTCTGAGGGTGCGTCATCTAAGATTGTGACACATAAAACCAGCTGATGAGCAAGCAGTTGCTCATTGCAGTCACTTCTCAGCCCCCTGCAAGTCACCAGCAACTAAACATGATCTGGTCTGTTACGACCAGCAGGTATGCACTGATAGATTTGGCTAAGTGTTTTTTCTTCTTTGGGGATTCTGAATCGTAGACATAGCATTGATCTCTTTAAGTTTCAAGGACATGGAAAGGATAAAGTGACTATTTCAACAGGTTTGTCGTTTGTAGGTTGAAACCCTGATGCGCTTTGCCACAACTGTCTCTCTTCACCAAGGAGTATAAATGGGCACCTGGGAGGGCTAGGACTCAAGAGCACTGATCTGGAAGCTGCTGCCAAAAACTGATAACAATTTGGGCAATAAAACAGCGCCGCCTATAGTTCCCGAAATGAAGCACAGAATGTTTCTAATTTATCACCGGTAAATTGCGGTAAAACCCAATTCGCCGTGCCCACAGGCGTCACCTTAAATGGAAGACAACATGCTGAGTGAAAAATGGTTCAAATTCCCATGTTGGAACTTTTGTTTAAGTACGGCCTTTAAAAAAAAAAGAGATTATAATGGCAACATGCCAAGAGAGCGCGATGATATGACTCGGCGCCACAGTCCAACCAACGTGTTGAAATCAAGAAAGGGGAACATGGCGGTTATTTCTGTGAAAAAGTTGGCCCGCTGTTTGGAAATGTTGAGTGAGTGCGTATTTCAAAGAGGCAAATCTCAGGAAGAGGCTGATTTGGCTAGATAAACATGTTTGATTGGTTCAACACTCAACGGGGGGAAGCAGGGTGCTTGCCATTGGATTGGAGCACCTTTTCATTTGAAATGTTGTCGGGTCTCTAGGCGCCATGAATGACCACGGTATAAGGTGTGGTTGACAGTTCCATTTTCCTAGATGCTTCTATTCCTTGATCAAAATGAGCTCATCTAAACACTCAAGTAGATCGGGATTTATTTATATAAAGCTGGAATAATTTTAAAAAAATCTGGATTCAAAAATCTATGTGGTCGGTGCTAATATCATTTGGGCTTTTTTTTGGCATCCTTTCTTCACAAAAGAAAAAACATTTTATAATCTGTATGCACGAAACCACTTTTTGTTTTTGAGAAAGATTTATAATCTCTTCAGTCTGGAAGATGTCTTCTGCCGCAGCTTTTTTTATATCTTACCCAACAAAAATATAAAAAAATAATATCACAACTCCCAGATATATTATTCACTTCCAGAAAATAGAATTCTGGTTTCAGCTCTCAATTAAAATCTGGGGCCAAATTCATGGAGCTGTTAAGCACAAACAAATTTGTATAAATTCTTCCTCGGCAAAAAAGGGTTACAAACCGAATTGTCAGGTGTTGTGTATTGCTTGTGACTGGTATTCAGCTTGTCTTTGCTTAGCATGAAAATGTATGGATTTTAGGCAGGTAACTTTTACTTAGTAAAACTGTTGTGCTGAGTAAATTCGTGTGCTTCCATTGTTGCGTCTTCATGAAATTAGCCCCTGTTTTCAAGCCTGTCCAGACTAACCAGATGAGCTGAAGATTCCCAGGGTGACCAGTATAGACTGACGGACGGCCTTAATAGTACAATGTACAGACTCAACACTGATATAATTGTCCCAGTGCACTTCAAAGTGTGAAATACAAGAGGTCAATTTACTCACTTCTCGCAAGTCACAGAGAAGCCCGTGTGAAACAACAGAATAGCGTGCCTTTGTTGTAAACGGCCGGGCCAGGGAGGAAATTAGTAATTTTCCCGGAACAGGTTTGGCAAAAAAAAGTTGATGCAAACCAGTCTCGCGCTCTGTCAATTTATGTTGATTGGAAACGCACGTACGCGCCACCTGTATTTTGTGTTAATGGTGTATTTTACAAGTTTTTTTGGCCGGTAGATTTAAGACGTTGGGGCCTAGAGGTTGGGATGGATGGATGGATGGATGGATGGATGGATGGGTGGGTGGGAGTTGAAGGGAGGGTGTAATTGGGGAGGGGATGACAAAGTTTGAGGTACTCACCACCTTGGAGGTCTTTGAGAGCCTTGAGAAACCTCTCGTCTGCTGTGGCGCTGGTGACAAGAAACTTTGGTTGGACCTGACGAAACACTATAACAACAAAAAGCAAAGTACAGGTCACATGTCTATCAATAAACAAAATTAATGTGTAATAAAAACGCTGTTTATGGATGCCTTAGAATGCCAATTTTGAGCCAATGTACAATTGGTATATTCTATACATTTAGGGTCCAAAGTGTGACTTTTTGTGCGACATGTTAGTGTGACATCTTAGTAACTTGTAATTCAATTATCATGAAGAATAACTTCTTTAAGGACGACAAGAAGTGTGTGCTTCAGAACTATAAAAAACGTGTATCCGATGAAAGAGAAACAGGAAAACGTGAAACCCAAAATGTATAGAATCCCCCAACTCGGTCCAAACCCCAGTCAGTACCGTTTCCCAGCCTTCCAAATCTATGAACAAGGATTCAAATCCCACCTACTCATATAGGCAAACATAGATTGGGCGTTTCCAGAATTTCTTTAACTGAGTTTTCCTCCTGTCCCTTAAGTTTGATAATTCCTTCATCGTTTTCTCTCTGAAGATGTTTTTCCCAAGTTGCGAGCTACAGCGCACATGTATCTTTGACAAATATCTTGGATGTGATACAAGTTTGTTTGTGTACTTACGGTATCTATAAACACAAGAATATTGAACAATAAAATCTTGAGAGGCGTCTTATTTTTTTCTCCGGGATGCACACCCTTCCGGAGACGTTATTGCCAAAGTTACAGCAGCTGTGCTAAAATATAGACAAATTACATCTCATTTCCAGCCAGTGGAAATGAACCCAGTTACAAGTGTTGAGCCCCATTTCCAAACGTAATCGTCTACACATGGGAATATTTTTAATTGGAGACACTGCGGGTTCAAGGCAGGGTTGCGTTCTGATGAAGAAGCTCTAGGGCATTGGCCATTAGATAAAGTTATTATGTTATAGGTCAGGAATTTATGTACGTAGTAACATAGGATTCGCATAGGATAGGAGTTTTCCTGATTAGATTTCAAAATTTCAGGATAATTATTCTGACCTATATCCAGTTTGACACGTCTTCAATGTTGTTGCAGTGAACATGGTGACCTGACTACAGAGAGATTTCCAGACTAAAAAGCCACCATACATAGCCAATCATCCAGTGGATACGATGTTTGGCCACGAGACAAAATAAAACAGACTGACCACTTTATTATTTGGGCCAATCAAATTCCCTTATTTTTCCCCGATTGAAGAATTTGTTTTTTCAAATTCCCTGACTTTTTCCTGATTGGAAAAAGTGAAACTCATTTTCCAGGTTTTGCCTGATTTCTAGAATACAGTGGGAACCCTGTAAGATGGAATAATTTTTGTCTGTGTGATTCCTTTCCGAATATTAAAATGGTTAATTGGCATCTAAGATGCATAATACAGACACTGGACATTCAATACTTTGCTAAAGAAATTAAAATCTTTAGTCAATTGTCAGAATCTTCAATGAATTAAGCTTTTAAGACGAAAGCATTCTGTAAGTACTCGACCGAGTACTTTCTGTCCCAAAATTGTATGCATCCAAAGTCCCAAGTAACACTGACTTCATTTGTTGCCTACTGTAAATGTTTGTCTCACTTTGTTTGCAATAAATAGCTGAATATTTTGTAGTCTAGAAAGTACTCGGCTATAACACTGCTAGGGCACAGACAAAATGAAGTTTCCTTCATCACAGGCCCCACTTAATACACAGAGGAAGTATTGATATTACAAGCAAGCAAGTCCAATACAAGTTACAACCCACTTCCAACGAGTAAATGAGTGTTCCTTCCAACGTGGGAAATGCATTAGTTCCTTTTTGCAAGCCTAGAACGAGGTGTTGCCTTATGCAATTAGCTGCAAGGACAGCCGACCCGTGCCAAAAAAACACGCACAAGAAGGGAAACTTAAACTGCTTGACGCCAGGTTCACGCACTGCACTTTTTCTGGTTCGGAATCTCTTTGCGTTCGTCTGCTGTCCGACACGATCAATACTTCCTGGATTGCCTGGAATAGCGACTCTTTTGAAAACACACACCTCCCATTAATGGTTCTCTTCCCTGTATTGAGCATGAGAGCACAGATAACTGGACTAGTGGATAATAAAAGAGATCCTTTCAATTCAGAAGCACATATTCAATGACCATTAATTTGCTGGTCCGGTTGGAAGGAATCAATAAAACGTGATGAATGAGCATATTTTTAAACAAATGACTTCCACCTTGCTACTTGAATTGTTTTAAACTTTCTTATAATTTATGATTTAGCAAAGAAAAAACGATGCGGCGGATGGTAGCAGTGATATATTAGTGGCAAGTTTTCATCCCCATTTTTATCTCAGACCTCAGGGGGGGGGGGGGGGGGGGCAGGGGGGAAAAGGAGTTAGACAAGGAAGAAGTGGACATTAAATAGTGAGAAGAAAGTTTAGCCAAGAACAAGATAAAAATCCAAGAACATTTAACCAAAACGTAAGGCGAAACGTGAGGCGTTTTGCCTCACGTTTCGCCTCACGTGAGGACAAACGTGAGGCCAAACTACCTGTAGGTGTGGCCCACGCCCAACCGTCCTTGCACCAAGTCTTAAGACCACCTGTTCTATCTCCCCCTCGTAAACAAAGCCAACAGGTGCCAACTAATGAAACCTTCCCTGTGCATTTAGCAAAAGGAAGCAGCCATTCTATGGGGCTCGAAATAGAGGACGCCACAGGAAGACCATTTACAAGTTTAGGACCTTGACTGGATGACACCTGTTTGGATCAAAGTCGCTGATTCCCTCCAAATATCCCTTCTAAAAATGCGAGCATCTGTGAATCAGGCTTAAGTCTCACCAGGGACCAGGTGCCACTTTAGCTGAGCAACGTCAATCTTAAGACCATCATCTCAACTTCCCTAAAATACCGATCAAGATGTAAAAAAATTTACGGAAATCTTAAAATAAAATTCTGTGGTTTTTCCATGGCCAATTCCCATGCTCGAAAGCACTGGCTTGGAGTAATTAGCTGCGCTTTTGAGACCGCAAACTTGTAATAGCTAATAACTTTTAACTATCGTCAATTTCTATTACGCAAAAAATAAATCTCTTTGGTCAAAAGGATCATCATTGTCTTGCTTTATTAGCACTTGATTTTACAAGCACTGAAAATATAAAGCAGCTAACAGCACCAATATAACTTATTAAAAATCCGGAGATTAAAATCGGGAGATGAGAATCGGGAGATTAAGAATCGGGAGATTAAGAATCCCGAGATTGAGAATCCCGAGATTGAGAATCCCGAGATTGAGAATCCCGAGATTGAGAATCCAGAGATTGAGAATCCAGAGATTGAGAATCCAGAGATTGAGAATCCAGAGATTGAGAATCCAGAGATTGAGAATCCAGATATTGAGAATCCAGATATTGAGAATCCAGAGATGAGAATCCGGAGATGAGAATCCAGAGATGAGAATCCGGAGATGAGAATCCAGAGATGAGAATCCAGAAATGAGAATCCAGAGATGAGAATCCAGAGATGAGAATCCAGAGATGAGAATCCCGTGATGAGAATCCCGTGATGAGAATCCCGTGATGAGAATCCCGTGATGAGAATCCCGTGATGAGAATCCCGTGATGAGAATCCCGTGATGAGAATCCCGTGATGAGAATCACGTGATGAGAATCACGTGATGAGAATCACGTGATGAGAATCACGTGATGAGAATCACGTGATGAGAATCACGAGACCAAACTAAGTGTTAGAGTGCCCTTATTAGACTTGAGCACAGCTCCAGAACAAATTGTTTTGTCACGAAATGTGGCTCGTGGCCAAAAAAAAAAAAGGGGGGGGGGGGGAGAGGGTTGCTTGATCAGAGCCAAACTTGGTGAGTCAACTGTTGCACTAAGCTCCAATCCGACACCTGTTGTTCAATACAGTAATACCATCTTTGTGATTATGGCCATCGCTTAAACGATTCGTACAGGACATCTTATGTAGGCTTAATTAGGAAGAGGAAATACAAATTGAATTCGCTGTGAACCACAAACTGGGACGAGCTAAAGAGAAAGAACAAGGGACTCCTCGAATAGCCTTCTGCGGATATGAAAAATTTGTGTCACGGCAGAATGGTTAATTTCTATTAGCTGTAAAACATGTGACATCTTGTGAATGTTAAACCAAATTAAAATATGAACCGATTGACTGGCAAACCGTTCAACAATTTCAAGTCCAAACATTAAAAAGAAATCTACAAAGAAGAACCGACTACAAACTTGTACATTTTAGTTGAAACAAATGAATTGACTTAGTTGGGCATGAACCAGTGACCTTCGGACTGCAGTTCCAGAGCTGTAGAATAAAACAGTAACTTGTTTGTACCTTGTCTATGCTATCCCTTGTAACAGGTTGGTTTGGGTGGGATCTGAACCCAAGTCACAGTTGTTAATTGGCCAGTTTCGCGGGGACAGATTTTGTAAAATTTAACAGTGTGCATAATAAAAGTTATCAAAGTAGATTTTAATTCTGATGAAATGTGTCAGCCAGTGTATTTAAAGAAGGCATCATTCATCCAGCCTGTTTGCTGAAGACATTGGCTTGTAACACCCTAATGTTGGACTCGGTACTCGGAAGGCAACATTTTTGGTCAACTTAAAACAATTAGTTTTGGTAGCAGCCGACTTGTTGAACATTGTTCAAATTAGAAATATTAATAATTTTATAGATAATAAATAATAAGCTTCACATTGATTTCGTCACATTTGTGGTATTTGTTTTTTTAACAGAGTTGTATTCAGGGAGAGTTATTCAGCATTTGTGTCAGGAATTGGCTATTTATAGCCTTTACTACTTACCTTGTCTAAGAAGAGTAAAAGTGTCGGGTTCTGCGCTGTCAGGCATCAAGTGAATCTCGGCAGTCTCTCCATCATAGTAGGCTGCTCCCAGCTGACCGCCTTGCCATACCATACTCAGATGGGTCTGTAACCAGACAAGACCACAATTAGGGCAAACTGGGAAGTCAAAACAATATGAAAGCTAAATAGGCTGTGACGAGGGAACATAAACATGCATGTTCTAATTATAAATGTCTGCGTTTTAAAGAAATGGTAATAATATCACACATGACAATGCCGAAGAATTATCTACGAGTTCTGGTTGATACTTCACGCTAAATTGAATACGACACGAATTTGACGTCACATGCAAAAACTGTGACAATTCGTCGGAGTTGAAATGTGTTCAACTTTTTGCGAATTCGCGGGAAAACTCACCGTGGAAAAAATAAAATAATAATAGGGTGATTTGTTCCCTCAAATTCATATATAATAACAATATTTATAGAAATAGTATTAAAACAACTATAAAAAGTGTCAAGAAAAAAACCATTTTTATTTTTCGTTTTCATGACTATAAAAGTCAAACCATTTACATCTTTGACATTTTTTGATAAATACAAGCTTAATTCGAAGACCTCAACTTGTCAAGTTTAATTCTGTTTTCAAATCGATTCAAGTCCCCATTTTGACCTCTTGACAATTTCAATTCAACATTTTAATGCAAGAAGCAGACTTCCTTCAAATAAAATAGATAAATTCCACTGACGCGCATTTTCTTTTGTACAGTGAAACCAATTTTGCCAAGAGGAAATACATCAAAATAAAAGAATGAAAACAGAAACATGAAATGTTTCTATTTATTTCATGAAAACAGGAGTTAAACATACACCACAAACATGTTTGTAAACTTCATGATTGAAATTACTCAAAACAAAACCCGGAAAATACGTAAAAGGAAATACAGTTTTGGGAATCTTAGTATACGAATACACAGAACAGGAAGGCAGAGTTGTATTTAAGTCCCTGAAGGTCCAGTCACAAGTCCAGTCACAAGTCCAGTCACAAGTCCAGTCACAAGTCCAGACACAAGTCCAGTCACAAGTCCAGTCACAAGTCCAGTCACAAGTCCAGTCACAAGTCCAGTCACAAGTCCAGTCACAAGTCCAGTCACAAGTCCAGTCACAAGTCCAGTCACAAGTCCAGTCACAAGTCCAGTCACAAGTCCAGTCAAAGGTCCACGTAGTCACAGGTCCAGCCACAAGTCCAGCCACAGGTCCAGCCACAAGTCCAGCCACAGGTCCAGCCACAAGTCCAGCCACAAGTCCAGCCACACGTCCAGCCACAAGGGGGGGGGGGGGGGGGTGCGATAGCCTCTAAGATGGCTAGACTGCATCAGTCAAGACAATGAACCCTAAGGCTAATTACTTCTACCTTATCGGTCAAGTAGGGGAAGCAATAAGATGAGTATTAAGATAGGGAAAACTCCGCCTTAGGGAAAGGTGGGGGGGGGGGGGGGGGGGGGGGGGGTGGTGGGGGTGCGATAGCCTCTAAGATGGCTAGACTGCATGCATCAGTCGAGACAGTAAACTCTAATGAACCTTATCGGTCAAATAGGAGGAAGCATTTCGATGATGAGGTCACATATAGGGGCACAGTTCTATTACGAGACTGGCTCAATAGACGAACAAGTGGACATAATGGAGGTGTAATGGAAAGGGGACAAGTGCTCCCCCCCCCCCCCCCACCATTAAAGAGAACAAGAAATATTAGGTGTGAATTCAATGCTTACAGTGTTTGACCAAAGTGCCATGGTACAAGGTTCAAACACCGACATGAAACATGGTGATTGTGTCTTCGGACAAGCTGCCCCCATGTCTTACCAATTCAACCACAAAGCTGGCTGACTGACCATAATAAATATCATTTCAGAATCTGTTTAATTTCCCTTCTAATGATTTTTAAGGCACTCGATACATATTTTAACGATTCAACTTTCATAACCACAAAAGACTTCCTTAACCAGTTTGCGCCGGGATTATTTTAACATCGCCGAGCCCACGGGCGGGATTTTTCAGGCTGATAGTGCCGGGAAGCACACCCACGCATTTCCGGGCCTTGCCCGCTGCTGACATACATTTCCGAACTTGAACTTGGCGTGTTTATGCGTCATCCGTTTTGAATCTGGGGAAATATTTGCGTTTATATACGTCATTCGGCGCGAACTGGTTAAAAATGAAACTCCCCATCATGACATCACTTCGTGCCACATGTTCTACATTAGACCGATCTAAAAAATGCTCTAATCGCCCAAACCATCTCTTTCGCTGTTGTTTCGAGTCCCATCTCTCGTTTCCATATTTGTAAAATTCACCTCTAGGGGGTCGCTGAAGTGATTAGGCAAAGTGGTTAATAGCCTCAATGTTTCTTTTCTTTTAGGACGAGGCAATTTTCTTTTGAGCTGGTGTTGTCCAGGTGCATTTATAATTGAAGTTCCTGAAGTGAAAACTGAGACTTCCTGCCTGACCACCTCAACCTGAGTTGCAAATTCTGCAGGAGAAACGTTTAAAACAGGAGCAACTTTTCATGCCTTTGCCTGCGGAGCCATGAGCCATTTCACAGGAACTGTAAACGGTCAACGTAGCACCGACTACTGAGCTCGTTTACTCTTTAGCAGGAATTAGCCGTGACTGATTTCAGAACAATAGAAGCCACAATTATAGCTAAGCCTTAGAAAGGAAATGCACAGCATTTGCTTGTGCCGTAATGTTCAGCAATTTGGGGTTAGTATTTTAGAGCAAATCTTGTTTTAAACAAAGTTGAAAGTTTTGTGCCATATAGATGCTGGGAAAATTAAGAACAAATGATTCTTGTAGTCTGGTGTTCCTAGACCATACTTTTGACAGAAACAAAAATAATTTATAGATGTCGAGATTTGGGTCAGGGAACCATACTGGCTGGCTTGCTAATTTTGGTGAACTACGACTTACATATAGTTTAAAAAAGTAATTTGTTTTCCCCGGATGGATTGGCCAAACATTGCTGGCCCATCAGGTGCCTTGATTTCACAGGCTGTTTGAGACTATTATTCACCGACAGTCAAATAAGATAATTTATAATTTTGTAGTTTTGTTTTTATGTTTGCCAACGTTATATATTTACCTTTAAGTTACCAAAAGTCTGTTAGTTACCATGTAGTAATGTCTCCTGGTTATTTTGCAATCTGAAATGTGCAAGTCATTGTTTGATTAATATATTTTGTGTACCCTTTTTTTTACTTTTTTCTTTCTCAGATTACGTTGGTGTTAAACTATAATGATCCCCGAAAGAGGAAGAAATTCAAGTGAATTTTCACAATGAAATGCGAAAGTAATAGATACCCACTTTAGAATTCCATGTACATTGATTAAATCTTGAAAAAATAAAAAAGAAAGATATAAATTCTCACATCACAGTTTCAAACGGGAAAAGAAAGAACTCGTAAGGATTATCATCATGATCAGGATGTAAATGTTGACGTTTTCAGAACGATCCTGGTCATAACACCGTCCAGAAACTGATGCATTATAGTAATTATAGATGACCCATATCACCTTTTAATGACTCTCCAGTCAACTTTAAGTGCCTTCCTTCCAAACACCATATGATTCCAATTGGGCTAGCAGCCTAGTTTTTTTCTCAACGAGATAGTCACCATGTCCTAGAGGCCGATTGATGACCCCCCTTCTCTCCCCCCCTCTCCACGACACGCTTGGTTGCTACGACGCCTCGGAGGCACGTCTCATGCTTCGTTTACCTATAATTCCCTGTTCCTTCTTGACGACCCCTTTCCTTCGTGCAGGACTTAGTTATATTGAGTAATCCCGACAATTTATGGAATGGGTTGGTTGTTATAATCTGTGCGTTTCTCCATGTGTGTCTACGTGAGCAGCAGGGATGGGCGGCGGGTATATATGACCCCTCCCCTAACCCCTTCCCTTTCGGTTGGACGTTGTAGGTTAATGACATACAATCAAAGTGCATCCGAGGTCAAGTTGAAGTCTCTGACAGCTTGTAAGAGTTGTTCAGTACCTCTTCTACTTCTTTCAATGTATACCTATAAACAATATAGGACGAAAGAATGAAAAAGGTCTCTACAAGATAATTCAAAAGAGGAGAATGTTTCCAGAAGGAATTTGGTGCACAAAGTCTACGGGGAAAAGTAGTTCCTGAGGTGACTCAAAATGCTTTGTAATGTGCTCTAAATATCCCCCTTAGCACCCTGGACCCCCACCAGGGCTTTGCCTCTGGACCTCAATCAGCAGGAGAACCTGTGCACCCCCTGGACTCCCTGCTCCGGTAGCCAAGACAATGGACCGGTGAATTTTGGGGTACCTGTCCGTTCATGCTCTCTTAAGGCATTTTTGCCAGGACAGGAGCATCTCTGAATCCTCTATAATTCTCTAATGTGACAGGAAGTCACTGGCACATTCATTTCACTTCAACTGGCGTAACAAATAAGCTAGGGTCTATTTCCTTCGATCCTGGAAAATATTGTGGATTTCAAAGGATTTGTGTTGTTAGATTGATACATTTCAAACACGGTTTCAAGGGTTGCACGGGTATTCGATTGGCAAGACTCGAGAGTCAGATTTGTGTCTGGATCTTGCAGTTGGGTTATAACAATCCTGCACCCTCAATCAAGACAAATTCCCGCATGTACAACTCTCCCCACCCTCTCCCCTCCCCACCCTCTCCCCTTTCCACTCCCTTCCCTTCCCCAGCCCCTCCTCCTCCCCCTCTGTCTCAGATCAGACCACCTTCTACCGAGAGCCAAAACAACTAGCCAGCTGCAACCCCTGAGCACAGAGTGGGCCATCTCTCACTACCCTTACCTCAGCCACACTCTGTCAGTCAGCAAAATGATAGGATACCTGTCCGCCAACGTTACGGCAGAGTGTTTAGGCCCGCTGGCAAGTTACTGGTCCCCCTCTCTCCCCCCCCCCCCCTCCCCTTCTTCAAATCCACAATGATTTGGGTAATGACAGACTCAGCTCTGAGTCATCTCAACTTCGCTATGAGGAAATTGCGATGCCAAAAGTGCAAGCTGTAGTGCTGGTACAAGAAAAAGAAACAAAAGTTCCTCAGGATTTTGTTTGCGGTTGACCGCAGAAAGACTAAAAAAAACCTAGAATTTCAGACAGATCTTTGGACTGCATTTTAAGAATGCCGGAGGGCGAGATTAAATTTTGTGTCTTTTGGCTCTGTGCCTGGTTTATTCATGACAAAGCTGAGGTATAGCCAAAGTTTGTGAAAGGTATTAATTTACGCCAAGCTTCTCGATCTCTGAGCAATGTACCGCAGACTCACTGCAACTTAAAAAAAAAGACAAATAGATTATTTGTTGTTAACGTGCAACATTCGTTTTATTCAGACATGTCTATTCTGTCAAATGATCCCACTCCAAGAATGATCCCACTCCAAGAATGACCCCCCTCCAACAATGTTTCCAACTAGTCACTGTAAATAAAACAATCAATTGCATATTCTTTTTAAGACTTGATCAAACCCAGATCAAAAGGCTAGATTAGGCTGCCCAACTGATCTGACTTGAACCAATCAAGTGAAACAATCCTTTCTTTCAACAATTTTCACATCAGATTCCATGGAACACTTTTCCCACGTTTGTAGTTGAAACCTTATTCAAAGGCAAAACAATACACACACACACAAAAGATCAAACCTTTTAAGACTTAAAAACAAAAATAATATAATTTGGTCAATCATTTTCAGAGACAAATTAAGTCAGGGAAGTGTCAGACACCAAGAGCATTTTTGTTTATCGTTCAGTTGTGTGGGTAAACTTGGGCAGGGTACCCTGGAAGGAAGCATTATATTCCTGTCCTACTGATCAGTTAATAGGTTTACTTTTGAGGAAGTAGTCAGGGTGGGGCTCAAATTAAAAGATAATAGTTGCAGAAACTAATCAGGTAGTCCTTCATAAAGACAGCTATTAATTGTGAAGGTGGTGGTTTGTGTAATCCTGTGGTTGGATTTCTCTTTGAGGAAGAGAACCCATTGTCTAAGACAATGGGAGAGGTGATGATGCAAGAGGGCGGGGTAGCTGGTTGTTTAATAGGCACACTGTACAGGAATGGGGGTAGGGGGTTGTCCCACCAGCCCCTCCCCCTCCCCTGCCCTGCCTTCTTGGCAGTGCCATCTTGTTTCATTTGAATTTATAGTGTATTGGCCTTTTTGAGAGGGGTATTAGATATAAGGCGACCAAATCATCGCATTACGAATAAATTTAATTGACACCAATATTGCACTTAATTGCGTCCATAATAGATCTTCACAACTTCACAAGTCAATGATAATTGCTCCCGTACCAAGTCAGATCGTAAGATATATCCAGACAAACTTTCCTTTGTTATTGTTCGTTGTCCGTTAGTTGGGACTGGGCTTAGGGAGTTACTTGTGATGAACTCAACCAGGTACAACAATGATCGACGCCGCCAATTATGTTTTAACTACCAATCTGTCAGTCCTGTTTTCTCTCGGCCCAAAAACAGGAGATGAAGCGAGTCGCACTCCAGCTGGGATGCATCACACATGATGGATCAAAACAATCGAAACTTGCTAGGGAACCAAACCAATTCAGGATAACAATAGATCAGTTTTAATTAATTGAACATTGTCTGGCCGGTGGCAAGTGGTTCCTGTGAACGTGATGGCTACAGGAAACTTGTCTGGTTGTGGGTGCAAAACTGTCCCCCCCCACCCTTCCCAAAAAAAATCTTACTTTAAAACAAGTTGGAACACGAAAAACAATGTAATTCTAACGTGACACTGTAATGCTGTGTTTTGGAAATAACTGAAGACAAGGATGTGCAAATAAGCCAGCTGGAATCAGAAATCCACGAACTAATGATTCGTTTCCTGTGGTTTTGTCAGGTTCTGCTTTTACCTCGAAAAATAAAGTTTTCAATTGCTAATTGCCTAGGTTATTCAAAAGTCATTTACTTTTGAACCACAAAACCACAAGGGTAACTGACTAGGTGCGAAATTGAACAAAGAAATTGACTGGATCAGGATTTGAACCAGCGACCTCCAGGGTGCCGTTCTGGTGTTCTACCAACTGAGCTATCCAGCCCTATGTTGGCGGTTCCCCAAATTAGTCAATACATGTATCTTAGTTGGGGGGGGGGGGGGGGGGGGGGTCCCTGTTAGTAGCCACAAACCCGTAATTGGCTAGGCATCACGCCTAAAGTCACTATCCTAGCAATTTGCTGGTACACATTATCTTGTTGTGCACACACACAGTTGGAATACCAAACTGGCTTATTGCTTCAATACTAAACCATCTGCCTATTACAAAAAAAATATAACGAAAAAAAAAAAAAAAAATTAAAATAAAAAAAAGTAGGGGAATGAAATCCATCATTACTTCATGTCCGACAGGTTGTAAAGGGGCCGACCCAGCCCGGCCAACCATCCTTGGAAGGAGATGGCATGCCCCGTCATCGAGGCTGCGGCAAGCAAGAAATTGCTGTCATCAAGACTAAGCTCAGACAAGCTCTGGAGGTAGCCCAAGCCGCTTTCTCCGTCATGCGTGCATCCTTTGGGTCTTCCCGCCGCGCACTTGGGGAAGCGATGAGCCAGTAGAAGAATTCCTGCCCTTGCGGCCACCACAAAAAAAGTTTGTCTCAACAACTAACCAACAACACGAAGAAAAACAAAAAAATTAGTCCTCAACAATTGCACTAGGTTTTCAAACTAGGTTTTGTTTCGAGCAATGGAGTTTGTAGTTGGGTATGAACTGCGACCTTCAGATTGCCAATCTGCTCCTCTACCAACTGAGCTACAGTAGCAATTTCGATACAGGCTGGTAAAAAAATAGGTAGGCCTACATCCTATTTTCAAGTAATTCCCGACTAGAAAAACTAGTTTGGATGGACGGAGAATCTTTCTAGATGAAAAATGATACAAAAGATCCCCCGATTCGGTCCAATAGTTTTCATTCCAGGGACTTTTTTCTGGAACAAAGTCGGTAGTCAATTAAACAGGCCGTGCTTCTGTTGATCTAACTGTCTAACTGACCCCGATTTTGTTTCAGAAAAAAATGCCACTAGAATAAAAACTAACGAACCGAATCGGGTGATCTTAGTATTATTTGTTATCTAGAAAGATTCCAATCTATCTAAACTAGTTTTTCTGGTTGGAGGGTCCTGAAAATAGGCTGTTATGTTTTTTGGGGTGTATTTTGTTTTTGACTACCCTGTATGGCGGCGATTTCAAATTTTCATGTTCAGGTTATATTTTTAACATTGGTACACCTTTAACTCTTTTCACTTAGACCATGTACCATATTTCGCTGTATTCCCACAGCTACATGTTTTGTGAACCTCGGTCACCTAAAGTTCGCAGAGTATTGTTTTCACAGCTTAGTCCTAGTTTCCTGAAAGAGGGCAGACTTAAACTGCACTATACCACAGTAGGATCTTTATCACGCCGTTTTAAAGCTTTAATGTGGATTTTATTCAAAGACGTTTATTCAAAATGTTTGTTAAAAGTTAATCTGGTAACTTGTTTTCTTTGCTTGTTTATTTGATACTAGATAATAATTGATAATAAAAAGGGCGGGGCGGGAGGGGAGGGAGGGGGCGGTAGGGTTTGCAACTGCAATCCACAATATGTAAGAGTAATCAAGTATAAGTGTAAGCTGTAAGAAGACAATTGATGTGATAATTTATAATAATTTATGATAATTCATTCAATAACAAAAGTCATATGGGCTTATATGGTACATCCGAAATGACACACCAGAATTGATAAACTGCCAAGTTTAGCCATGAATCTACAAAAAAAATACTGGCTACTTCGATGGAATAAAGACCACCTGTGCGACAATGTCGCGCTTGGCACTAATAAGCAGTCTTCAGTCATCTTTGGCGAGGTACCTGATGGCTCTTAAGGACTTTCATCAGTACTACAGCGTCACAAGCTTCTGTTTACATGTTCTACCTGTCATCGTTAGAATAAATCACAGTGGCTCTGAGCTACACAAGAGAACAGGGCGTCTGCCGCAGCGGTTGGCTGAACAACAATAGGTAACAGGGATGGGCCGCAGCCCGGACCTGATCGATGACAACAATCCTGGCCCTAGTGGCAGCCCAGCCAAGCCAGCGGTACAGTTTGGGCAGGAAACGAGCGACTGTCAACAAGCCTGTTATAAAACACAGGATGTGATGATCATGCAGGAAAAAGGAAAGAAGAAAAAAAACCCCCAAATATGAAGAATAGAAAGTCTTCAACGAGTTGTTCTGGGGGCCGAGTGATCCACTGTGATCACAAATCAATTCTTCTAGATCAGATAAGAGATGGCTGTTGTAATCCTTGTGTGTATGGACTTTACCCTCTTGTAGTGCTTTCCTAAAATACAGAGTGTACTCAGTGAAAGGTGGTGTAAGAATGAAAACCTTCAGGCAATGCCGACCAAGAAATTGGAGAAAGTAGATACAGGAGTGGACATATGTACTGCAAGAAATGTACTTTGCAAGACTTGTACTAATATTTGAGTCCTAGTCTAGTTTGCCATTGGACTGTAGTAGTAGTAGTCCAAAATGTACATGTACATAAATCACTAACAAGCTGAAAAAGTTGGAGCAAAAGCAAAAATCCAACCTTTTTGATACAGAACAGACAGAATCCCATCTTTAAAGAACAAGCATTTACCACTGTCATAGCAAATTATAGTGAACAAGAGGGCAATACTATTTCGCAGAAACGTCTTGTTCTACTTCGCGGTGTGAGCCAAGTTGAAGCAGCTACTTGACTGGACTAGCGATGACTAGCGTTGAGTCAGACCGTGAAAGTCGCATTGTCACTGACTCTGCAAAGGTGATTCAACTTGACTGCCAAAAAGCTCAAATTCAATTCAAAGTTCTCAACTTGATGTCTCCTCCCAGATTCCACGTAATTCACGTCGGTAGTTAGTGCAGGATCATAGTCAAGTATAGATCACAACCAACTTGCATTTAGGTTGATGCCTTTTAAAAGTTGGGGGGAAAACAAAAGAATATAACATTGGACTGAGATCTACTGCTTACTGAAGGTCAACCTTTTTTCAAAGAGGCAAATATTTTTTTCAATCTAAGAACTTCCTCTATGTTTGCATTCATCTGCCTTTTCTACATTCAGAAACTCTGTCACTACTAGCATTTGTGACCGACCGTCAACTCCAAAAACGGCCGGCACAAAACAAACTTGAAAATAAAAAGTTGTGATCATTGTCAACATGTGCTTAAGAACTTAAAGATGTCTGGCAGTGACTCAGGGGTCTGCGTTGACGGTGCTCATTAGTGGGAAGGGAAAGGGTTAATCCATTTCATTTGAGGTGAACAAAAATTATGGTTTTGTTTGTATCCATTTGAGAAATTATTTGCTGGGTGGACATCATTTGACGGTTTGCATAAATAGAGCAATAAGCTACAGTTTACAGCTGCACGACGTGACAAATCTCTCTTTATGAGTTTGCAAGGTTCTAAATCAGTAGAACCGGGAGAAACTCAATGTTTAAGACAATATGGTCTGTTTGAGAAGCAGTTTTGAAAATTGCCTTTCCTTTAGCACCTGTGGTTAAGCTTGTTCAAGATGAACGTGCTTGTATTAAAGAGAAATACAGTTTTTAAGTTGAACTTATTGAGATAGAAAGTTACCCATCTAATATATTCAATGTCGTCTTCATATTTGATCTACAATCTTAATTAGCCAGTGCCTAAACAGAGCCAGCTACCCTATTTATCAAAACCTATTATCGTACATCATAAGTTATGAGAATGGAAAGGGGTTGGTTTTTGATAGGTTGTGATAATTATATTAAAGTAGTACTATTACTAAGTCATGGCCAAGTAATTACCCAATGATTAAGAGTACAATGCTGCACCATGATAACGTTAAACCCTAACGGTCCTCAATCCTCCAAAATCAAATTGATTTTGCACACACCCTAGAGAGTTAGGGTTAATGAAAGTCAGTTAATTTTAGAAGCAAAAAAAATGACTTAGTTCTGCATTGCAGCCTACATCAATTTGAGTTCGTGCATTTATTTACAAATGAGTAGTCAATCATCAGCATGTGTATTCAATTGCTACGATACTGATATGCCATAATGTCCTGAATGCAATAAGAGCTGCTAGATCAAATTCCATTTTTTTACGACAAGAAAAATTGCTCCAGCTTGCAAAGATTATATATACACGTGATTTCTGAATGACACGTGTAAATGATTCCCGGGACCGGTACCCTGCTAACCCGATCGCCAGCCACCATAGGGCCCTTTGCGTGTAGAGACAGGAAGAGTTTGTTTCGGAGCCAAGTTGGGCTCGATTCTAACACCTGTTACATGTCAACTTCAATAGCATCCCAGCGTATTGGGTTTCCTATCTGGGTCGCACAAAGACACCCGTTTTGTTTGTTTAGTATCTCTGCCTTTCCCTCTGTCCGTCTTTCAAGGCACTCGGAACTTTGGCTATACCAATTTAATAAGAAATATCTTTGCCAAAAGTTAAGATGGGACTGTGAAATTATTTCGTTTGAAACATAATCATTTAAAAGACTCCCCAAATTAAATTATTTTTGTTTTTTTATTTCCAGATTCTTTTAAAATCCTGAAACTAGAAAAAAAAAATCAAAAAAATTCCTTAAAAAATCCTGACAAAAATATCTTGAAATCCAGAAAAGGATCTTCGGTGGTTATCGGAACACTCTTTGGGGGTTCCAGGGTGGGGTCTTACTAGAGGCATTACGCCCCATTGGAGCCCCTTCCCAGACATGCACCTAAAGGAAGGTGTTTATGAATAAGAACAAGGTGTTTATGAATAAGAACAAGGTGTTTGCGAATCTGCTACAAATCAGAGAACTTCCACAAATAAGATTGTGTAGGAAAAAAACTTCAGGTTTCCTTCTCGAGGGATTCCCTGTCTGCAGAGTTTTGAAGAAAAACTCCAGAATATGAATACTGGATAGCAAAAATAATTTAGAGAAATACCGGCATTGATTTATTTTAACAAAGTCTCAAAACTCAGTGCAGACAAATTGACATAATTATAAAAGAGTACTTTGTACTCCAATTATATATGTTTGGTTTTTCTAGAAAATTAAAACATTTGACAGGAATCTTGATTTTTTTTTTTTGGGGGGGGGGGGGGGCTAATTGTTTATATGAAGCTTCCTGATTACTCATTCAGTTTTTTTTTAGGAAATCAAACTTGGTTTTAGTTCTGTGCCAACTTAAAAACCAAACTGAAAAAGTTGAAGGCCAAATGGCTTTGTACTTTGGAAGTGTTTCGTTTGCACACCCCTGTATCGTACGAAGGCCTGCAAAGTACAGATGATACTCGGTACAATAGCCTTGTCAAGTTTTATAAAATTGCATATAATAACACTTTTAGGCCACTTTTACACTTTGAATGCAACTTAAAAGTAGGGTCAACCATTTGAAAATCAACCAAATTAGTGTGGAAAAGCTCAGGACTACTTGTTGTAATATACAGGTATTATCCCTCCTGGCATGCTGCCATTTTAAAGAAAACAACCAAAGAATGTCTAGTTGTAATTGGGCGGATCCATGATTGGGCGCATGCAAGCATTGACACACACATGCAAATGGTTCCTATTATTTAGCGCAAAGCTGTAATTGGCTAATTGAGAACATGTACCGAGTACAATTCAAGTATGAATTTTGAATTGAATTTTTGTGATATACAAATATTAGTCGTTGCCATAGTACTTGGAAAGATTTCTTTTATGCCAATGTGAATATTACCAGTTTCCCGATAGTGTCCGAACTAGCACACTACTGGTCGAATATAGTAATACAATTTTACAAACCTGTATGATTTATTGCACATACTGCATGTACCTATTCACAGAATTAAAAATACACGTTATCTCTGTAGAGACTAATGAGAAACACAGAATAGCTGAATAACTGCCCACTTTATTGATGCTACAGGAAATGCTGCTTTTGGCTGCTTCCTCAGTGACCAGTGAACTTACAGAAAACAGAAACCAGACCAAACGAGCTGACAAAGTTTATTTAGAGTGATATTCCTTGGCTAATTAGTGCGTATACACAGGCCCCTTGTTGGGTACAGTCGGAGGGGCCTCCAATGCCACTCAAGTTTCATTTCCTTGCCAGCTTTAAAATGTTGAAATTAAATCTGAATTAGTATAAATGCTTGTCTCTCAGGGTTTGAGGGAGGTGGGGGGAGGGTTAGAGGAGGTCAAGTGAAGCTAATAGATACGGGAATTTTGCCCGATTCGTTTCTTTCCGCTTCTCGCATCTCTCCTTCATCTCTGGAGAGATGTAAGATAGGATCTTGAGGATGTGCCGCTAACTTGCTTAGGTCGTCTTCGACTGCGAAGGACACACGGACTGATAGAGATCTCGTCTTCATTCAAGCCAAACAGATCCAACCTTCCAATGTTTTTCTCCTCGGACTAGTTGTGTGCCATCTTTTAATAAATCTTCTCCAGGTACATCAAGAAGACACACCCTCAAGCCTTTTTCACAGCCTTACTACATCCTCCCAACCCTTGTGGAACTAAACCCTGGGTGAACCCGCTGCTGTTTCGGGTTTCAACCCTATGTCGTTTCACACTTGCTTCGTGCAAACTGAGCTTATTTTGATCAGTTACATGTACTACTATTTTGAGTTCAGGGCCGCAAGAGTTTCAACCGGGGTTGAAAATCTCAACCCTGGACTGGAGCAGGGTCGAGTTCAGGGATGAAATCAATCTCGGGGTTGATGGAGGGTTGGCGCAGGGGTTGATGGAGGGTTGGCGCGGGGGTTGATGGAGGGTTGGCGCGGGGGTTGATGGAGGGTTGGCGCGGGTTGATATTTTTTAGATGCGACACGCCGCATGTTTCCAACCCTGCATCAACCCCTAGGTTTGTCTAGTGTGGAACGGGCTTTTGAGACCAGTCACAGTAGAATTATTATTGCAAGCCAAGGTTCTGTTTAAAGTATGATTCATATTCGCAATGTTATTTTGTTTTTAAATACAATTTGCACTACCCCATCGCTATAGGTCAATGGTTAAACAGCCCGTGACCACTGATGAACTCAAATAGATAGACTGTGACATGATGGTTTGACTCATTGCATCAATCGGCGAGTTATGTCTTGCTTAATGCAATAGCTGAGGGCTTCAGACAGGTCAAGATTGCCCACTTACCGTCTCATGACCTGGTTTATTTATTTATTTTTCTCGTCATGACCTTAACCTCCATCAGATGTAAGCAACTGAATTTGTCACTTGTCTGTAATAAAGCAAATTGTGGCAATCCTGGAGGCAGGGTGATTTAGAGCGGCTAGAAAAAGCAACTGAAATCTACTGTTAATTATAGCTAATAATTCGGCCACAACCGCAATCTTTAGAGGGGAGAGGTGCGTGAGGGAGGTGGGGAACAGGGGAGGGGGGTGGGGAACAGGGGAGGGGGGTGGAGAATTTGAGATACTGACCTGGTTCACATCTTCATCTCCAGCAATCTGTAAGCCTTGTTCGTTCCTCGACGGGCCTCCAAACACTCTCACGATGCTCTGCTCATTGAAGGATTCGTCTGCAGATGGATCAAGATGGCTGATGGTGGAGAACGGAGCAGCAGAGACGGTGGAGGAGTCTTCAGGAAAATGCTGCTGCCTGGCATCACTGGTTGACGTAGATGAGGATAAGGCGTGGTGACTTGAAAGGCCGGATGCCATCTCAGAAGCTGTAGACGAACAAAATCAAAACAATGAAAACCAAGTTTGCAATTAAGGGGAATAAAAACAGAAAAGTCCAAACAGAGTCGACCTCCCCAGGAAAAGTTGCATATCTGAAGAAAGAAACAGACACTGAGTTTTGATGTGTTTTAACATGTTTTTCCCTTTTACAGAATCGATCAAGTCTAATAATTGAAATGGTTAATTAATTGAAATTGACAATCAATTAGGAAATCGAGCGGTGATTCAGAGAGTTCACACCGACAACTTGCAAAGGAGATCGATATCAATACTTTGGATTTATTTCTGTCCCGCGGCGGGCCGGCCAAAGTAATAAATTGCTGGGTATGTTAATTAAGGAGGGAGGCTGGAGTAAAAAGGAAACGTAGTGATGGAGTCAATATCGTGTGGCTAAATGAAGGTGCCCAGTCCGAAGCTTATCAGGATCCGTCTTGAGGCAAGACGGAAAGTAGGGATTTTGGTTTTCCCCTCACAACATGCCTCCTGAGCTGCGGTCTATTCCCTCTCCAGGATTTCTCTAATCCACGAACTTCCACCTTCTCTAAGCCCTACTCCTGTGGGACGGGGCCCTGTTGGACCCAGGAGACCCCCCCCGAGTTGTAAATACGCGGAGGTTCACTGCCGTCAAACAGCAGCAGCTAGGAGCCAATTCGGTGATAATTAGCGTTATCTAACGAACTTCGTGGCAAACACCGAGCGCAGGGGGCAATACACGGATTGAATTCAGATTTGCAGAAGTTATTTTGTATGCAAATTACCTATCACAAGGCCAAAGGTCACTCGGGGTGTGGGCTATAGAAGAAAGTGTGGAAGAACCAGCCTCTGACACTGAAACCAGACAATCTGATCTCTTCACAGTATGAATAGGGTTGGGATGGGTAGCTAGTCCACTGCAAGGCATTAATAATGCCTCTACCCATATTAGAGGTAGAAGTGCCATAGGCTGGGTTTGAACCCACAACCTGCAGAACTACCCGCAGACCACAAAATCAATGCTCCAGGTAACTAGGCCACAGCACTTAAACAATGTTATGGAGAGGCGTTAAACAAGTTTTTACTTTCCTAAAACTTGATATATTTTGTAACTGTGCGCACAATAAGCAGCTATTCTTGCAGTAGTGAATGTACGACACTTGTCTTAACATTTCAGAGCGCATGCAACGTTTGTACATGTGTAAGTTGTTAATCTATTGGTCAAAATCGTTCAAGTTCAGTCTCTTCCTGAATGTGATATTAACTCATCTAGATTCTAGATTGTTGCCAGATCAGTAATTGATGTACAAAACTTGTGTTTTAAATTAGGCCATTACAAATCGTAATTTCTGAGGTTTTGGCCATTTTAGATAGAGGGGATAAACAGGTGTCAGTAAGGAAACAATATTTTCAAGGTTAGAACTTTATTTATTTATTATTTCTTTTTAAAAGTGTGTGTTGGAAGCAACAGGAGCTGTACCTGATATGTAACTAATTATTGTCTTTCACTTCACCAATTGGTTCGTCTTCCTGAGATGCGCCCGAAAATAATTGACTTCCTATCTTGAGATTTCCTCCCTCGTCTAACAACAGGCTATGCACAAACGCGGGTCTTCTAACTGGCAAAAACAGTGGCCAATGTTGTCCCCCACGCCAAGGGAACCGTGCTGTGGGAATCTGCAAACGCCCCTCTTTCGTTGCAGCGCATCAACCCACACAGGAAATTCCCCAATTATACCACTTTACCGCAGTTTTAGCTAATTTCCCTCGGTATGAAATGACAAGGACTTTGATAACAACTAGTGACAATGTAAATCCTCTGCTACAAGACGGGTTATAGAGGAGAAATCAATGAGGAATGTTTGCAGAGAAGATACAAATAGGTACAGAACTTCGGCAATACGGACAAGCCATTGACATACAGGGCAATCTGGACACTGTACACTAGCGAGGCCCCCTTCTATGGCAGAATCAAAATGTTCAACTTTCTCCGAGGTGGGAGCAAAATCTTTCAGTTTCCATTACCTTCTTTATTTCCTGAGGTAAAAGGTTTCACAAAGGCCTGGTGTCTGGCGCGCGCGAGACGCCTCAAAATTGAACTTCATTAAGTTCTTAAAACAAGAGACCTAAAATAATAAAACAACTTTGCCCATCCAGCTTCCTGGAGACCGAAGTCAAATTAGCGAGGTACATGTTTTGTTTGCTCCTGCAATACCGCGATCAACTTTTGTCCAATAAAACGTTCAGCTCTAATTTGCCGCAATCGTGGCGATTATGAACAGCCCCCCTAATCCTCAGCATTGGGGTATTAGAGAGAGGGGTTGTTGGCCCTGATGTACAAATTAGGGGGGCAAATTGGGGGTCCCATGTGAGTAGCTATTCATGGGAGGTCACTGCCTGTTGATTTAGGGGTTATAATGGGCCAATATCCGAGAGATGGGGTTAACAACCACCTATTTGGTGTTAGTTGAAGCATGGTTGAAGTACAAAACAACAAATCAATCTTCAACTTTTTCAGATTCTACAGATAGCAAAAGGATAAATATAGACAACAAATATTTTCTGTTACTCAAAAACATTTTTTTTCTTACAGATTAGAACTGTTCTGCATGAAAATGCTTCAATTAATTTGGTCAAAGTTGTGTAATTTATTTTATATTGGACACCTAATTGTTCTGTTAGGAATTGCACACTAATATTTCTTAAGTTTGACATAAACTTGTAGTTGTATGGCATCTCCTTTAATTGTTTTTAATTTACAATGTCTGATGTTTTCTTTACAACAGAACCATTTTTTGTTTGGGGTCTAGAAATACAAGGCCCATGGAATGATAGAATACCTCTTGCTGACCCTCGCAGCAAAGTTGAAGGATAAATACCGGATATCAGGATTTCCTGCCGAATGTTTCGGTTGAGAATTGTACTCAGTAAGCTAGCATTACTGACAAAAACCCAGGTACTAAAAACACATCCTAAACGTGCCATTCCTTACATCATTACCGTCCATGTAAATGCATAACAAATAGCATCGCCTTCAAATCAATGACAAAACCTTCAAAACTCGGTTTCATGTTTCTATTGTTCCACTGAAAAACTGCGTCCAAACAAAAAAACACAATTGAAAACATTCCAACGAATCTCTCACTTTTAGTTTAACCTCTTTATTTACCCTAATTACCCTCCCAAATCAATATGGTTTTGCACACACCCTAGGGAGTTTTAAATACTTCATATTACAGTGCATATAAAAGTAAACATATAGTCAGAAAAATGCTTAAATATAAACTGTTCAGCCAATATGCTCCAGGTTTTTTTTAAGCGAATACAAATCTTGACTTCGCACAGCTGTGAAAATCACTGAGTGGCCATCTTTGTTTTCAATTACAAATGCAGTTGTGCAAATCAACGCAGGGCTAGACATACCAACATGGAAATCTAAATATTGTAAGCACATCAAATTAAGTGTTTCACCACTTGCGGCAGGTGTTCTTTTAGTCTGGTAACTGTATTTTCACAAGAATAGCCTCCTGCTTTCTCATTAATGTTTATAAGCCAGTGATTGCACATCTGTGAGAAGTCAAGATGCTGATTTTCCTACAAAGCATAAAGCTGATTTTGGCTGAAAACCTCATATTTAATAATCTACTGGTATTTTTCTGACTTTATTCATTTTGCTACGCACTGCACATATACAGGAACAGTTTACAAATTCTTCATTCCAATCGAAATATTGTCTGTCCCAAATTCTAGTCATAATCCTGGATTTGCTGAAAACGGTTTGTAAACTTTACCTTTTTAAAGTTCTAACTTCGACTGGCGATGGGTAGGGATTTATTCTTGATGTTGAAACTGCAAAAAAAACATACCCATTATTAAAAATATGAATTATAATTTTTTGGGGGAAAATTGGATGTAAAGGGGGAACAGGCCGCAGTGGAGAAATTATAACAATCTAATGGGTAATTGTTTTCCCCCAAAAAATTAAGGGATGAGATTGTCTAAAAGATGCATATAATTCTATACAAATAAAGTTAATTTCTTAGATCCATAAAGTCTGATTTCAGACAAAAGCCTAAACAAAATCTCATGCCTGATTTTTTTGATTTGTGGAATAAAAGTGAAAAACAACTTAAGAAAACGACTATATATATAAAAGATTAAAAGGAAAAACAACTGACATCTAATATAATAGTTGACATGTCGATAAATGGGAACTTTAAACCGCCATAACTCATCAACAAAATGTTGACAAACAATATTGAAAAAATGATTTTATTCTCTTTTCTGTCAACAAATCCTCATTCGACATCTACCCCTTGTTCTGTCTCATGTTGCCAGATTGCCTCACATATTTATTTTTTCAACTAAAGATTTCAGTATTCAGGCAAGTAGGATTTACTCTTTCTGAGGATGGTGACAATCAGTGAATGGCAGTCAATAATCTCTCTGGAGGCTGCAGGTGGGTCAACCTCTGTGGGAGAAAAAAAGAAAATGGAACGAGTAAACATTTGCTGATGGCAAATATCCAATGTGGACTAAAATCAAATTGAACATTTCTTTTTGAATTAATGCTTGTGTAAAATGCAACACTTTAGTTTTTCTTCATGCACAACTTCGAAGAGATGTGTTAGACTCGGGTTACAACTTGTACACTATAGTGACAAACTTGAATTTGTAACTGCCATTAACCGTGGTTCTAAAGAACTGTTTCAGTTCAAAATTGATGTTCTTTATTCTCTGTATAGAGAGAAAACAAAATTCAGAAAATCAAACCACAGGTGTTTTTATTAAACTCAAAATTTTCACAAATATAAAGCTCTTCATTGTTCCCCTTTCGTTCCCAGACTTTAAAAAGCCTATTTTGTTATATTATTTTGCACTTAAATTGTCAACAAGGAAACAAACTAACAAAGAGACACTTGTTTCCCTGAATTCAATTTTTTTTAACAGCGTTACCTTTGATCTTATCAAACACCTGAGCAAGCATACACCAAACATTGCTGGCCACCCTACCCCATTGTATACTCCAATAACCCCCCCCCCCCCTCCTGTTGATATTGGGCAATCGCTGTGTGCTATCTCAACCAGAATAAATCGATACTGACATTCCAGTAAACCACATTTTAACATCGGCATGTTATTGTAAAGAGACCTTTTTACCTTGGCTTTCGTTTTAAAAACCCATCAACAGGGTTTAGTACTGCATTCAAAGCATTTGGCCAGCTTGATTTCAATTGATTTATTTGCAAAATTAGCAGCGGTGATGCATGTTTACATATTTTGTTTACATATTTTTGAGTTCCAATAACTTAAAACTTTAATCCCCCTAAATTACAAGACAAGCCGTTTTAATATTTTTCAAAATACATTTTAAGTTGTAATGCCTCAATGGATAAGGAAACTACATGTGTATATAAATCTTTTACATAAATGCAACGACGCGATACATGTGTATGATTTAGGGAATTTAGTCTTTAGGTTTAAAACTGGCATTTATTTTTTCACATTTAAAAACAAAAAAATTTATGTGCCTTTTATTGTATAGATGTGGAATTATTTCTCAAATTTAAAACCAAAGTTATGCCAACGTGAATTATACATGTATGTATGGTTGGACCATGGAGGACTACCTTCTTATTCCTCCATGGTTGGACCATTGGACACATCAATGTCAGATTGAGTGTTTGTTTGTTGTTGTTGTTTTGGTTTTGGTTTTTTTGGGGGGTGGGGAGTAAGTCTGTAATTTCTATTTGCAGTAGACAATATAGCAAGAAGAACTACACACGAGCTACAAATTTATTCCACAAGCTCAACAAAGTAGGTACAAATCTGTTACATCATATCCAATGCTTCCACACACACAGTAACCCATCAAATTCTACTACAAGGTCACATAAACCACTTCAGTTCAATCATCCAACTTAACAATCAGGATTTCATCTCTTCCCCAAACCAAATCAATCTCCACTGCCTACTCAGACATCCCAGGTAAAAAAAACACACACTATCTTCCACTAGAACAGCTAATGTAATTTACACTACTACAGAGTATGGTCATTCATAAACCTAGCACCAGACATGGGGGAGAGCCAAGGGCATATTGATAAGACCCTGGACCAGACCAGACTGATCAATATTCATTAACTCACTCAGCAGAAACAGGCACAAATTAACAGTGGAATTTTCTGTCCTCAACATTGAAAAAATAAAATAGGCATGTGAGTGTGTGTGGCTGGACTGGAGTAGACATTTTTGTTTACATTTTAATTAAAATGCACCATTTTTGTGTGTACAGATCTGTTCTTTTTTGTCATCAAAAAAGATCGTAGAAGGATGAGGGAAGTAATACTGTATCAGAGTATTCATAAGATTTAAAGCGTTTACATTTTTTTAAACTTTAAATTCCTGGTTCGCATTGTACATGTAGGCCTTATAGCCTACCTTTGGCAAAAAAAAGAAAAACAAGTTATTTGCATATATATTATTCAAGTCTAACAAGTAACAGGTGTGGGTTCACTGAAGAACATGATGACAGTACATCTCAAATCTGTACATCTCAAATCTTTACAAGAAAACCACAACATCATGCCGGGCTTGCATTTTAGATTCAACGGTGTACAATTACTGGGTGAAAAATTTGTCAACCGGCGTCGAGCAGTTATTCTTATGTTATCTTTGTTTTTTCGCAATCGCCATCCGGCAATCGCGAATTTTTCATTAAAAAATTCTATTTTTCAGAATAATTACAGGATATCTAGCGCAATCATTTTGCTGGATGCCTAGAATCATTATTTACTTTCAGATGAGTAAGATATTTCTTAATAATTCGGTAGTAAATATTTTTGATATCTGCAAATGGTGTATACTACCTTTAACATATTTGATTTGTATATTTCACTGAAATATACAAATCAAATACGTTAAAAGTATGAAATTTTCAGGTCATTCCAGCCAGTAAGCAGTTTGCAGCAGTTTTAATCTTATTCAAGAATACAATAAGTAGACTTTGTCCCAGCGACTGTCCTTACTACACCATACTCAATAAAGTGTCTGATGATAATGTTTGATACTATAGGATTGTTTACCAATGCATCAATTTCTGTTATATTCCAAACTGCATAGTATTTTACCCTGATAAACACATTTTACCACATCTTTTTTATAAAAAAACATTAGGTAAATCCGCCAAGAATTAACTTAATTCCATGCTAACCACAGAGTGTTTAATTATCACTGCCCTTTGCTAACCTGGCTAATTTGTGCAGTGACCACAAAATGACCTTGTTTATCCCATCCAACTAAAGGATTTCCAAGTACCTCACACAATACACTGGTATATGCCAGTTGCTGTTCTTCCTGTGTTTGCTCCTTTTTAAATACACCACTGTGAAATCCTGGTTTCAAATTTCCACAGGGTTTCTCAATTTATGATCTGTAATCTTTTGTGGTTCAATTGAGGCCTATGAATTGTGGATGCATGGAGCTATAAAAAAATGTAGCTAAATCAACCTCTGCTCACAGTGAATTACAATGTAATAATGTAGTACACGTACACCTGTTCTGTCGCAAACAAGAAAAGGATTCTGCACAATATCTGGTGTAATTTGTGGATAAAATTGACAGATTGTAATAACTTGCTGAAAAATTGCTCGACATGTCGCAGGCAAAATGTTTACGAGTTTCATTTTGACATTGACAACACAACACTTTTTATGAGGAAAATTACATTATGTTCAACTATTGTAAAGGATTGAAATGAAATTCTAAAATATACCGAAATAAGTAGCTAGAAGTTAACAGGAGTTTCTGAAAAGAAAAATCACTTGCTCTTACAAAACGTTTACACCACCCTATCATAAATCGTGACAAACGAGTGGCACGTTGTTTTCAAAAAAATATAAGTTCATTGGAACCAGGACAGAAAGCATATCTTGGCAGACAATGGGGGGGGGGGGGGGGGGGGGGGCTGACTACAAACAAATCTAAGCCAACAGGTAAACAGAAATTTGAAAAGGTTTGTTGCCCGATGTTTTGGCTTCACACCTTCCTGTAAATTATTGTTCAGGATTACAACTTATCTAATTTTACCTTGTGAGGTCAGCATCAATGTCCAATCAGAGAGGTCCATGAAATGTAAACAAACACCTGATTGGTCAACTAGTTCCATTGATGGACTGAACTTTGGATTTTTTCTTTCATTCAACAACTGAAAGAACTCGGAACTAGCCAATGGGAAAACTGCAATGCAAGATGAATAGATGATGTCATTCTATAGAGAACAAACATTGATATTATGCTTTGACGAGCTTCAGTGGTTGTCATTGTTGAGATTTTTTTATTTATTTGGTGTATTCACAAAAATGGATTTACAATTCCAGACGTGCAGCCAACTCTTTTGTAACACTAGTAAACAACTGATTTGTGTTCAAATTAACATGATTCTAAATTTATTGGAAAGTATAAACTAAGCTTAGTATAAACCAGTATATTTACAGTAAAATTAAATAAAAATAAAAATTAAATTAAATAGTTTATTTAATTTGTTAAACCTTTGGTTGCATAGTCTCTTACTCTTAGAGTATGATGGGGAAACTTCAAAAGAAGACTTGGAATTTGTAAATTCACAGTACAATAAAATTCACAAATTTGCCAGATTTCTTACTTAGGTAGCTCAGTACTACTACTAGCTGTCAATTAATTGGCATTTTTATAGAAGATTGGAGGAATAAACGTGCGAACGTGCAACGCAGAAAAAAAACCCAAACAAATTGACATTGATATAGTATCAATGTCAATTTCTGTATTAATTGATACAGACACACGAGTGAAAGGCCCATGGGCCTATGTACATGTACATGTAGTAAAATTACGTAGTAAACGTAATATTAATGGAGGAATGTTAATTACAATCTCATCATGCCCGGCCCATCAATTTGTTTCGAGTCACGATGATGTGTAGTGTGTATTTCGTTCCATGCGACGCGTTATTTTCCGTCTAGATTATTCCCTCCTTTTCCTTCATGTTCCATCAATGACGTTTGGGAACACTTCCGCTCAACCAATCGCTCTCCAATTCCAAAACACTCCTTTTGATCCTCACCTTTATATTGGACCCATTTTCCCCCGACACGATTTTCCCGCCGCCACACGATTATTTACTTTCGTTTTCTCAAACCCATTGAGTTTCCATATTTGGTAAGACATCGTGTGGAGCAGCTAGCAGTTCTGGGTCGCTGCTTGTTTGCCTTTGTTATGAAAATCACTCCACTTCCGGGTACCAAGAAAGGATCATTACGTCACGAAAAGTCCACTTAAACTTTAGGGGAAGCACTTTTCAAAATTGTATTCAAAATTATGTACAGAACTAAAGATAACAAATTATAACCTTATAATGTTCTTCTGTTTACTGAATTTACTTAAGAGGAGTCGAGTTTATTTAGAATTATTAGGATTGCAATATTAGCGCTTGGAATTATTTTGTGGACAATATTTTGTGGACCCGACTCACCTATACGAAGTAGTAGTACAGTCCAAGCTGCATTCCCGCCAACAGTGACGTCGAGAGGGCACTCCCCACGCCCCACAATGCACTGCACTATTTCTTTATTCCTATGGTAATCGTGGAGGGAACCCTCATTAGAATACACATGACATCACCGATATCCAATCAAAAGCCGTTCCCGTTATGTCATGCCTGTCATGTACTATATTTAGAAGCCTTAGTCAGTCTATAAAACGTGAGTCAGCGCCGAGCTCGGAAGCGATTTTCACAGATCTCATCGGCGGTGTAGGACGAACGATCACAGTAAGCAAGCTGTACAGTCCCACTCACACGTAACGGGGAATTCCTTCCACATTGTTTGTACATACATTCAGTGAGTCAGCTCAGTTTTAGCCGCAGTGTTGAAGCGCCGTCGATTCTGAACGGCATTTAACTGTTTATGTCCAGCGTAAAAAAGCACAAACCAGGCAACATGGAGACGGTCCAGTTTTACGACGACACCCACAACCCGTGGCTGAACAAGAAAAAGACCATGACATTGGACCTGGTCAGCAACGGTTCGAGCAAAAAACGAACCTCTTTGGCCCTCCTTTCCACCCCAGACGTGCAGATGCTGAAACTGGCCTCCCCAGAACTTGAGAAGATGATCATCTCTCAGCAGGGGACGGTGTGCACCACCCCGACACCAACGCAGTTCATCTGCCCGAAAAATGTTACGGACGAGCAGGCAGCATTTGCTCAGGGGTTCGTGGAGGCCCTGCAGAGTTTGCACCAGACGCAGAGCCACCATCCGGGTGATGGAGAGGATGGAGACATGTCGGATGATGATGAGGATGGCAAGGTGGCCCTGATGCAAGTCATCCAGCAAACCCCGACCCAGAACTCCTGCATCGTGACGACGGCAGCCGCGGCTGCCGCCGCCGTGGCAGCCGCTGGCTTGGAATACAACCCCGCCATGCCCATCACGACCACGACTAGCCTGCCGGGCGGGATCATCAACTACCCCTGCCGCACCTCTGCGATCGCGACAACCATGTCAACGGTGGACACTTCCGTCATCACCAACAATGGCTGGTCGCACATGGGGCACATCAAAGTGGAGCCGGAGCAGCCACAGATTGTCCCCGTGTTCAACGGCCACGGAAGCCCTCCCCTCTCCCCCATCAACATGGAGTCTCAGGAGATAATCAAAGCCGAGCGCAAGCGACTGAGGAATCGGGTGGCGGCCAGCAAGTGCAGGAGGCGAAAGCTAGAGCGCATCTCTCGTCTGGAAGACAAAGTTAAGGACCTCAAGGACCAAAACACTGAGCTCTCGTCAACAGCGACGAAACTGAGAGACCAAGTTTGCCAGTTGAAGCAAAGTGTTATGGAACATGTCAAGAACGGCTGTCAAGTCATGCTGGCACAGCAACTCGCTTTCTAAAAAAACTAAAAACAATTTTGGACTTGTACATATCATGGAGGAAGGCTTTCTCCATGTAAATATTTAACGGACACTGTCATATCTGTAAATATTTTGTCAAAATCTTTCTCTTTTGACTGGAGTTTTTAAGAAAAGTACTGAACGTTGGAGCGGGACTCGCGTGCTGGATGTAGTGCTATTATGATAAAAATGTGAACGATAAAAAACAGGCCGAATTGGACTTGATCAAAATCACAACATGCTGTTTATTGATGTAACAGATTTCATGCGAAAGGTTTTTCTACCAAAATATTGTTATCGTTTTCACAACGAAATTACCTGGAATTAAAAGTTATACTTTAATTCATGATAAACAACATTGTGTCCAAAAACAATTATTTGTTTGTAAAACCTTGTATAGAGCAGGCTATTTTGATGGCTAGTTCAGCGGAATGGGGCTGCGAACAAAGCATGAACGACCTTCCCTCGTGCATAATGAGCTGGTATTGATCGCATATTCCTCCATGCTCTAACGTGCATAATCAGCACGGCCAATCTGCCCGTCGTAGACGGCCGAGAAAAATGCACCGCAACATACCGTAGCTGTTGGTCGCTCTCGCTCGCATAAAATATTACCGTTAATGTCTGGTATGAGTATATTTACCGCAGCCCAGCGTTTTATCATTAGCAATGCGCCTGCGGCAATATGCAGCCCAGACTTGGGTCTCAATTTCGGGGAATATTTGGCTGTGGAAACGGGCAGGTTTGGTTTTTTAATTAAAACACCAATGGTAGCGTTTTGCGGGGTTTTTATACAGTGATAGATTATAATAACTGGCCTGCGGTTTGGGTTGTTTTTGCAGGCGGTTGGGCTGCGGAATGCACAGTTGGACGGAGGGAAAACCTTGCTAATGTTATGCTCGGGTCATGCCATTGAACCGACAGGCATTTATTATGTTGTTAGACAAGTGTTCATTGTAATTCTCAGCCAAGGGCGAAAAGGCCATGTTGTCATAGGATTTCGGGGCGAGGCAACGGCCTTGTTTGCATGAATTAAACCATGGAGCATCTAGTTTATTGCTCCATGGTTAAACAAGCAGATTTTTTGATTTAAATTAAACGGACAGTTCTTTTGTTGCAATATCTGGCTCATGTTAACATTACAACCAAAACGAAAAATTAAGGAAAACCAAAAGGGCGACTTTGTTTTATAATTATTATTGCATGCACCTGAAATTTGTTTAATTGGCTTTTGTGAAAAAATCACTTACCAAAAAGAATTGAGTGTAATTCTGGAAAGAAAAGCTGATGTAAGGGTTGTAAAAATACCGATGCAAATCCGTACTGTGTAAGCTACAATGTGGCACTTGATTGGAAGGCAGTCAGCCGCGATTAATTATGTACATATTTCAATTTTTCTCCATTTTCAAGTTGAATAATGGTGGTCAATTGGTCAAAGATTGCACGCTTGTTTCCACGGCTCTGATGTTTTTTTGTTCAGGGTTGTCTTGCCATATTACAGTGGTTTGTTCAAATGAACGAAACTTTGTTTCAATAAAACTGCTAATTGTCATAAAACGAATACTAAAATGTCTCCGAGTTATTTTTAATTATTATACTAAAGTTGAATTGTAGGTTATGCTAGAAGGAATTATTGGCAATACCTCAGTTTTACAAGAGCTGCTTGATTGTGAGCAAAAGGTTGATAAATACTAAATAACCAGTTCGCGCCGGAGAACGTATCGTATATACACGCAAAGTTTTCCCCAGATTCAAAACGGATGACGCATAAACATGCAGCGAGCAAGGTGTGAAATGCGTGCGTTAAGCGTCCTGGTACCATCGGCCTGTACTCGCCTCAGATCGAGTCTCGTTAAAAAAAATCCCGCGCCTCGGCTCGGTGATGTTAAATTAATCCCGGCATGAACTGGTCACAGTAGACGAACACAAAAGGCAACTTGTGGTGAAAATATGAAACAAAAAATGGTTACAAGTGGTAACTGGAATGTGCGAGTACTTGTCATTAGTATAATAAAAAAATAAAAAAAGTCCATTAAACTAGGGCTGTGAAATACTACATTATTCAAAACTGCACAGCTCTCTAATTTAAACCTGGTCACTCGATGAACTGAATACTACCTTTCACACTTCTTGCCGTGACTAAACTTGGGGCCCTGGTTACAAGACACTTGTAATCTGCTAGTCGTAACAAAGTTAACTCAAAATTGGGTTGCTGGAGTGAATGGGGTCACACTAGATCATGCTACAAACTGAAGATTCCCCCCCCCCCCCTCTCCCTTCCTCCACAAAATCTGGGTTGATATACGAGCTGCTGTTGTCAATAACCTCGCAGGTTGAGTCACTGTTTGGCTGTTAATGCGCGGTGTTTCCTGAGAATTCCCCAAGTGTTGTTGGGAGGAAATTCTCCCAGCCCAGAGCTTTTTGCACTGCTCCTTCGCAATCAAACTTCTTAAGTTGTTTTCCTCCCTTCTAGCCTCGGCAAGAACGATGACACCGGCAAAGTCGTCCAACTTGATTCAAAAGTCGCAACCTATTTTTCACAGCTCACGTGGTGGATGCAAGTATTCGTATACAGGATAACGAATAGTACAAGTAACATGTAAAATAGCACCATCAATTTAAAATGGACAATTTCTCACATACTGTCAAAGTGAGTACAACCAAATCTGAAAATATTGAGTGAGCGATGCGTTTAGGTCAAAACTTTCTACAACTCAGAAATTTGACCAAGTTGTTTTCATCATACTGTTAAATGGATTAGGCATCTTCTAGTGGTATATGAGAGGCAGGGAGGGGGGTGTTAAGATACTGCAAGATTGCTCAAGTTGAGGTGGGGAATTTCCCCCATCTATTGGCAAATTTCAGCATGAGGAACTACAAGGTTGTTTGGTTGGTGGCAAAAGGGGGAAGTTACATATTGTATGTGTTGAGCATAACTTGTTCAATCATATGACTTGCTATACACTACACTTACAGGTAATTGACTTTATTATGTAACAAAATGTGCCAATATGGAAGTAGTTTTAGAAAGCAACTTGGGTTATTTGATTCAGAAAACAACATTTTTATCATGTCATGACAGAAAAAAAAGGGTTCAAAGGGCAGACATACAACCTGTTAGAAAACAACTTTTATATGAACAAAACATGGTAGTTTTGGACAACTCTCCATGGGCATAAATCCAAGGGATAGGGGAAAAATCCCCAAACTTTTTTCACCGGTAGTTTGACGTTCGGGAATTTAAAACGGCCTAACAAATTTGATATACCCAGTGGATTTCAAAAAAATTGTTGACATATTTTCAACAACAATGTTTGGTATGTTTGGACCTAAAAATTGGGAGCAAAGGACAGTGTAATTTGTATAATATGGTTTTTTAAAACAATGTTTTGGGTTTTTTTACACACAAATTAGGAGCCAAGGGTGGTTTTCGGTATAGCGGCGTTCCACTGTATTAGATCTATAGGGTATTATTATTCACAATGAACTTAAAGCCTTGAATCGCACAACAAAATCTTAATCTTTAAAAAGCACCTTGTTGATTTGTCATAGGGCCTTTTCGAATCCCTGGCTTCGTCTTCGTCTTTGGCTTAAGGCGATTTTTGACTCCCAACTGCAAGATCTCCATCCACATTCTTACGCCTGTTGTACTTCAGAAACTTTCACTCGATTTATGTGAACCCAAAAGTTAGACTATTTCAATTTTCTTCCATTTCTATTTGCTCCTCAGTATTTCGGAATTCGGAGGCGAAGCCAAAGCCAAAGACGAAGCAACGGTTTCGAAAAGGCCCATAGAGGCAGTTTTTGGTGGTGGAACATGTCTTTTGATTTTAAGACTTGAAAGTGAATCAAAACTGCTCGCTGACTGGATTACTGACCTGCAAATTTATCAAAACATCTGAAACGGCCTAAAGTTTGGATCTTATTCTGAGCACAACAGCGGAATCTTTGTAGGGATTTCACAGTTCAGTATCCTTGTTGTATTAACACCTTCAAATGAAGTTATAAGGGCCTCACAAAATGCACAACAACTGCAACAAACAGCCAACCATACCAGTATTGTATACACACTTTATACATTGTATTGTAACAAGTGGGCAGGTCCGTCCAGAGTGCAGTAGAACCTGCCATGAAGCTGTTGTATATGAATCAGCGCTAAATACAATGGTCAACAGGATGAGTCATGGGGTTTCCCACATGACATACCCATACAGAATGGCATCTACATCATGTACATGTTCATGTAACCTACATGTCACACAAATAATACTGTTTGGTGGCAGGGACATGCATTGGGTTTGATATGGTTGACAGTACAGGCATAAAAACATGTGTCTAGTACTTCAGTACTATAGGCTACATGTACTATGTACATTGTACATGTACATCCATGTAGTATCGTGGAACAATAAACTAGATTATGCCCACAATCCCCACGTTTGTGAATGTGTGTACAAGTACAGGTTATTTGTTGTGTATGATATTCCTCTGCACTCAGCTTGTTTCTGGATTGGACATGTTGGTGTCTATGTACATGTACCTATCCACATCAGACTTGCTTACAATAGACATCAACCTCGGATCATGACAGAAAGAGAAAAACCATTATGGAGAATTGTATACAGTAATGTCCATTACATTCAAGGACAATGTTATTGTGCTGTATCATTCAAATGGATATACAATTAGATATGGAAGTACGTAGTTTATTTACTTCAATTTTAACAGTGGATTGTCAGGAAATCCTTACTCTAAATTTAACAAATTAATTAAATTATCCCATAGACTTTGTACAGTATGCAGTTGGCACCATGTTTTGGCTACTCAAATACATTTCAAATTTGGGAACCATTATTCATATTGAATAAATCACAAACATGGGTCACATTTTATTATGATTTTTGTACGTGTGTCAAATTTACAGACATGGGAAAAACAGCAAACAAACTAAAAACAACAAAACTGTCCTTTATACAAAATTCCATTTTTGTTAAACACCGAGACTCTAAAAACTACTATACTATATACTGCACGTGACAGTGACACATCACTACAAGGTCCTGCATTCCCACAGTAAAAAGTGCCAACGTCACATCAATAAATAATACAACCAAATCACATGATGCTAGCCTGGCTTATATATTATTATGCATGAATAGTGTACACTTGGCATACTGCCAATGTACATCCAGGCTATGTCACTGGAGCGCGTCACTGTACGCATGGCTGTTCATGTGTGGTATTGCGTGGAAACTGGTGCTTGGTACTGGTGGTGAAAGTGTGGCTTTGTGACGTATGGTACAAGGCGTATTTCCTTTTAATTGCAAAGCAATGAGGAATATCGCTCGGTAAACTTTACACAGAAATCTATGCAGTTTTATGGATTTTTCTTCACAAATACACCCCAAAATAAGTGAAACAAATAATAATAATAATACAAAAATTAAAACATTGAACAAAATAAATAATACTAATAATACTACTAAATTAAACAAAATAATTCACAGCATTATAAATTAAAAAACACCAATCCATAAATATGGTGTTGACAAAAAGACACGGCACTTGTAAGTTGTGGTATTTTTATAATTGATGTAATTTTCCCTCTTGTTTAACGGTAATCATAGATAAGCCAAAATATTGTGTTTTTAGGCTCAAAACTAAAATTAATCTTCTTCTGTTCTTTAGTTAAGCATTAAAAGAAAACACCTTTATTCTTAAATGAGCGTAATTGCACAAGCGGAGGGATCTCCACGGCCACGCTCCTCAGAATCAGATGACCCAAAAGATCGAGCGTAAAAAAAAATAGGGGTCCCAAAAAATATGAGAGGACAGAACATGAGTAATTTGACAGTGCAAAAAACCAGGACAACTCAACATTTAAAAAAGAAACTAGTTTTGGTTTAGTTTTTTTAGGGGGGGGGGGGGGGGAGGGGGTTGTGACTGGGGCGCGCACTTGTCTTCAATCAACTCTAAAATCTGAGAATTAAAGTTTTCAAAACTCGAAAAATGAATGTGCACCATTAATTAAGTTACCTGTAGTACTACACTACGTTTGGGGCATCATTTATTCTTGTGAATTATGACAGCCACCTTACAATCACAAGATCCCTGAAAAAGTAGCTCGCGCCTTCTCGCCGGAAGATGGCGCTCTTGCGCTTCAACGGCGCGTATATCGTGCTTTTCGGATCTTCAATTTCAGTCTTTTCTATGGTTCAATTATTGGATTGTGACAAAGCCATTAATTGCATAATCATCACCTTTTATGGTGGACAGTTTCTTTGTTAGCCGAATAACGTTAGGCCATACAGCTGCGGCAGCGCCATGGTAATTTTTTAAGTAATTATAAATTGCAATTTATTCCAGAGAATTTCAATTTTAGCTGCCTAAGTTTTTGCCTGCTTGAAAACCTTACCTTTGAGCACACCAATGAGTGTTCTTCTTGTCATTTTGACTAACGGAATCGTTGAAAATGCCTGACATTTCAATATTACAACTCAAACTTTCAAGTGAAACTAAAAACACTAAGTCAAACTTGACACCTAACCCGCCAACTTTTGGAGATATGCCCTGGGTTATAGAGGGCGCTATTCACTATTACCGATAATGACAACTATGGCCGTTTTCCAAACTCTATCTTCGTGCATCCCTCTTGGCTTTGTAATTGCATTAATACGGTGAATTGACACATCCAGGTGTCATTTCTAACCAATTATGCAAGCTGAGAAAACTCATACATTCATCTTCAGAGCTTTTTTTTGTATCTAAGCCGTAGGCGGAGCCTATATATTTTTAGCCAAAAGCAATTCATGGATGACCACGCCCACCTTTGGTCTTATTGAGGCAAGGTACATCTGGAAACGCTACACTGCTCCCAATGAGTTCTGATGTTTCTCATCTCAATAGTTAGGTCTCTAGTTATATTTGTACAACAAATGAGTATCTATTCAGTGAGAACGTGAAACATCCAGTTCATCTTCAAGTTCAAGATCATCATACTGAACAAATATTATTAAGCATAATGTTAGAGCAGCTTCTTAAAAGTTCAACAAATATATGATTTGTTTTTCTTTTCTTTTGCTTAATTCTACTACACATTTTACAGTTCCATGTTGCTTCAACTTGATTCATCGAGGAAGGATTAATGAGATGTGGAAACAAATTTAGATTTTCAGAAATATCCTAACTCATCTACTCTAGGCCTCCCAGAATGACTGGCAGCGGTTGTTAATTTGTAAATCGTCAAAATGGCAGAGCTATTCAAGGACAAAACCCTCGCCAGCAAGACAGAGCCAGTTGTCTTGGCCGAGACAGCTTTGAAGGGTAAAGTGGTGGGTCTTTACTTCTCTGCATCGTGGTGTCCGCCATGCAGGCAGTTTACTCCCTTGCTCCGAGACGTCTACGAGGAGCTGATGGCCCGAGGGGCATCGTTTGAAGTGGTATTTGTCTCATTTGACAAAACAGCCGAAGACCTGCAAAGCTATGTGATGGATCACCATGGAGATTGGCTCTTTATTCCCTTCGGTGATCCTCTAATCAGGTAAGATCCAGTAGGCAGTACCAACTTATCTCAGAAGCTTTACAGAAGAACTGGGACAAGGTACTGGTAGCCCTCTTTATCCTTGTTCTTCCGCTGTTAAAACTGATTTATTTGTGGCCGGATGCCTTGTATATATACACGCACAGTTTTTCAAGAAATTAAAACGGATGATGGAAAAACACGTCACGAGCAAGGCCTTGATTATCTGTCGGCAACCGGCCCGCAGCAAGCGAGGTCGGAAATTGGGGTGGGCTACCCACAGATGCCTGTCTGAACTCATCTCGGATAGAGGTTCGTAAAAAACAATCCCACGCCTGGGTCCGGTCAATGTCAAAATACTCCTGGCACGAACTACATGTAGTTAAATGATGTACTTCCAATCCCTTGCACAACAACCCTGATTTATATACTAACTTCACCTCATTATTTTCTCATGTAAACAGTGAACTGAAGGAGATGTTCAGCGTCACGGCCATACCACGACTTATTGTCGTCAAGCCTAACGGTGACATCATCACACCACAGGGGCGCAAACAGGTTCAGGATCGGGGAATGTCTTGCTTTACAAGCTGGTCACAAAGCTTGGACAAAGTCTGAACTTATGCCGATGACGAAAATGCTCATGTCAAAGGTCGCCATAAGCATGTCAAAGTTTTAAACTAAATGTTATACGGTTGCTTATTAACTTTGTAGGAGTTCATCTTGGCCCTTTTTTTTTAGGAAAGTGAAGTCAGTGCCACTTATTTTCCCATAGTGTTACCACACTTTGACTACACGTTTAAATTTTAGCGTGCATTTTGGTTGCGTTGACCTTTAACCTTCTCACTGCCTGCAAGTCTGTATTTTGGTAAACATTTCTTTTTCTATCATCAATTTCAACCTAATAGATTAAGATTTGCATGGAACATCACTTTAATTCAAATATTGTTTGTACCTGTTTTATTTCTGTTGTTGGTATGAGGGCCAGAAATCCTGAAATAAAATGTTAGCACAGACAATACTCGAGATATAGTTATAACTAAAATATTTATTTATTCTCATAAAATACTGAATATAACTAGACTATTTACACATTTTTAAGATACATACAATTCACTGTACAATAAAGACAAAGAAAAACTCTCAATCACAAATTCCTAACATTTATATTGGACAATTATAGTTGACAATTATAGTTATATACATTTCCATCACTCAGATTGATAAAAAATAATTTAAAATCTTCACACAAAACTCCCATTTTCAAAGATAAGGAATCTAATCTCAATGGTTTTTTTCCCAAAACGATTTCCCACATTTATTAAAATACATACACATTTCCACACATAAAACTCTTTTCTAAATGCCCAAACATTTCACAAAATTTACTACAATAATTCCGTCTATAATCGTGCACAAAAAGCATAACACAATTTTCACTGATTTTATACATTTACAAAATTGGTTTTAAAATCAAGTTTCATCAATTTTAATTCAATATAAATGAATGTACCTTTCATGTATTCCACTCTCCACACACAAGGAACGGTAGTCATCTAGAAACTTAATCCTTTTCTGTTGCCGGAAATCTGCTCAACTCCTGGGGCTTAAAGGGAGGATCTAAAACAGCTTGGGGAGTTGCTTGAGCCTCTGAATGTCCAGGATATTGCTTCCAGACTTCTGCTCCGTGTTTCTATCCGATGTCTTGCCCTTAGTGCTCCCAGTCTTAGCTTTCTCAGAGCCTTGGTTGTTTTGACCTTTACGGGTCTGCAACTCTGTCTCGTTTCTCCCAAGAGGTCTAGGAGGGGAGATACTGGTGGGGCTGCTTCGGGCAGGCTTCTGGGCAGGAACGTTTTCAGTTGATAGCTTCTCGCTATGCCTTGCATCAATTCTTCTAGTCGGCTGATTCTCAGGTGATGCTCTGAGTTTACATTCCTGAATATCGTCCAAAGCCCCTGGCAGAGTTTTGATTTGATTGGCTGCTCCTTCTGATACTACTGGGGCATTCGACGGGCCTGTCATCTTTAATTTCGTAGTCTTTCTCGGTTTCTTTGTCAGGTCCTTTGTACGTGGTGTGTTTCTGGCAACAATCCTCTGAGCAGGGCTCTTGTCGAAGCTAAGAGCTCTAGCCCGGTCTGGTTTCCTGACTGGCGTATCCAGAAGCCCGTACTTCTCCATGTACTTGCGACTAGCCATGGAGAGATCCACTGCTGAAGGGCCAGCCCCCGTGCCAATATCGCCTATCCCAGTCAGGGCTGTGCGAAGCAAGGGGTTAACCTTTGGGAGAGGAGTCTGTTGACCTTTGAACCCAGCCGACAGCTGGGTCAGCTCGTCCTCTGTCAGGTACTTCATGGCGATAGCGTTAGCCTCATAGCTCAGGTTGGGAGAGTCTAGGTGCACGTCCATCAGCGACACGTAGTTGATGCGGGGGAAGAAGTCTGAGTTGACCATACACATGGATCTGCATTTTCAAATAATGAAAACAAAATGATATGTGATGAAACCTCTCAGTGCCTAGTATACTATACGATAATCAAATAAATTTTTCTGGCATTTAGCAGCTTTTGTGCCTGAAGTCTTTATAGGATCTCATGAACCTGCCAAATTACAAGTCACACAAAGATTAAACAGAGTTATTAAAATGCCAAAACACAAACACAGAGGGAGGTGGGGGGGGGGGGGGGGGGGAGAAGACTTGGTCTAAATCCTGCATATAGATGGCATCTACCTGTACATGACTGAGTGATCTACTGCCGTCGGTAGGCCCATCTGTCTTAGCTCTTCCTGAGTTGTCATGGCGATGCCACGGTTACTGCCATCCCCATCTTGGGTTTGGTCAGTCAGCATCTGCTCAACTTTTCCCTGTTGGAACCAAAGACAGAAAGGCAACTTATAGACTAATTCGGCGAAAAAAGTAAGAAATATTTTTTAAGATAGAACCATGTTTGTGCGCATGCTGCATGCGTTCTTAACTAGTTCGCGTCTGGAAATTTCTGGAATTCAAATCGGATTATGGATAAACACCAGCAAGGCCGACAAAATATTTGTCGGTTACTGGCTCTCAGTGGGCGAGGCCGGAAATATCAGGGTGTGCTGCCCACAGATGCAGGCCTGAACTCGTCTCAAATCGAGGTTCGTGAAAAACTATTCCGCGCCTGGGTCCAGTCAATGTCAAAATAATTCCGGTGCGAACTGGTTAAAGAAAACGGGTGGACTCTCACAGGTACGCTGAATTTTAAGTATAAAAACAAAATATGGATTTGTCTCAGACACTCACCAAGAGGTTCTGGTAGAATTTCCTCTCGTCTCTGTACAGCAAGCTGACAGGCTGGTTAGTGGATTCGGTTGGACGTTCCTCGTCTGAATCGGATGTCTCCTCGTCGCTCTCAGCTCTGCCCTCTTCGCAGCTTCCCCCGTCATCACTATTACTACCGTCCTGTGTGTCATTATACCTGGGGTGACCCCACCCCCGCCCAGGTGGGGCACAAGTACTTGCGCTCTCCCCTAGCACAGGGCTGTGGAGGCTATCCATGGGGTAAGTCCCCTGGGTTGTTTCAGGATGTGTGGCTTGGGGTGTGTTGCCCTCTCTGCTTGGTGCCCACTTGGGGCTTCTAAATAAAAAAAAATCAGGGATGAGATTGTCAATTAAGAAAAAAATCTGAAAATTGATGAAACGTCTAAAAGATGCATATCTTTCTATACAAATAATGTCTTTCTCAGATATTCAAAAAGTCTGATTTCAGACTTAAGGATCTCATCCGTGAAAAACAAATCGAACCCATTTAGATTATTTATAATGACCTAATGACCTAATTAGTTCTGGACAATTGTCAAAATGAAAGAATTTTTGTGATTTTTTACAAAGGTGTATCTACCTGTTTGGTGATGAAGTCTGTCTTGGAGAACCGTCTTCAGTGAAGCTACGGAGATCCACAGCACTGACGTCAAACATCGCGCTTTGGGTGTCGTCTCTCATCTGCTGCATGGGCAGGGTTATTTCAAGGTCGCTCTCAGGGTCAAGGGTCACCACAGTGTCAAAGGTCACATGGCCACTGGTGGTGGCTTTGGAGCCTCTATTGGGACTCGAGCGAGGCGTCATGCTCGTCGATACTGACAAACTGGTCTTGACAGGGGAACTGGTTTCATCCGGCCACAGCAGGCTTTTGCCGGTCATGACGGCTATGCTGCATGTGGTCTTGGGATGGGGCGTGTTGCCACCAGTGTCAGTCGAGACTGAGTGGGTGGTGGAGGCAACACTGGGTTGGGATGTGGGCGTGGCCACCTGCTGCCCAGTGCCTGATGACACAGGAGGGGTCTGATTTAGACCGGGACTCTGCGAGAGGTGGGGCATGGGTGTGGATAGATGGAGATTGGTTTCCTGAGAAGTGGGTGTAGCTGAGGGCATTATCAACCTACTTGGGATTGGTGGGTTGGACTGTGCAGCCTGGGCCTGCATTAACATCTGGATCTATAAGGGAAAGGTATTAAATCACAAAATAACCAGGCTAGATAAAACTACTGATCTGCTTTCTAAAGACACAACTAGTTGTGTATTGTCTTTATTTAAAAGCAAAGACAAATTCTTTGTTAGAATTTCTTAGTTTTGGTCAAATTCTTCAGTTTGATCTGGTTCACTTACCTGCGCCTGAAGCTGCTGAATCAATTGGTCCTGCCGTTTCAGTTGTGCCATGGTGTCATTACTGTCGCTGTCCCTCTCCCCTCTGTTCTGATCTTGATGATGGCTTTGTGGACCATTGCTTACTAGTGGCTGCGGTGGTACTGCTGGTGTTGTTCCAGGGGGCGGGAGTGGCGCAGATAGACCACTATTTCTGCTAGTGCACTCCTTGGCATGGCATAGAGTATTAGGTTGTGGTCCTTGATATCTGTGTGGTATCTCATGAGGTAGGGAACCAACTAAGTCGGAAGAATGGGAGCCAGTTAATCTGTCTTGTGGGGAGTGAACCCAATTTGAATGGAAATCGCTGGCCTCCCGGACCCCGTGAGGGGTCTGAGGGAAACCAGTTAAGGTTGGTGGAGTACCGGTGTGACTTAGACCATATTGAGAGGTAACTGGATTAGGATGTGGTATTGAGGAAGCTCCCGAAGTATTGTGTCCTTGGTAGGAAGCACTCTTTGAGACATTTGATACAGAGTTTGGTGTGGCATTTGGACTTACAGGAATACCTTTGCAGTTTGCAGAGCTGCTTGATAAAACCCGAGTTCTAGGACCAGAATGGGGGCTAGTGTTCCCAGAGCTTGTTGCATGGGTCGGAGAGGCTTCAGTAACTTGGACAGGTTGCCTGCTACTTGAAGGGTTGCCGTTATGGAACACTTCTTGGTGATACAGAGGTCCTGGGCTTTGGTTCTGTTGAGTGGCTCCCCAAGCCTGTTGAGGTGGCAGATGTTGCAGGTCGGACCTTCTGCGCACTGTGGGATGTGCAGCTTGGTTACTCTGTCCTGGACGGAGATGAAGAACCTGACCACCGCAACGCTGACTTGTCCGCGATGAAGACACTGGAATCGGATCGGACATTCTTCTCGGGGCTGCACACTTCCGTTCTTGCGATGGACTTATCCGATGACCCCCGACTGTTAATGGCAAGGTATGCTGCATGACCTCGCTTTTTCTAGATGTTGGTCTGGGAGGCTTCTGAAGTGGGACGGAATCGCTACGAGGAGTCCGATTGGTCTTAATTAATGGCTGTTGACCTTTAGCATTTTGGGCTGGGGAAGAGGTTCTTTTTTGCTTCATGCCAGGAGGTGTCCGTTTGACATTGCCTTGTAAATTGTTGAGATTGGATCGTCTGGACTTTTCCCCGCCGTAAACGAAATTGGTGTTGATAGGTTTTAGTGGGCCTGGCCGTCCAGTTGGCGTTTCCACGAGACCTGCCTTTGTCCCTCTTCCGTGGAAACTCCCTTGACCGTTTTGCCCAACTCCAAAAGGGTGGTTTTCTTGTGCACTTTGAACAGGACCCTGCTGTTGGGGCCTGTGCTTTCTGTGATCGTCTTCATTTGAAATAACCTCTCCAAAGGGGGCGGGGTGATCTGTCTGGTTTTGGCGGCGGGGAAGCTGATCCGACTCTTCTTGGTCCTCTACAAAGCTGTCGAAGATCAGGGATAGCTCCGGCACACTAGGTTTCACGGTTGGGCTCTGTGAAAAAAAACCAGGCAATATTCGGACATACTTTCATTTAATCGAATATTCAATTATTAAGATATTTGGCACAACCTTTTGTTCACCATTGGAATTTCACTCCTGTGAGTTAGGCAAAGATTTTCAGCAAACTTACGTCATCTTTTACAGTGATCTGTTGGTTCAATGTGTGGACCACTGTATCTTCTTTGAGATCGTAAAATTATTTACTACAAAACAATAACAATACTCCACTATGTGAAACCTAAAATCAGCTATAACTATTTTACCTTGTCAATTAAGGGCTTGGGGCTTGGACGAGGCATGATATGTACATCTTCATCTGTAGTCACTGGGCGGGGCAGGGGAGCTGGCTTAGAGCGTGGCTTAGTCCGTTTAGCTTGGCTGCAACAGCAAAGATAAACAAAATATGAATTTGTCAATTTCGTAGTGGTGGTGGATCGAATACCAAAGATCAGGGAGAGACGAAGTGCACGGTTTTGGCTGGTTGGAGTAAGACCTATGTTTTGCCGACTCAACAATTCTAAATTCACAAAACATTCTTGACAGACCTCAACCCTAGCTGCCTCATGGATTTGGAAGGCTCTGGGAGGCTCTTAGAGCACTGGAGTTTGTATTGCTTACTTACCAGCTGGGAGTGAATTGTCTAGCGGCATCCATGAAGGCAGCCTTGTTTGGGCCGTCCCTGGCAGGAGTCAACTCTAGCTGGACCGGGGTCCGTGACGTTTGGTCTGTGTGCTGATGACAGGAGTAAAATTAGACCGATCAATTAAACTCAGCCCAACAATTTTTTGATCAGTCATAGTCAAAATCCAGCACAGGCAATTAACACATTCTTAACACGGTTTGTACAGGCAGTGTGGCATTGATACACGGGGCACATGTTGGTTTCAACATACAGATGGGTGGGACCAAATGTATATTCTAAGAAGTGATCAGCGGATACAAAGACTAACTATGGGAAACTAAGGAAAAGAATATCAGTGCCATGTTCAGCCCCTCATTGGCAGCTAATTTGCCAATTTGCCGATTCAATCGACCTGCACAGAGGTGGTTGATTTCTTACCTTGTAAAAGTGAATATTTTCTCGGCACCCAACTAACTCGAAGCTGGGCTCGTCGCCACTGAGGCTGCGACATTCATAGAATGCTGGCTGGCGATTAGTTGGTGAGAATAGGACAAGAAGGAATCCTTGGTCGCCAGTACATACACTGCACCAAATCAAAAACAGGGTCAAGTTATTAAAATTAGTCAAAGTTCCTCTAAAAAAACTTAAAAAAATCACAATGATAACAAAATCAACAAGACAATCTCAAAACATTTATGTTTTCCTCCATTTTCTCCCTTCTCCTCATTTTCTAGACAAACAATTACACACGATAAAAGAATTAAATTAAAAACTATTCAATTCATTAATTTACTCACCGCTCATTTATACTACTGTTGAAGATATATCGAAGACAACTAGTCCACACATAGGGACTGCAGATGTTACTTAGACCACTCAGCCATCTAAAAAAAAAAGGGGAAAATTGTGGCTATTTTACAAGGATGGAGGAATCTTCACAACAAATGAGGGTGCTCTTTACAATTTGTAGTTATAAGCTTGCCTTTGGGTAAAGGTCCGGCTACGATCACAATGTCAGGCACAGTAACTGCTTTGATTTAAAAACAATAACAAAATCTGCATGGCATATTACATAACTATTAAATAATATGTCTGAGTAGAGACAGACAAGTACAGGGTTGCCCAAGGACACAAATTATGGCTGGCAGCAGGATTCGAACCCCTGACCCTCCGAGTCATCAACCCTAACCTCTATGGCCACGCTGTGCAGCAATTACCAGAGGCGCTAAGAGTTGACTTACATTCCAATCAATGGTAAAGTGTAGGCCTTGGGATCCGACTCCAACAGAAGTAAAAGTTTACGCGTTTGATCCATCGTGATGAACCTACAAATCAAAACAAGACCAACAAGAATTAGGAAAATTCATTAAGTTTTACTAAAGCTATTCTTTCTGTAGTCAAAAAACAGTAAATTTTGAATTTCAAATTAGAAAACAGGTTTTTTTTTACGTACCCGATTTTAGGAGTTCCTTGAATTTCACTTAGGTTGAGGGGCCCTGTTAGGTTTCGAGCCAAGGCAGTTGGTATGATGGGGAGAGGGTTAATGGGCGTGGCCTCTAAGACGGTACCCATGGTGACGGCACCGATGTGGAGGTTAAAGGTCACATCGTCGGCATTGTCATAGCAACGACAGTGGATGCGGAATGACAGGACACCGCCGACGTCAAGAGTGTCTCGGCTGCTACAGTTGTGCTCAAGAAGCTAAAAATGAGAAGAAGAAAAAATCTTCTTAATCCTCAGCAAGATTGTGAGCTGGATGAGAACTTCATAGAAGGATAACCGGATTTTGAAATCTCGGATTTTAGAAATCTCTGATTTCTCCCACCACTAATACTAGTATAAGGTGCTCCACATTGGAAGGAATGTATTATCCTGACACTACTTCAGTGTACAAAATCTATGGAAAGTTAAAAAAAAGTATTTTCTCAGTCCCAGATTTATGTCTTTTCAACATTTTTTCCACTGATTGACCTTCATTGAGATGATATATGAAGAAGAAAAAACAGCGTCAGGTTGCAACATTGATTCTCCCACATTATTATCAGCGGTCTCCTGAAGATGGACAGAGCATACTGTCCGAAATGTTTAGTTAGAAAATCATTTGTTTTCTTCCCCAAACCACCAAGTCACAAAAGGAATTTGAATACCCAATGGTACTGCAAACCGTGCATCTTTACAAGCAACATATTACGGTCACTGTATATTACTTTAAAAGTTGCTGTGAAGTCCTCAGAGCTGTGAGTAGTGGCCACCGTCTCCTCGTTGATTGACATGGTGAGAGGAATCAGGTAGTCGCCTGGTAGTCTAGCAGTGGGCATCCTGCTGGACCGACCAGGGACATCCCGGCCGGGATCAAAGCGGTCAATAGTGATGGTCACTCCTTCCTCATCTCAACGATTATTCAAAAAAAAAATATTACAAATTCAATTTATATTATTCGCCAATTACTTCTGAATTATAACTATAACTATATTGTTTCGCTCTTCTTTTCTCTAATTCAATATATCATTCACATTTTGCAAATTGAAATGAAAAATAATATTTATTTAAACGTTTTTATCTACCGTTCAGTAAAAAGCACAGCGTCAAAATAAAGTTTTTCAAGAAAACTACTCGCTTTACACGTTAAAGCTTCTATTCGATAAGCCAGGAAGTTAGGTTTCTCGTAAAGTCTTGTAAGTTCTCGAGGTCAACTTACACGCTCTATTGTCATGCCCTTTGCGTGGTATTGCCCTTGATTAATATTTCACGGAATAGGAGATATTATTTTAGTTACCTTTGTCTGATAAGACCGAGCCAATTAGAAAGCACCTGTAAGGCAGACTGTCAGACTGCAGTGCATGGCGGTGAGCGAGCTGCACGGACTTCTCTAAAATGTGCAGACTGATGTTCCTGGTGAAGGAAAAAAGTTGACAAGTTTAAGAACCTGACAGTTCACAACTAACAGCGTCGAATTTGCTCCAAAATATAAATGCTGTGCACGTACTCGTACACAGTGGTACCTTCTATACATAATATTCGCTAAATAATCTATTGGCTAAATAATCATTTCTTCACTTCCAGAAGATTTTGTTGACCCCAGGTGTCAGATATGGAACTTTTCCCCACAACTTGCCTGTATTTGGTAATGTGCAAGACAGTTGGATCTCCTTTAGGTGTTCTGTCCCTGTTACAAAAAAACAAAAAACAAACCTGGAATGATTAGATTAGGCTGAAGGACTTCAACCATTAAACACCGTACTGCCCAAAACCGACCTGCCAGTTTCAATTACAACCAGCAACGCCTACAACTCCAGAGCGCTCAATACTTAAAAAAATTCTTCAGTGAATAAAACACAATTACTACAAGTTCAGTTCCTAGTTATAGGTTACTGATAAATGACAATTTGGGCAAATTTCTTTTACAGAGTTTCTGAAAAACTGGGATGCTGGATTGAGTTCAACTTTCACCCATCTTTTTAAATTTCATCATTTCAAATTCATCTTCGCAGATTGAGCAATCTCTTTGAAAAATGAGTTAAACTTGCTTATTAAAAAAAGACAGAGCCATAAAAACAGAAATAAAAACTCCATGTTGATCTTGAAACACAGCGGAAATTTAGACACGCTAACAAAAAAAAACAAAGAAAATACTGACCATAAGATGTCTTTTGTTGCAGGAAAATTGAGGGGAACCACGTCCGACCCCAGCTTCCCTTCTGATGACACCTTTGAACTCTGACCTTGCTTTGTTGGGAAGTAGGCCGATGCCTGGGCATTACTAGGCAACTGCCACCTGCTTACAAGTGTCGTCATGGTTTCTAACCTGACATCTGTTTGGAAAAATAATGGAAAAATAAATTAAAAATAAATGCTTGTCCGGTGGTGATGCGGTCTTTTGCCCACAGTGTGATGTGAATCTGGTATGAGCTTGGGGGTGATCAGCTTGGGCTATTCGGGGTGAATGCTTTGGTGAAAATATTAATACTCATCCCTCCTGTGGCGTCATACACGGCAAAGCTCTGGGTCAATAGGTCAAAAGTCAGTGATTCATTTTTATTTTAGGTTTGGACACAAACAGATCTACTGACCATACTGACTCTCAGTCTGTATCCTCGACCCTCCGTAATCTGCGCACCTAACGCTCATGCACGCGCGCAAGTTGCCAACGGCAACGTAAATCAAATGTAAATGCGTAGAAATAGGACCGCGTGGATTTAGAGGGTCTGACGATAAATTAATTATTTTAATATTTATACCAATTTTGTTGTTGGGGGGCCGGGTAGTCCCACTAGTGTGCCCCCGGTATACTGCGATATACAGGGTCACACATCGGCACATGCAAAAATTGGTTGAAAACTTTGCTTTTTCGTGCGCACTCTGTGCGAGGAATTGTGGAGTCGCAATTATACTGGGTGTATTCTCTAATCTCTCAGCTATTACTATCTGGAATTGCGCTTAATCTTACCTTCAAAATTTCGAGAAATTTGGGCATCTTTTTTTCAGTCGAACTGAGTGCAAAGCGCAGTTAAGGCTGGATTATAATCCAATGACCCGTGACGTCATTTGAGTGTGCAAAGCGCAGCTGGAGGGCGCTTCACGAGTTGAGATGCTACGGCTGTTTTGTGTTGCATTTAACCTCCAAACAAGGTATAATGTTATCATGAACAGGGTTGCTTTGACAATTCCCCATTCAGTCGCTGTGATTTATAATCATCCCCACGATTGCGTTCCATGCCCATAAAATACGAGTAAATATACTTGGCAAATCCATTGCACACGAAACAGTCGTCGCATCTCAACTCGTGAAGCGCCCTCCAGCTGCGCTTTGCACACTCAAATAACGTCACGGGTCATTGGATTATGCGCTTTGCACTCGGTTCGACTGAAAAAAAGATGCCCAAATTTTTCGAAATTTTGAAGGTAAGATTAAGCGCAATTCCAGATAGCTGAGAGATTAGAGAATACACCCAGTATAATTGCGACTCCAGAATTCCTCGCACAGAGTGCGCACGAAAAAGCAAAGTTTTCAACCAATTTTAGCATGTGCCGATGTGTGACCCTGTATATCGCAGTATACCGGGGGCACACTAGTGGGACTAGGGGGGTGGGGGGGGTGGGGGGGGGTGGGGGGGGGGGGGGGGTGGGGGGTTGGGGGGGGTGGGGGGTGGGGGGGGGGGGGGGGGGGTGGGGGGGGGGGGGGGGGGGGGTGGGGGGGGGGGGGGGTGGGGGGGGGGGGGGGGGGGGGGGGAGAGGAAGGGTTGCAATTTTGTAACTGTAATTTTATGTAACCGTGGTTTCCATTAATTATTATTAAATTTTACAGAATAATAACAATAAATCGCGCTGTTGCATTGACTTGCAACATGCATGCATTCAGCATTGCCATGCATTGCCATGTGTGATATTCAATATTGCGTTGCGTGGTAAACCCGCTGCGCTGCGTCTTCTGCAGTTTGCGCACATTTCCAACTTTCAAGTTCAGAATGGTTAATTTATTCAAATATAACAGTACACAGTGAAGATAAAAACAATTACACAATACAATTGTACTCTGACTGCTGCTTACCAAACTGCAAAAATTGTGAAAAGTCGTCAAATTTACGGAATGTATTCGGTTCAAAATCCGCGGTAACGTTTGGTCACTGATCGCTGATCGACTGCGCCAAAAATGGTCTTGAAAACAATCGGACCCTTAGAATCGATTATAATGACATTGTTGTGTCACTAAAAAAAACTAACCAAAACGGGCGAGAGATATAACTAAGTTGAGAAGACCATAACATTTGCACAAATGTTCGTTTCCTAAACCTTTGAATCCATATTATCTCACTAAAAAGGACCTTTTCCAACATAATTTAAAGTTTGGAAAACGACTTTATAATATACAATTCTTTCAATTACTTTTAATCGATTCTAGTGATAAGCGCCCTCACTCGGCGTTTTTACTACCAGTACCAGTTATCAAACCTCAGTTTCGTTGCAAATGCGGTTTCATCACTCGTTTTAAATTTTACACATCTAGGTAGTTTTTTTAATACTCCGTCCTCGTTTCAGATGGTGGCTTAAAATATTGATTTCATAATAATTTTGAAGCCAAATTAGCCAATAACTTTTACACAAAAAATGAAAATATACTTTGTTATTTCGTATTTTATTTTAGCATCTGTATGTGCAGTTGTCCATACCTTGCAGTATTCGAACCCACAAACTTTGGACAAGGAGACTGGTACATTATCCATCAGAGTACCGCATATCGTTAACCTGTGTCTTATTTCTCCATGGTTAACCTAATCCAATGAACTCCGTCTGATATCTACACACTACCAGAGTCATGAAAAGCTGCCGTATATACACAAAACTCCATACACATTTGGTCCATAAATGGATTTTTCCTTCGTACAAAATCCACCAAAACCACAAAGTAGAAACGGGAAAGAAAAAAAAAGTAAAAAAAAAACTTATATCAAAATATCAAAACAAATACAGAGAATTCGAACCCACATCCTTCGAACCAGGAGGCTGGTACATTATCCATCAGAGTACCGCATATCGTTAACTTAATTCAATGAACTCCGTCTGATATGAAAAGCTGCCGTATACACACACAATTCGATACACATTTAGGTCCATCAATTCATCCACATTTTACATCCGCGTCAGTTTATTGGGCTTTATTTTCCTTTCGTACAAAATCCACCAAAACCACAAAGTAGAAAAAAAAAAAAAAAAAAGTAAAAAAAAAACTTACGGAGGATTCGAACCCACAACCCTTGGACAAGGAGGCTGGTACATTATCCATCAGAGTACCGCATATCGTTAACTTATTCCAATGAACTCCGTCTGATATATACTCACTACCAGATTCATTAAAAGCTGCCAATTGTACAACTATTTACAACATTTTACAGTGATGCACACCGTATGCAACAATATTTAACAACCGAACACAAAACTCTATACACATTTAGGTCCATAAATTCATCCACATTTACTTTCGCGTCAGTTTATTGGGCTTTATTTTCCCTTCGTACAAAATCCACCAAAACCACAAAGTAGAAATGGAAAAGAAAAAAAAAGTAAAGAAAAAAACCAAAACATACCGAGGATTCGAACCCACAACCTTTGGACAAGGAGGCTGGTACATTATCCATCAGAGTACAGCATATCGTTAACTTAATCTAAAGAACTCCGTGTGATATCTACTCACTACCAGATTCATTAAAAGCTGCCAATTGTACAGCAATTTACAACCATTTTTCAGTAATGCACACCGTATGCAACAATATTTAACAACTGAACACAAAACTCCATACACATTTAGGTCCATAAATTCATCCACATTTACTTTCGCGTAAGTTTATTGGGCTTTATTTTTCTTTCGTACAAAATCCACCAAAACCACAAAGTAGAAATGGAAAAGAAAAAAAAAGTAAAGAAAAAAACCCAAACATACCGAGGATTCGAACCCACAACCTTTGGACAAGGAGGCTGGTACATTATCCATCAGAGTACAGGATATCGTTAACTTAATCCAAAGAACTCCGTGTGATATCTACTCACTACCAGATTCATTAAAAGCTGCCAATTGTACAGCAATTTACAACCATTTTTCAGTAATGCACACCGTATGCAACAATATTTAACTATACCGAACACAAAACTTCATACACATTTAGGTCCATAAATTCATCCACATTTACTTTCGCGTAAGTTTAGGGCTTTATTTTTCTTTCGTACAAAATCCACCAAAACCACAAAGTAGAAATGGAAAAGAAAAAAAAAGTAAAGAAAAAAACCCAAACATACCGAGGATTCGAACCCACAACCTTTGGACAAGGAGGCTGGTACATTATCCATCAGAGTACAGGATATCGTTAACTTAATCCAAAGAACTCCGTGTGATATCTACTCACTACCAGATTCATTAAAAGCTGCCAATTGTACAGCAATTTACAACCATTTTTCAGTAATGCACACCGTATGCAACAATATTTAACTATACCGAACACAAAACTCCATACACATTTAGGTCCATAAATTCATCCACATTTACTTTCGCGTAAGTTTATTGGAATTTATTTTTCTTTCGTACAAAATCCACCAAAACCACAAAGTAGAAATGGAAAAGAAAAAAAAAGTAAAGAAAAGAACCCAAACATACCGAGGATTCGAACCCACAACCTTTGGACAAGGAGGCTGGTACATTATCCATCAGAGTACAGCATATCGTTAACTTAATCCATTGAACTCCGTCTGATATCTACACACTACCAGAGTCATGAAAAGCTGCCGTATATACACAAAACTCCATACACATTTTAGGTACATAAATTCATCCACATTCACTTTCGCGTCAGTTTATTGGGCTTTATTTTACCTGGTACATTATCCACCAAAACCACAAAGTAGAAAAAAAAAATGACAACAAAGTAAATAAAAGAAACGTACGGAGGATTCGAACCCACAACCCTTGGACAAGGAGGCTGGTACATTATCCATCAGAGTACAGCATATCGTTAACTTAATCCAAAGAACTCCGTCTGATATCTACTCACTACCAGATTCAATAAAAGCTGCCAATTGTACAGCCATTTACAACCATTTTACAGTAGTAAACCACAAAGTTAATAATAATAATATAATATATAATTATAGTCCTTTCCCTTTGGAAAGCAGTTTGTTACAATAAATAAAATAGATACCCAGAACCTAGAAATCTTCTAGTGGTCCAGCTGCAATAGAGCCGAAGTTTGTAAAACTTCTCTATATCATAATAACCACTCGAATCAAGACTAGGTGCGTTTTCAAGCCACGCGTGAACGATTTCCGGAATAATATACACGTTGGAAATGCATATCCAGTTCTGATGTTCAGATATTTGTGTGCGTGTGTACCGAAGGTAAGACAAGATCAAACTTTCTAATGTTATACGTAAAAAAACGCTTTGATCGTTCGTTTCTAAAATTGTTTTAGAGTTCTGATGGTTTTTACAGGGGTGTTTTTAGTTGTACGGATGATGTTATTATTTTAGTTGTCATGCCGCTGGACCTGCGTGTGGCTTGCTCTACTTGTCTTGGATGCTCGCTCGGGCCGCGCCGCCGGGGCGTTTGGCAAGGCCGTCGCCAGGCCGTCTGCCCGGCCAGTGCGATCAATGACGTGCGGGGACAAATTGTTAGTCAAGGCCGAGCAAATGTAATAAGTGTTGTTCTTCTTATGTGGAAGGCCTTGTCATTTAGAAAAGAATGTCTTGAATGTTACGTTCTCTGAAGTTGTTTCCATCATGATCATGTATTACTCGTATCAGTATCATCAATCAATCTACTCATTTATTAATTACAAATGTTGAACATTTTGAAAAGCCATGAATTTCAAACTGAGAAACAATTCCAAATTTGTCATGAAATACTACTTGTGTCCCTGCCCAACTCTCTATAAACTTAGTACATAACCCCCACCTGCCCACTGACGTGGCATCAGGATACTACATTCTTTCCTTAAAAGTTAAATCGTAATACTACGCCCTACTCCGAAGTAGCAGTAGCACATATTAAGCAGGGAAAATAAATGAGCCAGTAAAATAAGTGTTCGATTTATTTTTAACTTTATTTTGAGTTTAAAAAACTCTAGCCGAACATGTCTGAAAATTCTTTATTATCTAGGGTGTGTGCAAATTCCTATTTAAATTGGAGCATGACTCATAATGTTAGGGTTAAAATTACAGTAAGGCTACTCTCTCCCCCCCCCCCCCCCCCCCTCTTAAAAACATGTGTGTCATTGATTATAGCTAGCATATGCTTGCACCCCCATTCACTAACAAAATGTGATTTTTACATTTAGGCTAGACAAGCGAGCTCCACAGTTGTTGCCATGGCAGCCAAACCCACTGTTATATTTGTTCTGGGAGCACCAGGCTCAGGCAAGGGAACGCAAAGTGCAAACATTGTCAAGGTAAAACATCAGATTATTAACAAAAATAACACAACTGCTGTTTTGCTATTAAACCGAAAATACTGCTAAGCATGGATGAGATGGTAACCCGCTCTATGATAAAACCGTTTCTGTGCTTACCAAATTGTGCATTTAAAAAAAATTAGACCCTGAGCTATCTAATCTTTGATTTTTGTTTCCCCCCCCCCCCCTCCTCACCCCTCCACCGCATCCCAGGAATTTGGCTTCATCCATCTGTCAGCCGGTGACCTTCTCCGTGCTGAGAGGACAGCAGGGTCAGAGGTCAGCGCTCTCATAGAGCACTACATCAAAGATGGCCAGATAGTTCCTGTGGAAATCACCGTGTCTCTTATAGAAAGGGTCCGATACAATCATTTGCATCACAATTAGAGAAATCTTTGACAGGAAAGAGTGTTGCATCCTTATGCCAATTTTTTTGATCATATATTATTTTTATGAAGGTCAGTCATCGCAAAAATGTTGAAAAGACATGAATCTGGGACTAAGAAATAGTTCAAATTTTGTTAGAGAATACTATAAAAAACCACTCAACTCTCCATAGACACAACCAAAAAGTGGCGGCAGGATACTACATTCTTTCCAGCTTGGTTTCAGAACCTTATGTTCAAACTAGCCTGAGAAACTTTTGAGTTTAGTTTTGGCTGAGTGGTTCTTTTAAATAGAATGATATTGGACATTTGCTTCCAACAGTAGTGCATTAATGTGTTTGATTTTCCTTTGTTTTCTAGGCTATGAATGCGAGCAAAGTGAATAAATTTCTTGTCGATGGTTTCCCTCGCAATGCGGACAATTTTGACGGATGGAATAAAATCATGAAAGACAAAACCAACGTTAAATTTGTTCTCTTCTTTGAATGCAGTAAAGAGGTAAGAATCGGCTTGTTAGAATTTCCGGTAATAAAACAAAATAATATTTCTGAAAAACCTTGGCACGGTAGCTTGCAGGTTTTAAGAAACTTGTGGAAAGAAGAAATTAATGTTGACTTGTAGTGTGGAAAACCAAACAGTTGGAATGGGGCTGAAAACCCCATCTACATGTTCACTAGGGCGGGATTCGAACCCAGGGCAAAAACTTGAATGACAAGAAAAGGAAGCCATTATGCACAGCTTCAGTAAGGTCACAAATGAAGCCATACATATGTATATATATTTTTCCCTTTTTTTCTCAATTTGTTAAGGTGTGCGTTTCAAGATGTCTAGAAAGAGGAAAAACCGGAGGTAGAGCGGACGATAACGTTGCAAGTTTAGAAAAAAGGTTTGTGCATCTATCAGGCTTATTTCAACGAGTTTTACAATTTTTCTAGTAGGTTTTCCTATTATGTTTCCCTTGTTTTCAGCATTCTGTACTGTGGACAGTATATTTAGGGGTCTGTTGGAGTCTTTTCCCTTTTTTTGTCTTCAAGAGGGTCAAATATCATGCCTAATATTTCTCTCTCTTTTTTTCATTTAACCCCTGCATCTGGAACTCAGGTTCGTGACTTATGTGGATCACACCAAACCAATCATTGACATTTATGCAGCGAAAGGAATGGTTAGAACAATCAATGCAAATACACCCGTAGATGAGGTAAGCAGTCGGAATAATTTTTGACCCAAATTTAAAATTAATATTATTAATTTTATTTTTTAATTTTTGCTGAAATCTATAAATGACAGTTCCATTCGTTACCAATTGTGGTTAACAATCTTGCTTAGGGAAACTAAAATCTAGAGCCTGGTACTTCCATCCTATAGATCAATCTGGACACCCTATCAATTCCATTTTGATGGCCCCCATCAATGGCGGAAGCATTGTTTAGATAATCCATTATGGGGCAGTTGCTTTGTACAATAGCATGCACAATGGTTTCTCCATTGAAGGGGGCCTCTCTATACTTGTACTGTTATCACTGAACAATGACACTTATGTGCAGGCTCTATAAGTTTAAATCGCTGTCTGGTTTTATTTCAGTTTAGTATGAACATAAAATGATTTGGTCCATTTTGGCTATGCCAGTATTTATAAGCAAATACAACGCCATCTGTTAACAACAGCTGTGTGGTCCAAGCAAACAAAAACAATCAATACTCGCAATGAAACGAACTGAAACAGACGATTCGGGTTTACATATTAGGCTGAATGTGCATACAATCCTTCGTGGAAGCATTCAAACTAGTCTCAATTTGTTTACAAAAGCTAAAGATTTTCGGAGGCACTACAAAGAACAACAGTGTAAAAAATGACACTATTGGTAAAAAGTGCAGATTGACCATGCTAGATATTGGACAGAATTCTGTATCTGGCCACCACACAAACTTGTCACTGCATACAAGATGTATAATTCTTGTAGACTTCAATATAGCTGCCTACCAGTGTTGTAGGTCTCAAGACCTTTTTGTTGAGGTTGAGGTCTCGTCCCAACAAAGTCTCGGGTCTCGGAGGGCTGTTCTCGGTCTCGAATGCTTGGGTCTCGGTCCCGGAAGTGTTGGTCTCGGTCTCAAAAGCCTTGGTCTCGGTCTCGGACATTAAGGTCTCGACTACAACTATATTTGTACCTAGAATATGGCCTAAACCTCTGGTGATTTCAGAATAACTTGGGAAGTATATGTGGTGTACATCTGAGCTTTGGCTATCATTGTATGGTTCACTTTTCATAAGCCTCTTGTATTTTTGAATTTTGTTTGCAGGTTTTTGAAGAGGTGAAGAAATTGTTCAAACAAGAAGGTATGTATTTTTTAATATTGAAGACACAGCAAGTATCAAACTTTGACTACATTTGTTGACCTGATTTGGTTTTGCTATCATTATTGCTGGCCATTATGAGCATTTGACGTGAGTTGAACAGTTTTCGGAAATGCAAAACTGCAAAGAAGACAACACTACTCATAGTGCTTCCCCCTTTCCTCCTAAAAAAACCACCAGAAAACAAAAAACTACTTTATGTGAACGAGTCCTTTCTTTATTTAGAATTTTCAAATTTGTCAAATGTTCTTATTATTCTGCAGGTTTTTGAGTACCGGGGTCGCTGATCGTGTACAAGATTTCTTTATTTTTATATCTCACCAGCCCTTAATTAATTGCATTAGGGAAGTCTAGGTATTTAAGAATAAGTAAACGCATTGCGGTTTATCATTATTATGAATTTTTTGGGATTTAGAAAATACAAATTAAGACATTCTTTTCCCCTGCTTTTTGCTATAGTAGGAACAAATCTTAATGCAAGTGGACCTTCAAATACTATTCAACAATTCACTGATAGTTCTTTCTTTGGAAAGAAATGCCTAAGTTTTGCATCATTTAGAAGATATTCAGATATTTTGATGGTGGTGGCTAGGATTGGTTGTGCCCAGATACCTGTGTTTTGCTTTGATAGTGTTATGTATGGACTTGAACAGAGACTACTGATGTACATTAATTGTAATTGTTAATGCGCATGCATGCACTACGGTCTGTGGAAAGTTCTGGTACATTCCACAGACTGTACAATTGAGTCTATGTTCAAGTCCATACATAACTATGGTCCCCAGTTTACGTACTACCTGTAAGTGACCACTACATGTATAGTGTACTTTAATTTTAAACCGAGGAGATTTTACCTAATAATTTTGAAATAGTGCACATTGTTTCCAACATAATTTACTAGATGTTTATTAATACATTTTGAGTTGGTGCAATTTATGAGGTTTTGTTATAATTTCTAAAAGCATTTTCGAAACTTAGAATTAAACAAATCAAATAAGTTAAGAGGGCCTAATTTAATTAAAGAAAATATTAGTAGTGAAATACTTCACATTCGTGTACATTTTTATAATGCATGTACTTTTTGACACATTTTTTTAACATGTCTGTTTATAGTAAGCATGTCCGTTTGTAGAAAATGTGTTATTTAATGTAATGCATGAATGTGACCGAATCCCTCAAAATGAGGTATATGTTTTTCACATGCAGTAGAGAGCACAAAACTAGTTTTTCATTTTGGTATATCACTCAGGTTGACATCTTTTAATATACAGATGTTACTTGGGCGAAAGGGTTCAATTTTTCCATTAATTTCTATGTAGTGGGATAATGTTAAAAGGCTCATTACTTGAAAGTAGCTCTGGCGAACAAATTTGTTTTTTTTCTGGGGTTAGATTTATAAATTTTTGTTGGTGAAGCAATTATGTGATTATATAAAAGTGCCTCACAAAATAAACTTGTGTAGGTAGTGGTAAGTTTGTAATCAAGCACGTTATTTAAATTGACTGGAGCGAGGTTTGAACCTCGGACCTCCAGATTGCCATTCCTGTACACAATCAAGCTATGTTACCTGTCAGCAGTTACCCCAAACTTGCCGGTATTTATTCAAGGGGCGCTAGTCAGAAGCTATAAATGTATTTATGTAGACAGGGATGACAGTTGGTAAGGGTTCGAGTACTTCGAATAAGTAAGCAAACGATATAACGTGTTGTAAAGACCACACAACTAGTTTTATGGAATAAACCCTTACTGTATCACTTAATAATTTATATACTCTCCGACTAAGAATAAGACGTTACACGACACTAGTTTGTTTTTGTAATCGATGGTTTTGGAGAAAATATAATAAAAATTAGGTGCAGTGGAAGATTTTTTTCAAAATGAGTGATTATTTAAGTATATTAAACTAACTACAAATTCTAGTGGCAGATAACAGGCCCTTGACTGTTTTTTGTTCTTCAAATATGTTCGTTGCAAAGGAAAGCAGACCTTTATTATTCTCTTTCCAGTTTAGTCCAATTACTGTGAGACACTACAAAGCACAATTCAACTTTGGCAAATGTTTGCAGCGAATGCGTCGTGACGTCTGAATCACATCCCATTCCCCATGAAATATGAACTGGCCTCAAGGTTTTTGCTCGACTACAGGATACCAGCCAAAATGCCATGTGTTAATTGCTCATGACTGGTTCCCTGCCATTAAAGGTGGAATCACACATCTGCTCGTTTCTATTGGTTCCCGGCCCGAGACGTCTTCCTCCTTTTCCCCCGGTTCGCCGCCCCAGTGGCCGTCTTCCGGTAGAACGTCAGCTTCTCGCGCCCTTTGGCATCCTCGGGTCGTATGGTGTGGAACACTTCGTCTAGATTATCCATCTTGTAAGTTTCTGTGAGGCGCCGGTCTTCCCTTCCTTTCATTGTCTCTTTGCGATCCTGGAACTTGAGCGACAGTTGTTTCTTAAGGATGCGGCGTTGCTGTAAGCGTAAGAACAAAAGAATGAAAACCTGTACATCGACTTTGTGATAAAAAATCCCCTATTGACATCTGTGTACAAAACATATGGGAGGTCTTCCAAAAAAACTTACAAATAAGAACAAAGGGGTTTCAGGTTAGGGTCCCCGATTGGGGGTAAATACACACTTGGGTGGATGTTAAAAGGCACGTGGGGTAAACTGGCATGACCATGGGGAAATGACGTGCTTCAAACCACTGACTATGTGAGCATGACTTGTACGACAGTCTCTACGTGCCTTAGGCCTACTTTATCTTTAGAAATATCAAATCTCTCTATACTCCTACATGTATTAGAAATCTGTGAGACTCTATATACTTGCCTCATTTGGGGAAATATACTTGGAGTTTTCATACAAAGTTGGACCCCCGATACTGCCCTTGAAGATCCGGATGAGGTTGAGGCAAAAACGAGGGCCAATCTCCACCAACGAACCATCTTCCTCCAAAATCTGCATGGTGCAAAGTATACAATATTGTCAGCCCTTTTGTTAGGAACACCCAAGCTTCTCATAATTTGTAAACAGCAAAGAATAAATCATAACCAGCAGTTTCTGTGTTTAGTTTGACCCAGCATTCTCTGATTGCTATCATTTTACCTGGTAGTTTCTGAACCAGATCCTGTTGTCTAGAAGGGAGAAGGTGTAGATGTGGTCGAAAAATGGCTGGCTCTTTGGGTGCAGGTTTGGTGTACTGAATATCTGCAGTATGCAAAATATTATAATGTTACAAAATTACAGTTGGCCACAAAAGGTGTGTGCGGAGGGCAGTGATCCAATGGTAACGGTGCAATAGTAACTGGGCTCTAACCCAGACAGGGCATACGGTGCTGGTGTTTTTGGGCAAGATACTTTACCACAATTACCCTCTCTACATCCAGGGGTATAAATGGGCACCTGTTTGGGCAGAAACTCTGTACAAGGAATCTACATTTGGTGTTTTCTCAGTGTTTTTGTGAGAATCGAACCTATAACCTCCTGCAAGCTAGTACAGTTTCGACGCAGTTAAGATGTACGAGTGGAGTTCAGCCCTGGCTGTGATTATCTCCAATATGTAACTAACCTGGATGAACAGCTCTTTGAGAAGCTGATAGTGTGGTGACTCATCAAACTCTTTGCCGAATGAGAGTAGCGGTCTGGCTCCCCGTAGACAGTTACCCGTTAGTTTCAGCTCGCTCATGGTGTGCACTGCGACAAATAGAGACAAGTCAATTCGTTAACTCAATGAAATTATTATTCAGTGCACCCACATAACAAACAAGTAAGTGAAAGGATTTTAAGTAACACATTTTCATAAACCATTAAAAAGGAAATCATTGAAGTTCGAAAATGTGATTTTGAAGAGTTTTAAAAATTGAACTTACAGTTTTCTATCAGGAACTTTGCCGAGGGTCCATGTGGTACATTAGCAAACCTTAAATGCAAGGGAAATAAGGGAATTAAGGGGGTGCTAAGATTTCAAATCGTCACACATTGCAAATGACACAAATACAACGCTTGACTTGTTTGTTGTTTGTGTCATCTGAACTGAGTCCGAGTCTTGAGTACCTTGGGTCGAGTTTCGAGTCTAAGTCATATGCATGCATCATTTGCTTACCACATGAAGAGATCTTTCTTTTTACGACACTCAAAGAAGACACACTTGTTGCAGTTCTTCATCTCGCATATCTGCATGGCAACATGTAGAAATAAGGAATAAGAACCATGAAGGAGAAAAATTGTCATCAAAATAAAACAATTCCAAAGGCTTTTTTAGGGGTTATTCTTTTAAGAAATCATTGTACCAATTTTTTTTCTCAAATACTTTACAAGCACATTTTCCCATTCGAGGGGTCCGGAAGCGCGCCACCAGGGGTCAACTTTCAGGTTTTATAGCAACTTATTCTTGAATCAAGGCTAATGCTATTATGCTCACCTCATTAATTTGAGACATTCCAGCTCGACTATTCATCTTCACATCTGGAAATAAAAGTTAAAAGCCAAGAAAGTTAACCTTTACTCCCCGGGCTGAACAGCATCTTATATCCTGTAAAATCTGCCACTGTGGTGATAAGACAAACAAGGCATTGTTTCTACTAAACAAACTTGATTTAATAAACTGGAGGCAAGATTTGAAAATAGTAAGGTTTTTCTTAGGATGGTCGGCTCACCATTAATTAACCCTAACCTTGCCAAATCCAGCACAGTGCATCTGTGGTGACTGCTTGACCTTGCTGGACTCTGCACACAAGTCAATGTGACAAAGTATGCAATCTGTTGCGTCTGGCAGGGTTTCTAGCCAAAATACCCTGGAGGGTTAGGGTTAGTAGAAATTCGTAAAAACATTCTACTTTTTTTAAATGACAGCACACCAGATGCCATAATTTCACAGGATGCTTGAGACTTTTAATGGCCCAGTCAATTACAGCCAAGTAAGTTATTTCATAATAAATCAATAGTTTCCTTGATTGACATTTTGCCAAGGTTGTATGTTTGGGGACACATTGATTAGAGATACATAGATGTTTAGTTGCGTTCTTCACCAACCTGCTTTAGAGTGCGGCATGAGAGTACGTAGGTCTATCATGAGGTGCCGACCTCGGTAGGACACGCCCCTCGCTGCAAACACAAGCACTCTCTGTTTATTCACCCAGGTTCTCTGCACATAAAATGGACCAAATCATCATCATTTACAGACAAAAAGTGTTGACATCCATTACGCAGATTTGCCGTTTGTCAGACCAATGATATGAACTAGGCAGTACTTCACTAGGACTAGCCGCAGATCCACTGACAGGGATTGAAAGTGCCTGGTAATTCTTCTCCGGCATCCAGTGGCACTGATCGATCGCGCCCACCATACATGACATAAGTTATTGACAGATATTGTTAATTAATGGAGCATAATCTGAATTGCAAATTAAAGGTGAACTATTTTTATTGCAGCACTGGCCAAGTGGCCGGCTGTACGAGTAGTTTTCTATAGGGCGCCCTCAGCCGTCGAGCTATACTTTTTTCACTCACTGATAATTGACTCGTTTTGTCTGCGGCCGTTTTGCTTGTTCCGATCCCGTTGGCAGCCTGGCTCGTTTTCCTTCGTCTCTTGTGTCTCATCAACATTTCTTGGGCTTTCCGTTTCACCATTTTGGAATTCTCGTTAAAATCAACCGAAACTGAACTCAGTCTGAGAAAACAACGATTGCGGTGCGCAGCTAGCAGCAACTTACAACTTGGCTATTGCTTTTTGCACGTGTCGCGTTTTTTCATTGAAATTCGCATTGCGTTGGTTTTGGACTGTTACCCATCGCACCTTACGAAAAAACACATTCAATTTTAACCGGCTTGAGGAACCAGCTTCAAGGCGCGAGAATAAACTTGTCACCAAGTCCGGCATAGTCTATGGAAAAATTTTAAACAAAATAAAAAAATGAAATCTTGGAATTAAAATGGAACCATGAATTCGATAGTTGTTGAAAATGAGAAAAAAAAACACAATTTAAATATACATGTATGAATTGGAGAAATTGAGAAACCTTAGCTGAAAACTGGTACCTTTTGTACATACTTGTGTGCAGGTATATTTTGCCATCTAGTCTTGAACCAGGAAATAGACATAAATTGTAAAACCTGAGACAAAATTGTTTGGGGGCGGGACATTTTTTTATAACAATAGAAATAATCTAAATTAATCTTCTTCTTTTTTCTGTCCTTTATTTCCTTTCATCTTGTTTTCTTTTTACATGTTTTATTTTATTACCGTGACGGCAATTAAACAAATACATTTACTACTGTAACAGACATGGTTGCAAGTCTAACATCTACTGAAGAGCTGTGAACATCCGGGATATTTGCGACCGCTACGGTCAATGCCATCCCATAATAGTCGTCAAAATGGCCGAGGTGAGTTATGTGCGAAAATGTAAAGTTGCTCAAAATGTTTGAGCTATTTCTTTACTTTTTTACTGTGAACGGGTGATCTTTTTCTGCGGTTGGAATGTTGGATAAATATAGAACTACCTTTCGTGTTGCGAATTAGAAGATGTATGATGCGTTTAATTAAAATAAAGATGAACTTATTGACTCGCGAGTTACGAAAAGTAACGACCGTGACCGTGTACTGTACGCGCGCGTGCGTACCGCCGGTGTTGGATTTTTGGAGTTATGAAAAAAATATGCTAATTTGTTGGCATATTATTGTTTTTAGTTTTAAACTTAACAAAAACTGGGAAAAAACGAAAAAATCTATGTTTTAGTTTACAAAATACATAATGTTTTCATATTTTTTCTTTGTGCATAAATTAAATATTGCCTGTTTGTTTAAAAATATGTTATTTTACCTGTATTTTATTATATACAGTAGTCAGTACAGGTACAATAACATATTTTTTTAACAAACGGGATCAAAATATTGCCATTACCAATGGCAATATTTTGTGGATGTCACATTAGAAAGTTCATAATTCAGTAATGTTAAACAATTCAATTCAGTTTGAAAATAGACCTGCAGATGTAAATTGGATTCATTCAATTCTAAAATTTGTTTATTTATTTTGTTATTTTTGTAGCCAGCTATGAGTGACTCCAGTCCGGGTAAGTTATGTTTTGTTAGCCCCTCCTAAAAAGGCAAAACAAACCAGTTTTAATGAACAATTCACAAATAATCAGCCTCTCGCTAAAAAAAAACTTACACAAAAAGTTCCTTTTTTTTCTCATAAACTGGGACTTTTATGCTGAATCTTGTGTCATTTTGGTAGACAAATTATTGGGTCCTTAGAAATCCACCAAATTGCACTTTGGTTTTTTAGGAGCATTGTTTTTTATCTTCTTGAAAAACTGCAAAATCCTCAGAAACCGTCTGTCGCATTTTAAACAAACTGTGAAGAGTCGTGTCAAGAATATACCTGCAATACTTGTGTACTATTTGTTTTGGGTTTCTCTTCCTGGGAATTCAGAGACTGACCAGGACTTTGATGTGACGGCTGAGATGCTCGTCCATGAATATGACGATGAACAGACCATTGATGAGGAAGAGACGAATGACATGGGGGAGTGCTTCAGCAATGAGCTGGACAATCTAGCAGAGGTAGGCCAAGACGTTCTGCCAATGATGTAGTTGACACCGCATCCTTGAAATTTGAGGAAACCTGGAGACAAAAAATCGCCATTTCTAGTCGAAAAAGTCAGGGAATTTAAGGAAAATGCGTGTCAAACAGGATATAGGTCAGAATAATTATCCTGGAATAAAAAATAAAAAAAAATCTGGAAAAACTTTGGGGGAGAGGAAGACTTCTAATTGCAACTTTTAATTGACATTGCATCTTTGTTTCTACTCTTGTAGGAAGCTGCGATCCCAGTGGACCAGCTGTGGCGCATGTATGCCGACCCCCCACCCGTCATAGCCGACGCCCCGCCCATCCACCACCAAGAGGACTCGACGGAGACTGACGGCAGCACGGACGAGATCCTCAACTCCCGTAACCTGACCCTGGACAAGGAAGAGATCGCCCAGGACCTACTTCCAAACCAGGGGGAAAATGTAGAGGAGGGGACGGGAGAGGAAAGCATTGATGACCTGCATAGCGATCTCTTCCCAGGCCCAGGGAGCCATGCTAGCGACAGCCCAGGTAGCTACGGGACTCACAGGTTACTCAGATGTGAGTGCAAAGGTCACTTTTTATGTTTATATTTTAATGCAAATCAACTCATCACAAGGCCAAAGGGGTGTGGGCTACAGAGAAAAGTGTGGAAGAACCAGCCCCTCGCACTGATACAAGACCAGATAATTGGATCTCTTCACAATATGACTCGTATTAGATTTCTGCTCAATCCAACACAGTCAAACATGCCAAGTTGTTGAGTACCTGAGAATATAAAATGCCTGCTAAATTCAACAAGGCGAATGAAATCAATCCTTTTGGGGTAATTCACTGGAATTCAAGCCTATGTAATTTTGCTCAAGTTATTTTGTAACGAATGTTAGTTATACTTGTTTCGGTCTTTCAGCTAACACGGCCACTGACGGAGATTCGGATTCAGGCTCCGAAGACTCGGATTATGTTCCCCTAGAAGACTGGAAAAAGGTTAGCAAAATTGTTTTACTGGTTTGAGGGGTCCTGCAGGGACATAGCTTGGGTTTAGGGTTTGCAACTGGAACAATTTAACTATATAATAACTGGTGTTTATGACTTCTGACTAGCGTCCCCTTATTGAAGATACTTACGGTTTGGGAAACCGCCAACATAGGACAAGATAGCTCAGTTGGTAGAGCACCGGCCCGGTATTCCGGAGGTCTCAGGTTGAAATCCCGCTCCTACCAGTTTTCTTTGTTCACTTTAATAAAGAATTGTCCAGATTACAAATAAAATCTACCAAATTGAATTGTTGCTTTCTTACAGACCATCAGCGTAGGTTCCGATTTCCAAGCTGTCATTCCTGAAGGTCTAAGTCTCTATGGCGATGCCCCAGGTAAGTAGCGTCTATATCTTCTTGCAGAGTAGACAAATAACAAATTGAAATCTTCCACCACATCAAAGTCATTTTTGTTTACACTTTTTTTTGTTTTTGTTGGTACGACAGCATACGATAATGAGGACAGACTACTATGGGATCCCAATCAGCTTAGCGTTGACCCTGTTGAGTCCTATCTTAAGGAGGTCCAGAGACCACCATCTGGCACCATGAGTGTCAAATCACTACCCCTGGGCAGTCACGTCCGGGACGATGAGAGGGTAAGATCGTAAGAGAAGTCAGATAAATACTAAGACTAACCTCGTAAAAATAACTTCACATAAAAAAATGTTGTAAAAAGATTAATGTTAGGTGACAAACGGGCATTATAAAGATGATCTGCTTTCTATAGAACAATAATGGCATAATGACTTGCTGATATCTTTCTGGAAAATTATCTTATAAAAAATACAAATCATCCATTCCAAAATCACCAAAACTGTGACCATAAAAGAATTGATTATTACAAATTATCATTATTTTTATTTATGCCTGATTTTATTGGTTTATATTGTCTTATACACATTAAAGAAAAAAGTTTTTGAATGAGCAAACCAATTTGTTTTAATTGCACCCATTAGTCACTATATATACTCTTACAATGTGGACACAATGTGGACGAGGCTCTCAGGCGACACCGTATGCAAATAGCGCCCCCTATGGACGAGATGAGCTTATGGTCTGAGGAGGAGTGTCGCAACTTTGAGAGCGGCCTGCGGGCGTACGGCAAGAACTTCCATCTAATTCAACAAAATAAGGTAAGACATAAAAGTGCCTAGTTTGCTAATAATAGCAAAAACAGGTTACCGACCAAAAGGGCGTATGGTATATATTGTTCATAACTGGCACTCGGCAAATTGTTGCTGAAATTTAGACTTAAATCTGGTAGTGCAGAATCTATTAATTTCAATACAAATTTACACACACACCCAGTCATGTATAGACCGGCAATCGTGGACGGGGCATTGTCCGACCGTCTTCCCTCTTTTGTTTGTACTGATCGCCATAGGATTTGTACACGAGAAAAGATCGTGGACGTTGTGTCAATCGTGGACCCATTGTTTGACTCCAAATTCTTTTGTCCGACGACCCCGATTGCCGGTCAATACAAACGCACACACACACACGAGGGTTATGTAGGGTTAACTTTGGGAATGAAATCAATGAGTATTTCTGTTTGGGCGTTGTAGGTTCGGACAAGGTCGGTTGGGGAATTGGTTCAGTTCTACTATCTGTGGAAGAAGACGGCTCGACACGACAGCTTCGCAAACCAAGCCAGGCTGACAAAAAAGAAGTACCATCTACACCCGGGAATAACGTAAGTGTCCTAAAATTTCTCAAAGTCGTTTTGGCTTTTTAGAAGTTCTCAAAGAGTATCAGTGCCACGTTAGCATTTTATTTGACCTGGATAGCCTCATCTTTGGTCAAAGTAACTGTTGTGTTGGGGTCATCACAAGCAATTTCACCAACTCGAGAAATGGCAAATTTTAATGATATATATTCTTTCTCAGGGATTATATGGATCGTTTTCTGGACGACGCAGAGAGCCTTGTGAGTCCCATCCCGTCGCACAGTCTCTTGGACAAGCACCGGATCAACAACAAACTCTCCCAATCAGTATCCATGCTATCTACTCTTAATGGGGCTTCCCCGGCCGAACTCCTCAGTAACGGCTCGCCGGAAGTCGGCGGTTTGATCATGGGAGATCTCCCGAATGAGATGTCGGCCACGGCTAGCGAGAGTTTGAAGCACCCAGCCGATTTTCCTGACTCCAACGGTCCGGCAAAGCTTAGGAAATTGGATCCGGAGTTGGACCATCATCAGCAGCAGCTGGTCATCAAAGACCTGGGGCTTTTGATTGAACCCAAACAACAGGACAGGGACAGCGTTTTCATTAAGGACAATTTGGTGCCGGTTAACACCAGCCATGCAAACCAGCGCCCTCCCCCGTCGGCACCCCATCCGCCATCTCAGGTACCCCCTCTGTCGCCCGCTGTTAAACCTATACGAGGCAACATCATCCTGGTCCCTCCCGAACACAGTGTTGGCTCGGACTCAATCATCAACGTACGACAACTGGTCACTAGCAATATGCAAGCAACCAATCCCGTGGCCCAGTGATGGCGACACGGAATTGTTATTTACCTTCCAGAAAAACCCAAATGTGAAGAAACTACGTGAAGCACAAAATTGTGCGAAGTTGTGAGCGAGTTACTTGAGAAACAAGGAGTCTGCAAAGTCCATGTAACTTTGCAGGATGTGTAATCGAGAGAGCGAGCGAGAGTCGTCGGTATCTTCAGGAGTTTGTAATCACTTATTTATTTTTTTCTAAGAGTATAAATATATCACATGTATATAAATATTGCGATTCATTGTGTGGTGTATGAAGACGAAATACGCAACAGTGTTTTCTGGGGATAGCCATTGAAACAACCTTATCCAGTTTGCGCCAGCATTACATTGACCAGGTCCGACTTTCACTTCAGTATATTCTCACTTGCCAGTTCACAAGAAATTGTTTACTTTAGCAGCGTTCACATTGGACTTGTTTAGGTTAAAACTAACAGAGACTGTTGTCAATCTAACCAAATTAAGTCCAGTGTTGACAGCTGCTAAACATTCTAACAAGCATCGACTGTTTTTACGGTGCACCAGCAATTCTCAATTGTTAATAGAAAATTTAAAAAAAATATAACTAACATTTTCTGACTGAAAAAAAAACACCTTTTTTTCTCTCGACATCATTGGGCATAACACAGTTGTACACAAGGCCATTAACTCTAATGTCCAAGGCATTCATTTGGGGTACAGTGCACTGTACTACAAAATACTACACAATTTTCACAGGCCAGTGTAGTAAGAGTTACAGCATACATGTACTGCAGTTTACTCAAGTAGTACTTTTTTTATTCAAACATCTTTTGAATCAAACTTCTCATGAACAACCGTAAATAAACATTTACTAACTGGATAAGTAGACTGTACATCTTTAAGGCCTATTCTTATAAACTGTAATTATGTGCTTTTTCAGTGTAGATAAAGCAATTACATGTATGATAAATATGAGTATTCGACTTAGTATACAAAAGATGGGAGGGGTAGGGGTAGGAAGGACCTGTTAAATAATGTAAATAGTTTATAAACGACATATATGTGTAAATCGATTTAAATAGCCATAATCTTTAGGGCTTTTTTTTCTCAGTATTTTATTACATGAAAAGTACGCTACAATTGAACAGGTTATATTCAGACGAGACATTTGGAAGTCATGTACAATTAGAGGACGTATGTTTATTTGTTTGTTACTTAATGCCTTAGGCAAGTATTTGTAGTTAATATACCCATGTGTGTATATAGTGTACGTCAGTGTTGAAGCTTAATCATTTTTTGTTAGGAATCTGTTAGTCATGCTGAAATATATCTAAATTTGGTAATTAAGACAGATCTTTACCACATATTTCAAAGCACTTGATGGATTTGGGGGAAAAAAAAGGATGCAACTTGAATACTGGTCTCTTTTTTTCTTTAAAAATAAATATTTTCAGTTGAAAAGACCGTTTTTTGGTTTTTATTTAAGGGTAGGAAAATTTGACTGAATTTTCTTCCAAGAATGCTTTTTACCAAAAATCCGTTTAAATTGTCAGCAGAAGTATAATTCGGGCCAGTAGTTCTAATCTGGATGTATTTGAGGGGGGGGGGGGGGGGGGGGGGGGGGGGGTGGTGTGTTTACTCGCTGCTTTAGAGGGCAGCCTTTAAATGTTAAACAAATTGAGGTTGGCTTTTAAATACAGCAATTCATTTTTTTTCAGAATACAGTACATTGACAAGACTTGTAGAAAGCGTTCAGAGTCTTTTGCAATTTCAAACAAGGACATCAGTGTACAACAAATTAATGTCGCTTTTGTATTTGTTCAGTTAATTTTGTTGAGATGTTAAGGTATGGATGTATTTATTAACTGTTTAAAGTCGATCCCTATGTGCTCCTTAGCAAGTTGGTAGAAAGTAACGATTGTATTTATGACATACTCACGGACGACCGTATAAACTTGGTTAATGACCGTTTCAATTCAGTGGTAGATTACTTGTAAATTAAACATTAATTTATTGCAGTAAATTTTGAGTTTAATTATCAAATATGTTTTTTTTTTCATACAGTATTGTAGATCGTTTTATAATTGTTTGAGGCTTATATGAATTTGTTGGTACGGAGGTGGGCAAATTGGAAAAAAGTCCCAGGAATTCGGTGAAAACCAATTCAGAAAGATAGTCTTATTGTAGTTCAGTAAAGCATTTTGTATTTTTGGTCAAGAAAATTAAAAAGAAAAAAAAAGAAGCCATAGTTTTTATTTTAGCCAAGGTTGAAAGAAATTGTATTATTTCAACAAATAATCAGTATCTGTACAGTTGATAATAAAAAAAAAATGAAATAAATACAAACAATGATCAAGTTGTATTGACATGTGCAGTGTGCCTCCCTGTTATTTAATAACATAATCTAAAACTCCTTCCTCTGGCTGCCTCCCAGTTGTTAGGCTAAGGCTAGCCTTAACACATCAGCCGCCTTCCAAGTCATAGCCAAAGCCGTAGGTTTATGGAGCCACAAGGAACCGGGTGATTGATTCTTGTCAACACTGCAAATGTACCTAACAGAGACAAGATACCAGACTCTTGTAGAGACCTTGCCGAGGGTAGTATTTTAGGAGAAGTGAATGCCCTCGGTGTTGAAACAGTTTAACAACCTGCAATAAAAACAACAATTGAAAGTTGAAAGGTTACCAAACAAATTAGAGAAACGCAACAGTTAATTATTGAACATCTCTTTGTGAAAACAATCTTGCAGATATACTAAGTCTTTACTGAAATAGGCCTAAAAACTATCAGAATTTCTGCCAAAAAAAAACTGAAAAAATTAAGACAAATTTAAACAAATTATAAAAGGACAATAAACACGAGTCAAACTGCTGCAAAATGCTAACTGGCTGGAATTAAAATATAAAAAAAAAATATTTAAATAATTCATTCTTTCCATTTAAACAAATTATAATAAACATTTGCCTTAGACATGCTCACATGTAAAAGGCTTGTTAAAAATTGGCGTTTGCGCAGAGTTGAAACAAATGTGACCGAAACAAATTAAAAAGATCAAACAACTTGTGTTTTTACCGAAGAAAATCATCAATGTCCATAACGCGCGGTCTCATCTTGCCAAAATCATTGCTTTCAAGGATCGTCTGCACTTTCTCTTTGATGTCAAAATCTGCAGCAATGGGCTGAAAATAGGAGACAAAAAAGTATTTAAAGCAACCACCAATTACAATTGTGGGCAGTCTATAACCACATGCATGGCTACAAGTGTGGATATACTCACAATACTTTTGACAGAGCAGTGAATTCTGTAGTTCTTTTCCAGCATTTCCATGACTGATTTCGTCCTGAAGTAACAATAGGTTAAAGTAAAAATTTGTTACAATTAAGTGAATTATAGAGATAAAATTTGGGGTTTTTTTTTTCTTATTAGATATCAATTTCTTCAGGTAGGGCTTTGCAAATGGAATACACATGTATTGACACGTCATGACCACAAACACGAGAAACCATTGTGCATGCTATTTTACAAAGTAACTGCCACTTGATGGATTATCTAAACAATAGCTAGCACAATGCTTCCCCATTAAAGGGGGCCTTGGTGTCAGAATTCACATCGTGCCAGGATTGGTCAATAGAATGACTCACTTGAATGCTGCATTGAGAGTCTTGTTCTTCCGTACAAAAGCTATTCGGACCAGCCCATCCCACTCCTAAACAAGACGAAAAACAATATGTAACATTCATGTCAAACTCTAGACAAAATACCTTTGCATAAGAAACAAGTTAGGCTGCTAACTTCACATCATAAAAGCATTAGCCTGTTTACAGTGCTCGCTTGAAATTTCTCGGGTCCCACTGTCAATGTTCCCAAGATTCTACCAAATGCAAATTAAGGCTTGGACAAAGACTAGCTGCCCGCTCACAAACCAGCGCCCTCTACATTCACGCAACCGAGTTGAGTCACTAACCTGAAAGTTGATAGGTGGAGGGGGGTTACGCGGCTCGATCCGAACCACACTGGACTCCACTTTGGGCGGAGGTTTGAAGTTGTTCTTGCCAACCTGCCAGAAAAGACAGGGAGAAGGGGACACAAACAAACAAGATTAGACCCAGCGATTGCTTTATTAAAATCACAACAGATAATCCACAGGGAGCAAATTTATAGAGACAAGCCACACACAATTATCTTCAAAGTTAATAACAATGTTGGGATTATTGTTATGAAGAAAACACAAGATCAGTCACAGGGAACAGAGTATAAGGAATGCCTTTTTCATCGTTTTTGATTGGGGCTGGATTATTTGTGACTAGGAACCTGACCAGCGTCGTGCTACCTTCATGAGGTGGTCCACCCTTGCTAGGAGCTGGGTGTTGATGGACAGTCTGCAGTACATCTTGTCTCCCGGCCTGGCTACCAACCGCTGGGCAAATTCCTGCTGAAACATCAGCACTGCACACCTGAATCAGCACACACAAAAACAACCCAAGGAGCCAAGATCAGAACAATATAATCACAGACGGCGGAAAGTACAATACGTTTGGACTAATTTTATTCTAAATGGGTACAAAGGAGGGTTAAGGGTAAGGGGTGAGGGGAGTGTAAGGGGGGGGGGGGGGGGGGTGTTTGAGGGCGTCATCTTGGTCTCAAACCTGAAGAATGGCCGATGGAGAAGCAGCTTGAAGATAAAGGGGGAGGAGATTTGGTAAGGAAGGTTGGCAACGCAGACGTCAAAGAACGGAAGGTCTGACTTCAAGACGTCACCGATGATCGTGTGAAGCTTACTGGAAAGATGACTGAAAAGTACAAAATACATGTACATAATAATAATATTATATAAAAATAATATATTAGGCTACATAAAAAAAATGAATTGTTTCTCATCAGAACCTTTTTGAAAAAATGGTCCGTCAGGGCATTTTATATTTTATATTTTATAGAATAAAAATGTCGCCGAATCTTTGAAACCGGTATCTGACTAAACAACTACAGGCGCGCTGGTTTCGTTCGTGCCTACCGCACATACATGTACATGTACATGTTGATGAACCGGGCGTTGGTGGTAAGCGCTGATGTGCATTTAGCTCTGATTGGATAATTTTTGTTGCGACCTGCGAACGTAGGTTACTACTTCCGTGGCTCAGCTGCGCGGCAGAGCATGTACGCTACCCAGAATGCCGTGCGTTTTTCTACACAGAAATCTATGAAGCTCGTCAGGTGTTTGGGCGCCACCGCGTGCGGGGGTGAAAGCGCTAGTTGACAAAAACTTCGTTGGGACATTGCATTCTTTATCTAAATAACAAATTGTTTTCGTTGATTTACTTTCCAAAACTGACCAATGCACACATTTCATATAGAATAAAAGCTCAAATAATGTTGGTAGAAACACAAAAATATAGTTAAGTCGATTTATTTTCCCATATAATTTTGAGCACCCCAGGTTTTTTTAATGAAAGAGGCCCACAGACACCGTTCTCACTACTATTATACTCGGCTTCTCCGATCTCCTGTCCGCCGTCGATTTTTCCGGCTTGCTTCTGCTGGAACATGTATGGCCACTAAAAACATTCACTTGGCCCGCGTGAGTTTTAACTGTTATTGCTTTCAACAGCGTGTTTTTACAGCATATACAAAATTAAAAAAATAAAAATCTCGGAATTTTCGGGCGTCCGGTACATTTATATTTTGTTTATAAAATATAAAAAAATATCCACCCGGCACGAAAAATTGGCCCGGCCGCTGATGAGAAACAATCAATTTTTTGTATGTAGCCTTAGATGACACAAGTCAATCACAAGTCATCAAGTTTCCAAATGATGAGATTTTTTTGGGTAACGGACAGTGCTCTTGCAAAGTGAAGATCTCTTTAATCTAGGCCAAACATCGAGTTGACATATTTTACAACAAGTTTTACAAAATCCCTCAGCAAGATAGGAAGCGTAATGTTCAATCAAAAATTGTACTTACGTTCCTTGAACTCGCTTCTGTAGCTCTGCGGCAAGTCTGGGGTCCAACTCACATGCCACCACCTGTAATATGATTGGGAGAAGAGGGCTGACTAATCATCAAGAAACGAATTGTCGTTTATTTTTCACACAAAAATACAAACTTGTCTGTTCCATCAATTTGGACTGGTGGCAGCCCAGCTGTACAATACCTTCTTGGACTTGTCAAGGAGTTTTACGGTCATGTTTCCTGTTCCAGGACCAACCTCTAGGACGGTGTCGGTATTGCGCAAGGCAGCCTGAAGACAAAAGATTCGGAACACATTAAACAGGGCCAGTTCAAAGAAACGCAATATAAATCACATTTCATTTTTTACTTTATCGTGCAGATTATACATGAACTAAGTGCTACAGCAAGACTACCTCATGTGAAAAATATCAAAACAGAACACCGCTATAACGAACATCACGGATCCACTGACTTTGTAAGTTTGTTCGGTATATCGATCGTTCGGTATATAGCGATTATTCATTTAATCTAGAAATACCTTTTCAATAATGGTGTCTACAATCAATGGATTTTTCAAAATGTGCTGTCCAATATCAGTTCTGAACTGAATACCTGAAGTGAGAAAAAAGGAACACACAAAGTGAAAAATACAATCATAAAACAGGAAGAATTAACTTAACACGTATCGTCGTAACTCATAACTCGGACGGTCACTATATTTAAGCAAAGTGAAAATGTTCCCCTCACCTTGTTTAAAAACCTGTTCGTGAACTCTTGATTTCTTTAAACTCTTGACCTTTGGCATGTTGACTGATGTAGTGTATTTACAACGACACTTGGCAGCATTAAAGATCAGAAATCAACTGCCTCTGAGAAGAAATCGTGTGCACGTGTGGGACTGGTGGTACTGTTGCAATTAATGTTGTGCATCAAGAGCGCCCTCCTTTGGCAATATTATGTAACGGCGTTTTTCAAACCTCGATGTTTCTGCAGTTTGCCTGCGCCGCGCCGCGCCTCAAGAGATGCATTTTTTTCAGTCTTTGAAGAATTGGAATAAAAGCAATACATGTACCGGTACCATTATTTGCTGGCAAGACCATTATGGCTTGCAAATAATTTTGGAGACATAACGGCGAGTCTGGAACAAATCCAATTTTTTTTGTTAAAACGCAGTTTCTTAAATAAACAGAGGGCGATATGTAGTTAATGGTAGTAAAACGACAGTTAGCAAAAAACGTTCTAAATGACGTCAGACAACTACAATTGGCTGGTACATGGGCCGCATAAAATTAACACGTCAAGATACATGTAAATCAGACGATAATGTCCGATACTTGGACGACCATACATGAGGGTTAATAATGAATTCAATAAATACATGTTGAACTAGTCTCTCTAGAGACTACATTGTACAATATACCCGGGCAAACAACAGACACAGGAAATCACTGCATTTATTAACAATGGCACTCGCAATGTTTTATTATGTTTTCACATGCCTTTCAGTAATTGTGTCGCTTAAGAAAGCCATTTTTTTGGGTCAAAATTGCTTAAAATACAAATGTAGTCTTAAATCAGAGTGTTCTCTGAAGATCCTTTGCACAGTTCAGTTTCTCGATGATTTTGTTGGTTTTACAAACTACATCTTCCTCTTTTTAATTGCATCTTTGCCGTCAAATCTCTGTGTACTCTAAGCAGCTGTGAGATTGTAGTTGGGAAAGGGGAGTTAGGTTTGATATCTGAAATGAAAAAAAAGTAAGAAAATAGCACAAATATTACCAAGGTGTTGGCACGAAATTCAGCATACTCTAGTCATGTTTCTTTTCTCTTACATCTGAGTGACACATATACTGGAAGGTAACGTGGTACGGGAGAAATTAATCTGAAAACTATTTTCAGATAACCTATGTTTTTAAGGGTACAAGTATGATACTCAGTCGAGTCAGTCGGAAGGGTTTTATGAAATAAAATCTATTGTAAACAGATCGGTAACAAGAAACTAAATATTTTGTAACCCCTTGGGGCTGGTATTAATTCCTCGCTGCACCAGATTATATACACGACTGCACATCAGCCTTTGTCCAACAGCTACACTGCACAATGGACCTGAGTGTGCAGCGTGTGCTATGGCGTAGCACAGCTGACAACAGCATTCTGGACGGATTAGCAAGCCGCAGCCATGGCCACTTCCCGGCGTCAAGGAGTTTCCAGAAACTGAGACAAATGTTTAAAATTGTGCAGGATGGCTAGCTCATTCCCAGTCCACTTTGTTACTTACCACTACAAAATGATTTGCGAGCGCCATTTTGTCTGCTGCCCTCTACCTCAATCGTCGTGCTTCTCTCTCAGACTCTAGTAGGGTCAGGATGTCACCGTCGCGCACTGGCCCCTTTACATTGCGGATGATTGACCGATTTGAGTCGTCCAGAAACTCAACTCTGACCTGGGTGCATTGACCCTGGGAGCCAGTACGGCCGAGAACCTTGGTCACCTGGACAATAAAGGTCAATCAGTGCAAAAATGTGAATCTGGGACTGAGAAACATTTCAAATTTTGTTAGGAAATACAGTAAACTTGGCCAAGTCGACATCCTATAACTCGGCAAATCACTCAAGTCCCGATCGTCTGTTATTGGTGTAATACATTTTCATTTCTAAGTCGGCTTTTATAAAAATTGTTATTACACTCAAGTCAGCATGTTATTCTCTGTCCCCTTTCCACAAAAAGTTCTACAATACCTTTTTGGCGCCGGCTAAATATGCACTACCTAAAAAATTGCAAATTGTATGAACACAAACAGCTACTGAAACAGCGCCCTCAGCTGTCATCCTACGCGCGTGCGCGTGCATGTCCTAAATCGTAATGACTCGAACTAACCATGCTCAAAATACGTGACGAACATTGGAACAATAATAATTCACATTCACTGTTGAAAATATACGTGTTCTCTGGCATTATATAAGACTTGATACATTTAATTTGTAATATTTGAAGGTTTAAGGGGACAAACTATTTTATAAAGGCGAAATTTTACCTTCGCAAGCTTGACTGGCTTGTCCATTTTTTTTCGCTGGCGAGTGAAATATCAAAGAGACCGTCCTCTTTCACTCTATTTAAAAATGTAAGGCAACACAAAATCTATTTTATTAACAATTTTTGCTCAACAAACTACTAAATAATTGGTATTATATTTTATAATTTTGTGTGGTTTCATAGTAAAATTTTGTACGTGAGTATGTTTTTGTATTTAAAATAAGTTGTTCAAAATTTATGTACTTTTGCTGGTAAGTGGTATGCCGCTGACGAGAAAATCGTGCCAGAACGTCATTACATTTTTGTTCATGTCGATTACCAGCGCAGAAATTATAAATAAATAAAAATGGCGAATGCTTCTCCGATCGTGCAAGCTCTCCGAAATTTCTTGGCGGGGGTACGTTGATACTGCTTAATTATTTAGTAATTTTACTTTTTTGGGGTGTGACGAATGAAATGGCCAATATTTATGTGAAATTTTTACATGTATTTCTATTTGTGCATAGCTGAATTGTACACTTGCGATTCGCTTTTTTAGTACACACAGAGTTAGACAAATAGAGGGCGCCCTAGCAGTAGCATAGCATGCACATTGGCGCCCTATACTCTGTCCCTGCGATTGCGAAGATTAGAATTGTTTCAAAAGTGTCTTTGAATTTAATATTATTTTAATCATTATTTGTAATCATGGTTTTTTTTGCAGAGGAATTTACAAGGCAAGCTGCAAAATCGCTATGTCCCGGACATTTCTCCAAGGTAAATGTGACCCACCACGAGTAAATGAGACACTTTGCGGCAAAAATTTAAATTGAGATTTTGATTTCATCATTTAAAGCTTGTTTAGCTTTAAATGATGAAATCAAAATCTCAAATTTTATTTTTGCCGCAAAATGTCTCATTTTACGTGCTGGGTTACAAATACTTTAATAGGCCTAATCTTTAATATTATATTTCCAAGGTCATGAAGGTTGTTTGTTTTAGTTTAAACTTACTTTGTCTTAATGTCTCTACCTAAAAAATTACTTTCGAAATAACAACAGATTATGTATGTGCCCACATAGTATTCGATTTAATTATTTAATTCAATATTTGAAAAATGTATCCAGTCTCTATTTCGAAACATCTATTTATTTTTAATTCGTCCTTAAAGAACCATTCCCGAACCCAATCTTCCGGATGGTGTCTCCCACAAACTCGCTGCAAACTACTACTGCTCCAGAGACGGTCGGAGAGACTCCAAACCAGCCACTTTAGTATACTCTAGCATAAAGCGACTTGCTGAGCGAAAAGAGGGGTAAGTCACCCTCATGACAGTAGTTTTGACTTCCTGAATTTTAATTAATAATACTAAGTGTTTCTTAAGTGTTATGCCACTTTCCTTTTTCTAGGGTTGCAGTCGGAAACAGTTTTATTGGTACATGTACATGTACTTAAAAGTAGGATTATACTAGGATATTAGAATCATCGGTAATTGCTTGAATTATCATGAATGGGTGGATTTGGGGGGTTATATTTTATAGTAAATATCGTTTAACTGACCTATTTGAAGATTTACATTCATGGATGTCAAGGAAAGCATTCGTTTTTCAACCAGCGTTGGGCAGTGGTTCTTTTGTTGTTCTTTTAATAATATTTTTGGGGGAAAGTGTGGTCAGCGTGTCAGCAACTTTTAAGTCGGTCTGTTTTTTCAGCCTTTATTTCTACTTTTATCGCCCTGCAGGTCGTCAGGAGTCCTGGCCGTCTGTAAACCAGTCACCCCTGGCTCTGTGCCAACATGGGAAATATCACCTGATGAACCCTACCTTAAGTCTTGAACAGATCAGGCTTTGTCTGTAAATAGATTAAGAAAGGAACAAATAGATATGTTTAATATTGTTTTGATCGCAATGTCAACTACATCGAGTTGACGAGTTGCCTTTAATTTGCCCGCTGGAGGTCGTAGGTTCAAATCCTTTCTCTTTACAATGTACATGTACTTTGCTCAACCCAAAATTGTTTCCATTTTAAATTAACAGTTTGCAAGTAATAGCAATGAAAAAAGTTGTGTGTATTTAGGAATTCGGTTGGGCCTTCAAATAACAATTTGCGTGGTTCATACAAATAAAGTTTTATGAAGCAGAGTTCAAGTTATGTTTTACTTGCATGTTTACATTTGTTTTGTTCGCAATGAATTGCATTTAAATGCAAGTAAGAAACTCCTCCAAGCTCAAGGTAGCACTTGCAGATCCTACACAGAAAAAAACCAACCGGACCACTTGGGGTTTTGCGGACTTGTTCAGGATACTTGACTTGCACAAGACTGTATTTTCTAAATATCCAGTAACCTTCATACCACCAGTCGTAACTTGAAACCCGCGCTGAAAGCTAAGCGCGGGTTTAGCGTGAAGCTGTTTGGGCGCGAAGCAGCTGCGATAATCGCCGTTATTTGCACTGCAGCTTGTGCCCTGTCGTCTGCACCAATTAAAAGCCTGTTAAAAAATTCCCGGCTTAAATAAGAACCTTTTTGTTGAGGTAGATAATCGCAGCTCTTTACCTTTTATGGACAGGAAAACTGTCGCGTATACGTGTGTATATTGTATTGTGTTTTGATTTCGAAAAGAAGTTTCGGGTGACATGATAATAGCATTTTAATGGCGGTCATCATTGAGATAACCATTTAAGATCCCGCGTGTTTCATCGACAGCTGGACAAATGGGTTTGTTATATGAGAATTCGTGGTAAGAACTTTAGTGTTTTTATAATGGGTCATTATCATGATGATGTTGTATATCTATACGACTGCACGTCCGCGCGCACACCACTCTTGTACGGGAAGGATAACTGTGGACTATAATTATTGTGTGTGGAGAGGAATTCGAAAACTCGCGTTCTTCTATTAGTACGTCGAGTAGGTTTATTAATTAACACAAAATAGTTGTTTGGAAATAAAGATTGAACCGTTAAAATTGTGATATATGTTTGGATACTTCGTATACGGTGGAACGAAAACAAATGGGGTTGGTGACACCAAGCAAAATGATCAAACTCTAAAGTGAAACAGAAGTTGGTTTCGTCACAGCTCATCATAGACGTTTCTGTAGTCTAATTTGTCTGTCTTCATCGGAATGCTGTGATGCTCAATCATGCAGGAAGTTCTCAACTGAAGAATATATCGGGACATCAACTTGGTGAATGGTAAGAGCCAAGTTTGGCAGACGCCGTGTTTTGGAGCCTGTTTGCCGTCAATGCTTACCCAGCGGCTGTCAAGGAGCCCCAGTAATTGAAATGGCCCTCTTATTTCATAATTCTCGCAATAATGACGGGTTTCCCCGGTCACTTTATACTCTCGATTGTCACGTAATATCTCGGGTCCAGGTTTCAATCGGACTCGGGTTCCTGTAGCGACAGGGGCGCCTCCTGGCTCATACACAAACAACCGAAAACCGACAACTTTACGGGCTTCGAAAGAAGAAACGGATGTCTTCAAACTTGTTATCCGGGCTCGGATTTCAAGGGCAAAAAAATAGTAGACAAATGGAATTTTAGCAAAAATGCTTTGTTCCGAGTAGAGGCATTATTTTACAAGATATTGTAAAAATAAAAAAAGTCTAGTATATTTGTTCAAACAGAAACTTCAGTAAATATTAATATTAGTTTATAAAAAAGCGTTTAAGTCCGATCGATAATTATAATGTCATGCATTGTTTTAAAATATTTTAGAAATCCAATAGTTACCACACGTCTATCACCAATTGACTGGGTTCGGTTCATCAATATACTTTGAGCTAGCCCTGATGGACTTGTTCGTGTTTGGCATCGTATACATAATATAATTTAGCCCACCACTATTAGCCCAATTACCGTTTACCGTTTTAGTGCTGTTGAGAAAACAATCGTGTCGTTAGAATCCAGGACGGTTTTGTCATTCGGCCAAAGATCATTATCTTCAAAGCTCTGTATTACCGCCGCCTTTCGATTTAAAGGACATTCATTGGCAAATTGAGAAATCGCAAAAATAGATTGGCTGGCTTGTTTGATCAGTAGAGCGCCAGTACGGTATTCCAGAGGTCTAGGGTTCAAGTGATGCTCTACTCAATTTCTCTGTTTAACCTTGTATTGATACAACGACGAGTTAAAGCAAATGTGTGGATAAGATTTTTAACAAGAAATATGCTTAAACTTCCCCATCCTTCACTAAAACATCATCATCCTTCATCCGACACTAAAACATCGCATCATAAACTCTCATCAACATTGCCAGGTCTCTTTTCTTAGTTAAAAATGTGCGGCATCTCGCTTAGCACGTTTCTTATAACTAAGAGTTTTCGATTGGCTGATGAGGTTTATGATGTTATATTTATAGAGGTATACCATGGAGACACCCACAGTGCTGAGGGAGTACAGCAACCCGCCCGCCCGCCTGGTGTCCCGTCAGCTCTCATCAGACTCAGGCACGTCAGCTCCAGATCATAACACGGACCGCTCACCGAGGGCTGGCCTAGTTTCTTCCCCTTGCCTCCGTCGCGCCCGACGGAGAGCGACCGACGATTGCGGTCATTCGCACCGGAGAGCCGGCACGTTGATGAGCAAGCAGCTTGCTATACCAAGCGTGAATCACGTACCTCGTTGCCGTAAAATCTGGACTTTACATTGGATGTGTGATTTCACCCGAACTTGCGCATCTGTCACTCTGTCTTGGTCACAGACATCATCTTGATGAGATGTTGGTATCTTAATTTAACGACTTTGTTAAGTTTACTTCTACTGTTACTGAGCTTGCTTGATTACAGAAGTGTGGGCAACTCGTCAGGTCACAGGTAAGTTATCGTATGACAAAATCCTGGTTAGCTGAAAAACGTTCCGCTGGTAAAGAAGATAGACAAGTCTTAAGGGCAGACGTGTTTTCTTAAAAAGTTGTTTCTAATTTTGAGAACGAATCATAATATCTGATTACAAATTGTGTTTGTTTGCAAAATCAAACTTAAAAACAAAACCTAGAATATGACAACTTTTCCCAAGAAGCGTGCAACCCAAAAAGAAAATACATAGCACGAATTGTTTGCTTTGAGGTACAGTAATATTTAGGGCCTATTCTGTTAATATTTCTGGGTGAAAATAATGTTTATTTATTACAGGTATGTTGCAAATGATTCAGTTGTTAAAATGCAAAACACACCTCGTAGAAAATTTGATTGTGTTATTGTTTTATTTGCAGAAATGAACAGCTATCCAAAACTGACGAAGCACGTCGAAAAAGTACCTTCATCAGGTACTGGTTCAGCCCCTGGCTCCCAAACTCGTACAAAGTCAGCTTCGATGGACCCCCCTTCTCGACCCCCGACCACAAGAAAGGTGTTCCGCACCCCGAAGTGCGCCCGGTGCCGCAACCACGGCGTGGTGTCCTGCCTCAAGGGTCACAAGCGCTACTGCCGCTGGCGAGACTGCCAGTGTACGAACTGCCAATTGGTGGTGGAGAGGCAGCGCGTTATGGCTGCCCAGGTCGCCCTGCGCAGGCACCAAGCGACGGCCGAAGACGAGCGGGTGGCGCCCGGTAAGGAGGGTGCCGCCAGTGGTGCCGGTCGGAAGGTGGCGTGTGGAGCGGGGAAGGGGTCTAGCGGGCCGACAGGCACGCGTAAGGCAATCCTGGCTAAAGGAACGGGAAATGGAGCATCTTCTGTCTCAAAAGACATCCTAGAAGGTAAGTCATACCTTTATTTAAAAAAAAACATATTTCGAATAAATAACTATTTGGTTTTCCCTTTCACCGACTTTAACCTTTATGATCAATTGGCCTTTTACTATGTGCTGGCCGCGCCACAAACTTGCAAGATTTAAACAAGCTAGCTCGTTCGACAATACTTGCAATTAATAATGTTTTACAAGTTTCGTTGTTGAAAAGTAAAATCAACTACGAAACAACAAAAATAATAATATATCTACACATTCTCACATTTGTATGCTTGTTGAGCCATCGCTTTGTTTTGGGGTACACATTGTTTAAGGGGTCGGAGGCTATATTCAAAATGCTCCTATTTCAACCCGAATTACTTTCCTAGTGTTAAAACTTCGATTAAATATCCCTTATTATACTTCAATTTGCGACGAATAACCATAATTACCATACCTTGAAAATTCCAATTTGTTAAAGTAAAATCAACGCGAACACTATGTAAAGACCCTTTTGCCTATATAAATTGCCTTGTAAAGACCTAGTCACTCAGGCTCCCTTTGTCTCCACTGTTTTCAGGTCTCCACAAGGTAGCGTTTTCAAAATCACTGACACTCGGGATAAATCAATACATTTTAAAATAAAATTACAACTTGCTTATTATTATTATAGCATGGCGCTTTGACCTTTTTTTAGCACGTAATATATTGCCTATGTTTGTCTTTTCTTAAAAACGTGTGGTGACTCTTGTCTCCATTTTCCTTTCTAATTAAGAAAGGCTCTTTGTGAGTAATTTTATGGATTTAAGAGAGTGAATCTCCTTTAGCACAAACAACAAGTAACAAAATAACAACTTCAACTAACTAAATAAACACCCCAACAAACAAACAAACAAATACCTCGACAGACAAAATGAACTGAACAGAATGAAACCAAATACGACATTGTTGAAATTAGTCAGGGTTTCAATTGTATCCAAATCGTTAAAAATGACTCTGGCCGGCCCCAAAAGACAGGGCTATAACATTTTACTTCACAAAACAGGAAGTCAAAAGCAATCAGTCTGCATCACGTCATTGTTAGGTCTCCATTCACAATCACTGTGGGTGTGGATTTCACAGAGCCCCCTAGCACTGTTTACTTTCTCGATTATGATGCACTATCATTCCTGTGAGACCCCATCTCCCCCTGCATGCCGTCGCTCACCGCGTACAGAGCAAAACACCCACCGGGGCCCACGCCGCGCACGCACCGCCCAGCTCGGCGCCTCAGGGCCGGTGGCTGCGCCGTCCTCGTAGTTTCCCTGCCTTTGTTTTTGTCTGAGTTGTGAGTTGATAACCGATTGCCCGCAGCTCTTGTTTGACACAACATACGAAGTAGTTTTTTGATGTTTTACAGGATTAGGCTCTTGGCCCCGACGTCTTTGTTGCATCATGCCAGTCATGTCTGATGCGTCATGCAACTTTATGTAATTTGTGGTTTTCAGTTGTATTTTTAGAAGCGATCTAAACTGCATTCAATTGTGTCTATTATTTTTGGAATCATGAACTCTACGTATAAACGGTACCACTATAAAACAGAAAATCGTTGCCAGATAGTATAAGGCCGTGTCCAAAATAGGCTTCCAGAGGTACGGCTAAGGCTATTGTCAGTATTTCCCAACGTGGTTATAATAGGCACACACCTAGACAACAATAAGCTCTATAGTTTCGGATGCGTCGTTTCTAGACATGCGCACATGAAGTTAAAAATGACGAGAACAATATATAAGGGCCAGCGAGTTTGCTGCCACCAACCGGCTAAACAGTTTCTCATTTAAAAGTGCCGCCACAAATCTTCTGAAGAGTTCCCGGTTGATTGTACAACACCCCCCCCCCCCCCCTGTGTATAAAGCTAATAATTGTCTTATCGATATAGGTTGTCGCAGCAAGCCAAGCCGATCAACCGCACCAAGCTCTAACGCCTCTTCCCGGCCGGTCATCTTTCTCCCCCCGTCGGTCAGCGAACGGATGCGTAAACGGCGAGCTTTTGCCGACAAGGACCTGGAGTCCACCATGCTGCAGCGGGAGTGTCAGTGGAGCTTAATGTACGCCGCCCAGGCCAGCCTGTCCAGACTACAGCCCTTGGTGGACCGTCAACCTCACTGTCAACATTTCCAGGTTCCGCCTGGTACTGAAACCGCGCCGGACCAGACCAGACAGTTTCTCCGTCGGTTGTTCCCCAGTCACAGCGCCACGGCTCTGGACGCAGCGCTGACGTGCTGTGCTGGTAATCTCCGCTTGGCCATTGAGAAACTCGTCAGTGCCTACTCGTCTACGTCGCAAGGCGGTTCTGCGCCACGTCCACTTTTTACAACAGGGGCGGGGCTTGAGACCACGCCCACTTCACCGTGGTACCTGTCGTATCCAAGAAGCAAGATATTTAAAGAAGACACGTGCAGAATTAACGGAGTGCAGCCTGATTGGACCCAGACCGACACTGCTGAGTCTTCAATTAGTGGTATTCGAGGAGAAGGTTTGGTATCGGCTTTTAGTTCCTTACGCAGGATAGACAACATGATGCCCGACTCTCGATCCCGGTTTGGCAGTGTCGAGAGCGAAAACGAATACTCGCAAGATCCCTCTCCGGGAAGCGACAGAGAAAGAGACGATACAGTCCCAAACGAACTCCCCACGAACGGAAGTCTCACCAAACGATTTGTAAAGACCGTGTCTACTAAACGCTTATCGTTTTCCGTCGACTCTATTATGGGTAAACTATGAAAGAATCGACACTTTAAATGTTAGTCTGAACTCAGTCGACTCAGTACTGTGTTGTTAGTATGTATACAAAAGAGAAACCCGACAAATGATGACAGGTCTGTTATTTCATTCACATTGTCCATATACAATATCCCCGGGAAAGTAGATTCCTAAAGCTAACTACTTCCCAGGCTAAATTGAACATAAACAGATTTTATGATTATGAATAGATGTATTATTGTTCTACTTGTTGGAGGAAGGGAGCTCGGGGTAATACCGTCATTGCATTTCTGTTCATATACACTGAAAACGAAGGAAATAATTACAACATTATTTATTAAATAACAACATAATTAGTACATGTAGTTTTTATTTAAGATTAAATCGGAGTGATTGATATCTATAGTGTACCAATGGCCGGCTAATAAATATAAACATCTCCGATACCCATAGGTGTCAGTTTTTTATTTTAGGCGATTGACTCCGATTGTTTTTATACTATTTTGTTTTGTATTCGTGGCATATGCCAACAGTGAAAGTCGATGCAAATAATGTTTTAATACTATCTGTCCCCAAGACATGCAAGACGTCGAACATTTCCCTGAAATCCTACTTCTTGTCAAACGTTTCTCCTTCCTTAATCCATGGTTTTGTAGGATATCCACGAGGAGTTTAAGAGTTGGTCAAAGTGGACGCATGAGAGAAGTAATTATGGAAAAGTAATCGCGGGCTGGTCATAAATATAAACATCTTTTACGATGTTTAACAAGTGGATTGTTTCTCTTCAGTCCATGCAAATTATGACGGACGGATTACACCACCTGGTCAGATCCGTACTAGTCGGGAGCTCTACCCCGAAACCTGAGCGCCCAAACTTAGTCACTTCAAAAATGGTTTCACGTACGCACGCTGGTTTTTGAACCCACCTTCCTTTATTGAGCTTCGGGAGAATATAGCCTACGGTCATCACTGGCCGCTTCTGTAAAATGCCGGGCCCACCGCGTGCGCAGAGCGCGGCGACTGAGTCCCCCCGCTACATCGGGGCCCGAATTACCCCTTAGGGCAGGCAGTATAGCGCCGCGCCTCCGGTACCGCGAGCACAGGGGGAAATGAAATACTAACCTTCTTGGGTTACAGAAATGGGTTCCCAATTTGGAGGAGGGGAGATCGGTTGTCCCAGGCAGGCTCGTTTGGAATGGCGGTCGGAATGGGGGGAGGGCATACCTCGACGGCAGGTGAGAGAAAGTACATTTCCTGGAGAGCATTGACACCTAAGGCGTGAAGTGACCCGACCGCTCTGTGTATAGACGCAAAAATAGTACATCAGCGCTCGACCAAGAAAACAAATATTCTCTCCCAAGGCGCTTGTGCCTGCCAATAAGAAAACAATCATTGGAATTGAGCTTAGTTTGCTCCGAATCACAGTTGTAACTAGCTTGCTTCTCAAATCAAGAAACTCAATTTTCAGAAAAGTAAACTCTTCAATTTGGATTATGGGCGTTGCGAGACTTACAGGTAATGTTATTGTCCGGAAGGAATTGCATTTTTGTTTTATAGTCACTGAGTTTCTTCCTTCGTTTGTTTGGTTATTGTATTTCAGTCTAATGCGTGGATTCAGTGACAAACTAACAAACATACGAGTATAGAGGAACTGTGGGCCCTTTCAAATCCCTAGCTTCGTCTTTGTCTTAGGATTAATAAGGGAATGTTATGCTCTTAACTGTAGTAACTCCACTAGCCACCTAATGGCGCCTGTTGTGCTTTAGAAACATTCAATCTGTTGATTATGAACCCAAACCTTCGAATACATGCTTCCATTTCTATTTGCTTCTCAATGATTCGGAAGTCGGGGGCGAAACTAAAGTTGAAGACGAAGCAAAGGCTTCGACAACCCCCTATATCGGCCCTTATTTTCTTTTTTCTCACATCGCTATTTTCTTTAATTCCGTCCGACGGTGATTTTGTCTTTTTAACGAGATCGTATTGCAAAAGAATGAACATCAAACATGATTTAACCGATTTATCTTTCTTACGTCTACGTACAGAAAGTCACGTTCAATTCCTTTATTGAAAGAGATATTTAGTTTCTGTGAGAAAATACCTTTCCTGTTGGTATCGTCCCCATAGCGGTTTGAAAATCTCTGTAATCGTTGCAAAAATATCTCAACTGCATATCTTTAATATATTTTCAGAGATAACAATTTCGTTTTCGGCTTTTTTGAAAGCTTAATCTATAGTTTATCATATGGGGTTATTACGTGTCACTGATCGCCTATACGAGTTTCTCCATTTCCAAAATACACATTGACTGAAAGACAACCCCAATTGATGGAATTTCCAGTGCTAACCTAATTTCCCCAGTTCCCGACATCCAAACTCCACTCCCCTAGTAAACATGTAAGAGATAGGCAAATGTTCGCACTTATTCCCGGTTGACCGAGACTGAACCGGGGGTACTGATCTATAGTGTCTGCGCTCGGGCAGGCAGGCCTGGGTTGCTCGTCTGCTCATCGTGGGGCCAAATCGGGTCTGACAGGTGCACGGGGGAGGGCGCGGTGAACTTTGGGGCTGAAAGCGACGCTGCAGACCCGCCGATCGCTTAAGCCCGTGAGGGACCCGCCCTTTCGCGAGACGCCAGTGTGATTACGAGTTGGCACTATACAGTGTAAACTTCGCAAAGTTTACCTATTTCCGGATATTGTTGTTTGGTGTCGTCGGCAGTGAATATAATTAAAATGTACTTTACTGGTGTATGTTGCAAGGGTTACATTACGTCGACACTAGGTGGCGCTATTGGGCCTAATGCTGCATTCCAATCACGTCGTGTTTCTTGTGTTCACGAGTTCACTAGTCGTAATTTTGCGTTCTTATCGCCTGGTAACTCGTGTTCACCATGTACCAGTGGTGAACTTAAATTGATTTACAAAAAAAGAAAATTACTTTGTGGTTTTGGAGGATTATTTTAAAGGGAAAATAAAGCCAAAGAACTGGACTTGCAACTCATGAATCCGGTTCAATCAGGGCACACACTGCGCACCATACAACAAAAACTACTCGTAACCACCGCCACCACATGCTATGTACTATCCCGGCCGCGTAATTTTTTTCCCTATGAGGGTTAGGGGTAATTATCATAAATAGGCGTATCTACACCACACTGAGTGGAAGACACTTAGGTTCTCAGATCTTTATTTTCTCTTAAATTAAACTCACTCCAACAATAAACTTGAAACCCAAAATAGTCAATGAAAAATAGGCAGAGAGCGAATTCGAACCCCAGTCGAACGATCTATAACATAACCTATTATCCACTAAGCTAGTGTGAGAGAGGTCGACAGAAGCCGTTTTTTAAAGTGCTTTAATGTACCTCTGGGCTATGTGTAACTAGTTGAATGAACAATAACAATGTATTAGCGTCTTTGTTAAAACTACTGAATAATCATGACGCGAGGGGTATAGAGCCGCCCATTTATGATAATTACCCCGAACCCTCCTAGGAATTTTTTTTACGCCGGCCGGATGGGCTGCGCGCCCTTTAGCAGATTTTGGTGACCTGTGAACCCCAGGTGGCGCAAAATCAGAAACTAACATTTTGTGGTTTTGTGTCGATATGAATGTATGTATGTGAGACTCAGTCGAGCGTTGCCGATTAATTTTATTTTTGTATTGAATTGAATTCGCTTCAAAGTTTTCGTAAATATTGCATGAGGAAATGGGTGCTACGCCTGAAGTTGAGTTGAACAACGGTGAAGTACAACAGAACTACAACTTACAAGGCATGCTGTAATCATTTTACGGTTTGCCCGACCACTGCCTGTCTGCTGCACGGACTACTAACGTTGTTCAAGGATGAATTTGCAAACGACAAGGGATGTTTCTGCCAATACGCAACTGTCTGTGCCAGGTTGAGAAATGACAAATCTAGGTGAGTCAAAATGCAGGACTGGAGTCATGCAATGTAAGTAAGTAAAAGTGTGTTGCTGTTGGCATTCGCGAAATCCCAGGCAGTGCTTCCACTTCCCAAAATGGGATTTCCTAATAGTAATAATAAAATTGGCTTATTTTGTTGGAAGTGGATATTTAGCCGGCGCCGCCTAAACATTAGTAAACGCTAGTTTGCCGTCTAGTTAATACTGAACATACGCAGTGCTTGGGCAAGTTTAATTTTTTTAAAGTTTAGCCAGCGCTGGCTAAATATCCACTTCCTTTTTTTATCCTGAGATTCTCCTTAGATTTTTTTTGGAATTGCTTAATTGTTTACTATAATTAATTAATTGGCATTTGAATTCACACAAAAAGCACCCACTTAGTGTGACATTTTAGAAAGCATTTTTTTTTTTTCGAAATTTGGGCTTTACTATAGAATGCAGGGACCACTAACAACTCTCGGTTTTATTTACCCTATGACATAGAATGGAGGGGCCCTGTATTATATGGGTATTGGGGTATACTGGGTTAGGGTCAGTTTATTCTATGTCCTAGGGTAAATAAAGCCGAGAGTTTGGGTCAACTCGAACCCCCGGGTCAACTCGAACCCCCGGGTCAACTCGAACCCCCGGGCCAACTCGAACCCCCGGGTCAACTCGAACCCCGGGTCAACTCGAACCACCGGGTCAACTCGAACCCCGGGTCAACTCGGACCCCGGGTCAACTCGGACCCCGGGTCAAGGGACCCCGGGTCAACTCGGACCCCGGGTCAACTCGAACCCCGGGTCAACTCGAACCCCGGGTCAACTCGTACCACTGGTCAACTCGTACCCCGGGACAACTCGTACCCCGGGACAACTCGTACCCCGAGTCAACTCGTACCCCTGGCCAACTTGTACCCCGATTCAACTCGGACCCCGGGTCAACACAAACCCTGGATCAATTCATTTACAATTTCATTTGATCACATTTTGTTTGATCACACAGTGACTTTCTTTTAAATATATTTTCTTGATGTTTTCTTACTCTTGAATTTAAAAATAAATGTCCTTAAGACTGGATTTTTCTTAAGAATTCTTAAAATTTGTCATTAATAATTGTCCTTAGCAATTTCCTTAGAATGTAACAATTTTCATAAAATAAGGAAACTTCCTTAAAGGTGATTCTCATTGTTTTATGAATTTTATCTATCTGGGCATTGTCATGTCAGAGAACCCAGACTTGGATGCTGTGCCCCGGGCCAAGTTAAACATTGCATAATGTGTAAATAACGTATTGGTAACCAACGAGCGAAAGCCATTCGATAACCGTTATATCAAAAGTGCGCCCTCTTTTGCATTTAGAAATAACTTGCACAACGGGCTTCGTCTAAATAAAGACAGGTACCTCTAGTATGCGCGGTGTCAACAAACATGTCCATATATTCCCAAAATGCACCATGACAATTCAAGACAGGTATACATGTACCACAAAACCCAATTTAGTTCCAACTGGTGGCATTTAAAAAGAACTGATGGAGTTTTAGTAATAACATAATCGAATGTGTGCTCCGTGTCGGTGGCTACCTTCGATTGGGATGAATTGGCTGTCCGAACACGCAGACTACTGCCCTCTTGGCAAGTATTATCCAGCCTCATGCTGGCCGGCCGCACAGAGGCTTGACACATTAGGGGGCGCTGTTCATTTAGGTTTTGCGCTGCATAACGACACTTAATACTATAGTATTAGGTGACTTCCCATAACGACACCCACTAATAATGCTGGGTAACAATCATAAATGCAATATAATACAGTAAACTAAAATGTTATTTTAAAAGTGAACATCAAATAGCACATCTTGCTCAATGGTTCTTCTAAAACGTATTTGAATTAACTATCCGAATCTTTCAGGTTTCATCACATTTTAGGGCAAAGTGTTCAATATATTGTCTTTCAATGCGTCCCTACATTCACTCCTCCTTCACAAATACAAACTTCTGCTCTCTATTACATGCCCATCATTGTTTATTCTGGAACAATAATTTATCTCGGAATATTCCTAACAGCCTCCTCATAGTCGTTGGAGGGCGTTAAGATCTCTTGCAAACGGTACAACATAAATGATGGATTTAAAGTTCATTGTGTCAAGTTTGGTGTCAAATAGTGCCTATCCAATATTGACCACCGACTTGGTTCCAGAAAAAGGTTCCCCGTTTATCCAAACTAGTTTTCCTGGTCAGAGGGTACGGTAAATAGGCCGTTCCTGTGGTTTTTTCAGACCGACTTAGTCTGATGAGTGACAACAGACGCGTTGAATCAAGCAATGACGCAGCGGCGTGTTGCGTTCCAGTGAGAGGGCTTTGTACCGTCCACAACAGGCGTCATTCCCTGAAGTCGTATCTTCCCCCTATTTCTCGCCGTTCCATCTTTATGCGTGAACACGACGAAGCCATAACGGACGATCGTCCGTTGTGGCTTCGTCGAGTCTTCGTCGTGTCCACGCATATTGATGGAACGGTGAGAAATAGGGGGAAGAGCCTATCGACAATTCGAGGGTTTGGGGAAAAGACACCCACTCGCCAGTTAATGGTCTACAGTCTGCGCGACCCGTTTATCTGAAAGATTTAAGTGGGGCACTTGCATTACCATTGTCTGCTCCTTAGGTGCGGGGAGGTCGTTGAAGCAGGAAATATAGAAGCAGGAAATAGAAGCAGAAGCATTTAGTTTAGGGCGGCAATGCTGAAAATCAAATCTTCGTCGATAACAAGTGCAATTTCCTTACTCGTTGTTTTAAAGATGTTCGGTTTTTATTACTTATTTGTATACATTTCGATGGGTTATTTTGGCTATCTTTGGGCGCATTACGCTGAACATATTCGGGCGCATGGACATAATAGAATGTGAACAAAAATACGTAAACATTTGGGACGTTAAACAAAATTACAATGTCGTACAAAAATATCCCTTCATGTCCTTCAAACATATGCGGTGAGCACAATTTGAATAATCAATTTGTGAAGTCTTGAAAAATTCATTGTAATGTATACATTTATTGTTCTCATCACAAACAACAGTTTTCTGTAAAATGGGCTAATTAATGTAATTTGGTCTCTACTTCTGTCAATATTACACTCGGACCTTGGCGTGAATATTAACCGCAGCAATTACGATCGCGTTTTTTTTTATATTGAACCAATCTATATGGCCATAGAAATAAAGGATTATACAAAAGTCATGTAAACCTGTCAAATCGCCCTCTAATGGAAGATTAATGACGTCGATCGGCCAACGTAATGGCGATAAACGGAACCAGTCAGTAGGCCGAGTAAATATGAACAATGCTGTTGACATGACATGATGTGCCACTCCTCACTCATAAGTTAATGGTGAAGGCGGATATGGTTGTTATTAGCTGCTTTGCGCCGAAATGGCAGCAGTGAGCTATAAATACTCCCCAGGGAGCTGAGATAGTATTTGAAATTCGCCTATGAATACGGATAATAGGGATACATTGCCTTGAGTTAATGGTTGATATCATTATGTGCGATATATAAGAATACTCTATTATTATTATTATCCAAAACCGGGACCTTTGAGCATATTGCGCATTATATTAGCGTAACACCAACCGCCATTCATGTAATATATACCGTGTACATTGGTATTGTGGCAAAGGACGAGGTACTGTCATTTAGTTATTCACTTTATGTTTAATCTTAATTGTAGGAAAATATTTGACCAAAACAAAATTGAAAAAAGCAGCAATTTGTGGTTAGCTTTAGAAGTACATGTAGTTGAGTACGGCAGCAGATTTTTTTTTTTTTTTTTTTTTTTGACTGGGAAAAGGGCAATGATGCGACGGTGAGTTATTGAAACGTCGGCAGTCTCCGCCAAATATATTATAAGAAAACCCCTTTATTCGTTGAGCGCGTTCAGGATTTCACCACAGATCAACCCGCGCGGGTTGTCAGCCACAATTTACCCGGGGATTCCTCAACCAATTACAGCCTCAAGTCCTTCTCAATCGAAAAGGGGGAAAAATTCCCCTCCGTGCGCCTCGTAATCCTCTCCCGGCATTCCGGTGGAAGGAAGTGGCGAGAATGGGAGATAATTGTCACAGAAGGTGTGTTTTTTGCCTATTCTATTCTCTGACTTTAAGAGACGTCTCTATACTTCATCCCTTTGCAAGAATTTCGACAAACTCAAGGTCTTGATCAAGGGAGGTGGGGGATAATATCTGACGATTGAAAACGATAGAAAATCCTAGGCAGATTCATTATTGTTCAGTTAAGAAATTAACAATTAATTTGGTAAACCAGGCGCAAGGCCGCAGAGCGTTTTTATCACCGTTTTTTCCTTTCCACGACCACTTTGACTTTTAGTTACCGAGCCTCGTATAGAGCGTTTGGTCGGGGCAAGAAAGCCCTGTGACCGGTCGCGAACTCCGTATACTTTCCCGGTCAGATCTCAGAAGGAAAATTGAGCTTGATCGTTTGATGACTTCAGTTGACGAAACATTTGAGGTTAAGTAGCTGTCGCCCCTGATACCACTGACGGATTTGTTATTGCCTGTGTTTTTAGAAAATGTGAAATGCACAGTAAGCAAAACAACGAGGCCTTAATAAAAACCAACAACAGGCGGTCTCTTTGAAATGCCGCATGTATCCGTACATTATAAAGCGGTTTAATGCAGACACCAAGTTTCCTTTTAAAGGTGTATTGGAAAAGAGTAAGAGTTTAATCTATTTTTTTCTCTCTAAGGCCACAGTATTCGGGTTTGTAAATACAGTTTTAAAGACACTGTCTAACAGAAGTGATGACATTCTCTCTTCAGCCGAGTGTGAAAAATGTTCTTTTTTTTTCGCCAGTCGATGTGGAATTAAATGTTCTTAAGTGGCTAAGAGTGAAATAGGTGAATATAATCGCAAGGCACAATCTTTACTTTTGCATTTTACTAGGCAAAGCCGAGTGAAATGGAGAAGTCTAGATTTTATCGAGCGATACTATTTCTCTCATTTTACAATTGAAGGCCACTCAATATTAGTTTTATTTTACTGACATATAGATCAGCGAACGATGGCTTGATCTCGCCGGCCGCCATGATTGTGTGCGTTGTCAAGCAGCACAAATCGGGTCACTACAACCTTGAGGGCCGACCGTTCAAAAGCCCTGGGAGGAAGGATGATCCTAACTGTTTAATTGTTAACCCTATTCACTATGGGCAAATCGGACTGGCGTGAATGCGAGCGATAATGAATGTCACGTGATGTGAATCCCACCAATCAAATTACAAGGATCTGTACATGTCAGTTTAATATATAAATGTATGTAACTAATGTAGATGCTGTACATGCAATTTGGTGGCATTCTGGTTTTAAAGATATGTTTCGGTTTTCTTCGTACGTTTCAGCATTGCCACAGTCTTTGGGTGGTTGTCTTGACAACAGGCTAGGACTGCATGCTCGCATAGAGAGACGGGTTAATATTGATATTTCCTTTCTCTTTTGTTTAATCTCGATTGGACTCGTATAGTAATATAACAAACCATTGATTTCTTGTCGTTAAATAGAGATTGTTTTTATTCAATCTATACAAGGCATAATCGCCTGCCTTAAATAACATCGAATATAATATAATATACTATACTATACATTGCAGTTGGTATATAATAATATACCACCTAATATTGAAAACACCCAATGCTATGGTTACACACACATTTTGTATGTTCAATAGTTTGACATTGCTCTTCCAGTTCATTATAACAGCCCCTTTTGGAATGTAGACACCAATCTTTGGGGTCATGATAAAACCATTTAAACCATCTAAACCATTTAAACTACGCCTAGAGACACGTGAGCCTGCGAGTTATGTAGTTAAAGCGGAAGTCAGTTTGGTATTAACAAAGCGCACGTGGGTATCAACATTCGACAACAATGCTTTACATATTGAAATATAAACGTAGTCTAAAGATCTTAAGCGAAAATGCATGGTAATACTTTATTTCTCGAAAGTATGTCAAAGAGTGGTGTTTGTTATTTTAGTAACAATGAATTTACACAAAAATTACTCACGCCTATTTCGTGATGCAAAGCCGTTACTCTCCAACTTTGTTTTAAGGCATAAAGTTCAATGCATTTCTCATGCCGTCAAAACGAATAAGCATAATTGCCGGGTTCTTTTCATAACCACATATCTCACTAAAGAGTATTACCGTGGTGTTACCTTAGAGCTTATGTACTCTAGTTAGCGCGCAATGCTCAACTTCCTTAGAACAAGAATTGCTTTCTGTACCCTATTTTGTTTCCTCTTCCAAGCAAGCAACGGGATACCTTTCAGACGCTTGGTGGCAGCAAAACACATCGATCTATTTCTAAACTGTTTACGTAGTTTTTAGCATGCGCAAATCAGCTTAAACGTGTCAAACTTTGATGAACGCGTTCGCACGTACAGCTATAGAACACCGATTGTGGCTTTTTGAAAAAGGCAATTTTGTCCTCAAAAACTTTTTGAAAAGGGTTGGAATTAGGGAAATATTTTGTTAGCCAAGTTTTGTATCACAGAGACAGACTGAAGAATTGTGTTGTAGATTACTTTATGGGACTGTTCACTGTAAAAAATAACGTACAATTTACGGGAAATTACTGACCTAGCAGCCATCGGTACCAACGAAATCCCGTAACATTTACGGTCACCGTAAATTGGCGGTGAGTGGATTTGTCAATACCGTCAATTTACGGGGACTGTAAATTTTACGGGAATTCGTGTCTTTACGGGCACCCATGTCTGCCAGGTAATTTCCCGTAAATTTATTGAAATGTTGTGTACAATGTTGGAAAGCCTTTAGGTAAACATACTCGTTGCAATAAGTTCAGCAGTAAAGCGAAATCATTGCAACATGTACAATTTAAACACACAAGTTTTGGACGTCGCACTATAAGAAATATAGGATACCTTTAAAATGGTAACACTCTTAATATACAATATATATATATATATATATCTTTGTTTTTATCAACAAAACATCCGTGCATTATGCACACCTTAAACAATATTCCTTTGCGTAATCCACTCACCTTACGCTAAATTAGATTTGTATATTTGTCCTTGTTTACAACAGAAAAATCTATTGCACGTTTCAGATCATTTCGTGCGCATTTTTCATTTGTTACGATTATATACAATAAATTTCATCAAATTTCACTCGTTTAATATTTCTTTAATAAGTACAGTTTGATAAGAATACTTTCTAAATGTTTAATTCCTACATCTCTTGACATTTGCAGTGAACATCATCACGTGACAGCATTATTTACACAAAGGAATTCAAAATCCCGACAATGATGCACGGAACAAATACAATTAGTTTAAGTCGAGAAAATAATGTTCTGAACAAGTAGCAGTTGACAAAACTCAAGCTGACAACAATGCGCCATTTCTTCAAAATAAATGACCACTCGGCACAACATGAGCACACTGCGATGTATCTCCATTTTCTCATCATGATCTCCACGGTTTTTCCTTTCTTCTACACAGCCATCAATAAATGTACACTTTTTCTCACCAAACAAATTACCTCCGACGGGACGATCGATGCTATAGTGTATCTAACACTTTACGCAGCACCAATGCCATTTTCCTCAAATAATGCTGAGGATCAAGTCGAATTTATCATCAAGTCGAATTTATCACCAACTCGACACACAATAATTGTAGGTTTTTAAGTTTGATATGAATTAAAGGTAGGATACACTATTTGCATATATATACCGAAGAGATTTAGTACCGAATTCTTAAGAAATATCTTACTTATTTGAAAGTGAATAACGATTGTAGGCATCCAGCAAAATGATTGCGCTAGATATCTTATAATTGTTCCAACAAATTGGATTTTATTTAATAAAATCACGTTCGCCGGACGGCGATCGCGACTGACCGACGCCGGTTAAAAACGAACGCCGGTTAAAAACGAACGCCGTTTTTCTTGCTTTCCTCGGCATCCGTAATTGTAAAACTTCGAACAAGTCAGCTAAACGATATTTACTATAAAATACAATCCCCCAAATCCACCCATTCCTGATAATTTAAGCAATTACCAATGGTGTGTCCTACCTTTACATCCGCCCATTTTTTGTTATGAAATAAGAAATAAAAGCTCAACACACTAATCCTCAAATAATTCAAACTATGCCTGACACTCGCATTGTACTATACAGCGCAGCAATACAGACCGCACATTATGTCCACTATTTCTATGGGTTCTTGCCCTGTCGCACCCACATTACACCACGCATACACCAACACCACATGTCACCACATATCACCCTTTATCACCCCACATCACCCTTTATCACCCCACATCAACCTTTATCACCCCATATCACCACATATCACCACCAACACCGCACCGCACCACACCAAAACCCACTAACACAGCCAGCTTTACCTTCCATACGTACTGTGGACATTCATTTGTCGTCATGTAGTTAAGAAAACATTGGCTAAATACACATTTATCTCGCTTGTAGAAAATTGTTTGAAACCCAAATTTTGATTCTGGGCCTCTTATGTGTCTCCTTTTATTTTATTTTATATATTATTATATGACCCTAACCCATTTTAACCTTAAGCTCTTTTTCAGAAAGGGTAAAACTGACGTGGACATGTTCAAGTCCACAATCAGTAACCTCTTCCCGCATCCTGTGGACGTCAATTGTTCGTGAATTCACAGTACGTCTAAATGTCCGTACACCACACCAACATCACACCACACCACACCACACCACACTGGCCACACCACACTGGCCACACCATCACACCACACAACACAACACCACACCACACCACACCACGCGAACACCACACTGGCCACACCACACCACACCACACACACACACCACACCAAACATACACCACTCAACACCACACCACACCACACCACACCACACCACACCACACCACACCACACCACACCACACCACACCACACCACACCACACCACACTAGCCACACAACACCACACTAGCCACACAACACCACATTGGCCACACCACACCACACCACACCACACCACACCACACCACACCACACCATACCACTCAACACCACACCACACACACACGTACTTAAAATAACAGTTCCTTTTTCATTACACAGCACACAAACTCATCCATTAGAAGTCCACAGGATTCTACAAAATGCAATGTAGTACAATACATTTTAGATAAATAAAACCAATTTTCAGAGACACTTTTACAAAGGTTGAATTGAACATTGTACCTATGGACAATAAGTCAGTTCGGTATTCCAACTGCGCAAGTACACAACAAGGTTCGGCAATTTTTCTCATGCGATAAATGGTGCAGATAAATGCACAAAGGGATATCTGTATCATTCAGTGCAATTTGTTGTACAATCGAAAGGAATTGACAGTAGAAACTTTTGTTCGAACAAAAGTTTGGACACACAAGACAACTAAAAACACTTCGATGTCCAAACGGTTTTTAAAAAAATGTTGCCTAAGAACAAGACTATTTTTGTAAATTTGCTGTACTCGCTAGGCTTTTGCTCAAATACGATGAGAGTACGTTTTATCGAAAGAATCTTGCTGTGCACATGCGCAGTTGGAATACCGAACTAGCTTATTGACACTTGGTGGCAGCAAACAAACTGGTTCTTTTTAATAATGTAAATTGCTTTTCAATAATGTAAACACCAAGCGTCTGAAACGACTCGCATTGGAGATGCCGACGGGACACGCATCGCCAAACGAAGACTATGTTGAAAAATAAACCACTGAGGTAAATTTAAATAACAAAAATGCAATGATCTGAATTCTCTTTCATCAGTGTCGTCAATGCGCTTTCGGATTGACCATTCGCAGAAACCACACCCTCTTCAACACTAACTGAAATGGTACAGAATTTCCTGCCACTTTTTACACCATTAAAAACCATTAAACAAAAAACAAACACAAACAGACACACCTGCTTACATCCTTTAAAATGAGTTCCGTAAAAATCAATTAAAACATTCATAACATGTGCTTTAGTGAAGAAAACTCTGAAGCATTATTATAGACATACAATTACTTTGAATGTTAATACTGATTTATCTTTAACTTAACAACTGGCTTCGACGGTTCATTTTAACAGCCATGTAACTATCTCGTCCACGTGTCCATTCTCTTGGTAAAGAGTACAACGCTCTGAAGCCATACACTGTAATTATCAGCAACTTATTGGTCTTCTTTTGCATGACGTAGCAAGATATTACTAGAGTTGAATGGTATCCTGCGCGTCCAATCTTTGACTTTCTTTTTCACACTGTTGTTCGATTCGAAACAAACAATTCGCTATACTGTTAAAATCAATCAAATCGTACGACAATCGTTGGTGAGTCTTTCAAATTGTTGACGTTTGCCACGGGTGATCCCTTTTCGTCTTTTCTCCAACCTTTCTTTTGACCAACCCGCCATTTTGTCGTCGTGCCTGTTCGCAGAGAGCTGTGGACGTTTGCGCCTTTTGTATCATGTTACAACTTTATGTTTTAACAATCAAGCAGTTGCTTCAGTGTTCGGTAGTCTTGTATACTGGGTCAGCTCGATGTTTTGACCCCTACTACTAGGCGAACAGTTGCTGTCACTGGTAGATCGCCCTCGCCGGACTGAGTTGGCCTGAGTGACCAAGGTGTTGGTGCTGTACCGGGAGCTTTGGTAAGCCGACTCCCCACGAGTTTGACCGTGACGCTGCCGCGCCCTGCCCCCGGTGCAGCACCGGAGGGTCCCCCACAGGGCCTCCATCACGTTCTGCCGGAAATTGCGAGACATAAAGCTGTAGACCACGGGATTGATGGCGCTATTGAGAAAGGTTAGAACGTGGGTGCCGGCGGATAGTTTGAAGATATCGTTCATACACAACGAATTGAGGGCATCGAAGGCAAATAGAACCATCACCATTAGCATGGGACCCCACGTAACAGCGTAGAGCACTACAACTAGAATCAACATCAGTATAACCTGCCAACAAGAATAAAATCAATGGTCAAGAGCCAGTTCATATTCAAGAGCTTCAGCAAGTTTGTAGCCCTTCGACTTCGCGACAACCTTTGGCTCATTTGAAGTTCGAATTTGCTTCGTTTCATTATACTCACATTTGCGTAAAACATTCTGACCCCCGAATCGTTGTTCTGTTATCAGTTTCTGCGACTGTGAGGATGCATGCTGCTTGCTGCAATGTCTTTTGGTATTAGCCATTACCGTGAATGTGTTTACAGGAAGCAAACCCATCACTTCACATACAACAAGACGATTAAAGCACTAACATACCTGTTGTCGATCTTTTAGAGAGACGGGTCTCCGTTGTCTTCGAGGTTGTCTGGCGTTACACGTCACGCCCGACGCCGTCGCCCGCGTCTCTGAGCCGGCCGAGAACGGATCATCGTCCACCGAGGATGGGATCAGGTTGGGGTTGGCCGTAGCGCTGAACCCGTTGGTGTTGTTGTTGGTCGTTGCCCGGAGCGGCTTGCTAGCAGTCGACGACGACGCAGCTGTCTTCATGCTCTGCAAGCCCCGCGAGGTCTTGGTGCTGGCGTACAGCCGCAGACACACTGTGGTGTAGGCAAAGCCCATGACGGTCAAGGGAATGATGTAGAAGATCATTAGACAGTACATTGGGAAGCCCTTCTCTAGAATATCTAGTTTCCGGTACTCCTTGTAGCAGATGACCTCGCCGGTAACTGGACTAAGGGCGTGGTTCTAAAATGGCACAGAATAAAAAAACAAACATGGGTGTTGTACATCTATTGAACCGCATACAGAACGGCAAAAATGAATGCGTTTGGAATACTTTTCTGGCCTCTTCTGGTGAAAGCTCTGTGTCGGCTATTGGTCAGATAATCCAGCAGTTATACTTTGAACAATATGGTACAATCTGGTACAATCCGTGGCTGCGCTTACCCGGGTTGGGTAACGCAATGGACAGATGGTATCCAGGTATTTTAGTCATGAAGGCTAGGTTGGGGGAGTCGGTTGGCGTAGCGGTTCTTTCCTTGCCACCGCTGTGAATCGGGTTCGTATCCCGCTTTTCTCTATAGGTTTCTTTAGACCTGCAACTACTGTGCATATAGGACGCTTTTGAGCATTTTTGGTTTCATTACCAGAACGAATAAATAATTGTACAATTAAAAAGAAACAAAATTTGCTTTTCACGGAATTAGATTCGGTCAATTTTACCCGTAAGTCTAGATCCGTAAGTAATATATAGAGTACATTTATTTGCAAAATAAATCCAACAGATAATAGCGCCCTAAATGTCACTAAACATATTCGTCAATATATTCACAAGGATTTATTCCACAACTTCCAACTCGTGCATCATTTTTTTGTCTGCCCGCGCCAGAATTTTTTCTTAATGTTTGCCCGAGGTGTTACAGGTTACAGGAACAGAAAACAAGGATAGGATTTCACTGCCAAAATCAATGGCGATTGTTCCTGCGGGAACTTCTGAAATAAATCGGAATGAAAAAGGCAACCTGAGCCTTGAGCAAACTGCAGGGCGGTGAGGGCGTATCGGGTGATCCCGCCGCTGCCCCAAAAGTTACACAGGTCGCATAGAATGCACAAAAACAAAATTACACAAGGCCCTTTTTCTCTCTATTGCCTCTCTTTCTCCTTCAGAAACTGTCCCGTTGTTGCGCTCGACTGAAGTGTCACAGTTTCTCGATCTGGGTTGGTTTCAATAACAGCCCCTCCCTGGGATAAACAATTCCTCGTGGAAACCACCGGTATTCATACCCGGGCAGTATTTTGCGGATCGCATCGGTTTTCGATTTCAACAAAAAAGAAGGGAAAAAAACCCCCAAAGAAAACAGTAACCTGGATCTAATTATATTTCCATTCGTGTTTCCCCCAGACCATTCTTTTCCCATATATTCGATTACTCATCAAACGAATAAGTTCTTGAGTTACTGAACTTTTAGATTCTTAAGTTACTCACAATCATATAAAAAAGGTCATAAAACCCTGTCCGGTTTAAAAAAAGACCAACCAACACAATAGGCTACTAACAATGAGTGAAAGTAAACCTCGTATGGTAAATCATGTATACGCCAGTAGTGGGCAGAATTTCAAAGATGGATCTCTATGTTCTAACTGCAACTGGGGTTGTCTTTCAAGTCATGGCAGACATGACGGTTCGCGTCTGTTTTACTGACTGAAGTCTTGAAATCAAATAGCGCCGATACCTTCCCGTTCCCAGCCTGTACAGCTTTGGCAAATCTTCATGGATCGTAAAACTAGTCGTTACCATGGTATTTTATTATATTGTATGTTTTCAAACAGCAGGCATCGAAAACACACCCGTATAGGTCCAACCATAAGACTACCGAGTCAAACCATAAACGGTTTTATACATTGACGCAGATATAAATATACTTATAATAATGGGGGGGAAATCATCCTTACTGGCAGCTGAACAGCTGAATTGCGAAGGCTGCGGCTACAACTTAAAACAAAACCAAGTACACATAACTTTAAAAATATACTCTTTACAGATCGAAGTTGTAACGAGTTCTGATTTAACTTACGTCACATGGAGACACACTTTTTTTGTAAAATTAAATATCGATGATACAAAAAACAAAACAAAAACCAAATAAAAACATAAAACTTCATCTTAGGTACCTGAAGCAATAGACCAGGAATGGCAAGAATGAAACTTATTAGCCACGTGCCAACAACGATAAACTTCGCCAGGAGCCTGGTGATGATAGAGCGCGCTCTCAAGGGGAACAAAATCACGATGAACCTGTCAGATAAGAAAGGAGGAAGGGAGCAAGGAGCGAGACAGATAAATGAATTATGCCGCTGGTGTCGGGTCTGTAACTGCACCGACGTTTGAGCACGAGGCGCGGGCAATATTGGCGTTTCTCCGTATCAACCGGTAAAATCTGGCTCCCCAAGCCATGACTGCTAGTGAAATTAAAACTATTTTTAAAAGTTGACACTTCTATCACTCCATCGAAGCATTACATTATTTGAGGTATTCAATATATTGGGGAAAATTAAGAGATGCTATTTTTTTATGTGAGCAAGTTTTGTTCTATTTTGTTTTTGTGTCTTTTGCGTAAAATAATACGCACATAGACCTTTGAAACACTTTTCAATCATAATCGTTGGATTGCTCAATATAGCAAATAACCAACAAACGCTACAAAAGAACTGATACCAAACTGTCTCTTTCTTTATAAAGAGGTTTTGTTCATAATGCAATTTCTGGCAACATTTGTTGCCAGCTTTGCCCTTTTGGCACTCCGTACATGGAAAGAAAAGGTGCAAAAGGGAGTTTCACATTCCGCTTCCATCTTTAATTCAGCGCAACATCAGAGGGAAACAAACATACCTCTGACTACAGGGGGCGCTCTACAGGGCATGTACAACAGTAACACCAACCTTTCTAAGCCAATAACCATCAGCATACAGGCGGAGCAGGCGGGGGACACCAGGTTCATATAGCCAACCAGCTTGCAGGGAATGGGGCCCAAGACCCAGGACACCGTCACCAGATCGGCCAGTTTAAAGGGCAGGTAGATAGTGACCACAATTAGGTCCGAGATGGCTAGACTGCACAGTAGCATGGAGGTCACGCTCTGCGGACCCTTCTTGAAGAATATTGTGTAGACTACAATCAAGTTACCAATGAAACCTGACACGAGTCAAAATAAAAAATGAACGATATCAAAATGAGAAGAATCGATACAGAAATATAAAAAAACCATAAAACGCAGTGGGTATAACGGTACCATAGTTAGATTCGAAACCAAAGCACCATGATAAAGAAATACAGCAAAGAATGCAACTTTCTTTAAACTTTTTTCGAAAGCTGGGCGCAAGTAATAGAATATGTATACGAAAACGGTGTTACATTAGTTTCGAGATTAATGCCTGCGCTCCTAACAAAATTCATGCGACAAAGAGCAAATCTACGATAAAAACTGCATATAATTTTAATTTACATATAATTGTACATTCGCATTTTTGTATCACAGTGTAGACATGTCTATGTTCTCGTGTAGAAAATTGTTAGAGCACGTTTTCCAAAATACTCCTATTGTAACCACAATTATTTTACAGGGTTGAAATGTTGACCCAATATACCCTATATTATACCCTAACCCAAACCCTAACCATAACCCACACGCTAACCCTATAGTTTTAAAGTAATTTGAGTAAAATCTAAAAATCTATTTTGTGAAATTCTTAGTGGAGACCTATTCGTCTATAGAAATTACCCTCTGGAGACCTTTTCACTCCCATTGTCCCCATTGTGTTCACGTCTCCACATGGTACCGTATTTCCCACCGTCATACCTTGAAGCTATGCTTCATGGTTATAGACTGAATGATAAACCTGTTTTAATCTAGACACTGAATGGTGTAAATTAAACTACCACCTACCTATTGTGCCTAGCAGGCTGTAGACGATACACATGACGACTGTAATGGGAAGCGTAGGCCAGACATAGTCACACTCCGCATCATACCAACTATAATCCGCCGAGCTTTCTCCGTCTGGGGTCGCAAACGACTGGTTGGCCGTCGAGCCCGTCGTGTCCGTCGCCGGTGTGGTCAGCCACGACATGACGATTATTGGGTCTGCAGTTGTAGACAAGGTGTTGGGTTAAGGCTTGCACTGCATATACTCGAGTTAAACGTTGACTGCAAAACAGTCAAACCTGCACCAAGCTAAACCTAGCTTCAATCGGCTACGTTCAGGTGTTTTTGAAGGAGTCATTTATTATTCGGGTGTTGCGGAAAAGTCTATCCGCAAAAGGTCAATTGCATTGGGTATATTCCCATTTCTGTTCACTTCATTTTAAAAAATTTCATTCTGAGAAAATGTCACCTAAGTGATGGGTCCTAGTGTGTTTTCGGAGTATTGAATTTCGAGCAACAAATTATACCTTTTATTCTCTGTTTGCGCAGCTGTAGTATTTTGCTGTAAAGTGCTACTATTTAATTCCCGAGCGTCTTCAGATATTTGTTTTCAGCGAAGAAGCAAATACTAAAATTGACGTCTGTTTGCAATTCAGTGACGTCGTTCCTTTGAAAACAGAACAAGGATGTGTCGGCAGGTGGTAAAATGAATCAAATAAAAAATGTTTTTTTTATTCTTGATAAAAATATAGTTCAAATCAACATTTTGATGTAAACACGCAGAACGAAGCCATGGTTTTCGAAATAATTACATCGGTACACATGCCGTGTTGCCTTGTTCAAAGACGACCGACCATACTAAAATGTATCTTGTAATAAAATTTCCAACAGCTAAGGTATCATTTTGAACTTAGCTTTTTGGGAAGCAAAGTCTGTTTTCAAAACCCCAGCTTCGTCTCCATTGTCGGCTTCGTTCATTGAGTTTGGCAATGGTAATGGAGCCCGAACGGAGCCTAAGCTGAGGTTTGGAAAACGGCCCTAGGAAAACATTTTTGCACAAAATATAAACCATATTCCGATAGAATGTTTTGTAGACCGACTGAAAATAAACCCAAAAAGATCACACACAATGCGACCAAGAAACGACTTTTATGCAACACGATCACAGAGTCTTGTCGACTCTAAAAAATTATTGTCAGTCTATTTGTCTAATCGTGTATACAAGTAATATCCCGCTGTTATTAATTCTCCGGCTTGGTATATCACGGCCAGCACACGCCACGTCACGCCAATATCATATCAAGCATTTATCGTCATCTCCCTACAAATATGACAAGATGATTAAAACTCCCACCAGCTGACGGCAATGATTCGTGTGCAGGGCATGGATTTAAGGGGTCAGTAGCCGGATAAACGGATAACTCATGCGGCGGAGGTGTAGTTCGGCAGGTGGTGTGGGTCGGCAGGTAGTTTTTGAACAAGTTAAAATCGATACCGGAGGTTTAGAGAAAGATAAATATATGGAACTAATACCTCGAAATGATTCTAAAAATAACTTATTATAGAAATCTGTTTAAAAGACATAAACGAGTTGGCGGGAAAATAAGATTAATCAAAGAAACACATTATGCAATGTATACGTTTGAAACTGTGATCCATTAGAGTTCTATAGGCTGGTGCTGTGGTAACTGTCTTAGCCCTGGACTTCTATGGTCTAGATTGGGTCTCTGTCTGATTGCAGAATATTCTTGTTAAACAGGAGAGCACGTTTGATGTATTTTTGGTACCATTACCACGAAGGAAATAATAAATTACCTAAGTAATACTAATGCAGATTATAAAATGTGCAGACTAGTAATCCAACCGTCAGATGTATTACATTGACTGGCGCTTAGTGACTGATAATCTACCAGTCCCCTCACCACCCCCCCCCCCCCCCCCCCCCCCCACCCCACCCCCAAGACGAACGAATTAACATGCAACACTCGGTGTCAACTGTATCCGATCGCACTTTGGCACCACGTTGCACTTTTTCTTCTCTTTTTGCGCGCGGAAATTCCACGCGCGTATGTCAAACATCAGTGGGCACTTATTTCGCGCCAAGAGTGTGTATCCAACCCGCATTTTATACAGAACATCCGCGGGGTTGTTGGTTACGAGACCCGGACTTTTAAAACTTGAGAAGAGTATGTGACTCGAAAGCCCATTTCACTTTGGCAAATATGACGATACGATGGTCGGTTTATCGTAGTTGACAGTGTTAGAAATGTCACGCTTATAGAAAAAACAGGACACACGGAAACCTCAATTTGACGGCAGGATGCCTGCCTTCATACCACCGGTCCGTTCACGATTGGTCACTTGGTCTAACGTGCCCTTCTGCACGTTTCCCCCCTTGCTCCGTATCCAGCACATGTTCGATTTGTGTTCATTACAAGCATTCGCTAGTTTAATTACGGATGCACTTTCCATATCCACTAAAGGCCAGGCGCGCGCAAGGCAGCCTACCGGCTCTGGCGACGTTGAATGACGCACCTCGGGCGCGCAAATCAAACGAGAAATCGGCAAGAGTATAAGTCTCCGCCGAGTGTTTCGGGAAATAAAACAAAAGTCCGTCTGCAAACATATACTGTCCCCCGCGGCCCGCACGTCTACAAGTGAGTGATATGCAATTACAAATTAGAGAAACCGCCCGTTCGCGTAAAATAAGACGGTGTTTTCGTCTACACAACACTTGGAGTAATCGGCTGCAGATGGTTAATAGATCACTTCAATCCCTTCCCCAAGAATATCGACATGTCTTCACCATAATCCATTAAGTATGTTAATCACCACTTGATAACAACTCCAGCTTCCATTGAATCCTTACATGCTCTTGAAATCCAATAATTAGGAAATAGCCCAGAACATTTATTTTTAAACCATAAACGGCAACCTAATTTTACGGCAAACGATTCGATGAAGTCAAGGAATCCTAGTTCATTGTAATAATGTTACCGCCTTTTTTCATATTAAAATATTGCCCCGGGAGAAATTAGAACTGCTTCCAAATTTTAATTATGGAGCACTCCAAAAACACATTACACAAATCTGATTTTGATGTAAAAAACAATGCGACATGGAAATTGACAGTTCGCGGTGCGCTTATCGTCTTGCAATTATCTCATGCATGCTTTCAGAAGCTTTTAAAAAGCTTTTAAAACCTTTTAACTTTGTGCAATTTGTTTGTGGGTTTATGGGCTGAAAATACAAACAATTATCGCAAACGCGCTTGACAAGAAAGCGACGAATCATTAAAACCTAAACTTGTACAAACAACGCTAACTGATAGTTAATTTAGTTAATAACGGCTCACTGCTCACAGTTTGAAAATTGTGCTTAATTATTAATGCGTCGATTAAAAACCACTGGAGGTTTGTTTTATCTCGCTTCGTACTCGCGCTGAATAAACACTCGTGTAAAAAACTTGTCAGTACACTCTCGACCGGGAAGAGGCGAAAACGCTCGTGGAAGTACCAAGAGCTCCAAAGAACGCGAAAGAGAGTCGAAAACTAAACACTTACCGGGGGACGGAAGGGTTTCCTCAGGAGCAAAGGTGGAAGAATTTTCGGCGGCACGGCGCGGGATGAGTGTGAAGATTAGAGCGAGAAGGCGAGTCGTGTTAACTTTTGTCTTTGTCAGGTTGAACAGCAGTTGTCTTTAGGGGACACCGGCGCTGAAGCTTGGATCACGCAGTAAACCCTGGATCCTTCTAGAGTCCTAGAAAATACAAATAAACAACCCAGAATTAGACAGTGGAAAGAATGAGACCTGCACCCGATTTCACTAAACTCTTCTTAACTTACGACGCATCGCAGCCCTGCGACGCGTCGTATCTCTACGACGCGTCGCAGCTGCGACGCGCCGTAAAATCGATTTCACGAAACACATCGTACGTGCGACGCGTCGTAGGTGTATTTATAGCACAAAACAACGACTGTTGTATGTACCTATTCAACTCACAGTAAATAGCCGTCTGGTATTCAGCAAAGAGTCGTCGAATTTCTTCTCGCAAAGCTTCAAAAATGTAAATCAAAATGGCTGACGTACGATACAATTTTAACGAAAAACAAGCTTGCTGTGGACCTCTAGCTAATTTTAAATTTCAAGTGCACTATTCAAGGTTTATTCATATGACTACGATGAATGGTTTTTTTACAACTTACAACACATTCTCTGAGTATTCTAGTCTCGTTTGTTTCATTTCTATGGCGTAAAACTGGCTATGAAAAGACGCATCTTATTTTACGACGACCCAAATACACTTCGTAACTTACGACGTGTTACTTGCCGTTGTAAAGGTATTTGCGACGCGTTGAACGCATCGTAACTTTAGTGAAATGGATCGAACGACGCGTCGCGAGATGCGACGCGTTACTCTTCGTAACTCGAGTTGCGACGCGTCGCAAAGTTTAGTGAAATCGGGTGCTGGAGGCTTGGCAAAGCGTTGGAAAAGGCTGGCGTGTTTTTAAAGCAATAAAACATGCTGGCGAAGTGATCCTTAGGAGTTCAGCCAAGCGAAAAATTAGTTAAAATAAAACTCAACTCGGGAAAATCGGGGAGGGGGGGGTGGGATGCTGCGTTTCCCATCATGGGTAGTGACATGTTGTTTTCTTCCGACGGAAGCTTGTGTATAGTCGTCTTGACACAATTCCGAAGAGCCAGGTTATTGTTGGCATACTGACGCGCCAACAAAGCACGTGTAAAAAGAAAAACCCCGCCCACGCGTTAGTCGCGACTCCAGCCGTCGCACAGCCCGTGTGAATTTCAGCGCAAGCATGCACGAGCCAAGGTTGTGCGCAAGCGTGCTGGGAGATTTGTTCAGGGAACTACCCGGGTAATGGCCCTGTCACACTAGAACGTTTTAGGCCAACGCGTGAGTAGCGCGTTAAAAATAGTTGATACGCTGGCAAACGCTGAACTTCCACAAAAAAAATCAAGTGGAACCGTGATTTCAGCGTGTCCATAACGCGTTGTTAACGGGTTCAATGCGTTCGCCAGCGGGTGAGAAACGCGTTAGTAACGCGCTCGACGACTGATGAACGACTGCCCAGCGCGTGAGTAGCGCGTTCCAACGCGCGCCAGCGTACTGCAACGACCACATGGTTAGTTGTATAAAAAGCCGACGCGCTACTACACTAATGGCCCTGTCACACCAGAACGTTTTAGACCAACGTGTTGGAATTTCGGTAACACGCGGGTAAACGTTGACCAACGCTAGGCCAGCGTTCGCAACACGCTAAGCGCGTTACCCACACGCTGGAACACGCTGTCACACGCTGAGGCAAAAATACATTTTTCAACATACCTAAAATGTTCAGCGTTTGCCAGCGTGTGCCTACACACGCTGGCGGCGCGCAGGGTGGTCGTTAATCATGCGTCGAACGCGCTAGACGATCGTTACTAACCCACTACTCACACGCTGGCGACCCGCTGTCGTATTTTTACTTTAAATCAGTGATACGTTCCTCACACACTGAGCGCGTTCCTCACACGATACTCACGCGCTGGCATACGCTATGAACCCGTTATCAACCTGTATAGACACGCTGAAATCACGGTTCCACTTGACTTTTTCTGTGAAAGTTCAGCGATTGCCAGCGTATCAACTATTTTTAACGCGCTACTCATGCATTGGCCTAAAACGTTCTGGGGTGACAGGGCCATAACCAGCGTGTCGCCAGAGTACGCCAGCGTACACCAGCGTACGCCAGCGTGCGCCAGCGTGTGAGTAGCGGGTTGATAACGATCGTCTAGCGTGTTTGACGCGTGAGTAACAAACCTCCAACGCTCCGCCAGCGTGTACAGTCACACGCTGGCAAACGCTGGGAGTGTATGTTGAAAAAAATATGTTTTCCTCAGCGTGTGACAGCATGTCTCAGCGCGTGAGTAACGCGCTCAGCGTGTTGCTAACGCTGGCCTAGCGTTGGTCAGCGTTTGCCAGCGTGTTGCCAAAATTACAACACGTTACTCACGCGTTGGCCTAAAATGGTCTGGTGTGACAGGGCCATAATCGATCGTTGTTGTCGCCCGCGCGTCAGTGCCAAACTTAATAAAGCACTAGAATCAATCGGCGGTTGAGAACCAAACACCATGTAAGAAAACGGTGCAATCCACTCAAATACAGAGATTTGCCCGAGTCTAGATGAATCTAGCTTCACTCTATCGCCGCAACACCTGCATGATCAGACGGCTATTCATTCCGTTTTTTAGTACTGACGATGTGATATCTCCAATCATAAATTCCAGTGGTTGAAATGATAGAAGAAAGTTGAATTTGTTTTAATTAACACCTTACACAATGTGAAAGGAGGTTCTTTGTATTTTACTACCCGCGAATGATATCACTTAAACTCGTGAGGAAACTGCGATTCATCTGCATCACGATTTAATATACTACTTGGCTCTTGGGGAATGACTGGACACAGAGCTCAGCGCGGCACAATATGTCCCTTCAAGCAAGAAAACACGTTTCCCTGGTGCTTTCCCCTGGCGGAAATCATGTGGTCGACAATTAACAATGAGATAATATGGTCATATTGATTTGTACCCTCCGTAAAAGACTCAAACTGCGGGCACTGAATCGAAACGAAGAAAATATAGACGAGCAAGCAGAAAAGAAACAAAAGAAACATGGCGTACAATAACAGCCCGTGGTTTCCTTGAAATAAATTCATTGTTACTTGATAATGGCGTTTGTACGGAGAAATCGGTCTATTTAAAAGGAATAATAATAATTATTATTATTATTATTATTTATTCGGCCAGGACATTCAAAATTGAAGCACAATACGTTCCGACAATCGTCTTTTCTTTCGCAAAAAATGCGGTACAAGCGTCATCCAAGCTTGTAACGCTTGAATCATGTTGCGACGCATGTGAACCCCAATAAGGTGCCGCGAAATAAAGCGTGAAAGGTATAGGCTGGATCGTATACTAGTTTACATAGCGAAAGTGTTTCAGAGAAGGATGGAGAGCGGTTTGGCCTCGGGCTGTACGCGACGGTGTGAAGCGGCGACATTGTACCCAACATGCTGTGGTATAATACGTACACGAATACGCTCACTGTTAAAGGTCCTTGTAGTCGAGGAGTTCTAACGTCGAGAAGTTGATCAAGTCAACAGCAGACTCAAGTTTAATTTTAGGGTAAATATATTAACTATTAAGTTCAACATCCAAGTATTCAATCCTCGTAAACGGTCATGACACAACGACAATTCACCAGAGGCTTATTTTAAAAGTCAATACAGTTGAAACACTATTAATAATTTGTCCCAGTATTGAGAAATATCCCTTTAAAGTCCGAGGTCTTTAATATTCCAAACTGGTTCTTGAGAGGCCCCTCGTAACCCGCGGTGCATCTCAGGGACCGGACGCGGTGTGTTTGTTCCAACTAATTAAACCCGGCACGTCGCATGGTTTTGGGCATCGCCAAACCGACACGCCGCAACGGTCAGATATCGAAATCAAACCTTTCGTCGAATCTAAAAGCTACATTCTTTTCATTATCTCGTTTCCTGTACCGATTTATTCAAATATACACCGCGGTGGAAAACGACGCGTCATTTCTGGTTCAGAAATGTGAATTATCGTCCTTTGTGACGTGAAGGTATCTTGTGTGTAACTTGAAGCACGCGAAAGGCAAAGGAAACTAGCCTATGCTGCAGTATTTAATTAGATAGATGACCCAGAGATGTTACCAAAGGCTTATTCCATAATTCATCGCAGAATCTCCGGTTTGATCCCACCGCTCGTACGGCTGACTACACACGTCTTGATCCATTTTAATGAATGTCTATACGCGTATTCCCGCCGATCGAAGTCCAGTATGTAGGGTTAACTAAATAATGTAAAACCGACCATTTGTCACGATGTCTTGACTCGATCAAAGGGGAATCACCCACCCAGAACTGTTTCAGTATTCCCATTTCGCTTCGGAATGTTGTTATATTAAGACCTAAAATAAAATACCAGTTTTAAGGCAGAACAAAAATATACAAATATTGACTATAACTTTTTATCTCTTATATTTACCTCTTATATTTGCTTGTTAGTATAAGGCAAAGGCATGTTCGGTTAATTCTTCCTTATCTTAGTTATTTAATATTGTTTAGAACTGAGCTATATCAGCATAGCAGCAACTCTCCAGCAGCGCACGCTCAATGGAGCCATGTACAGTTTTGCTGTCCGTATGAGACCACGCTAGTACATAATGAGGACAGTTACATTTACACAGAATATCACCGTTTACGTTAACAAAACACAGTTCATCTCGTGTGTGAACTTGATGGTACAGCAAACTCAACGTGTCTATACTGTAAAGTGAACGAAAGGGTTATTTGTGATTTTGTCTTTGCAACGGGCCTAATCAAATAGTGAAGTCAAAATACTTGAACACCATCAGCCTTCGGTTCCATTTTGCTGCGTCCTATGATTTCCTGTAACACCGAATCTGGATATGCGCAAGCGCGGTTTGAATCCTAACGTGTTCATTGCGAATTTACATGCACTGATATTAAGATATATAAACATTGAGTATAGAGTTGAATATGATTTGTGATACAAGTTCAGTAGTCTTGGATAAAACGCTATTTGCGTCGTTTCCAAATTACCATTTTGATATCTCGAGTAATACCAACCCAGCAAACATATTCCTTCAAGATGCGAAAACATCCAACTGATGCTTCATGTGTATATATAAACTTACACTGGCGTTGGGTACTAAGGCGGCCAAACAAGTCTCATCTACCTTTTTGGAAAAACACCGCGCGGCCACGTCTTCCCGGTTCCCGTCTTGGTCTGTTTAACTTAATTCAGTCTCTACTTCCCTTAACAACTTATCGACATGCAGTCGGTGCCCCCCCCCCCCTCCCCTCCCCCGCCTCAATTGGGTTGCGAGGAGTCCGATTTCATCTTGGAGGAAATTGTCCCAGAGTGACACGCGATACTTGACGGAGAAGACGTGAGCAAGACGTGAGCAAGACGTGAGCGAAGAATAGCTGCGGGAATGTTGAAGAAATTCTCTAGACCGTTTTAGTGCCATCTGGCGGGATGTGTGATCACCGCAATGATAGGTAAAAGTGTGGGCAAGATTTGTCCAAGACGGATAAACAAAAACCAAGAGTTCCTGCCGGCGTATACGTAATTACACGTTGCCTAATGAAGATGAAAACGACTCGCCCGTATACCGCCCGATACGCGCGCGCCCACCGCCCGATACGCGCGCGCCCTCTGATGTGCGCATGCGTGAGTTGGCAAGACCTTTCGCTACCATCTTTACTCCCTTTACAGACATGTTCAATGCAAATTAACAAACAGAAACGCTTTGTTATTGACAATAAGATCAAGACATGACTTTGCTGGGCGTCTTGGGTCAAATGTCAACGCGAGTGACATAAAACGCGTTTGACTTACACCAAGGAAATTATAAAACGTTCTGTCAATAACTGTGTCCGTTCAGGCGGAACCGTCAACAGCGGCGCGTGTAGAATTATATTTATGGAGATTCACCCGAGGCTGTGGTTCAGCTATTCTGAATATTAGTCACTTTCCAAGATACTATTTGCAACCTTGCCAATCGTGTTTTTTTTTCTCGAGAAACGGAAACGCGAGTTCCCGCGCACACAAACAGTCGCCATGGAGATCGTTTTTGTTTGGCGGGAAGGAGCAACGAAAGGGTTTCGCGTAAAATTCACGGTTGACCATACGGGTTAATTGTTCTCCTACAACTGGGAAAAATTGACATAGCAACTGCTTTCTGGCCGTCTGCAGTTGACTTGATTTTCTGGCCCACTTGTTGCAACTGCGTGGCTACTAGAATCTTTCCTCCCCTTAAATTGGCCCATAATGTAATTAGAATGGTCGTCTAAAGCAATCTCCCCCCATACCATCACTGAGTGAAATGGTTTACGTATACGTAATGCATGGCCTATGCTTGCTGATTCTTAGTTTGTTTACGTTAGCTGTGCTATAGGGTGCGATCGGTGGATCTAGCTGCGCGATCGGTCGATCGCGATGCGTTATCGGTCGATCCCTTTTTCTTTCTAATTCACGGATCTAGAGGATTATTAAAATGAAATATCCTGAGATTTCTATCCTGCAGATAGACTTAGCTTATTTCTGTGCGGCCGATTTTTGTGTGTGCAAGTTCTTTTCTGAGCGAGCATTTATGACAGCGTAGATCTACCGATCGCGCATGCGCAACAAAATACATAGATTACCTTTCCCTCCAAAACGACACCCTGTATATTATATAGTTTATTCTTCAAACACATTTTCCTTGATAAGAAAACCGTATTGTTAATTCCCTCTCATTTTGTGACGCAAAACGAAAGCCAATTTCTCGCAATTATTGAATAACCGATTACACGGCATAAAAGCTCGGTTGGTCGCACGCGCAGGTACCGTACCTCGCGGCGACCGCGCACACAATATGGCAACAGGGAAATCTAATGAAATATGATGGTTTCCTGTCTCGCGGAAACGCGATCTTCGCGTAATAACATGTTCTCGTTTGTTGGTGAAACGTTCATCGCTAGAGGCGAAGTTTTAGTGTTTCAACCGTTGGATAAACTGAGTTCGGTGGCACTCAACGCGGAATAAACACAAACAGCACATAGATATCACCCTACCTTTACGCCCCTTTCAAACAGTTTCTGCATCATCCCTCCGATGACCTATACATAATGGAGGATCCGTCAAAATAATAGAGGACCAGATTTATCAGTGATCCGAGATTTCTGGGTTCATTAAAACACTTTAAATGATTAACGAGTTGATCCGGTTTCGACTTAAAAAAATTATAAAAAAAATTGACGTAAAGGCACACGTGTTAAAGATTACATGATGTGTGTAAGAGAACGCTATGGTGTATTGGCTTATTTGGAGTGCTCTCAAGGGAAGTGAAGAGGGAGACAATTCGTAAGGAGAACATCTTAAAGAGCCCTTCATCACATCTTCGCGCGGGTCAATGTCCATGGTGTCACATCGTCTAGGAGACTATAACTTTGAGATGTCGGCTTGAAATTTACAAAAAAATACAAACATAATATTTACAGACGTAAAGGGTATTTACAGGAATGTAAAACATTTATACTTATAGGTACGTCTGTATTGACTTTGAGAACAGTCCTGTTCAAGGCCAAGGGAAATTCTCATTTTGCTGCAATACAGTGGCAACCAAATTATAACTCCGTAGATCAGCGCAATTGGCAAAAATATCTTGAATTAAGTGTTTACCATCCCAAAAATGGTCTGTGTTAAAAAAGAAACAAGTAAAAGTGAGTTGAGCCTATACAAGAGATTCAATGTCTTAATGGAGTGGCGGAGGAGATGCCAAAATGTTGGCTGATAAACTGCCCCGTTTGCAAAATCTGTACACCTCGAGGGAATCGAGTAAGTTGATTGGTTTTGTTTTAGGGTATGCCGCGCCACGTCACTGATAGAAGCACGTTGCGCAGAATAACCTCCAAGCATGGGCTATATCTATCTTTTTCAATCCTCTTGTAATAACATCATGGGCGCTGAGGTGACTTTTGGAGGTTAGGGTAAATAGATCATAGAGCTAGATCACCAGTCGTAGCTGACAACATATTATCCTCGGCTATATGACTTTATTTTGTATTGCCTGAAACAACCAAAAGGTGTTGTTGTACGTTCAGACACCGTTTTAAATTCGCTTTAAACACTATAGCTCAACTCGATTTGGGTAAAAGATTTAGCTAAAACGGTGTCTGAACGGTTTTAGTTTTAACAGAATCGTTTTTATCTCGCCGGTGGTGTAAGAACCGAAGAAGGAGATATAAATGATGCTGGAGACGTCCCTTGACCTCATGGCGGTGATCATGACATACCCTTGGGAACACGACCACGCTAAAAGGTAACAGTGACAGCGGAACATTAGACAAAGTTTACGGTTTACCCGAGTGAAACTAATTAACCCCAAATGGCTATTCAGTGGAAGTCTATGTTGGTCTATGAAACTCTGGGAATAACAGATGCCACTTTTGATTTAAAAAAATGACCAGTATACTTAACATTTTGAATTACAAAACATTTTGAACAATTCGCTGGACTTTCTTCATCGTCATCTGAACGCTCATCTACCAAACAATTTGTTAGCCCGGGGCGAAGTAATTTTCGTCGTAATGGTTCGATACTGCTACAAAATGAAGGTTCATGTTACCAAAATCAAATAACCTCTGAAAGGTTCTGAGGATTTTTCTTTCAGTATCAGCTTTGGGAAAGCGAGGTGATGTTTGTCGGAATCCTTCTGTTTTTAATTATGTCCCTAACTGCTTTCCAGGGGAGAGAAAAACGGCTTCAACAAGTGTGAGCCCTGGTCCCTGAAAGAGCTAGACTAGGGGCTCTTGACACGCCACAGTCCGCACGGCTGGCTCTTTCATGAACGTCAAACGGGAGTCTGCTATCAATTTGAAAGGTGAAGGAGACGGCAGAAAGGGGTTTTATCATTCGGCGTTCAGACAAGTGTTTCACTCGGGTATAAGGAGTGATTGGTCGTTGTCTGAATATTCAATCTTTGCAGGGTAAATCTTTGCAGGGTATTGTACTTTTGCTGGACATGGTGGGAACAGCAAAGTGTACTCGGAGTAACTGGGTAACTGAGTAACTGAGTAACTGAGTAACTGACTGATTGATTACCCAAGTCACGGGTGATAACAATATAGGCCTAAACTAAGATATTTGAATTCATAGCCACCAAGCAAATTCTCAAAAATAATCTTTAAAAATGAATACAAGACTGGTTTGTCTTTTGTTGTATTTATACCTCGTATTATACCACCAAGCCAATATTCTCTGTGCGTAGAGGGGGGCAAAACACTGACGCAATTAGCAAACGGAGATAAATCAGTGGCCATGATATTTTGGGTCGTATTTGGAGTAATACTCTAACAAACGTGCGCGTTCAAAAGGAGATCTGTCACTAATGTTCATCACCTGCTAATTTCACAGTCTCTATTCCCAGGTCTCGTTCTGTATCGCACGCAACATCCTTTATTGTCCACACATCTAAATTCGGATAAAAAGCCCCGATCGTGCTTTCCTCACATTACACGCCAGATACAGAGTCTTTGAAAAGCTCCATCAAAAATGTCGATCTATTATCACTCTTAGTCTTTCTTTATCAAGAGCCTTGCTCCCTTAAGGGCCTTGCTCCCTCAGAAGCCATGCTTAGGCTCCCTTTTAGGGGTATTATCTACCCCAAAACTGTAAGATTTTCTGGTATTACAATCAGGTATTCCTTTTTGTTAAAGAGAAAATAAAAAGCGCAACGTAGCTCTGAGCTGTCACTTTGTTCTAGTTTATCAAATCTTGGTAAAACACTATGCAAGATCAAAAGGTAAAAACAGCCCCGGATTATGGACTACATGTATTTAAAATCCTAAAAAACAACCCATCAATTTTCTCGGAAATATGAATAAATCCCATCTGCCAACACTCATTCACTTGCTCTTAGGTCGTACGAAGCCTCCGTTGATTTAGAACTCAAACGGTCGGCGCCTTTGCATTTAACAAAAACCAAAAGTAAATAGAAAACCCGAGAGGGCAATAAATGGTTTATGGCGTGTGGACGAATGAATTAATCCTGCAAACAACATGACCCATCGATGGCCATCCTCCTATCAAACCCACCATTAAAATTGACATTTCTTTCTCAATATTGGCGGGGTTGCCAAGGTAACGCCCATTGTCATTAGTATATGAATTGATGGGTGTACTAAGGCATGCTGATAGGAACTTCCGTCGTTCAGAAAGAAGGACCAATTTCTTGAGTGGAATATAATGAAAACGCAGATTTCTCTCTTCGTAGGATTTTTTTTATATATACAAAAATTGTCTAAAATAAAGTACACGGCTAGGGAATTAACAAAATCAGACACAATTGACAAAGGGGGTCTGGTGGCTATATTAAACTTTAATTGGTTTGTTCACTAGCATAACCAAATTGCAGTGGGAGCTGGGAACGACAGCCGAAAACAAAAGAATGCACAAGATTTAAACGGGTCGGCAATGTCGAGTTTCCTATGTACAGAACGTTTTATGGTCTACTTCCAAGTGAAGTTAAAATTTATTTGAAGAAAATGTAATTATACAGTACATGCTGACAGCGTGAACCATTTGGTGCACATGACAAATTTGCAGTCAACGCAAGAAAAGCGCACGCGGTTATAAATTATGTATTTTTTTGTACTACGGTCGCATCTCATATACATAGTCGTCACAAAAGAAATAGTCGAACGTACAACATACCGGTAACGCACTAAATCAATAACGCGAAACTATATAGTTCCTTTTTGACAGCAGACGTGCAGACTGCACTGCAGCATGATAATTGATATAGCCTTGCAATGCATGGATTCCCCATGCAAACTATTCAAGTGTAGTCAAGGAGAGGATTGTAAATGTGACGAAGATGTGAATATTAGTAATACCACCAGACAAATTATTGGCGACCAGAACACATGGCCTACGGGGCGCCTAATTTTCAAGTACGTATCCATTGTTTTTAAATGTCACTGTCGGGATGGAACAGCAGTAGTGGTGAATGCGCACTTCTCGACAACCTGAGAACGAGGTTGCTTTCCCGAACGAAAGACTTTATTCAGTACACATTCAGTACATATTATCAGTTTCTACAAAAGTTCAATCTGTCGCGAACTAGACTTTATACAAGACGCTGATATACCACAAATTGAAACTCAAACCAACAAGATTGAACTTAAACAAAGAAGCCATTTTGTATGCTCTCTCGACTAAACTAGATAATAAGATTTCCCAAGACACCAATACCAAGGGACATTTTTGTATGGACTATCGCTGACAAGTAACTATAATCGAATTAAGTCTCCGGAAAAAGTGCAGCATTCTCAGAAGATCTTTGAAACCTAGACAAATCTACAAAACGAACTTTGTGCCAAAGGATGCTGTCCCTTAGAGAAGGCCACATAGTATGGGTACTCCTTCGAGATTGTCTTCATGTCAAACATGATAATACTGCTCCTTCTAAATTGTCTTCATGTCAAACATGATAATACTGTATACACGCAGCGCTGTGTGGGCGCACAAACATCGCATTTCACAAAACAGTTTAAAAATCGCAATTTTTGGTATCCAAAGAGGTTTCTTAATGACGTCACCACAGATGACATTTTTATTTTAATACAAGCGATATTGGACGGTCTTGCAGTATTGAATTAGTGATGTAGCATTGAATTACGAGGGAACATTTCTATTTTGATTCATTCAAGGTAAGTAATAATAAACTTCTACGAAAATGCACAGCATTTCACTTCCAATATCTACCGACGTTGGATATTTTTGTTTTCGAAAAAATGTACTACCGAATTATTAGAAAATATCTTACTCATCTGAAAGTAAATAATGATTCTATAGGCATCCAGCAAAATGATTGCGCTAGATATCCTTCAATTATTCTGAAGAAATATAATTCGCGAAAAAACACAAATAACATAAGAATAACTGCTCGACGCCAGTTAAAAACAAACGCTGTTGTTCGTGCTTTTCTCGGCATCCATGATTGTAAAACTTCGGACAGGTCAGTTAAACGATATTTACTATAAAATACAACCCCTCAAACCCACCCATTCATGATAATTTAAGTAATTACCAATGGTGTATCCTACCTTTAAAGAAGTTCTTGGCTCGACAACTAGAGAGCTAGAGAGCGCCGTTCAGAATAGAAATGTTCAATAATTTTAATGTTAAATAATTAAATCATACTTTTTCCTTGAATCTTTACATTTTGCGTTAAATCATAAATTAGAACTAAACAAATTGGACTTTTGGATTTGAAATTGATTATTCGAGCTTGGGATCGATATCCAATAAAAATCCACGCCACCAAATGAATATAAAATTAATTGACATAATATGTTTTGTTCAGGTAAATGGTTCACACGGCCCTGCAGCTGTTCAACAAATTGTAATAATGCCATCGGAAATCTCGTTATAATAACAACGAAATATATATGTTATAGAACTAGACTTTACAAACCCAAAACAGACGTTGCTGTTATAATTATGCCCGTACCAAGTACTTTTCGTAGACCAATGGTTTGAAATGTTACAAATTCGCAGAATTTCGGGGCAAAATTACTTGTTTTTCGATCCAGACATTGCCAATCCACACTGTAACGGATTGTTTGTAGTGCTAAGCGTTGATGCGGTTTTGACTTTTGCATTGGCCGTATGTTCACGCCGATTCTATGTGGTATTGGCGTACGTGCTCGTTAGTGATTTTTAACACGAAATTAGCGTAACATTTTACCGTTTTTCATTGATAACGCAATAAAACATGACGTTTAAAGTGTTTATAACAAAAATTAATAATCTTTTACACTATAAGACTTTATGGATAATATATTTATCTGTAGCGTCTTAAACACAAACAGCTGTAACGAAATCCATCAATACAGGTAAACAAAGATTAACATTTTAATAACACCAATAAGTACTACAGTGCATTGTGTGATTTAGGATGGATAGACGTATTGTACAGATAGCTGGCCACTTTGACCAAGCTGTTGGGACAAAGTCTAAAATTATCTTTACCATGGTACAACCATTATTCCTCCATGGTACAACGGAGTCACATAATGTTGTTCTGCTTTGTGAAAAAAAGGCAGCATTCCAAAACTGATTTCGTGTTGTTTGTGTCAGAAACACCATGTAAATATTACTGGTAATTTCGGAGATAACGCAACACTTGAACCGGTAGTCTTTATGTATGTGGCGGACTTTGAACAAGGACTTTGTATGCAAACACGCGGCAAAACTTGGTTTTCTTGGTTTTTTTTAGTAGAGAGATGGGGCTGTGGTGTTATTAATCAAGGATCACAAATGCCAAAACGAGAATCATAAGGTGAATAATCGAATAATATTGGTTTCCCACGTACGTACTGCCTCTCTTTGGAACTCCTTGCTCAGTAGCTGTTCCCCTCCGTCTTATGATTTGGCCTCTTTTAAGAGGAATATTAATTCTTTTCTTCAGCTTTCCTGATTGTCTTTTTCCTTTCTTAGTAGCCCCTTGCCTAGAGGGGCTTTTGACCTTGCTTGGGGAGATTTTCCATTAATAAAGACACGTATGCCAATCTGTTGGCTTTAATTTTTCACCTTTTGGGTCGCATGTGTGAAAACAAGCCCCAGTTTATCCAAACGGAAAAGATATTGATGGGCAATGCTAAACAACGTTGGTTATATTTGAGAAGACAGGAGCCCAAGGGGGTAACGTAACGCGGGCCACAATAGAAACATAACATGTTTCATGGGGCAGGTAAAAAATACATGTACAAGTCTACTTTATATGACCGTATAGGTAAAACCCTTATGGACACATTGAAATCTCTCTTTCAGCTATGCACTGTTCGGGTTTTCACAAAACAATTATAATTAATATTGAGGGAAAACGTTTAACAGTTTTCACCAATACACTTGTTTTGGTTATTAAATAAACAAATATTTTTGTCCCAAGTTCCAAGCTCCTCAAGGGGAAAATTTGATCTTATCGTACGACCTGCTGCTGTGGGTGAATTTGAAGTATATTAAGTTAACTTCTTTCTTTCATAATGTATTATCAAATCTACAAAGGAAGGAACAAGGACTACTGACCACAATAATTAAGTTATACTTATCTACGAACAATCTTGACGCGAGAGAACAGGCAGGTCGCTAGGCGCATTGTGGAATCACATCACTGTGTTTATGCTTGGATCGAACGACGTAAGAAAATCTAAAGAAATTCGCAACGTAAATAAATTAGGGCGGTTGTAATTTGACCGCCTTTAGGTTTTCCTAATGTAACAAGCAGGATACACAAGTCTATGGATCGCCGCTATAATGTGTACATAATAATAGTTTGGCGCGTGATGTTTTTTGTTATTTTAGACCAAAATGCGTTTCGGAAATCAGGCTTAAGATGGAGGGAAACACTATTTGGACAAGAGTGCTCTTAATCTATTTCATGTACTACCAAATCTAGCGCTCCGTCTTGAGATAAGTGGTAAGTATTACGAGATAAACCATTAAGTGCAGAAACTATGGCAACCACTAAAATTCATTAACATTAAAATATGGACAGTGATTATGCGACTGAGACAGCAGATCACCTGGCGCAAGGGTCAAACTTGGCCCAATTCCATCGGGGAAGACACTATTTTTCCAGGTTGATTAATTCAGATTGTATTCATATCATATTTCTTCTAATGAAATGCATGCTATCGGATATACCTGAACACGAATCTGAATTCCATAGGTTAGCGTGCGCGCGTGCTCGTTTGTAATATACTGGTATATCGTCCCAGATGCTTTTACCTCGTGAATTTATTTGTCTTCTGGACTAATTGGACTAAACCGGCCATTAAACATAATTAAAGTCGTTTGGGAAACAAACCTCGCAGTGTTCTCAATATAGAATGACGGAGTTTAACGTTGGAAAATGTGACCTCTTTTCGTTTGTTATCTTTAGCTAGTTAATAATAAGGGCCAGCGGGGAAAATAAAACCGACGAAAGCTTGACTCTCCCGACAAGCATAATCGGGTTGCGACAGGTGAAACAATGCTATCACCTGTATACATAACGCCTTTTTAATGGGAGAATCAAGAATTATACACGTGGCTTATAATTTCCCATCTCCCAATTTCGTTGCCAGAAATGTTTGAATTTGTGAATCCATTGGGAGATGTTCTGCTGTCGTAATTTTATCTTTTGCACCTTCGAGTGACTTTGTGAGGAATATTTGAAGGCATAATGACTCTATTTTGGCACATTAAGCAGAACGTGCATTGCATGTAACAACATCCTGTCCGTATTAAATTTGAGTCACTGATATTAGGCACGTGCCTTCGGGCATACATTTAAATTAGGCAATTTCTCCGCGCGACGGTGAGTTTCAATCGATTGGTTTGACAATGGGGCGTTGATATGGCTCACGTATGTCATCAGTATAGGGTGATATCCCAAACGCTGAAATTGGGCCCGAATCGTATTGAGAATGGTTTCGAATGATGTATGGGTTATGGGATATGTCAAGTATATTCCCACAACACAGAGAATCTCAAAGAATGTTATGCCATACTGAGTTTCTACTCGCTTTTCTGACGTCATTCTGTATAAGCACGGCATATATAGTCGCTATTTTGGCAGAACTTGTGGCGGATAGATCACAGGGTGTATTTTCTGTTGGGAATCGAACCTACGACATCGTGCCGATCCAAGCGCGCCATAATGGGCCACAAACCATCGAACTGACGCCGGTCGTCCAGTGGTTGAGACGTCTGCACTAATAATCACGAGGTTCGAGCCGGTACTGGGTTCGAGTGAGTTTTTTTTATTACGCCACTTATGAAATGCGTTGGTGAAAACCAAAGCCAACCATTAAAATGCACCACCCAGACAGGAAATAAAATGTCCTTTAAGAAATTAAGACAACACATATTGTTACCGATTTATGGCATCACATAATACTTTGCATACAATTTCCCGCTAAGGGTGGGTTTCCAAGGGGCACGCGAACGATTCGCAAAAGATGCGAATGCCGAAAATGGCAAAGTCCGACATTCGTATTTTAGGTTCCAAACGTTCGGAAAAACATGCGCGGGGGTTCAGAAGCGTCGTCAAATGTTCGCGGGAGTCGTTTTTAGTTCGGCGGGAATTTCAAAAAAGTTTGAAATTTCTTGCGAACATTTCCAGCATCCCGGGTCGTGATTTGCCCTCAAAAATGTACTAAAAGCTTCTTCCTATGCGCACGACCTACCCACGACGTGCGTGATGTTCGCAAAATCTTCGTGAGACCCCAAACAGACTCCGACAGTTTGTAAAATGTCTCGCGCATGTTTCGCGAAAGCAGCGAAGTTCGTCCGATCATTTCTCAAGCTATTCAAGAACTGTTTGCGTACTTCAAGTTGAGAACAGGTGACTTCGCCAAAGAAGCAAAGGCGAGCTTTTCGCAAGATAATCGCGCGACATATGTACGAATGTTGCATGAATGTCGCACGACGTTTATTATTCGCGAAATATGCGCGAAAAGTTCGCATGTGTCGCGAAATGTCCGCACGAATGTTGCCCGAGATTCGTGCAACATTCGTGTTGTTCGCATTTTAGTCGCATGTTCTTCGTGTATGTGGACTGGCCATAGTTAGTCAACGCTACACACGACATTCGCACATACGTTGTGAGAACTACGCACAAACTGCATTGTCGCAAAATGTTGGACTTTGCCATTTTTTCGGCATTCGCATAATTTGCGATTCGTTCACGTGCCCCGTGAAAACCCACCCTAAAGAAACTCACCTTTGGTGGCGAAAACAGGACAGCAATCCGGCCGTGGAATTCCCTAACAGTGCCGAGTTGGTTACTTTCACAGCTGTAAACTCGGATTACAAACTCGGTACTCCAGTGGGCGGGTTGCTAAATGTTGATCCGCCTCCAACCATTGCGACCGAAACAGGAGTTCAAAACCAAAATATATTCTATATCACCGTCCGATCAGGCCACTTGGTGAATCCGGATGGACTGTATAGAGTTGCACCCAACAGTGAAGGCGCAGACAGATTCATATAACTTTGACCAGACGTGCTTAAACAATCCGTCCTACTCCTTCGATATCTACTAGACCACTGACACCTGACGTGAGAGGCACAGCGTTACAGACTCTCTCTCTACGATCACTCTGTCGGCTTCACATCAGTTTCCGCCCAATTTCACGTCGCTGGGATCGTCCATTTGGCTTGCGCGGACTGGCGCAGTATAGTATGACGAATCTTACAGACTTGCGAAGCATGCACAGAAGCTATTTAAAAAATCCAACCAAAAACGCGGGCACTAATCGCATAACGGCTCGTTTATTACAAGCACTGCGGCGATATTCGGGCTTCGGCTCTTCAAATATCAATCCCGACCTTTGGTCCCGTTCAACAATTCGCCAGTCAACAGGTACGCGGTATGCCCCTCCAAGATAACCGAATCACCCCTGGTCTGTAGCTAGCTCGTGTCGTCGGTGCTTAGTTTTATCTCACAGTCACGCCCCTTTCCTGTGTACATTACCTGCATGATAGTCCACGTGTTGACAAAACGGTTGATATACCGCGGAACCCGCTCTAGAAATCGACGACTGCTTTAATTAAGACTCTGATTTTGTTATTTATTTATCTTTTCTTTCATGAAAAACTGCAGACTGCGCAAATTTGGTTGCCACACTGCACGCGCCATAAACGAATTGTGTGCGAATAGTTCACACGTATAGAGGTATAAAGTTGATGCCTTTTTTGACGACACGGCAGAAGATTTGGCAAAATGGACTCAAATTTAGAACGCAAAGTGCAGTAGTTTAGTTCTGCTGGCAGTAAACACCTTTAATCAGGTAAATGGAATCTGACAGTTGGTTGTTTCGTGTTGTATATTTATTTATGTTCATCACTTTCTAAGTACAACCAATCATAAGCTTCAATAAAAGCAAGTTGAACTCAAATTTGCAGCTTTCGAGATTAATAACCACGCGGTTATCCATCATACTTAACTAGCAAAAAAAGAAAAAGAAAAAATCCGGCAAAACAGTTATGTGGAACTTATTCAGGTCGCGTCAGAATTACTTGGCTACGACTATAGCCATCATTACAACCGATTGTATGAAGCCACTTCACATAGGCGCTCGTGTTATTGACGGCCACGGCCAAGCAATTCGGACGCAGCCTTAAGTTTTAGGTTTATGATGGATAGATTGAGTTAAAGCCCACGTGATAAAAAAAAGATAGGCGGCTTAACCATGCCCTGTCAGCGGTTTAAAAGCAGCCGGAATAACAGAAAAACTGTACATTTATTGAGGTTTTGACAAGTTGAATTTACAGATCAGTGATTAGAGCTTCATGCTGGCCCATCGTTCCTGTCATCTCGCCGCTGACCACTTAATTACTGAAACCTGTTTCGCCCACCACGCGGCGCGCGTGCGTGCACAGGCCACCACCAACTGCCAATGCGAATTCAACGACGTTAAACCGACTGCACTCACAGCCTCTTGATTAAAGGACAACAATATAATTATAAGAATCGATTTATTTTGACCCTTTCGCGGTAAACTTCCAAACAGAGCGATTCGGTAATTAAATAATTGAATTGCTGGTTTTACCGAAGAATTACCATGATTATCATGATTATCATGATTATCATGATCATTATACCTCTTCTGGCCTTAACTCTGGCATAACTCTCCTAGACTTGATACGAGTTTGTCACTTAGAAATCCCGCTATATACTTGTAATTCTTCTTTGGTCTTAAATCAACAAAAATACACCTCTTGTATTTAATATAATTAAAGCGAAGTGTGCAACTTTTCAAACCGCAGGCTTTGCTCTCTCTTGGTGGCGCCCTTTATAAATTACAAGCGCTATCTGTTGACTTTTTTTGTAATCCGAAAAAAAGGGCAAGACTTTGCGCATGCGTGATATGGTCAATGTCAGAGCAAGCGTGTAGACATTACGACCTTTAAGCACAATTTTATTTTCAATATATTCTTCTTTATGAAATGCAGGGAAAAGTGTAATGATGCTGTACCTCTACCCTAATTTTAAAAGGGAAATGTTGTTCATTTCGTATAAATAAATAAAAGGGTCCGTTCTTCCGCTGCGCGCATTAACAGTAGGTAGAAATGTTCGAGCGTTCTTTGTGTAAAAGCACCAAGTTGGCATTTGCTGAATGAACTGTCATTTCCAATGTGAAACACGGGTACCAGTGAAGTGTCGGTTGACCCAATTAGAGCGTTCGAGGCCGGTCTAGCATCCAGAGGGCCATTCACTACAACAATCCATGCTGAAAAGACCGGGATTTAATCAGGTCATCGGTCGTGATCGGTCGACAATTTATTTTTACAAACTACTGTTACATAAAAGCCAGGCTCCGTTATTTGACAATACGTGACCTCGACAATAAAACAGAACAGTAATTTTGTCGTTTCTACACGCCCTAATTTTTTTCAAAACGTGGAAAAAATTGAGCGTTCACTCACTGAGGACCGGGGTTGAATGCAGGACTGTCAATTACTGACATAATTCAGAATTCAACTTTCATGGTGTATAAATTACCACTTGGCGTCACCGTAGATTTTATGTTAAACAAAATATCACGTGGTTATTTAGAGTATTGTGTCTGTTTGCCAAAAATGTACTTTTAATTAATCTGTTAACCAGTTTCTACTTTATTGTAATATGCCAAGTAAAAAAACTGAATATTGGCACTACGGAGTGATTATGAAGCTCTCTATCTATCGATCTATCCAGTCTGTTGATGACCCACTTTATCTCCACACAACAGCTCATCCCTAAACACAGAGTAAAACAGGAGGATGTTCAGCATCACGTTTCATCTTCCCCACTTCAAAGGTGACATTCCAATAATCCGCACCTCACCCCGCCATCGTTTCAACTTCTTGGAGTTGCCTTAAGCAGAACTCGGATACCAGTAAAACCGTCAAAGACATGAAGTGGATGGAAGAGGAAACAAACAGAGGATATAAGACGGATCAGTCGCTGCCGCGATTTGTGTGGAATTTCACCCTTCTCAATTTTGAGCCCCTTTTGACAGCCAATTTGCGAAAACAGCAGACATTTGAGCTATGCAGTATAGTTTAGAGTCGCACCCGTGTACCACCGTTATAGCTTCGATTAAAATTATGTACACCTGACCATCAGAGCTAGCTGGCGTGGTATTTGTTTCTCTACAAGAATGAGATGAAGTGGTCTCTCGACGACAGAGAGCGAGAACGAACCAGTCTGCCTTCAGGGAGCGCTTAAAGAGACGGAAACACGACCGGACTCTGACGCGGCCAAGCTCATGACCGGGAGGGTAGGTAAATATTACCAGGGCTACCTCCCAGGAGCCTCAACCGGGGCGGAAGGCGATCCGGCCGGTCCGTAGATTGGGTGACGTTTCTTGCGTACGGCAGGGCCAACCTTAATCCAGGGCAATGTTGCGACCCACATACGACGATATCAAAACATATCTTACGATGAAAACCTAGCACGCCAATGGCACATGGGGTGGGGCGTGACGTCAGCATTTTGCAGTTTATGGCAATTGCGATAGCACAGAGAATGTGGCGCGCATCGCATGTTTACACGATGTGCGATGGAGGATAAATAAACGAAGGGAATGAAGGGTATTGGTGAGAGAATGTAGAAGAATTACAAGAGTTTCTGTCTGAAGGTGAGGTTTCAAGCCACAATGGTTAATTCCTAATGCCATTTACACATCTGTCTCGATAGTAGACCCTTGAAGGGCAATCCATGTTATGATTGGTTACCGCTTTAGGCGCTCTTCACCTAGCAACCATACTTCCTATAAGCAGTATACGAATATACTTTCGCTGGTATTACGCATCGCGCTCCTCATTCATTTGATACTCGTATACCAGTGATATTGCTATGTCTGTTCTCTGGCTCTCTTAATTGCGTTTTCTCTAATAATATGCATAGCAGGAACTAGACACCTAAAGTCACAGCTAAGATGGCGTCAATATGAACTCCCCAACTCTCCTCTTCTTGTCCGCTGAGGGGGCACTTGTGCACGGAGCCCATAAGATAATTGGATATAATGAGTAGTAACAGCGCCTAGGGACCAATTACCGTTTAGAAATAGTTTTGCCTTAGGGCACTCTTTAATAAGACTTAGCATGAAGACTATAAAGACCCAGGAATGTCATACTGACAACTAGACAGCGGCTGTCAACTCATTAACATTGTAAGTCCAATAGATTACTAGGTTGAAGATTTCCACGGTGATCGAGCGACCAACAAGTTTGCAGATGAAATGCTGATCGTCCGACCGTCTCCGGGGAAATGTGAATCGCAGCCACTGCAATTCATCTTTGTCGATATGATGCTAAGTATTTCGATCGCCGGCTGTGGTTTCAATGAGATAGCCTATCAGGTGTCGACGTTATGAGGCGTATTACAGCAGAGCTGGCCAAGACTGGCTTAGAGTTATGGCTGCGTGACTGCGGGGAGTTGAAAGCCCTATAGGCGGCAATAGCGTCTGATGGAGGAAGACTGGTAATTAAAGGCTGAATCGGGTATTTTGTGGCTGTAGGGACTAGTGTTAGATGAGGAATAACCATAGGCAATGTCTGACCGGTGTCATGTGAAATGTGGACCTCGAAATTTAGAAATGTAATAGACTCTAACCCTACTGTTGCCTGTCATTGTCCTAAATACATTAACTAAGGCATACGAGATATAACCATTGAGTCTGTAAAATGCATACAGTCCGTATTTTCACACAACACCTGATATTACAACTGGACACCTCTGGAACTCTTGGAGGCAGCATACTGACAGCTATTGCGTCTACGCCGGCCAATTAACGATTTGCATGTCCTCGATTTCTTTGCTATTGGTATCATTTTGTGGGTCATGAACTTGAGAGTTTGTCAGAAAGGAAGAAGTCTTGCACAGGACTGGCAGATTGTATTACTGTGATATTTGGATGAGATTGGGCCCTAGAGGTGCTCAATTTTGCAATAAAGCGGAGGCGTTATTTTTCAAGATGGTGATGTTCTACATGACAAGGTTTAGGTGATCATCTTTGGAAGAAATTGTTGGATTACCCCGACACATTTAAACAGAAACTGAAAAATGGTGAAATAAGCTTTAATTTGATGCGTGTCCCAATTACCTAGTTGCAATAGTTTTTACTGAATTTTGAAACTCGGCGAATTTACATGGAGACTATGGGAGTATAATGTACAACCACAGAAATCTTATCTAACCACCCTGTAAAAGTGTTATCTATTATGATTGTTAAAAAAGAAAGAAGATGATCACAGACTATGTCCCTTTTTATAAAGCCATTGTTTGATATTATACTAGTGATAACTTTGGGAAGCAATTTAAAACGACGACAAATCGGTGTTTAGGCCGAACTTAAAAATCAAGACTGGCTGTACCTCTTTAATTTCCAGAGACCCAAACCGTTCGAACGTAAGGAAAATTGGTTCTCCCTGGCGAAAATAATGTCCCAATTGAATTGTGGTAATAAATTGAATTAAATGTTTAAGTCATGCTCTTCTAAATTTCAAGGCCAACCGCAAACGATGTTCATGAGTTCCTGGCCTGGTTCTCCCTTGCCTACTATCCCTCCGGGAGTACGGGGGAGAGTTTGTTTAGACAGACAGCGACACACTTATTAAAGAATCTCCGGGCGACTCGGGTCGGTATACGCTCTCATCTTACGCGCTCCAAGTTCCTCGTGCCAGACCTTTTCGAAAGGGGCTTGTTTAGGGTTTTGAGGGTTGTATGTGTTAATAGAACGTGAGAAGGGGTACTGTCAGGCACACTCAAAGCCTTATTGCAAAACCGGTTATAGTATGTGATTGTGTTCGCAACGGATGCCGAGTGTTCAAAACAAGACAAGGTGGTTGGGGGCACGTGCATGTTTTGGCTCTGGAGGGCACCCTTGGTGTCTGTGACGCATGACTAACGCAGGACCCGTCATGATCACCGCCCGCTAAGAAGAGCGCCTTCTTCCCGCTCAGCTTTAAGTCATTGATTTTGTCAAGTTCTGTAGAGGTTAGTAGCCCTCCAAACTACGTGTGATGTTGGAGTGGTATTGAAGAACAGAACAAACATTTGAAATTTGAACCCGCGTCCAAACTTTAACTTGAGCCACAGAGGGCGCTGTCCACCTAACGATAAGACAATGTGAGGGGCACTACATTAACATGCTTTTCTATAAGGTAAGGACAGCCCTGCGTACGCGCGTATTGTTCACTGTTTGCGTATTAAATCTACGTATAAAGCTCTCATGAGTAAAAATGGCGCTCGTTGGTCCTTTAATATCTCCTATTACGCTTTCGGCGTTGATGGCGTACTTGTGAAGGGTGTTAATTAGAGTGACGTAATGAGATACTGACTCTAATAGATCTACCTGCTATCTATAGGGCCTACAACCTTCTTTGTGTATAGGTTTCTTTCTAGTATAAATGAACATTCCTAAATGTTCTGCCTCGTATAATTTAAACTGTTTCTAGATTTGGTACCCTATAAAGACCGATAAAAGAGTGAAAAGGTATCCACAATAAAAAAGGTTTAAGAGGAGGATGTTTCCGCAAGTATGTTGTGCACATACAGGAACGAAGGAAGGAACAATGTCATGTCTCGACTATGGATATATACACTAAGGTGTGCGCATTATACGTCGGCGTGTACATACTGCCATACCCGACCTTCGTACCGACAAGATAGCTTCATATCGTATTCACTGCTGTGCGTTTGGGCAGATAAACAGCCGAGCCTCATTTTCCCTTATCAAAAACCTCTGTTAAGTCACCCATTTCGAAGTAAAGAAAAAGCCGAAAATAATTTTATGAGCAAGCAAAATTGAATTATTTGAGCAGATCTAAGGAAGTAATTGAGCAAGTAATAGAGACGCCAGACGAATATAGCCAGTGACAATACAACTGGCCTTCTAACTTCATTAATCATGCACTACATTAGACGCGATCAAAAGGCAATCTGGAACTATTATAATAAGCCTGGCTCATAAATGGTTCCGCGTCGTACAACCCAGACGTCATTACTTCATGTGTATAAGCTGGGTACGCAATGACTTGCGGTGTTGTAAACAACGAAAATGATGAGCTCAGCCGAAAACAAATTTCTGGTGATTTAGGACGAACAAAAATACCGATTTGAAGCTGCCATAAATCAGAATGAAAATAGAATGATATCGAATATTCCTCTTAAAGCGCAACATACAGTCTTATTCTTCGTTAATAACCACCTTACCTCCGTATTATGGACAGCTAAACAAAACAAAACAAAACTCCCCTTAATTGAGATTGATTGACAGTTCCTTTGGCAACATATGATACACACGCAGCAGTCATTTTTATTGCAGACTCCAAGTGATTACATGGGTTCGAGCCATTAGTAATTGCAGTTATTTGACACTGTATTCCTAACGTAGATTTGATTTCGCCCTGATGAACTGATCAATAAAACAGTTATGAGATTGAATTTTAAATGTTGGGCTATCGTTAGGTATATAAAGTATCACTATCAGCGAGTCTTACGTCTTTCCAGCGACGGAGGTAAAATCTCGAAAGATGAACGGACACATCATGATTTTGTTAGAACTAAGTATCTGGGGGTGGCCTACGTTTGAAAACGATGCTAAATCTGGCACTAGCACGACATTGCCATAGGGAGATTCCACGGGATTTGTAGAATAAATAAACACTGGGCTGGGGTTCAAGAATGTGTGTATATTGTGTGTGTGGTAATTTCAGCAGTAATTCGATAGTTTGTGTTTGTCCCTACATTACATTTTGGATTCTCTATATAACTTAACAAAAGGTGGGTGAATTTTGTTGGTACTCTGGCCCAAGGTGGTAAACATACAATAATAATCAGATTACCAAATTAATACTTGAGATAATTTCTTTTAATGCTTTCTTTAGGCTACATGTTGTTATTGAAATGGGGAAAAATGGTAAAGTACACTGATTTTAATGTACTTATATAGTAAACAATAACAGAATGTGCATTTTTACGATTTAACAATCTGCAACCAAATGCACAGATGTTGTGCAGAGAAGGTTAATAAAATGTGGGTCATGATTACATTCGTATGTTAATCAAATGGAAGAATGCTCATTTTTGCTTTAATGAGACATTTTGATTGAGGCATCAGTTATCGACTGAAGATTGCTCTCAGCTCGACTTCGCAATCAATCTGAAAATCATGAAGCCAAGTCCGCGACAACAACAATGTCACGAATAATGAGTCTACCGGTCGTGAGTGGTATACGGTGCGTGAGTCTATGTTCATATCGATGTAGCAGAGACTAGGCATGATGTTCATTCCGCGCCGGTAGAGAGGTTAGCACTGTTTACGCCGGGTGACCGGCCTGACAGCGAAGGAGATGAATGACAGTAGCTAAACAGCCGGGACCCAGGTCCCGTATAAGGGTAGTATGATATTACATGCCACGAATGCCGTTTTCTTTCTCACAAGACGATCGGACCAAGACCAACTAGTGAACCCTTCACGCGATAGCACACCGGGGAGTTATAGGCATACAGACAGATCTTCACATCACTCTCACAGAATCAACTCGCCAATAAGGTATTGCCAATAAGCCTTTTGAGGCGTTTCCAATAAAATCTTCAGCTTTTTTGGCCCCGTCAGCTAAAGTTTAGTCAATATTCTTACCAGCAGAGTGACATTCGGACAATCAATGCAGGCGCTTTGGGTGTGATTTCCAATTAAAACAGAGGGATTGAGAGAGAGCGCGTATCGGATTGAATCACGGACGGACGAAGGACGCTACAGGTAAGTAAGACTTCGGACATTCCACGCTACGGGCGCAGATTAGAAGGCTATCAAATAGAAATCAGGTGTAATCTGAAAGCCAGCTCGATCGTCCTGTCAAATTCGATTCCGAAGATTCTAAGGAATTTTGTCCCCATCCGTTTGTTTTAGAACATCAATAAAAATAAATAAAAAACGTATTTCAATATACGTCGGGATTTTATTTTAATGAATCGCCCCCCGCCCCCACCCCAACCCCCCCCCCCCCCAAAAAAAAATTAAAAAAAAAAATTAAAATAATAATAATAATAATTTAAGAAGAAAGTACTCATTCCACCTAATGGGTAATAAAATCTAGATTTCCAACCACTATCTTGTGGGAGCCTAAACTGGGTCTAATCTTAACCAATTTAGAAAGTGATTCATGAAAAGTGACAGTTGTATCTAGGCTCGTGGGTTTATTGCGTGGCCGTCAATAAAAGTCGAATTAACTCGCGGCACATTGTTATTACCGGAAATTTAGTATTTCACGAGTCTCGGCTTTTTGGAATCGAGTTTGCAAAACAGAAAGAAAAACAGGTCACTGAAGATTAGAAAAAAAGAGGGAACTGTTAAAAGTGTGACCTCAATCTTTGGACAAAACGTGTCTCCTACAAATACGATATCTATATAGCATTACTATTTTTGGAAAAAGTGTAGCTAATGTCATTACTACAATTCGCCCTTTGGTCAAAACTGTCTTTCAAAATGGAGCATGCACATATTTTTAATATTGTCCCACGGCTGTGTAAATACACACTTTTAGGGACCGAAGTTACCAGGGAAGAGGCCTACTTCAACGCGACACTCGAACGGCCTTCGGGGATCCAGAGAGATCGAGGAAAGTCAGTCAAGAGTTTTCCCAGCGGATCGTATTGAGGTTAATTTAAACTGGCCTAGGTACGATAATGCAGCATAACGTGTGCCCGGTGGTATGCGCACGCATCGTGTTTTGCATACAATTTGGTTAAGAATGACGTCGCAGGTCACACAATTCAAAGGCGAACTGACCTGCGACGTCACTCCTTAACTAAATTGTATGCAAAACACAGAGGGTACATCGTCAATACCCTTATTAACCTATAACGTTATTGGTTTCAGTCGGTGGGGGGGGGTTCCAGAAGGAGAAGATTTTGAGGAATCGAAAACGCAAGGAATCAATCCGTTCACCGAATTCAGTGTGAAATATAATTTATGTTTGTCGATCTTGCGGGATTACATTCCGGGCATAGCTAGCGCCGTAAATATTGTACGTGTCACCAGTCCCTATACATAAACTCAGCTGTGTGGTAGTCTCGGCCCAAGCCTGAATTGAGATTTCTCCATAATGCAGCTTTCAACAGGATTATTTCGGGAGGTTGGCGTATAGCGGTTCTTTCCTCGGATTTTATTGCTAAAACCCGGGTTCGAATCCCGCCTGGGCCAATATGTGGATTGGGTTTTCAGCCCCTGCCTGATTCCGTGGGTTTTTTCTTATGATATTTATCTGGAGTTTTCATTTCACCTCTAAATCTGCACCTTCCGTCTCATTGTCCTCTCTCTGTGAACTCACCTTTAATTAGTCTTGGACGCTACAGTACTGAGGGCGCTTTTGAGGGATCCTTGGTTTCATTACCAAAATGATATATTGACCGACAAAAAAACAAACCATTTTGACACCGGGCGGAGCAAACCTCAATGTAATTAATCACTAAAACGTACCAGCGAATTGTTTGTGCTTGTTTTAACAAGCCTGGGTGCTTAAAATTAGCCTAAATATACAGAGCATATCCGGCAACGTGTTCCTTGTAAAATCGCAGAGGAGTTTTCTATGGTTCCCTGACACGACAATGCCCAGACGTCTAAATTATAGGCGATGTATAGCCGCCAGCGACAAACACAAAAATAACGGCTTTTCCCAAAAATGCACAACGGGATACATTATAGGCATGCATATTGGGCATTTTGCCTGATGTTGATATTATTTTGCCAACGCGAGCTTTTATGTTATGTTACCTAAGAACAATTAAAATAACACTAATGTCAATGGAACGTATTCGGAAAACTTCGGACATTTTCGGAAACGGGAGGAGTTATTCCTGTTTTAGTCACGTAACATTGGCGACAAGCAGACCTATAGGGCGTTTACCAAACTCCTAGTTTCGGCTCCGTCTCCGGGTCCAGCCCATTGCTAAACTGCATGAACAAAGCCTGAAACGAAGACGAAGCTGCAGTTTGGAAAACGGCCCTAATGTTAATACAACAATAGTCAGAATTTTGGTCTGTGGACCAGACGGTATACGGATTATCTGAACATTAGCTGTAGCAAGACATGCTGCTGCCATTGAAGGGGGCCGCGGTGCATGCCCCAATTAGTCTTGATACACACTGGGACATTCACTGATGAAAATACACCATCAAAAATATAAAACGGAAAATTTACGAACCCATCGTTTACGAAGTTGAGCTGGCAGTCTACACAGACAATAAATTCCCAGTATATACACAGTATATAAACAAAGCGGTCTTGACCGCTAGCTTTAGTGTGGCCTCGTAGAGGAAACTAAGGCTTCAAGGTTTATTCTATAAGCCGAAAATAGACGGTTGGGTGCGATATTTCCTGCCATTTCCCGTAATACTGCATGTTTTAGTAAACTACACACGGATGATTTTTGCAGCTATAGCTCTGTTGAGACATGGTATTGCTATTTCCTTACTTCCTGTACTGTAAGCATACTCCATAGACTTTGTACACATAATTTTTTTTTGGAAACACCGTATTCCATACAATTGCCGAGTGGAGACCTATTCAATTATTCTGCCTTCATTGTTTCCATGTCTCCACCGGGTGGTAAATATAGTCACGTTGTGTGTGACAACAGAGCGTGTGAAGCTAAACTTGTGTGTGTGGGTGAGTAAATTGTAGTAGAAAAAAATATTTATCTGTCAAGTATATAACTACGGTAAACAAATGAAGTTTAGAAGGCCCTACCTTTAACATACAAGCACGATGTCATCCTATAGCTACTAACTTGATTGCTTGGTTTCACATTGACTTGCTTTAAGGCGTATGTGAAACGAGAGATAATCACGTCGCTTCAGGAGACCAGATTTATTCTAAATCCGTAACCAGCTGGTCGCCATGTTAACACAATCTACACAGTCAGCGTCCATTTCCAGTTCAAGTTTCAAGTGATCGTGTCAAAGTACATCCCCTAAAGTCAATACAGCTGTCGTGTTTTGAGGAAACATTGTGCCCAACAATTTCACCGAGTGCGGAAATGTTGATGAACGAACACCTCCGTGTCACTGATAGCGGTCATGGTCGTGGGAAACCATCGGGTCACGACTCCTGCATGCAGGAACGGGGCAAGCTGGGTGAACCGAAATAGGTGTGTTCCTTTTACAGTTCACACCGTTTAACCTCTTCATTATTATTGTCGTATGTAATGTCGCGTTATGGACCTTATTCACGAGGAAGCCATTTTGGTCGTGATCCCTGAGTACATTTTATAAATTGTAAACTGTTGAATGGGATGGTGCCAGACTATTTTTACATTCGAGCTTTGCTTTCAATATTTTTGTTTAAATGTGGCTTAACAAATTAAGATATGTATAATCACATTTTATTCATCAAGGAAGACTGTTATTCATTTGTAATTAAATTTGGATCATTGTTTTCATTTATTTCAGCAACTTCCCTAAATGAACAATTTACCTCATTTTCAAATTAAATGGCCGGCTCGCGAATAAAGCCCATATCGCTCACAGTGGTAGAACTGCGGCTGTAATTCTTACAGTGTGTGTCATGTCCCAGACTGGATGCTTGAGTGTTGAAAAACATGTAAAATCAATTCTCACGAGACAATTCCTCAGTATTTCATCAGCCGCGTCTAATGTCTCAAATCACGGAAGAACACAGATGTAGCTGTTGAATAATAAAAAACACATTTCACATTTCCCTCACACGGTTATTTCGCGAGCAGTTTATTCATTATGGAGCGGTCGCTACGAGAATATAAAGTGGATACCAGCCGTAAAGCGCCATTAACTTAAAAAAGGGCGGAAGTCGTCAAGACGCTCCACGCGACCATGTAGATATCGACCTGGTTACATGGTGCAAATCTAGTAGCAGTCAAAGACGGGCTAAACTCATTATATATCCCCGTTCTGCGACAGTAGCTCAAAAGGCTGGGCCAATACACAGTTCTCGTCACAGTTCTCGCCAATGACGGGTGAAACAAAATGCCTTCGTTGGATTTGTCTATAGACCCGCTGTGTGTCAAGTATACGTTTAGTAACCCAACACTGAAATTGCTCTAAATTTTGTTCGAAATTAGAGCAAGAATGTTTGCGCTGTAAAAGGGCAGTCTTTGTTCCTCAAAACCGCGTAACCAAATGTGGATAAAAAAAGCTTCACCTTGTTTTCGCGTTTTGTTTTATTCATTGCTTACTATGTAAACATCAAGCCATTCGGGCTACTTTTTAGTGTGGATAAGACGTTCTTTTAGTGACTTGCCAAAAATATTTCTGCAACCAAAAATTTAAAAAAGGAGTGAAGGTTTGAAAGTAAATTACTGATTGATTTTGAATGGTACCAATCCACTCTTCGTTATCGTGTTGACTCGGTGCATCTCGGCACACAAGACAGATATACTTCTTCAAAAGATTAATGCCTTCCCGGATGCTGGAGAGGCCTGGCGACATTTGGTTTGTCTTGGGTCCAGGCGATCCTTCTATAGAATGACAACGATAAGATGTGGCATATGTAGGCTGGCGCGGTCCAGATGGGATTTTAAGATGTCAGAAGTCTTTAGTCCGTCAACTGTGGTATAGACGAGGGTTTGATAGACTCGCTTCGTTTTTTTCTTGCAAATTCATTTAACAACACTGGCCTTTAATCGTGCCATATTACCGGTCCATCACTCCAGAAACTAGTTGTCATTAACCACATTCCGCCTTATTATTATCTCCGTATGTTACCCTGCAACCCATCAGCTTTGCCACTGAGGCTTTGGGTTCACGAATATTTCATTACATTCGTTCGTGACGGTACCAATTTGCAAAAAGTCAATTTCTTTGGCCCCACACCGGGCCCGCGGTCACTCTGGAGCTCTGTATCACATGTACGCAATTAACAGACTTCGATATTAGACGTTTGGAATTATTAAGTCGATATGTTATCAGCGAGAAATCCGGTGAGGTTTTTCATTAAGTTGGTCGGAAGGTATGAATCAGATTAATCGCTGAGTATAGTCTTATGAACCTGATCTGCAGTCGCCATGAGCTTTTACGTCATCGGTTTTCTTCTTTAGCACATGAGTGTTGAACTCGAGTAACATTTGTAGAATTAAGCGACTGAAAACGAGCTTATCTGGAGCTTGTAAAGAACTATAGCTTTAAATTACTAATGCCAAGAATACTTAGAGATATCAGTTACTTTAGAATACTGCACTACCGAATATTCAGTGGAAAAGATCGTTGCAAGTACTATCTGTAATGGATTGGCCTGCTTCATAGCAAATCCGAGGTAATTTTCAGTATCTAAATGGCAATTGGAACTCAATATTGCATCTGTTACGGAGAAAATTGCATCTGTTACGATGTAGCGTGGATTTCAGACGGTGAAATACGGACTCGTTGACATGCGCATGCCTTGGTGAAGACAATTAGAAGAGCGACCAATCACATGCGAGGGTTTAACCAATAATATAGAAAAAGATTCCGATTTCCATAAGAGTCAGATTTTCATATGAGAACGGTACTGCAGTATAAAATAGGTATAATTTCAGCCTCCATTACCGTTTCGTTCTTGACAGTAAAACAATGCTGTTACTCACTGAGTCTAGAGGTATCGTCTTTTATTAAACGGCGTGTGACATTTTGTGTTTATCACGCGTGCTCGATTCACAAAGTTCAACGACCCTTGTAATCGCACCACACGTCACTGTGGTGGGTTTATATTTGTACAACCTGTTTATCACTTTCGCTCAATAAAGTTTCACTTTCAAAGCAATGGCGCATGTCACATGATCCGTGTTGGCAGAGTATATCTTTCAGAACACCACTATTTGAGGAAAACAAAATGAAAGTATTTCGTGGTCGTATTATAATTATCTCCCTCGATAATAATTATTGAGAACCTCATGTGTGTATGTAATGCCCTCTGTGAGACAATGGCGTATCTCACGGAAGCATTTAGGGTTGTGAAGTTGTTTATTTTGGCTTTTTTTGTTTTGTTTCCATGCCTACACAATTATAACATTGTTTTTAAATATAACAGTTATGTTTGTATCCATTTTAATTCTATGTGTTTCTTAACCTATCAATTTTAAAATAGGCCCTAATAATTAATTCAAATTGTTTAAAATAATTTATTTATAAAATGGTATAGTGATCAGTAATTCTTATAATTAGAGGGCTCCTTTGGAAAGCAGTTTGTTAACCGCAAAGGGCTACCCTCTTTAAAGATTAAAATAAATAAATAAATAAATAAAAAGCCTTGAAGCATAATAAGAACTGTTGACATCATACATAAATGAAACATTAACACGGTATGGTAAAAACTGGCCTTGTATTTTAAGAACCATCTATCATTTATGACTTTAATGTTCGCATGCATGATTGCCTCTAAGGAGTACATTCCCAATATCGGCAGGTGTATAACGACATTGGTCCAAATTGAGATGCTGTTGTGCTGACAGATACGGCATTGCATAGCAGTGATGTGGAAGGCCTGACCTGATTATAAATGACCTGTCTCTTTAACAACTTGTGTCCGTTCCGCTAGACAAGTTTCACCCCATTTCAGACACTAACTGTCGTATCTAATAATCATTACGGCGAACTCGTCAATAATTGGCGTCTGTCTTGGCTTATAAGGCTACTGTTCGGCGAGTCACTGCTGTGTTTCCGCTGCTTGCAATAACGTGTTAATTGCCGTTGCAATAAAGCGGTTATGACCCATTAGTCCTGCATGATAGCAAAAAACTCCCGCGGTTAGAATGAGAGAGACGATGATGGCAAGGAAAGTTGTCTTTGGCTGCGAATACCTTTGGTTTTTAATGTTTAATTTTGTTTAATCTTTCTATCTTAATCGCAATTATGTTTGGTTCCTTTGTATCTTGCGGTAGTGGTACGTCTATATGTAATTCCAATACCCGCGGAATCCACAAATTAATGGCAAGATATTTTGCAGATACGAATTTTCAAACTTTTAGAGCATTCTTTAAAACTTCATTATAGTGAAACATTAATGACATGTATAGGTGGAGCGAGACGTTATATTGTTTAATGTCTAGTCGCTATAAGACGCTGCGTCTACGAAACAAGGCTGGAGGGTTTCCAACCGGAAACGGTGTTACTTGTCCAGTTCGGCTTTGGGGGATTGCTTTATCTGTGCCAAAGTAGTTTTAGGCTGTAAAACTGGATCCGTGAACACGAAACCGGGGTTCGTAAAGTCTGTAAAGTAACAATAGGCTTTAAAGCTATTGTATAACCAGGGAAGTAAAACATGAGCTTTTTATTGCAAAAACACATTACATGTAATTCCCCCTGGTAAACGAGGCACGCTAACCCAGCCTTGATGGTGGCGTGTATGGGTGGGAGAGTGTTAGCGGCATGTATAGAGAAAATGATATAATTTCGGCTGAGGATACGACCGCTTGTTTGCCTTCGTAACACGTGCAAGGAATTGTAATCGTCAATGCTTTTTCGTGAATGTTTTACTGAGACATTTTGTTGGTCCATAGTGTTGACTCTGTTCTCGGTCATTGACGTGAACGCGAATAATTCGCTCATCAAACACGATTGGATTACTGGCTTACGGAATTATACATGTATAATCTCATTCAAAGATGTGTAGGCGATATTTAGTGCATAAATAAATACATAAATAAATACATAAATAACAATAAAACATCCAAATTATGCATTAATAAACACGATTTGGAAAAATGGTCATTTGGCATTTGTAGTTCAATATATACCCCTTCACCAACGTAATTTTATAAGCACTGTACACGCAGTGTGTTTTTGTTATTATAGTCAACTCTTTGGACAACATCTCTAAACATAGTGTTTGATAAAATAGTCGTGAAAGAAACCTCATCCCGACGTCAATTCAACGTCATGAATCATTTGTGGTTGTAAGCAAAGAAAACAGAGCCAGGTATTTGTGTAAGACTTTACAAACGGGACAGGAAATTGAGGGATGACTGAACGGGGATCAGATTAAATCGGGGGCGTTATCCTACGGATCAGGGATGTAGTCGAGGGAATGCCTGTATTAAAGCTCATAATCCTGTGAGTTAAGTATGGGCACTCACGGAGGATTGCGGGAACCCGACTACCCCCATGCTACAAATCACAATAAATATGTACCAACTTACCTCAAAATGCCCCACGAAGACGTCAGATATTGAAGCGGTCGTATGCTTCCATTCATCCCATCAACCATGCCACCAGATAACTCAGATCATAAGAGCTTCTCTCAAAACTTAAAGCTCTGCGAAATGTCATTTAAAAAAGAAACCACCAAAAACCCAAACCAGAAGATCAAATAAATTGTCATTCACCAGATAGGCGGGTTGTACGTTCACTGTACATCGCATTCCTGTAGTATAATACACAGGACACATAACACGACGTGTGACAGTGCAGCGCGCATATTAAACGCGCACGTGGATAGATGCAGCTATGTGATTGGTTCGGGTGACGTCACCATCTTCTAGACCCCCCCCCCCCAAAAAAAAAAAAAAAAAAAAAACCACGAAAAAATAGGAAGAAAAAAACGCGGGAAAACCATACGGGAATTCCATTTGCTTTGACTAACGTGCGCCCGATGTGCCTGGCGCGCAACGTTTCCAATTAATTTACGTTTTACGGACCATTGGAAATCGATGTTCGAAGTTGGAACCACGCAGTTTGGTACAGAGCAAGATATAATTAAACAAGAAAAAAATACTTATTGCGTTTTAATGGATGGTTTTAAAGTGTTCAGGCCTTGGCCTATAACATTACCTATAGGCCTATATTTGTGTGGTTAGAGTGTTGTTAGTTTTGTTAGTTGATATTGGTTTTGAAGTTGAAAGTTTTAGTACATGCCCTAAATAGATACATATGCCTTCTAATTGGACCTGCACGTTTTAATATTAGGGATCATTAGATTTGATACGCGTACTGGGTACTAGACTAAGGCGGCTCGAAAAAAAATTCGTCTATTAAATCACAATGTTGCGTTGTTATTTTATCTAATAATAATAAGAATAATAATAACAACATATTCATACCGCGCTATACCAAGCTCACAGCGCTTGACATGAACCAAAGAAAATAATATATATATAGGCCTATATATAAAACAAATAATACAGAAACGAGTTGAAGAACAGCGACTATCGGCAATTTACTCATATCAAAAGGTTGAAGTGTATAATGTAAGACTGATGCCAATTATAACACAATTTGGCGATTTAATAGGCGACGTTTCCGAGCCGGTACAAGTATCCCTTACTCGTATCAAAATCTAATGTCCACTATCCAACGACGTGATTGACCATTAACAGAAGGCTTTATATACGTTACTTTGCTTTAAAGGTAGGACACACTATTTGTAGTTGCTTGAATTATCAGGAATGGTTGGATGTAAGAGTAGGATACACTATTGGTAATTTCTCGAATGATCAGGAATGGGTGGGTGTAAAGGTAGGATACCCCATTAGTAATTGCTTGAATAACCAGGAATGGGTGGATTCGGAAGGTTGTATTTTATAGTAAATTTCGTTAAACTGACCTGTCCGAAGTTTTACAATCATGGATGCTGAAAAAAGCACGAAAAACGGCGTTTGGGAAGTGGATTATGTTTTGGGTTTTTTTTGGCGATCGCCGTACAGCGATCGTGAACTTTTGTTTTTTCAATTCGATTTTTTGGAACAATAATTATTTCTAGAGCAATAATTTTGCTGGATGCCTATAAAATCATTACTTTCTTTTGAATAAGTAAGATATTTTTTTTAAATTCGGTAGTACAATTTTCGAAATCTGCAAAGGTGTATCCTACCTTTAACACAACATGTATATGTCAAAGCATTTCCTCTCCAGTTCGCCTACCGACACCGCACGTCTGTTTAATGCACCAAAATGAATCAATGTTAGTGACATTTACTGTAGGTACCTTAGCTCAGGCATGAAAACAGACGTATGGTAAAGACAAAATCTAGGAACAAGTATGCCGTGTCCGAAATACTGGCTGTGGCTTCGAATTAGCCACAAGTCTATGGTAGCGGCAGCAACCACTTTGCGTAGACTTGTGTGCAATGTTAAGCCGCAGCCAAGTAATTTGGACACGGCCTTACATTATAATACTTGTGTATGCAATTTTGGCAATTCGATTAATGCGGTACTAGGTCCGAATTCTTCAACACGCGCACCAATTGAAATACGCTACATTGTCACACCAGTATGGGGGATTTCGGTGGTATGTTTTAGCGTGATTGTACATCTACAAACACGAATTGAATTGAACGGTAGAACGGTTAGACAACGAGCGATGATAGACATATTTTGTTCGGCCCTTGGTAAATTTCTCACCGGAAATCATTCGATAGCCGACAGAAAATTAGAGAGAAAACAATCCCTCGGTACCGATTTAACACCTGAGTCTATGAGGAGACGTCAACTATCATCGGTAATTGATGGATTGGTTGTTGGGTGGATTACTGTTCGGTTTACGTGCATCCAGAAAGCTGGCGCAATAAAATTGCCGTCTTATAATGCAAAGGAAGCCACTATTATTAGAAAGCACAGAGGAGGGATTGCCTTTGCTACTTTAGTATGTCGCGTCGTTGCAATGGGGCATTTAGCATGATACAAGGGGTTCCGGGGAATATCTCAATGCCTGCCGTACCTTTTATGTATTGGCATACAAGAAGAAACCTTTATATGTATGTTTTTTGTATACATTTTTAGGGTCAGGGTGTCACGTTGAGGTGGGGTGGAAATAGGGATGGGGGATGGGGTAGGATAAATAATTGCCCGACTCTTAGATGTCGTGATAGTCAACTTACACCGTATAGTGTGTTGACGCCTATAATTGAGTTGGTGAATCGTGTTGGTTTAGCTATTACCGGGTTTAGCTATAACGTCCTGGTTAGCCAAACCAAGTAAGTTTGATCGTGTAAGTTTAATCGAGTTCGTTAGTTAGTTGGTTAATTGGTTAGCTAATTGAGTTGGTTTAGCTATACTGAATTGGTTAGCTAAATCGAGTTAAACCGAGTTGGTTAGCTAAATCGAGTTGGTTACTAAATCCAGTTGGTTACCTGGTTCGTGTTGGTTAATTGATTAAATTGATTCTATCGAATCAAGTTGCTTATAGCTGATAATCAACATAGTCGAACTGGTTATGCTTAATCGCGTTGGTAGCTAACACGATTAAGTAAGCCGAGTCGAGTTGTTGAAAGAGCAGCTTGACTTGATCATAACGTCAGTTTTATGTTATTAATCGAGTTGGTAAGCTGTATCTCAACCGAGTCAGTCTCAACGGAATCAATAAAGCAAATCGGTTTAACCGAAATCGGTTATCTAAATTAATTACTATAGTTGTGTGATGGGGCGTCAATGCGGACAACGATCTTCTGGTTCTGTGTTCGAGTCTCGGCTTGCTAATTTCGTTGTTCTCTTGGAGATAATTAGATTGAGACAGAACACATTCCATTTGTCTCGGTCCAACAGGCAGGAGAAACACTCATCCAACGCCAGATTGGATAATTGGATGCGACAAAATAACAGATCGGTCTAATATATTACTACCAA